>CAWUFW010003107.1:0-1200000 GCA_963921515.1 Calotriton arnoldi | reverse complement strand
AAAGGATATGGTGCTCTAAAGACCTGTACACATTTGTTTATATATCCCATAGTATATTGTAGTGCTATGAGGTAGGGAGAACACCCCACTCCCCAATATATGACCAAGGACAACAATACAAATGATTTTTACCCTCCAGCACATGCTAGTATCATCATACAATAAGTACAGTAATGTATCAGATTTCCACAGATTCTTTTGTTCTTGTGTTCTTTAATTGTTTCTCAAGTCTTTAGCCCATGAGTGTTTCGTCGCCTGAGGGATTTAATCCCATGACTTCATCGGGGCTGAAATACATAGAGAATATATACTAATGTAACATATCCTGTCATATTTCTTTATATTCTTTTCTTGTTCCAGCCTTAGTGACATTTGTGCTTTGACATGAAATTCTGCTGTTTCTCAAAAGTTACTTTTATAGTGGCAACCCATGCATATTTTTAGGATATAAGTTTGAAAATTCGAATTAGGTAAAATTGACTACAATCTTTTTCTTTTCATAGTTAACACTGCCAAACGCAATGTATTCTCATTATTGAATGACCTTGTGATGACTTGCATATAAGTATATCCCTATATGGGGTCTTTGCGGTCCATTTAAGCATTTAAAGTTAAGTGCTGTCAAACAGTGCCATTCCAAACTGTGCCACAAACTTATAGTGACCTTAGACATATCTATAAACAACACCCTCTCCTTGTGTGAACACTGTGCATGTACCTGGTGACTTGTTCGGTATTGTGTCTAAAAGATATTGGGGAAAGATGTCACATGTCGCAAGTATATATTAGGATTTGCAATTTTGTCTGTCCATTTTTTGTTTGTCTCAATGATCTGTATCAAAACCTCCTACCTTATACTTCTGTCCCGGCCTGCATTAGTACAAACGTCGGGTAAAAATCCCCGCTCTCCGAATTTAAGCGTGTTACTGCTTCGGCTACCTTCCTTCAATGCGTGCCCTAATTCTTGAAAAAAATCACATGTAAGATGTGAGCTAACCCGTACATTACGCCTCATACTTGAATTAGCATCTATACTACTCTGTATGATAAGTGAAAAAAGGAAAGCTTCTTCTAGCTTATCGGTACACTGGCCAAATTAGGTCGACATTTTAAAGCCCTTAGGGGCATATTATCAAGAAACGGCGTTAAAATTATCGCCGGTTTAGCGGCAGAAAACTGCCGCTAAAGCGGCGATAATGGGCTTGATAATATGCCCTTGAGAATTCCAGTAGAAGTCCATGTTCTGGTGTGAACATGGGCTTCTATTGGAATTCTCCAGGGCATATTATCAAGCCCATTATCGCCGCTTTAGCGGCAGTTTTCTGCCGCTAAACCGGCGATAATTTTAACGCCGTTCTTGATAATATGCCCCTTAGTTGGCCCCACGGGCAGGTCGTATACTATGACGGGAGCGTACTTGCTCGCATCATAGGAAAGCAAGCGAGTACCCTCCAGTCATAGAATACGACCTGCCTGTGGGGCCAACTAACAGCTTAAACATATCGACCTAATTTGGACAGGAACACCATAGTTGTGTCTCTTCTCTCCCATTACTGATTTCAATCATCCCTCCTCCCCCACACAATGAATTTAGAGTGTCCTTTTGGTAGGAGGTAGGGATTTTCATTGGATACCTCCCTTCCCTCAGTTCCCTTAAGTAAACTCCCCTCAGCCTGTTGACGAGGGGCACGCATGCCATCAGAAGATTCTTTGGCAAGCGCGGGATGGCCAATGATGAAGCATGACAAAAGGGGGGGGATTGTGGGGTGAGGCCATCCTGTTCGTTTTAGGCAAATGCCCATGGGGACATACCGGTGTTGCTTCAGGAACATATAACCCACCCACGTGAGAGGAATCCCTCACAGAGGACGGTGGTTAAGCCAATGATTAAAGCTTTTGCGATAAGGGCACGTTCATTCTTTGTGTGTTCAATTACAAAGCTATGCCTTCTTTAATGTATCATTCCTTCCTTGCCCCTGATTACAAATTTGGTGGTCACCACACAACAGTTACACTGCACATGGACATATCAATAAGATGTGTACAGGTAATTTTGAGATGCTGGACAACTTTGCTTCCGGATTGAGCCACACAGCTTTTTTCACCATTCCAGTCTGTTTTCCGCAAACACATTTCAGAAAGACAGATTTCCTCTAGAAATATTCACGTGTAAAAATCATCAGGGGTTCAGTGTTTCTGGAATGAGCACCTCTGACAGAAGCGTACATCAGTCAATCCAATTGGGCCAGCTGTATTAAGCCTGTGTATTGTGGGCAGGCTGCCCTCTGCATCTTTGTCCCATTTCCCACCTTTGCCAAAAGGCAGAGCTCCCAGCGGAGTGGTTTACCTCGGTGACATCAGTTAATAGGATGAACAATGTGCTTATAAGCCTGAGTAGCACAACTAGCCCCCTTTTTTGTCCTCACCACCACTTGAAGCGGACCATGCAGAGGCCGGCAACATTCCACCCACCCATGCCCTGTTCTTGAACAGTTGTGGTAGCAAATGGAGGAAAAAAATTAAGATTATCACCTGAAGGCATGATATGTTTTATGATGTCTGCCCTTGTTATGAGAGGTTTTGGTGAGTGCTAGTCTGGCTGGAGGGGGCACTGGCCTACAGGTGGCTCAGTCCTTATGGCCCTACCCGGGGGTTGCCTTTGCATAGACAGTTTTGGTGGGGCTGGCTGGGCAGGGGACTGGCTTACTATTGGTCCTGACCTTCTAGCCCTAATCCTGGGTTGCCCACAGATGGACAATTCATAGGGGTATGGCAGGGTTGAGTCACAGGTGCCCTGAACAGGGTCGTGCCTTGAAGTTCCATGGGTGCATTTACTTGTAAATAAGTGATTCTGATATGTAGCATAATTAAGTGCTGTTTAAAGAATTGCAAACACAGAATTTTGTTGGCTGTCTGAGCCTTGCCTGAGGGAATGTTAATATTAATCTGATGATGTATAACAATGCTTTGTCATAAAGAATTCTGAAAACAAATTATGTATAATCTTGAACTTGCTTGGTGTTTGGATTTGAACTAAAAGGAAAAGATAAGGCTATTGTTAATACCAACAACTTGTGATCTGTCTTAAGTATTGTATGTATGTATGACCTCGGCCATTCTCGGTGTGCCTGGTATGCCTCCCTGACTCAGCACACATACAGGCGCCATTTTGGGAGGGTCGGCGGTCTAGTGTTCAGACCGGCTGACCCCTCCACCTAGTTAATGGGAGCTGCTGCGCAGACGCGCCATAGCTCCACGGGGTGAGAACGGGCTGAAACGCTAGCTTGGCAGGCGCTTTACTTGCGCTTTTTAATTTTGCTGCTTGTTCAGTTTTTAAATCTAATATTTTAAACTTTTTAACACATTTTTATACTTGTATTCTCTGACCTGCTCACTATAAATCTTTACTCCCGCATTGCTGCGAGTTGCAGGGTGCGGGAGCACTACCTCTCCTCTTGCTTACACTTACCTCCTTCCTGCCTTCTCGCCTCATTCGGGCCGACCTCGGCCATTCTCGGTGTGCCTGGTATGCCTCCCTGACTCAGCACACATACAGGCACAATTTTGGGAGGGTCGTCGGTCTAGTGTTCAGACCGGCTGACCCCTCCACCTACTTAATGGGAGCTGCTGCGCGGACGCGCGCTGCTGGAGCGCCAAAGGCACGCCTAAGGCAAGCCTGTCCGCGCTCCGGGTGCGCTCAGCGCCAGCCCCCCTGCCGGTTTTGGCCCTCATGATTGCCCCCAAGTCAGCGGGTCTGCTTTCCAGCACCACGATGGTCGAAATTATAGCATAGAAGAATTACTCTCCTGTAATACTGAAACACAGCACTGCTCAGGCCCCCCTCTGTACCTTGAAGATACACCATTTTGCTATTCTTGCCCAGTTTGTTCTCTTAATCTCAAGCACCTAACGATAAAATCCCTTGAACACTCCGTGGGAAGCTCGCAAAAATGCACGGCAGGACAATTAAACTGCACTTTGCTTAATGCCCGGTCTCTTACCAAACATGCAATGGAAATGGCAGACTTCTTAGATAGCGTGATTATTGACATAGCCTTTATAACAGAGACATGGGCTGATGTTGTATCTGGCCCAGACCTGGTTACTGCCACCCCTCCCAGTTACTCGCTAACCAGACTGGACCGCATTGGGAATAGAGGCGGTGGCCTAGCAATTATCTCTAAAGTCAACTTTAAAGTCAGATTTGACCCGCTACCTCACCCTGGATGCGAAGCCTTGATCTTTAAAATCAATCTTACCAGCCACTTCTCCTTCAATGGAGTTCTGATTTATTGACCTCCTGGCCCTAGAAAGCCCTTCCTAGATATGGATAAGTCCCCATGGAACATAAAAGCCAACTCCTCCGATTTCACTATTCTTGGCGATTTCAACTTTCACCTGGAGAATATGGAGGATCCAGATACTCTAGATCTTACTGTCTCCTTCTTTCTTCTAGGGCTATCAAAACTAGCCCACGGTCCTACGCATTCCGCATGCCATACCCTAGATGGCATCTTTTCAGACTGTCCTCTCATTCAGGTCACCCAGTCTTTACCGCTAACCTGGTCAGACCATAGGGCGGTAATGTTCCATCTGAACTTAGGAGATCACAGTCTGAAAGAGCCCAAGAGCATACCTAGGACTAGTCATCGACCTTGGCACTTGATCTCAGAAGGCACTTTCTCAAGGGCCCTTAAAGACTCCATCTTGCCAACAGCTCCTAACCTGGATCAAGCAACGGTGGACTACCATAAATGGATCAGTGACTCTATTGATAGCTTAGCTCCGGCCAAACGAGCAAACAATAAGAGAACCTCTCCATCTGAACCCTGGTTCAATGAAGAGCTTAGACTGGCCAAACAATTATGCAGAAGGCTAGAAAGGAAATGGAGGCTGAATTACTGCAGGGAGGACAAAGACTCCTATAAAGAGAAACTGCAACAGTACAAAAAACTCCTGACCAAAACTAAATCCAATTTCTTTATAAATAAAATCAACTCCGCTCTCAATACTCCTAAGGAGTTATTCTCAACTATGGTCAAGCTTAGCAACCCTTCCCCAGCCAGTAACCTGAACGTAGATGCCTCTTTTTGCAACAACCTTGCCACCTTTTTTAAAACCAAGGTAGAAGTGATTTTTAATTCCTTAACCACAAGTGCTGACTCAGGGGGACTATGTACGTCTGACAACCCTCAAGCCGCTGGGTTTAACGATCCTAAAGGAGGAAAAGCTATTTTAAAGCCAGACGTGGTGATACCTTCCCAACCTAACAACCCCACTTTTCTGGCTTTCTCCCCCCTTACAATAGACCAAGTTACCAATCTGTTCAGGCCAAATAAGTCAGGATCACCATTCGACCCATGCCCGCCTAGAGTTCTCCAATTGGGATCAAGCATAGTTCCTGGTCATCTTCTGGGGATTTTTATTCAAATCCTTTGATCTGGCTACTTCCCCAAAAGCTGGAAAGTCGCGTCAATTCTCCCTCTTTTAAAAAAAGCTAATTTGGACACTGACATTCCTAATAACTATAGGCCACTATCTCGACTCCCCTTTCCGGCCACACTGATAGAGAAAGCCATAAACACCGAGCTCTCTCTGTACATCCAAGAACACGATCTATTGGATTCCTCCCAGTTTGGCTTCAGAGGCCAACATAGCACTGAGACAGCTTTGATCACAGCCGCAGAATATGTCAAAGGTGGGAACGCTGCCCTAATTTTACTTGATCTTTCGGCAGCGTTCAATACTGTCAACCATCAACTCCTGATCAACCGGTTGTTCGAGATAGGTGTCGGAGGTACTGCTCTTAGTCTCCTCAGCTCTTTCCTCTCTAACAGGATGCAGTACATGGAATGTAATGGCCACAGATCTACTTCTTTCACCCTTCTCTGTGGTGTTCCACAGGGGTCTTCACTGAGCCCCACTCTTTTTAATCTGTACGTTACACCTCTGGCCTTACTGATCAAAGGCCTTGGCTTCTCGGTTGTCTCCTATGCTGACGACACAAAGATTGTGGTGTCAGTCACAGAGAATGCCGACAACACAGCTAACTGTTTCCACAACTGTATGCTGCAGATAGGGAAATGGATGTCTACCAACTGCTTGAAACTGAACTCTGAAAAAACGGAGGTGCTACTGTTTGGCAACAATCCATCATTTTGGGGCCCCAGTTGGTGGCCTCAGGAAATGGGTCCACTCCCTACTCCCGTGCCAAAGGAGAAAATTCTGGGAATTCAGTTTGATGAAAAACTTTCCTTTGTGGGACATGCCAATGCTATCACCTCTTCTTGTTTTTTCATTTTTAAATGTCTCAGGAAGATCTTCCCTTGCATCCCTTTGGACCTGCGGAAAGCGGTGATCACCACTCTAGTCTTTGCTAAAATAGACTATTGCAACAGGCTCTTCCTGACGGCTCACAAGAACGCCTTAGACAAACTGCAAATGGTCCAGAACGCGGCTGCCAGGCTGCTGTTAGGGATTCCAAAACATCAGTCGGTATCCAATTCTCTCCCATCACTTCACTGGCTCCCGGTTAAGAAAAGGGTTATGATCAAATCCTTGTGCTTAGCCGTTAAAGCCCTCCGCTCCGAGGGACCAGTCTCTATTAGGCAACTCTTCCATCGCTATATCCCGGCCAGAAACCTAAGATTGGCCTCCCAGGCTAATCTGGTTGTCCCCAAGTTTAGGAGGGCTACCTGGGGAGGAGAGAGTTTTGCAGTCACGACTTCTAAAGTTTGGAATGTTATGTTATTATCATCAAAACCTCAAACAATCTGCTCACCTTTCGTAAAGCACTTAAAACCTGGCTTTTTAATAATTAATTCAAATATGTTCCTTCATTTCTCGGGAGCCTCGCTGCTGTCTGGGGTTTTGCTACCCTTCTTCTCTTTCCCCCTGGAGCTTTTAGCGCCTAGACACCCGCGGGTATGAGTGCGCTTTAGAAATCCTATTTTCATTTCATTTCATTCATTTCATTATGTGTTCAGTATTTGAAGGGGTGATATCAACTGGGTAAACAAGTGAGTGCCCAGTAAGATCTAATGAGATGTATAACTTAAGTAACAATGCCTGTAATCTCACTTTTGTGAATCAAATATACCTCATGCTGACTTAAAATTGCATCTTTACCCAGGCATTAGTCACCACTGTCTGAGACCTAAGCATTGTGTGTTTGAGTATAGTGTTTTGAGGTGTATGTAACAAAAGTGGTAGCACAGAAGACACTCACACATTTTAAGTATTATAATTCTGTTTTTAACACTCAATTGGCATGGCTTAATAATAAACAATATCTAAATTAATACAACTTGCACTAGCCAACAATTACTTTTAACTCTCACATCATTTATATATTTGCAAGGTAAGGCAAATAATTAAGTAATTACTAATTTGTACACAATGCCTTATCCAAATGTTGAAATCATTGACTGTGTGTGATGCATTTTCAACTTAGGGAAATGACTCTGTGGAGCACATGATGAAGGGGGAGGAGTCTTTCAATATATCTCATTCTTTGCAGAATTTTATGCCCGATGCAGTGCACAGATCTCATAAGGTGATGGCGGCGTAGTAAATCCAACAGCAGGGGTGAGATCGATATGTGTTACACCAGGAGGCGGATGGAAGCTGAACCTCTGCATCAGGCTTGTGAAGAAAATGAACAACTCCATCTTGGCAAGGTTTTCACCAACGCAGAGTCTTCGACCTGTAACAAAATGACACATGAAATTAATAAACTATTGTCAGTTAGTCGGCATTTGGCACCTTTTTCATTATTTCAGTCACTACCATTCTATTTCCAAAAAATGCCATATGTTGATTCTGATGTGTTTACACCCGTACTCCTCCATCATGTTGACTGTATTTCTAGTGAGCATTCAAAAGACTAGAAAAAAAGAATAGATCCTATGCTAACAATTTGGAATCAGAAATTGGGGACATAAAAAGCAATTGCACAGATACTGGAAATAGATTCTGAGGAGGGTACAGACGTCTATACACAGGAAGCCATCAATAGAAGATTTAGTAAATTCTATGAAGGTTTATATGCTATGCCATTGGAGCTTCCACCACATTTTATTAATGAGTTTTTAGAGCCAGTAGAATTGCCTGGGTGGGGAGGTAACAATTCAAGAAGTGAAGGCTGTTATAAAGCATATGGCAAGAGGGAAAGTCGCTGGAATGGATGGGTTCCCTGTGGAATTTTATTTGACATATATTGAAGAATTGGCACAGAGACTAGTTAATCTTTACTTGGCAGTCCGTAAGGCAGGGCGATTGCCCCACAAAACTGCAGAAGCAATTGTGATCTCATTGTTAAATCCAGGAAGAGCCTCTGAGGATGTACGGGCTTATCATCCACTTTCTGTGCTAAATCTGGATTACAAGATATTGAGTGAGGTATTGGACCAGTCTGGGTTCATTCTGTGAAGGAATACAGCTCATAATATTAGGAGAGTATTGGCAATCATGGAATCTGATTTTGCAGAGAAGGAAAAAGTGGTGATTACAGCAATTGACATTGAAAAGGCATTTGATAGTTTACGTTAGGATTTCCTTTATGAGATTCACTTTCAATGCCTTTATCAGTTTGATTCTCTCTGCATGGCCACTTTCCTCAAGAGCAAGTTCTCTATTAGTTGGAATGCTGGCCTGCACCTGAACATCAAGGACAATCAGATCACCTCTCCTCCATCTGCACGTTCACCCAGTCCTTGTCACCTGGGGAGATACTCTTGGAAATATAATGGACTATTCACAAAAGTACATGAATAATGTACAAGTGTACGTTTACTTTTACTAAACGTTCCCAGTGGCGGAGATCTCCTAATAGTAAAGTATACAAAAAAATAAAAAAGTTTATTAAACTTTTTAAAAAAATTAAAAAAATGTCATGGTAAATATTAATGTGAATTATTGTTTATATATTTATTTTACAATTAATACAGACCAAAATTGAGAAGTTACATTATTGATTAATTTAAATTGAAAATGGATTTGTTTAATATAAAATATATCAAATTAAAAATATTTTTTAGAAGTTTACATTAGAAATAAATTCCCACCTAAAGAAATGAATGAATAAATTAATAACATTGAGAAAATACACTGCTACCTGGGAAAGGGGTGTCCCAAAAAGCAAATATTTTTTATTATGTATTAATCATAAATAAAAGAGATGGAGAAAATTAATTCAAAGTAATTTAATTATGTTTCAATAAAAATGTATGTTACATTATTTTTAAATTCAAAAAGGTTTATTAAAATATGTTAAAATAAAGAATATGCTTTATTTTAGATACATTTTTAAACATGAAATTAAATTCATTTATATTTGTAACTATTTTCATTTATTAAATAACATTATTTCCTGAGGGGTTTTATTTTAAGTTCCTACCTCCATTATTTTCTATGTACCATTCTATTAATTGGCCATGTAGCTCTGAGCTGGAGTCAATTTACTACTGTTTTGGGTCCTTTTTGAGAGTAGTAACTGTAGAAGTGCAGTCTATGAACAGGAATGGACTTATTGTTTTGTGGGTGGGTGCACATACCTCTCTAAATCACTATCCAGCCTTCCTCTAACTCACCCTCACTCCTCTCTTAGCCCATCCCCTATGGTAGTAGGTATTACCCATTTTCCAGCCACTCCCCTCTGTCCCTCCCACATTTACATGTGCAGAGAGTCTCCAGCTGAGGCGGACATCTCCACTCAGACAAAGATAGGAGAGGCGGAGACAGAACCTCTGCAGGTTTGTAAATAGAATTTTGTAGTACACCAATAATACAATTGTAGTAATACTAAACATACTTCAAAATGCAATTTATGATTAGGCATCACTGGTTTTTGCAGGGGTACTTAGGCAACAAAGTGCTCAGTCTATATAAAAATGTCTGAGACCTAAATTTAATTCTCATAATGGCAGTCCTCGTCTGTAGTGTTTTCCCCATTTTGTTTGGGTTGTCTCAGCCTCCAGCCATGCTCTACGCCTGACGTCCAAATTTACATAGATACATGATAGAGAGCTTTTACTATGAATAATTTCTTGATAGCTAAGGCGTTTTGTCAAATCAAGGAGGCCATGTTGTTCTTACATTAGCAAAAGAGTGGCATTAATAAATGAGTAAAACATTATTTCTGTACTGATAAGGTAAATGAAAATTGAAACTTTTTTCTAAGCCATCTGCTGGGCTAAAAATAAGACATTTAATTTGCAGGATAGTATTAGATCTGTCAGCCTTTGCCTTTAGCCTTCCTCCTCCATTTTCTGTTGATCTCGTTTTTGCTGGCCTTAGGACTCTATGCAGCTTACCACTGCTAACTAATTCTAAAGTGCATGTGCTCTCTCCTTAAAGCATGGCAACATAGGCTAATCCCCAATTTGCATATTTAATTTACTTGTAAGTCCCTAGTAAAGTGGCACTAAATGTGCCCAGGGCCTGTAAATGAAATGGTACTAGTGGGCTTCCAGCATTGACTGTGACACCCACTCAAGTAGTCCTTTAAACATGTTTTGGGCCAGCCATTGCAGACTGTGTGTGGAATTCTATAACTGCTATTTCGACCTGGCAAAATAAACCATTTGCCAGACCAAACCTTCCTTTTTTAATGTATATAAGTCATTGCCAGGGTAGGACGAGGATAGCCCAGAGGGCAGGGTGTAGTGTATTTAAAAAGTTGGACATGTACTTTTAAGTTTTACATGTCCAAGTAATGAAAAACTCTTACATTTGTCTATCACTGCTACAAGGCCTACCTCTCCAATAGATTAACATTGGAGTTAGCTTATTATATTTAATAAGCTGTAATTTCAAAATGGGAGCAGATAATCAGTTAATTTTTTGGTGTCTTTGGAACCATAATGGAAAATGCAAACTTATGGTGAAGTTGGATTTTAAATTACAATTTTGAAATTCTACTTTTAGAAAGTTGGCATGTTCCTGCCTTAGCCATAAGTGACTGTAGTCTGTCTCTGGTCACATGACTGGGTGTAGATGACAGTTGGGCTTTTTGTATTCTTCCTAGACAGTCAAACAAAATAGAGAGCTTAGGTTTGCCTGGATGGGCCATCACTGGCAGGACGGGAGGGCGGAGCTAGATGCAGACCTACTTACACTTGAATAGGCTGTGTCCTTCCTCCACAGAAAGGATTGCATACCCCTTGTGGCTAGTCTGGAGCCAGGACATGGAAGGCAGGGTGCCTGGGTACTTCAAAGGAAACCTCCACTAGCTTCTCCCCCACTTCAAAGAAACAACTGAGTATACATACTGGACCTCGGACACCACTACTTCAGTACACACCTGGACCTAAGGATAGAAAGATTGCTGAGCTGCTTAAAGACTAACACTATGCCAGACTGATGCCCTGCTGGACTACTGCATTGCTGTGTTGCTGCCTTGCTGACCTGCTGACCTTTTTCCTGGGTGAGAAGGACTGGACCTGCATCTCTTGAACCCAGAAGCCCAGAGTGACTCCAAGGGCTAGTTGGCTGGCCTCCTGCCTTAAGCCTATGGGACTGAAGGCTCTAACAATCTTTACCCAGCACCTGGACTCTGTCATCTGTGAGTCTACCCTTCAAAGTGGTGCCACCCCAGTCCCGGACCCTTGGAAAAGGGCCTAATGTGCTCTGTGTAACCAGCAGAACCGATGCATATGCCTTGCTATGTGGTGCAACCCCAAGCAGAACAGACAAATCACTGCTACTGCATGGATAGGAACCACCGCAAAGACCCATGTTGCATTGCAGCCCGTTGCAACATCGGAACCACCACTGTGTAATGCATCCTCAGCGCAGGCCGTCGCATCCCTTGTCAGTGTCAATGATGATGCCAGACTCCTCATCGCAGCATTGTAGTTCCTCGGAACCAATGCATTGCCCAACTGACGACCCATCCTTGTTCGCATCGCAAGCCCTGGTCAACGGGGTCCTCAACGATAACGCAGGACCTAGCACCACAACCTTGCCGCATCTCGGGACAGACACATTGCTTCAGCTGCGTGACTTCTCAACACGGATCCTCCTGACGCGCTGAAAACCAGAATTTAAGGTACTCTGTTCAACAGGCCCAACTGGTCCCTGTAGCCGACCTGCGCTCCATCTCAGTTGGCCTGAACTTGTGACTTTGTACAAGTCCATTGCAACCAGATATCCACAGTTGGCGCTTTACACTTTTTGGCAATATTCATACTAAAGTCTTTAAAAATTAGTATCTCTGGTTCTACTAATTGGATCTTTGTCATTTTGGTCTTGTTTTATTAATTGAACATTAGTTACTCTATGTTTTCTAACTCTGTTGTGGGCTCCTTGTGTGGAGTGTTTTCCCTGTGTTACTGTTTGAAGTGTTGCACAAATATTTTACACATTTTCTCTGTGTGTAACCTGATTGCTCTGTGCCAAACTACCCGAGGGGTGAGCACAGGTTAATTTAGGGTTGCTTGTGACTTCACCCTGAGAAGAATTGTGGTTGCTGCTTGAGAAGTTTCACCCCTCCCCCAACCAACAACCAAATTTCTTACAGATAGCATTGGAAGAGTAGCTCAAGACTTTTATATACATTCATACTGAATGCTCACATAGTTTGTCAAGAAAGATCCACTGAAGCAAGTCAAAGGTCTCCTAAAATTAGCCTTGCCTCACAACTTTATTGCCTGTGTGAATCTATAAATTCAGAGTGTGCTTAAGAGCTCAATAAACAAAAAAACACACATAAAACAATAAATAATTGAAGGTACTTTTAAAATATATAGTAAATGTGTATTAGCGAAAAAGAGGGGATAAATAACACAGAAAAAGTGACCAAGTAGATTTTCAACAGAGAAAAGTGCACAAAGTATCAATATAGTGAACATTGGGAAACCTTTAAAGTATATGCAAAGTAGTAGTAGTAAGTTCTAAAAATGTTTCTCTACAGATACTTTTAAAGGTGCCAAAGTAAAAGTTAGACCTCCTGAATGGATGAGGTAGCACTATCGCTGGAGGCTTGATCCAGTTAAAGAGTATCCTCTCATACTCAGATCTTTGCTTGGAGCTCAGTCGTCTTCAGTGGTGATCATTTCAAGGCTGTATCCAGTGAAGTCCACAAAAAGTTGCATAGATTGTAATGAAGGGTTTTTCTCAATAGGAATATGATCCCAATGGAAGCAAGGAAGTTCTGAATATGATCAAGGATGGTGGCTTCTACATGCCTCTTCCTCTATGCTGGGATAAACAAACAAATTCACAAGAAGGCTGCAAACATTCAAATCTCGGCAGCCAGACTCACTCCCACACATCACTCACATCAGACCACACCTGAAGGAGCACCACTGGCTCCCCATACACAAATGAGCACAATTCAAACTCATCACCCACACTTTCAACGCACTACATAACAATTGACCAGTATATCTGAGAAATCGCATCTGCGTTCACAAACCCTCCAGTCACCTCCACTCATCCATACTCCTACTTGCACTCATCCCTCGCATAAAGATAACAAGATCTGGTGGTTGAGCCTTTTCCTATGCACTCCTGAAGCTGCATATAAGAGCCTCCTCCTCACTGCTTCAATTTCACAAGAAGCTCATGACCTGGCTTTTCGAGTATTCTCACTAGGCTCTAGGTTTGGCTAGACTCACACCTTCTCAGCTCCAGGATATCCTCCCTGGGAGATACAGCACTCTACAAATTTGCATAACATAACAAAACATAACACCCTCTGTTGGGTTTCCTGTTGCGGTTTCTGAGAACTTTGACCTACTCTACAGGTGATAGTTTCTGACAGAGACTTTTTTTTCCATATGTTTTTATTAACTTTTTTAACGCATATACCACATACATCCGGATAGTACAATGCGATCATATAAGTAAAGCTGATTCAAATGCCCCGAGCAGCATCACTTCTACATGGTAAAGGAGCAATGTGCACACTTTTACAGTGACAGCCATCATTAAAATCACATATCCGAATAAACAAACAAAAGAAAACAATGATCAAACAGAAACAATCAACTACACTCATCTCCTCCGCAACTTGAACACCATCTTTTAGCCAGGATGACCAATTATAGCACATCTGCGGCAGGGCGCAGCCTCAAACGCCAACCACACTGAGTAGCATGACGGAACCTCCTCACTCAAGCTATTTGATGCAAGTACATCATTACGTTTGGTCAGATATTCATCCCATTGCTCCATGAGTTTAAACTTCCCATCACAAGCTCTGGTATCCACTAGGACCAAGAGTTTAGCAGATGCCCACCAGATCACGTGCCTCTGCCGTGCCAGGACCAGGGCAGCATACACAGCCTTTCAGGTCATGGCAATACATATTTTTGCCAATAGAAGTGCCAGAGCCTGGAACACATGCAGTTGTCGTGTATGGTTCGTTGCAACCCAAGAATTTAAAAGGCAGAACGCTGGATCATAGGGCAAAATAGATGCAGTGACATCAAACATAAAGGAGATTATTGAGTGCCAATAAACCGCTTTTCACAGGACAAAGCCACACCATATGCAGGAAATCTGCGTTGACTTGAGTACATCTTGGACACGTCACCCTCACTCCCAAGTACGTTTTTTGTGTTAACCTAAACTGTGCATTCCGTGTACACATTCTAATAGACCCCAGGCATCTGCACCATGTGGAGGGTTGTAATTCTATCGATAATGTTTCCTACCACCACACTTTAAGTGTGGGGAACTCCTTGTGTTCACCATCCTCCCGTAGCGCCCCACAGAAATAAGCCAATCCTGTCAATGTAAGCATCAATTCTAATGGGCCAGCCTCCTGCACAGGGTTTCTGTCTACCCCCCACAATCTCCTCACCACCCTTCTCAGTGCAGAGTATAGGAGAAACTGCATCGGGTCTAGCATGCCTCCCTCCGTCAGGTCCACGAAGGAGTCTGCCTTCTACCATTATGTCTCACCAAGGCGTGTACCCCGCTGCAGCCCCAGGTTCCACTTGGTGCATCTCTCTCAACCTCCGGCATGGAACAGGCGCCCACAGAGAGAGGCTAGGTGCCTAGGGAGGAGCCTTTTTACCTCTATGCAGGTATTTCTGCTAGCATCATCCCTCCACCTTCAACAGAACGCTGGGCAGAGCGCGCTGGAAGGGGGAGGACAAAAAACACTCTAACAAGGAAGTACCCTCGAAGTCAAAGCCTAATAGGTGGCTCTCCGGCTTGGATGCATCTAATAACTACCTCAAGGGCCACTGCAGCTGAGCCACAGCATAATATAGTTTGAAGTTGGGTGCTACCAACCCCTGTGTTCCACTGTGACATATAGGGTGTCTAGCCTATCTCTTTGACTCTTGTTGGCCCAGATCAGTGAAGCCAACATACTTTGCAGGTCCTGAAAGAATGGTTTCTTTAGTATCACTGGCAATGGTGCAAAGAAATAAAGAAGTTGTGGTAGAATTAACATTTTTGAAATAGACATCCTCCCCATCGGTGACAGGGGTAACTGTGTTCAGAAGGGAAGTGACTGCCAGATTGACCAGATCGCATTCAGAATAATATACTTGTACTACCAGATATTTGAAGGTGTCACACTTCCACTGTAAGATGCCTGTCCCATCGGGTTGATGAAGGTGTTCATGTGTATGTAACAAGGGGAATAAACATGATTTTCCCCAATTTATTCACAGTCCAGAAGCTCGACCAAATGTGTCCAGGGTGGACATGACCTCAGGGAGAATGGTTGGGTTGGCCTGTAGATAAATCAGGGTATCATCTGCATTCATAGAAACTATGTTGAGATGGTTCCCCACTGAATAACCCAGAGCCATGTTATTTCTCGCAACATACAGGCCAATGGCTCCACAGCCAGGGCAAACAGTAGGGGAGATAGAGGCATGGGCAGCTCCTCCGCTAAGGTGGAGAAGTGTCGCCCCACAGGAAAAATAAAATTATAATAACAGCATTTGTATCATTTTATTTTTCAATACTCCTCTATAGGGGTGGGGTGGTCTGGACTGCCCACAGAGCAGGGGGAGGAGTAGTGGGCATTGTCTAAGTGCAGCCAAAGACAGCCAAACATTCGTGCGCACTTGGCATATTGCACAGCCTGGGTAGAGAACATGCCCAGGCTCCTATTCCCCATCTGAGTTCCGAACAACGGTGCTCAGACCAACATCAAACGCTGCTATCAACAGTTTCGTAATTGGCTTGGGGAGTCTGGAAGCCTGGGTGCTTCCTGTTCCTGCTCCCTGCATCTGCTTCCTGCATTGACGAAGAAGAGGACGGAGGAGAAGCGTAGGCTGGCAGGTAAGTTAAAGAACAAGTTACTTACCTTCGGTAACGATATATCTGTAAGAGACATATATTAGTTATGGATTCCTTACCTTAAAATTACCCCCAGGCGTCAGACTGGATCCGGAGAATTTTTGTTCAGCAGTACACCTGCGCGTCGGTGGGTGGCGTCGGTCGACTCCACGTACATCGTTGGCTTCGTGATCGCCGGAATGACGTCGCAGTATCTACTTAGACGCCGCCCCTGCGTGCTGACGTCAGTTCTTTACACGACATTCCACGCCAGAAGCGCAGAGCCATGCAAGACACTGACCACTGGTGCACAAAACTAAGGCCCTGAAAGGGGAGGATGGGTGAGGTGGTAAGGAATCCATACCTAATATATGTCTCTTACAGATATATCGTTACCGAAGGTAAGTAACTTGTTCATCTGAAAGAGACTATTAGTTATGGATTCCTTACCCTAGAATAGATACCCCAGCAATACCAACCCCGGAGGTGGGTCTGCGATCTAAGCTCCCACCAGAAAAGTCCTGGAGAACTGAACGGCCAAAAAAGCCATCTATCTAGTCTTGGCTGTCCAGGCAGTAATGTTTAGTGAACGTGTGCAATGAAGCCCACGTGGCTGCCTGGCAGATGTCATGAAGGGGGACTCCACATCCCAAAGCAGTAGTGGCTGCCGTTGCCTTGGTAGAATGGGTGCGCAACCCTACTGGAGGCTCCTTTTTCGCCAAGGAATAGCAAATTTTAATGCAAAGAACGACCCATCGAGAGATGGTCCGTTTTTGCATGGCCCGACCTTTCTTGGCGCCCACATAGCCAACAAAGAGCTGATCATCTATCTGGAATTGTTTTGTGCGATCCAGTTAAAATGAAAGCGCACGTTTTGGATCCAGACAGTGGAGTCTCTCCTCCTCTTTAGAAGGATGCAGGGGTGGGAAGAAGGTGGGCAAAGTGATGGTCTGTCCTATGTGGAAAGAAGTAACCACTTTGGGCAGAAAGGAAGGTCTAGTGCAAAGGACAACCTTGTCCGGATGAACAGCCAGGGAAGGAGGTTTCGAAGAAAGAGTCTGAAGCTCACTCACCCTGCGAGCCAAGGTGATGGCAACCGAAAAGGCAGTTGAGTGTCAAAAGTCTGAGAGGACAGTTATGTAGCAGCTCAAAAGGAGCGCACATAAGGTAAGTCAGACCAAGGTTCACGTCCCACTGGGGCATTATGAAAGGAATAGGAGGAAACAGGTGAGTAATCCCCTTAAGGAAGCGATTTACAATAGGGGACTTGAAAAGAGAAGGTTGATCAGGAAGGTGAAGAAAGGCCGAAATGGCAAAAGAGAGCCACTGAGAGTGCCCAGAGCAGAGCCTTGCTGGGCCAAAGAATGAATGAAGAGGAGAACCTCTGAAAGAGGGGAAGAAAGGGGATCCACAGCCTTTGCTGTGCACCATGCCACAAATTTGTTCCATCTACAGGCGTATACTGTTTTGGTGGAGGGACGCCTGGCTGCCAAGATAACATTACAGACTTCGGGAGGAAGGTCGAAAGATGTCAACTGTCGCCGCTCAATCTTCGCGCAAGGAGGTGGAGGCTGGGCAGGTGCGGGTGGAGGACCGCCCCCTGCTGCTGCGACAGAAGATCCTCCCGAAGAGGCAGTCTGATCGGAGGATAGATGGCCATATTCAAGAGCTCGGGATAACAGATTCTTCATGCCCAGTCCGGAGCCACAAGAATGACTTGGGCCCGGTCATGCTTGATCTTCTTTAGCACTCTGGGCAGAAGTGGTATAGGCGGAAAGGTGTATAGAAGACCGCAATTCTACTTGCGACGAAAAGCATCGCCTAGCAAGTGCCGCCTTGGAAATTTCAACGCACAGAACTGCTGACATTTCGCTTTTTCTTCAGTGGCGAATAGATCTAACCAAGGCTCTCCCCACTGCTGAAAGAGACCTTGCACCACCTCTGAGTGAAGATGCCATTTGTGTTCCATCATGCACCGGCAGCTGAGTTCGTCCGCCCTGGAGTTCAGGGAACCCGACAGGTGTTGAACCACCAGGGACATGCCCTGATGTTCCAGCCACTTCCAGAGACTAAGTGCCTCCGGATATAGGGTCTACGACCCCACCCTGCCCTGTTTTTTGCAATACCACATGGCGGTGGTGTTGTCAATGAACACCTGCACTACTCTTCCTTTGACAGAAGGAAGGAATGCCTTCAGTGCAAGACGAATCGCCCAGAGCTCCAGAAGGTTGATGTGGAGCCCAGACTCCGCCGGAGACCAGAGTCCCCTGATCTCCCTCTCCACCATGTGGCCACCCCACCCCAGAGGTGATGCATCCGTCACCACTGTGAATTCTGTTTGGGGAGGGGAGAGGGATCTGCCGTTGACTCAATCCTGGTTCGTTAGCCACCACTGCAATTGGTGTGCAGTGTCCTCCAAGATCTGGACGCAAATGGAAAGATTCCCCTGATGCTGTGCCCACTGGAACTTCAGGTCCCACTGCAGAGCCCGCATATGCGACCTGGCATAGTCCTCCAGCAGGATGCAGGAGGCCATGAGGCCCAGCAGCCTCAGAGTCATTCTGACCGAAACCCGGTATAGAGGCTGAAAGATCGGAATCATAGCCCGAATATCCCGGACTCGCTGCTCGAGAGGATAGGCCCGAAACTGCGATGTGTCCAGAACCACCCCGATGAAAAGGAGCTTCTGAGAGGGAATCAGGTGTGCCTTCGGCACGTTGATAGTGAACCCCAGCGAATGCAGGAGGTCCGCCGTAGTCTGGAGGTGGGAGACGACAGCCTGGGGCGAACTCGCCTTCAACAGCCAGTCGTCGAGATAGGGGAATACTGGAACCCCTGATCCGCGCAGATGAGCTGCGACCACCGCCATCACTTTCGTGAACACCCGAGGGGTGCTGGTAAGGCCAAAGGGGAGCATGGTGAACTGAAAATGCTCGTGGCCTACCGTGAACCGTAAGTAACGCCGGTGGGCAGGCAGGAGGTGGATATAAAAATAGGCGTCCTGCAAGTCCAACGCTACCATCCAGTCTCCAGGGTCGAGGGCAGATAGGAAATGAGCCAGTGTTATCATTTTGAACTTCTCCTTTCAGAGGAAGCGGTTGATGCCCCTGAGATCCAGCATAGGACGCAGGCCTTTGTCCTTCTTCGGTACCAGGAAGTAGTGGGAATAGCAACCACAACCTACTTCTGGCACAGGGACTTGTTCAATGGCTCCCTTGGCCAAGAGAGCCGTAACTTCCTGGTGGAGAAGGGCCAAGAGATCCTTCGACATGCGATGGAAGGCAAGTGGCATGGAGGGTGAGGTAGTCTTGAAGGGGAGGGAGTAGCCCTGTCAGACTATCTGCAAAACCCACCTGTCCGATGTGATGTTGAGCCAGTGGGGGAGGTGATGACGAATCCTGCCACCCACTGGCAACTGGTGGCCCTGAAAAGTCAGACTACGAGGGCTTGGAGGCTGCTGCAGAAGGGGCACTGGTGAACTGGCCTGCCTGCTGGTCCCCAGACCCACGGCGGTGGGTCCCACATCCCCAGCCGCGCAGAGGCTGGACAGCTTGCGCAGGCCTGTGGCTCAGGGCGTAATGTGGTGGGGCACCCCTTCCATAGCCACGAAAAGGGCGAAAAGCAGACTGCGCGGGGCGAGAGGTGGTAGCAAGGCCCAAGGATCTGGCCGTAGACCTGGAATCCTTAAAGCGCTCGAGCGCGTTGTCCTCTTTGTCACCAAACAAGTGAAGGCCATCAAAGGGCATGTCCAAAAGTGTTGATTGGACATCACCCAAAAAGCCAGTGGACCTCAGCCAGGCGTAGCATCTCAGGACTACTGACGTTGAAATCGTCCTGCTTAGTGAGTCGGCGGTGTCCAGTCCACATCGTATGGTGAACTTCGCTGCATCTCTACCCTCAGCAACTTCACGGGAGAGCATGGCCCGGGCCTCCTTCGGGCACTATGGCAGCACCTGCGCGACCGTGTCTCACACAGAATGGGAGTAACGGCCCCACCGACCGCAGTCCTAAGTTGGCAGAAGAAAACATCTTCCCAAGATGGTCCAGCTTCCTGGATTCCTTATCAGTTGGAGCAGTAGGGAATGCGCCCTTGGAAGTCGAGGATCGGACCACCAAGCTCTCGGGGGTAGGGTGTTGGGAGAGGAAAATGAGGTCACCCAGGGCCAGGCGGTGGCGTCGGGCAATCATCCTATCCACAAGAGCCCCTGTGCTGGGCTTGGACCAAGTGCCCAGAAGGATGTCCATGAGGGCCTCATTGAACGGCAGCAGGGGCTCCAAAGAGGCCGCTGCTGGTTGAAGCACCTCGGTCAGGAGGTTAGTCCTGACCGAGGAAGCTCAAGGATAAAGGCCTCAGCTGCCCTACGCAACACCACCTACGCAACACCACAGCATAAGAGGCACCCTCCTCCATAGCCACGGTAGGGGGAGAAAGCATGCCAAGGTCTGGAGAAGTGTCCAGACCACTGGACTCACCCAACTTCTCTCTCCAGTCTGGTTCTACCAACTGGTCTGCCAGAGGGTCCACAGACCCCTCCCAGTCCTCCTCATCCTCCTCTGGTAGCCACTCAGGGTGATAGGGAACACCAGGGGGAACAGAGGTACAAAAGTTCCCATCTGCGCCGTTACCGACGTTGGCTGATGCCGGTCCAGCTCCGTGTCCATGTCAAGGTGGAGGCTCGGGTCGACGTCAGTTGGGGACACAACCGGCATCAGAGGGGGCGGAGGTGTCGCCAATGGATTCGGCGCCGGAGGAGGTGTCGTAAGGTCAACCAGCACCAATCTGGATCCAGGCCTGGATCTCTGGGGGCTCTGCGGTGCCGGGGTTGAAGCCACTGGCATCGAAGGCCTAGAAGCCCCAGCTGAGTCAGCGGGGCTGAAGGCACGCCGGCAGAGTCGGGCTGCCTAAAGATAGAGTGGAGGGCTTCGTAAAAACTACGAAGTTGGGCAGGGGTCGGTCTGGCTCCTGGGAAGAGGGGGAGGCTCGGAGTCAACCCAACAGGCTCTGCGGGGAGACCCGGACGACTACTTTCCGCATCCCGCGACACGTCGCATCGGCCGACGGATGGAGAGAACGCGAAGAGCGACGGTGCTTCTTTGCCTTTTTTTTGTTCTCTGACTTACCCAAAGACTTCGATGAGGAGTGGTGCTGATGGCTCCGCGACCGGTCCGGAGACCTCCCCCTCGGCCGGGACCTCAAGCGGCGCGGAGCCGACTGCCGGGTCTCCAGAAGCTTTTGTGACCGCTTCCGCAAAGACTTCGGGGCCATGGCCCGACAGTCGGAGCATGACTTCGGGTCATGGTCGCGCTCCAGACACCAGAGGCACACTAGATGTGTGCCTGTCACCGACATCAGCTTCTGGCAGGAGCCACAAGGCTTAAGCCGGTTCGCCGATGTGACATCCCTGTGCACCAGGAGTCAAACAACTCAAAAAAGATGTCGACAAAAGTCGAAAAAAGACAGTCAAAAAGTGACTAGCTCTCTCCGGATCTGCACTGGCTGGCGTGGAAAAAGAAATAACTGATGTCAGCACATAGGGGCGGCGTCTAAGTAGATACCACAATGTCATTCCGGCGATCACGATGCCAATGACGAATTTGGAGTCGACCGACGCCACCTACCGACACGCAGGGGTACTGCTGAAGAAAAATTCTCCGGATCCAGTCTGACGCCTGGGGGTAATTCTAAGGTAAGAAATCCATAACAAATACTCTCTTTCAGATTTGTTTTTTTCCTTTATTTTTTTCAACCCCCAGCCTCACCAATAACCATCCAAAGGTGTCAAACGCTTTTTTTATATCTAGGCCACCCATCCCTGTGTGTTAGTCCACTGAGCCCAGTCCATGACCCCAAATAACCGCAGAAGGTTCACAAATGTATTCCTGCCCAGGATGAACCCATTCTGATCCATGTGGATTACTGTATGTATCAATGGAGTCAACCTATTCGCTAGAGCCTTGCTCACCACCTTATAATCAAGGTTAAGCAATGAGAGGGGGTGGTAGGACGTTACCTCCAGCGGGTCCCTCCCAGGTTTTGGCAACATTGTTACTAAGGCTTCCCGCATGCTGTCAGGTAATCTGCCCCTTTCCTTAGCTTTCACAAAGACCTTCAGCAACTGCTGAGCGAGGGAGACCTGGAATATGGTGTAGAACTCGATGGGTAGCCCATAAATGCCAGGAGTTTTGCCTCTTGCTATATGTTGGATGGACAGAATAATTTCCTCAAGCATCAAAGGGTCTTCTAGTTCCCGCCTTAGTAATGGTGTAGGTGGAAGGATGTCAAGAGGGTGGAGATACTTGGCAATCTTATCTGAGTGGATCCCCAAAGGTGCCTTGTAGAGCGTCCTATTTAACGTCTCAAATTCCTTATTAATGGAATCTTGGGAGTTCACAACAATCCCCAAGGGTGTGCAGAGGGCACCGATAACAGTATAGGAATGGTCAGAGCACAAGAGCCAGGCCAGTAGGCTAGGGGTTTTGTTTCCCAGGTCGTGTTGCCGTTTGGTGTATTCTTTGTAATCAAAGATGTCGGGAGGCTTCCCAGTGCTCGGACTTCACATCCTCCAGATTGCGAATCCTACCTAGATCCTGTACCCAGGTCTGTTCATCAATTCTCCACCCCCCCCTTTCTATAAAAGTGATCTCCCTCTGGAGTTCCTGCCTGGCATGGACATACACTCTCCCGATATCATCACTATAAAAGCATTTCATTCATTTCCTTCGTTCATGTCTGTGCCTTCAATCGCCGTGAAATATCTGGTAAATTCCCCGATGTGAATACGAACTCCGCCAGTTCTCTCTGCTGGAGCCGCCAAGTGGATATCACCGGTTGCAATCTCTCCCACAGAAAAGACACCAATAACGGGCAATGATCATGCAGAGTTCTGGCCAAGTATTCCACCCCCATACAATCGATTAGCAATGCCCTGCTACCATAGATCAGAACAATTCTCATGTGTAGCACATGAATAGGGGAGTGATACGAGTACTCACGGCGTACCAGAAATAAATATTGCCATGGGTCCTGCACAAGCGTGTCCAGCGCCCATTGATGTCAATGCCTAGTATTAGTGTGGGATTGCGCCCCTTGAACCGGTAGGGTGGACCTGTCAAGTGCCAGATCCGGAACACCATTAAAGTCTTCACTCCAGAATGAGGGAAACAACGGTGACCTCAAGAGGGATGGCATAAGGAAGCTGAAAAATAGTGGTTGTCCCACATGTGGGGTGTACAATGACACATATGTGAGGCGCTCGCCATCCAACGTACCTTCAGCTACGACATAGCAAACCTCCGGATCCACCACACTATGGTCAAAGACAAATGGTACCCCAGGAGCCACTCAGATTAAAACCCCTCTGGCATAAGGTAAGTAAGAGGTACCCAACACCATGCCTCTCCAGCGTTTACAGAGCCTAGTGAGTTCCCCTGCAGTCAAATGGGTCTCCTGGATGTTTTGCCTCTGCAGATATGAATAAATTCTATGACGTTTACTATAATTGCCCATGCCCCGCATGATCCAAGTCATTATGTTGTAATTCTTAGAGGCCATAAAAAGTGTGTGGTGAGCCCTGCCGCTCCTACACACAAGTCAGAAATCAAGCGTTTCATCAAAGGGATCGAGCAACAAAACAAAAACACCAGTTTACAAAACATTGTTAACAAACCACAATAGAATCCCCACCCCAGCTGCACCCTCAATCGGTCACAGGCAATTAGAGCTGTCAGTGATCCAGCAACTACTAAGAAGTATATTCAATGAGGAGTGCGCTCCAAGTTACTTTCTATACCCCATGATCCAGTTCCCTGCAGTCCAACGTGTAAAGAAAGCTTTCCTCTCAGTATTTGTGTCAAGCTACAGGTACCACCCATAAACCCCGGCCCCCATCATCCTACATGTGCACAACACCCAAGTAAAGTGTGTGTGATGCTCAAGTGGATTGAAATAGGTTTAGAGTAATTGTGGTAACCTGCAGGCCACCCCGCAGCTCCTCTGGAACCTCAAACAGTGGATGGTCACCATGTAGAGTCCCACGATCGCCATCCGACTCACGGGTCTCTGGGACCAATAAAGAGGATTGTTCCACCGCTGCTACAGCCTCTGCTCTGCCCATCACTGCTTGTGCTTCTATGGGTCTGCCACGTATGTTTCTGTTTCTCTTGAAAGATCGTTGATGGCAGGACCTAGTCTGCCACTCTCCCCCACCATCATAGGGGGTGCACGTTGGTGGTCCTCTCTGGTTTCCAACCATGTCCACGCATCTTTAGAGGTTGTGAAGAACAGTGTGTCCGCAGCAGATATGATTCACAATTTTGCCAGAAACAGTAAAGCATAGTTGAGTGCGAAGACTTTGCTTTACTTCACAAAATGAATCTCGTGACCTGCAGACCGTAATCGTGTAATCCAGGAATATGGTCACAGTGCTGTTTCCCACTGTCCAGGGACCTTTGGCTTGAGCTATTTGCAATATATTGATCCGGTCCCTAAAATTGAAAAGTCGTGCCACCACTAGTCGTGGTGGGCTCCAGGTGCTGGAGGTGCCTGGGCACTCTGTGAGCCCTTTCAACTGAAAAAAACTTTGAAACTTTCCTCGCAGCCCCTCTGTGGTTAGCCACCACCAGCTAGCTCACAGTGCCACTATAAGCCCCCCTAACCTTACCAGGGAAGGAATGGTTTCTGGCAACCACTGAAGATGACAACCCTGACCCCCCAGAGATCGTGGAAACAGATCAGAACCTTTTGCTCAGTCACTCGTGCTTACTTATGCTCAGAGAAATACACAGAGAATACACAGTGGGACGGTTTCAATATATTTAATGAACCAACGTTATTCTTGTATAGAATACATGTGCTGCGATAATCAGTAAACAGAAGCAGATGAAAGTGATTACAAGCATCAAAAGAGTAAATAGTAGATATAGTTCTATGATGGTGCTAAAACAGTGTATAAATGTAGGCATATAAACAAGGCAGCAATCAGGTGCACTCCTACTATGCAAACCCTACTCTGCGTGTACCTAGAGTGTGTGTAGGTGCGAAGCTGAGAATCCCCCCAAGGGACAATCCAACCCCATTACCAGGCGGGAGAGAATGTAGGAGCCCATGTTGGTCACGAACTGGACACCCCCTCCCGGAGATGTCGGACTGCTGCGTGGTGAAGTCACAGCATGCAGGGACCCTCGGTGTCTGCTAATCTTTTGGGATGTTCATTATTTATACTAGAAAGCATCCTTGTGATGTACGTATAGATTATCAATGTTATGGATATATAGATAGCCCCGTTGATGAAGATAGAATGACATTTGTACATCATGCATAAAAAGGCCTTATACGTGGTGAGTGAGGCATCGTGATAATGTTATGCGAAGCTAGATGTGTAAACTGAAATAGTTTCAGAGAAACTAATCCAACATTGTCGCACACTCAAATATGTGTAAAAGTTCACAGCAGAAATGTTATTGTGAAAAATTAGGACAATGTAATAAAATAAGAACAAACGAGAAATGGCTAGGTATACTTGGCGCACTCTACCACTTTCCAAAAGAAGTACAAAAAATGAAACGTATCGTTTGATAAATTATCCAACTGGTGCTTCAGGAGGAGAGGAAGCCAACCATCCCTCTCAACACTGCCCGAGTCCCGAGATAATCAAACAATGTCTCCAAGCACACAGAATTTTCAAGCTGAGGTTGTGGTTTCAGAAGTCTTTTATTCCAACGCCTTTATGGGTGCCCATGTGCCAACACGTGTTTCGTCTATCGCTGTTTCAGTTACAGCAGACTTTATCATGGCAATACATCTAAAACACAAACATTTCACTTGATCAGGAGGAGTAATCTTCAATGTTTGAATAGTCACCGTCACCAGGGTCATACGACCATTATAATTCACCCGGAATGTGTCGTTGTGGTTATAGACAGATTCCATACTTCCAATAGATAGTATTAAAAATAATCAAAGTGCAGTTGAGAGTCTAGTGTATCCAGACCTCACCATACCAAACAGCATGTGCTTATTTGTGGGACTTGAAGGCGTGCAGTGCTAATAGTTATTATTAGTCGTGAGCGGTGGGAAAATTAGCAGACTTGTACTCACTATGTCCGTTAGAGTAAATTACTATTCAGGTCCAAAGTGTCAAGTGATGTGTAATAATAAGAGGAAATCTGCAAGAATTAGCATCTATTAGCATGTTTCATACCCATGACTTAGCTATGATAAATAGTGATGCAGAGGGTCTGAGGGCCAACTCTTTACCTTTGTCTTTCTTTAAATAGCTCAAATCCAAAAGTTTGAGAAATCTAAAATTCTCATCAAAATACATGGGGCTACCAACAATGCAGACATGTTTACAAATGACTCACATGGTCCAATGTCCAATGTCCATTATATCAGAAAGATATAATCAAATACACTTATCAGGTTCTCTATTGTGCATATTTTTATTATTGTGCATTGGTATATCTTAAAAATTACGCCTATTAAATGGCCGAACGTGTAGCTAACATGGGGTTAATTCTTAAGCAAACCATTGCCTCCATGGCTTAAAGTGCCCACTAACGTCCACATTACCCTCGGTATCACCTTGACGTTAGAAAACCATTGTTGTATGGTCGACTTTACATTTAACGTCATTACCTTTATATTGGTAAAGCCCAATTTACACTTCAAATGATAGCAAAACAAGTAACCAAAAGCGCATGCCACTTGGATTGTCAGGGCAAAGCCATATGCTGTTCTAAGAAATCGGCAGTTAAAGCCCAATTTACGCTATTGGTAATAGTAAAACCAGTAACCAAAAAGCGCATGCCACTCGGGTTATCAGGAAAAAGCTACAGGCTATTATGTTTGTATCTGCTCGTAGTGGCATAACCCTGCACCCATGCCACTCAGATTCTGTAAAGAAAGCGGCATCCGAAGCAAGCAATAATCCTATAATGTTACTCACTATTTGTTCCAATTTGTAAAACGTTGATAACTCCGTCGTCCGCCGAGTACGTGAGGACGATCTTTGGCGTGGACAATGAGCGCCAATATTCAATGCCTTAAATAGTGCCAAAATAAACGATGTCCCTCACGTCACAAGGATCATCCAGGCAGGAGAACTCCGGTGGCCATCTTTGACTAACAAAATTCATTGCGGTTGATCAAATAAAACCGCAGCGGCCATCTTAGAATGTCTGCATTCAAGTGGAAAAGTGAGGAAATGTTCCTCCTAAGTCTTAGTTTGAAATATCAGTGACTATGCGCAAATACGATTACATAATCTATATAGCAACACTGTAGTAATGTTGTGACTGGCAATTCTTAAGGCCAGCAGGTCCCTTCGGAGTATAACGCAATGGTCAACATTATTAGTAAAGAAACCGGCAACAATATGATAATGTTGTCACTAGCAATTCTTTAGGCCAGCAGGTCCCTTCGTAGTATAACGCAATGGTCGACTTAAATTCCCAGAATCTCATGTACATCACAATATAAATTAAAGCACCTCATCCCACTATGTCTTCCGGTTGGCTATATACCAGTTGTTCAGTCACATTATTAATTATATATAGACAAACTGAGTGTAAGGAGTTTTATGGTCTTTGTGAGGTATTAGTTCCACCAGTGTTGCTATATAGTTATTCCATGCACTAGAGTTATAGGAATGGGTATATAGAGGGGGTAAGAGAGAAAAGGGTAATCGGAGGCAGAGGTAATCCTTTGATCCCTGCATCTCAAATATCAGACTAATAAAACCATCAAAAATTACTCAGCCATTGGTACCAATTCTATTACATCATTACATTGTCCTAGAATTGGGCTTCAGTATTACACATCAACTGCAAACATGTCTATATTCGCGAACAATTAACAATTCACATTTAATAACATATTCATCACATATAAGGTGCAAGTCCATATCCTAACCTGAGTAAACAATAAACATATGAACAAGTTATACCATATCTGTGTCACACCCAATGTTATTCCTCCATTAGAGATGTCATAACATAACAGGTGTATTTGTAAAGCGCACGATTACCCGTAGGTGTCCTGGCGCTGAATAACAGATGTTTATTGTTACCCAACTCAATGGTACTCATTTTATTGACCTCAGATGGATGAAAGGCTGAGTGGGCCCGCTGGGATTTGAACCTGTGACCATGAGGTTGAACACAGGCCCCTGCAGTGGCTGCTTTAGTCCACTGAGCCACCAGACCCGGCAATCATGTCCTTATATCATATATATTCATTGATAAACAGAAAATTCAATAATCAAACATTAACAAGAATAGCACAGCTGCCCAGTGGGTACTATTCCCCTAAGAAGTTGTGCAGTTCTCGGTCAATGTTCAGTCCCTGATCTACTGCTTTCAGGCGTAAGATCCATGTTGCCTCCTGACGTCTCAACTGCAGTTCTCGATTGCCACCCCTTTCTCTGCGGAGAACCACTTCAAACCCATGATAGTCAAACGTCCTGTATTTTGTTTGCTTCTCACATGTGAGCGTGTGGAAGGCAAAAGGATACTTTAGATCCCCCTGTTTTACTGCTCTTAGGTGTTCCATTATCCTTTCCTTCAGCATCCTAATCATGCTACCCACATATATCTTATCACATCTACATATTAAAATATAGACAATATACCGTGTGGTGCATGTAATATTACTGGTGATATGAAACAAACGACTGTTGTTATAACTGAATCTAGTTGTCTCCTTTGTCAATCCACATATCGAACAATGCCCACATTTGTAAAAGCCCTTGTTGTATTGTGCTAACCAGTTGTATTGCATGCTGGTAGTACCTGGGTAGCTCGGACTAATTAGTCCCTTAAGAGTCTGTCCTCTTTGAAATGTTGTATTTGCTTTATTGTTTATGTATTGTGCAAGAATACTGTCCTCCTTCAATAGGTGCCAGTGTCTGTTAAATATCTTGCTTATTTCACCAGTATTGCTGTCATAGGGAAGTATCGGTTTAATCATTTCCCTGTTGTTTACCTCTGGCCTCTTGTGTGCTAATGTCTTCGTTCTCTCCAGTTTTGAGGCCCTCCTACTTGCTTTATTAATTATGCCTCTGTCATATCCTCTAAAGGAGAATCTCTGTTTGATGTCTGCCAGGGTTTTGCTAAATTCATCCTCTGTACTACAATTTCTCCTGGGCCTAAATATTTCCCCATAGGGGATAGCTTGTAGTTGGTGCCTAGGGTGGGCGCTACTGGCATGTAATAGTGCATTACAAGATGTTTCTTTTCTGAACATCCTACTCATGATTTTGGATTCATGAGTATATAATTCAATATCCAAAAATTGAATCCTGTCAGAATCAGAGTTCATTGTAAAAGACATATTATATGAGTTATCATTCAAATACTGTAGAAAGTCCTGAAGCTGAATCTCAGAGCCTGTCCATAACATGAGTATGTTGTCTATGAACCTGCCCCAATAGTGTATATATTGTGACCACCGGGAGTTCAACCGGCCACAGACCCTGACGGTGACTATTCATACATTGAAGATTACGCCTCTTGATCAAGGGAAATGTTTGTGTTTTAGATGTAAGAAAATGTGTAGCTTTGTTACTTGGGCATAACGCGGGCACATAACACCAGTTTCTTATTGAGACTTAATAGACTTCCATGAATTGAAACCAAACATACACACCATTTTCAATCAATCAATCAATCAATCATGGAATTGTGAAACTTGCTACTCGCCCGTGAGGGCCTCAAGGCGCGGGGGGTGCAACTCTGAGTCAGCCAAAGAGCCAGGTCTTGAGGCTCTTCCTGAAGGTCTGCAGAGTGGGGGAGTGTCTGATGTTGGTGGCGAGCTCGTTCCAGGTCTTTGCCACGATGTAGGAGAAGGCTCTTCCCCCGGCTCTGGCTTTGCGGATCTGTGGGGTTTCGGGGAGGGCGAGGTCAGCGGATGAGAGGTGTCTCCTGGGTAAGTGGCAGGAGACTCTTTTGTTGAGGTAATGGGATCCGGTGTTTGTGAGCGATTTGTAGGTGTGGGTGAGTAGCTTGAAGGTCACTCTATTCTGGACGGGGAGCCAGTGGAGGTTTTGCAGGTGTTGGGTGATGTGTTCATATTGTGGGATGCCGAGGACGAGTCTGGCTGCGGTGTTCTGGATGGTCTGGAGTTTATGGAGCAGGGATTTGTTGATTCTGGTGTAGAGGGCGTTCCCGTAGTCCAGTCTGCTTGTCATGAGTGCGTGGGTGACGGCCTTTCTGGATTCGGGGGGCATCCATTTGAAGGTCTTGCGAAGGATGCAGACGGTGTTGAAGCAGGTAGAGGCGACGGCATTGATCTGTCGGGTCATGGTGAGGGAGGAGTCGAGTACGATGCCGAGGTTTCAGGCATGGTCCGTGGTGGTGGGAGGGTTTCTGACGGCAGTGGGCCACCATGTGATGTCCCATGCTGAGGGGGTGGGCCAAGGATGAGGACTTATGTCTTCTGTGAGTTGAGCTTCAGGCAGCTGCTGCTCATCCAGGATGTGACTTCTTTCATTCCTTCCTGGAAGCTGTGTTTTGTGGTGTGGGGATCCTTTGTGAGGGAGAGGATGAGCTGGGAGTCGTCTGTGTAGGATACTATGCTGAGTCCATGCTGTCTGACGATGGCGGTGAGGGGGGCCATGTAGATGTTGAAGAGCGTGGGGCTGAGCGATGATCCTTGGGGTGCTCTGCAGTTAATCTCTGTGGGTTTGGAGAGGAAGGGCGGGAGTCTGATTCGTTGGGTTCTGCTGGTGAGGAAGGAGCGGAGTCAGTCACGGGCAGTTCCCTGTATGCCAGCGTCGTGGAGTATGGCGGTGAGAGTGCAGTGGGAGACTGTGTCGAAGGCTGCAGAGAGATCTAGTAGGATGAGGTCCCCGGTGTGGCCTTGGTCAAGGAGAGTGCGGATGTCATCTTTGGCGGCGTGGAGGGCGGTCTCAGTGCTGTGGTTGCTGCAGAATCTGGATTGGGAAGGGTCAAGGATGGAGTTCTCTTTGCTGAAGTTCTTTAGCTGGAAGTTGACAATATTCTCGGTGACTTTGGCCGCGAAGGGGAGGAGAGAGATGGGTCAGTAGTTTTTTAAGTCTGTCGGATATGCAGAGGGTTTCTTGAGGAGGGGCTTGACTTCTGTGTGTTTCTAGTCACTGGCAAAAGTGCCAGCTTCAAAAGTGGCGCTGATGGTGCGTCGTAGCTCGGGTGCTATGACGGATGCAGCTCTGTGGAAGATGTGCGGCGGGCAGGGGTCCTTGGGAGCTCCTGAGTGAATGCTTTTCATGGTCGTGGCAGTGTCTTCGGTGGTGACCGGGGTCCAGGCGGCTATGGTAGGCTGGCTGTCATTGCTGGAGGAAGGAGTGGTTTTGGTGTCTGTTTGTTGAAGTTGTCATAGAGGGACTTGATTTTTAGATGGAAGTAGGAGCCGAGTTTGTTGCAGAGGTCCTGGGAGGGTGTGACTTCCGTTGCTTCGCTGGGGGGTTTGGTGAATTTCTGAATGATGCTGAAGAGTTCTTTTGAGTTGCTGTAGTTGGCGAGGATTTTGTTCTGGATGAAGTTCCTTTTGGTGGCTCTAATGAGTTGGTGGTATTTTGTCATGGTGTTCCTGTAGATGGTCCAATCTTCTGCGGTTTTGCTGTTCCTCCATAGCTTCTCGAGACGTCTGCAGGTGCATCTGGATTCTTGGAGGTCAGTGGTGAACCAGGTGGCCTTCCTGGGGCGCTGTCTGTTGGGATTGCGGAGGGGGGGCGAGCTTGTCTGCGCAGTTGGTGATCCATCTGTGTAGTTCCTTGGCTGCAGAGTTGGCGTTGGTCGAGGTGGGAGGGGGATCGCAATTGAGGGTGGAGTTGAGGTGCTCCTCGGTGACCTTGCTCCAGTTCCTTCGTGGAGGGCGTGTTGTAGATTTGTGAGGAGCGGTGGCCTTGTCAAAAAAGAAGTGTAAACAGTGGGGGTTGCGTGGTGTGGCTGAAGTGGATGTTGTTACCTCCTGAGAAGATGGAGTCCAGGGTGTGTCCAGCCTTGTGGGTGGGGGTGGTGACGAGCTGTTTCAGACCGATGTTGGCGAGGTTGTCCAGGAGGGCGGAGTAGTTGGGGTCGCTGAGGTTGTCAAGGTGGAAGTTGAGGTCTCCGAGCAGTATGTAGTCCATGGAGGCAATGGCGCGGTGGGCGATGAGGTCGGTGATGGTAGTGGTGAATGCGGCTTGAGGTCCGGGAGGTCTGTAGGTGAGGATGCCACGTACAGTCGTTCTGGGGCTGGTCTGGATCTGGAAATAGAGGTTTCCCATGGGGGACGATGGGTCATTCGTGCTGGAGGTGGTGAGTCGGTGGGAGTTCTTGTGTGCGATAGCGAGTCCTCCTCCTGGGTGGTTGGGGCGGTCCTTCCTCTGGATCTTGTATCCATCGGGGATGGCGGTCGCGATGTCGGGGGCAGAGGTGGGGTTGGTCCAAGTTTCCATGAAGAAGGCAACGTCTGGCGAGAGGGTGTCGAGGACGTCCCATATTTCTACTGCGTGTCTGTGCAGGGAGCGCATGTTGAGGAGGCTGCAGCTCAGGGCTTCGTGTGTGCTGGCGTCCGGCGGGAGGGTGGTGGCCGTTGGGGTTCGGGGGTTGGTAAAGGTTGGTTGGCAGTGTCTGCAGGAGAATTGGCCGTGGTGTTCGGTGTGGACAGCTGGCAGTTGTTGTTCCTTCCGGGGTTGAGAGCATGGAGGGCAGCTGAGTCGTAGCACTGTGTGGTCAGAGGACCAGGGTGCCTGGCGCATGGTCGCGGTCGGGTCGTGGACGGGCTCAGTCGGCCTTCCCTTTGGCTCGCCAGCCACGCGGCCGCGCAGTGGCCACCAGTAAATAGGGAATGGGGGAGGGAAAGGTAGCTGGGAGGCGGGAGCGAGAACCGGCAGGGGGGAGGACCCACGGGGGCAGCAGCGGCGGGCAAAGGGCAGCGAAAAACAGGCACAATACAAATAAAATGAGACAAAGGACACAACGAGACACAGTAACAAAAAACAGGAAAACAGGCAAACAGGCACAATAACAGAAGAAAAGACAGATAAAAGACAGACAAACAGAGAATGCGGACCAGCAGAAGAGCAAGGGTCTACCCACTGGACCACCAGGGATGAGGCGCAGGCAGGAGTCTGCGGGTGGAGGATGGCCTCGAACACCTACCTGGCAGAGAGGTGTAGAGGGCAGCAGCAGTGGCACAGCGACAGAGCTGCTGGGGCGGAGAGCAGAGTTCCCTGACCGGGAGGTCAGAGGTTTTGCTCAATCGCCCAAGCAGCGGCCGCCATTAAATATGGTACGGGGAGGGAAACACAGCTGGGAGGTGGGAGCGGGAACAGGCAGGGGGAAGGGGCCGTGGGGGCAGCAGCAGCGGGAAAAAGGGCAGCGAAAAATGGGCACAATACACATAGAACGAGACAAAGGACACTACGAGGCACAGTGATAAAAACAGGAAAACAGGCACAATAACAGAATAAAAGACAGATAAGACCAGATAAGACCAGATTTTGGTGAAGAGGTCTTACCATGGCCCTAATTAACAGTTGGATGGTACTAGATTGATGTTATTCCAAAGTAATTTTGCATGTAAATTTACTTTTACCGTGCTGTAGAATCACCGCAGTACCATGCAATTATGAGGAAAGATCCTTAGAATGGGGAATCACCATAAATCTACACAGAATTGCCATTCCACAAGGTTTATGTGAACACTTTTACACCTGCTCTGAGCAGGTAGTAAATGTTTATGGAGGTTGATGCGTGAGTTGGGCAGAGAGTTTGTGGGTAGGGAAGAAGCAGAGGGAAGGGCAAGTATTTTTCTAACAGGTTGAAGCATTGTGTGCCTTCCACTATTAGATAGAAAAACAAAGGGGCCAAACATGATGGCGGGCAGATCGCCCCCGCCAGGCCGGCGGTGGTCACCGCCGGCCCGGCGGGGGCGATCCGCCCGCCATCCCGACAGCAAAGACCCCCGCCATATCATGATGGCTGGGGGGTCGGCGGACGGAAAGACCGTCCGCCGCTTTTCCGCCGGTCGACTCGTCGACCGGCGGAAAACGTGCTGAATATGGTGGCGGTGTCTGGAAGACACCGCCATCCATATTACGATGCAGGCTGCGAGCAGCCTTTCCATGGCTGCATTGCCGCCATGGAAAGGCTGGTGGTTCCTGCTGTTGGGGGCCCGTTGCGGGCCCCCAGGGTGTTGGGGGGCTTGGGGGTGCACATGGGGGCTACCTATGGTACCCCCTGCATTTGCATGTACAATGTGGCAGGCACCGCGCGGTGCCTGTCACGTTGTGCATGTAAATGCACAACATGTATTTTTACATTGCGGCGGGTGCTGCTTGCAGCACCGCCCGCCGCAATGTAAAAATACGGGATGCGCCCGCCAGTGTGGCGGGCTCATCCTAATTTGTATAGCGGGACGGCCGCACCTATGGCGGGCGGTCCCTTTTGCCAATGCGATGGCGGGCGGACTTTGTCCGCCCGCCATCGTAATCGACCCCAAAGTCTCCTATATTTTTTCCATTTTTTTTCTTCAGCTGGAAAAAAACTTGTTTGATTCCTCCACACCCGGTAAAACCGGGGGGGTAAAAACCAAACAACTTATAATCAGGTGGTGCAAAAATAACAATTAAAATTATGTTTTTGTTACGTGAGTCATAAATGTCGCTCCACCTAGCTTGTAATTAGCGTCCATGTTGAAAACGTAAAGAATGGCAGTCTACAATCTGTTTACTGTAGGAGTAATTTGCCCATGCACCTAAACATGATCTAATGATTACTTTTTTGTTGAGCTCGCTGTCATCGCACAGATTGAGGCAATGGAAGAAATTGTGAACAGTTCCCAATAGATCATGTAACTGGAATAAATGTTTAAATTAGGATTGTACTTTTAATTATTTGACTTAGACACTTTATAAACCACAGACAAGTCACAAAGGTGAGTGAAAAAAACTGTAATTTGTAAAACAAGCATTGTAAAGACAGACCGGGTCTGACCACATAATGGTTGTATTGACCGCATCCATTATTTCCTTGATCATTACCGATGTACTGAAAGTCCTCAGGAAAAATGCCTGCTAGCAAAGTTCTTTCATGAGGTGTTTGCTGAACTGAAGGTTTTTTGGGCTGTTCTCAGAATGGTATGTAGAACATTTCAAGGTCTGGGTCATGACAGTCTACCTTTGTTTTTCCATCACTTGAAGCCATGTAGTTGAAGAAGGTGCAAGCTGGCTTCGAGCTTGCAAGGAGCAAAGGTTCGAGGCTGAGATGTAGTGTGGAGCTAGATTTCTTAAGCATTTAGAACATTTGTTGCAATCTGACTTTTGCAAGGAAGTTGAAAGTGACTACTGACCCCACTAGGTGCAGATAAGAGGTTTCAAAACATGTTTTGAAGATTCTACTTTCCATAGATTCAAATGTTGACTGTATTTATGAGTTTGTGGTCTTAGCAAACTCTCTATGAATGAGAACATTTAGGGAGATCAGTATATACTATGTTACAATAGCACAGCTCGCCCATCAATAGAGCTCCCATCAAAAACATTCAATGTTAAGTTTCCATTAGCATTCATGAGTATGGACAATTTGGGACTTACATCAATGACTACAGTGATTATTTGGTAAACAAATAACATCTTTGTTGTTGATGATACCCATATGTCTTACAGTGTGTGTGATGGTAAACAGTCTAAATATCGAGTTTTTAATTTCGACCTACAATAATATCGAGTTTGAAATATCGTAGGGACACAATATCGAAGTCAAGAATATCGACGACCAGAATATCGACCTCAAGGTAAGAAATATCGTTTTTGTTAATATCGAAGTTAGTAATATCGATAGCAAAAATATCGATGTTACTAATATCGATATTTATATTAGTGTTATGTATTTTATTATGTATTTTATATGTTTGTGTTTATATTTTTGGTTAATTATTGAACTAGTTTTAGAATAAATGTATAACATTTTTAGAAGTTAGTTATTCTTTTTAAAGTAAATTATGCGTTTTAGTACTGTAGCGGGTTGTGGGTTTATAGGGGAATAGGGTGGGAAGTAATTTAATTATATTAAATTAATTTAAAAAAATTATGAATTAGTAATTATTTTTAAGTACATTTTGCGTTTTAGTTCTGTAGCGGGTTGTGGGTTTCTAGGGGAATAAGGTGGGAAGTAATTTAATTGTAATTATAAGGCCCATTACGATACCGGGCGTAAAAAAATCCGCCACCCATGAAAGCGGCAAAAATCCGCCCGCCTACACCTTCTGAATACCGACCCAGCAATTATGATGCCTCGAACCGAAAACCGCCAGTGGCGGAAAAAACACACAAAATACCGCCCGCCCATGCCCGAGTCGGAGTCAAACTGCCCGCCACGGACGGAAAGACGCACGACAACACAAAACCGCCCGCCCTCACGGTCGAGACACCGCACGTGAAATTACGATCGCACCGACATGAGCGCGGAAAAACAACAAATACACCGCCCGCCAGCGGAAACAACACTGAAGAAAATGGACACGGCAGAAGCCATGGCGGCCACGTCCCTGCACAGAAACAGCCCCGGACTCAAACAAACACACACAACATGGCAAACAAGTCCACACAGCAACCCACGCACAAATACACAGACAAAGTACACATCCCGAAAACACACCACCCCTGGACAAACAAATAAACCACAAAGCCCAGAACACCAGCCACAACACACCTGAAAACAACAGACCATCAGGACACACCCAAACAGGTAAGTACAAAAGCAGCCCCTCCACAGACCACAACCCCTTGCAACATTGCAAAGCAGAGAGGAGAGGAGAGGACACAGTGACACAGCAAGGACAGCAGCACACCACAGATACGCACACATCACACCCACCACCACCACCACCAAACACTGGCACCACAAACCCCCTGCACATCACACATCACACACCGCACCAGCACCACAAACACCATGGCATCACACAGAATGCCCAAGTTCACTTCCACTGAGCTGACGGTCATGGTCGACGAGATCGTCAAGGTGCACACACAAATCTATGGCAACCAGGTCCAGCACACACCACTAGCCACCAGAAACAGAATGTGGAACAGAATTGTATACCAGGTCAATGAAGTCGGGACCGTACCCAGAAACAGAAGAGAGATAAACAAACGGTGGAACGACATCAAAAGCCTGGTCAAGAAGAAGGAGAGCAAAAATCGAGAGCTGGCTGCCATGACTGGCGGAGGGAATCCCGCGCATTACAAGACCTTCAAAGCGTGGGAGGAGAAGGTGCGAGTCATCATCCATCCGGAGATCCTCACCGGATTACCAGGGGGAGTGGAGGCTGGTAAGTACAAACAAATGTATACCAGCACACCGCTATGTACTCACATGCACTACCACCATGCCATAGCTCCAAGGGACAAACACCCCCATGTCCAGTACACAATACACAACACATTACTCACACATGCAACAGGCACCACCACCCACACACAGCCCAAACATATCAACTAACAAAACCATGGGGGCATGTGTACACCCAGCCAGCCACGTAACTACCAACAGGTCCCCTAGTACTCCAGAAGCACCACAACGAGCCCCCCACACCCATGTGGCAGCCGTAGCTGCACCAACCGACAAGTAACAGGTAAGTAGTCGCAACACAGAGGCAGTGGGTGGGAGGGGGACAGCTGAAGTACAACACCCACCAGGCCCCTAGTCCTACAGCACAGCAAGGCGGAGCACCCCCACACCCATGTGGCAGCTGTAGCTGCACTAACCGACAAGTAACAGGTAAGTAGCAGCAACACAAAGCGCAGTGGGTGGGAGGGGGACAGCTGAAGTACAACACCCACCAGGCCCCTAGTCCTACAGCACAGCAAGGTGGAGCACCCCCACACCCATGTGGCAGCCGTAGCTGCACCAACCGACAAGTAACAGGTAAGTAGTCGCAACACAGAGCGCAGTGGGTGGGAGGGGGACAGCTGAAGTACAACACCCACCAGGCCCCTAGTCCTACAGCACAGCAAGGCGGAGCACAGCCCACACCCCACACCCACGTAGCAGCCACTGCAGTGCACACCGGCAGCCGACAGGTAGACATCCCGCCCCAGGACAAACGGTGTCAGTGGGTGTCCAGCCATCACCACGACCCATAACACCGCCCCCACCCCCACAGACCTGCAACATGGAGCACCCCCCGCCCATAACCATGTTGCATCCAGTCCAGTGCACGCTCAAAAACAACCTGCAGGTGGGAAACTGGACAGGGCGGGGTGACTGGAGGCATGAGGACTGAATTACGACTAACACATGGGACATGTAAAGTAGCAGAGGAACACGCAGCACTGCTCCCTGCCACAACCATGTGAACAATGTGCACACGGACATGAACCACAGAGTCACACCCCACATGACCCATCACAGACACAGCAACACCCAAGGAGCCACGTCTGCATGCACAAGTCACACTGATAACAGAACCACACGGCAGGCACAGTGCAACCCATCACACACAACTGCAACACCATCGAAGTCCTGTCCATGTAGCCCCCACTGCCTGTCAACCACACATCCCACAACTATGCCCATGTAAGACATACCACACTAGACGCAACAGCGTGGAACAACAGAAATGCACACGAACACCACTGGACCCATCAAACACACAGACACACAATGCACATACAACATACCATCCATCTCATCCGTCAGCCCCAGTCACATGAAAGGTATGTCATCCGAACAGCTGGTCCACATACAGTAGTCACGCAAAGAAACATGCCCATGATAAATCATGTGCCAGAAGTGAATGAAGCGCACGTCACACTGTGAGCAACTACACACATAACATGGGCCACACACCCCCGAGCACTGCAGTGATGCACATGGCACAGGGCAGCACGCACACCAAGGAATTGGACCATCTGCAATACGTCGTGTGGCACACAACCATCACTCACTCATAACAATGCGTCCAATTACATGGCCAGAAATCACAACAGACAGCAAATATGCAGGGTATGTCAGACATACACACACCTCAGACCATGCACTGTCATGTTGCCACAACACATGTCACGTTCTGCACCCATGGCACACAGTATGTACCCCCAAAGCATAGTGCATCTCAAATGCGTTTCAGGGGGCTGACCCCCATTTTGCCATCTGCGTTTCGAAGCGTTACATTTGAACCCCAAGAGCATAGTACAAACCAACCTCCACGATGGGTCTGGAGTCCGCATACACCAGAGCCACAAAAGCAGGAGCACAGCAACACACCCATCGGCATTGCCAATCCGTCCCATGCCACATGTCCACAGCACACAGTCCCATTGGCATGCCCACACAACAACAAATAGCACAGCCACACACACGGCTCCAGGAAACCTGTGCACGACTGTGCACGAACTGTGGATGTCAGACAACCTATACATACTTTGTCATGTGCAACACAATAACATATCTCATTCCCCCCACAGGTGATGAACTGCTGGATGCTGGAGATGGAGACAGCAGCCAGCACAGCCAGCCTGCAAGCCCCCAACAAGGACTCACGGATGTGGAGGATCTGTCCTCCGATCCGGACACGGACCACCCAGCAGGCCCATCTGGTGTGGCATGGCCCAACCGCACGCCAGGCACCCTCCCACCCACCAACCCATCATCCAGGGCTGATGACCACTCACAGCCCCCTGCTGCCACTGTCGTAGCGGCCACTACCACTGTTGTGGCGGCCACCCCCACGCTCGTTGCGGCCACTCCCACTGCCGCAACCACCACCACGTCATCACTGGCCCCAGCCCCAGCGCAAGTGGTGGTCCGGCCGACTGGGTCCACCCTGGGAGCCACAGCGAGGCCCGTGGTGAGCAATGTGGCTAGTGGGCAGGTCGGTGGCAGCAGTACTGGTAGGAGGAGCAGGGCCAGGCCAACGCCAACTGTGCCTGGGAGCCAAGCCCTGCCGCCAATCGACAGAGTCCTTGGGGCCTATGAGGAGGCCCAAGGCGAATGGGCCAGGTCGGCAAGCGACACGCGGGAGGTCCTTGCGGTGTTGAGGTCCATGGACGCCCACATGGCCCGAATCGCGGACCTCATGGGCCAGCTGGTGGTGGGGGAGGGCACAAGCAAGGCCAGCAACACCACCTCCGCCACCACCTGCTGTGGCGCTGGGTCGTGCAGCATCACGTTCCCCTGCGTCCACAGCGAGTGAGCACTCCTCAGCCACCACCAGCGGAACATCAACACCCCCCCCTCCGAAACGTGGAAGGGGCCGTCCGAAGTGGAAACAGGTGTCCAGAGAGGACTTTGCCCGCACCAAACGCCAGTGAGTCAGCCAGCCACCTTGACCACCTACTGCATTGACTTGGAATACGATCCTAGCCCACACTGCCATGTGAATGGCATGTGTCTGTTGGACTGTGGACATAGAACTCCATGGGTACACCTTGACCATCACGCAGCCATGACCGTCAACTCATTGTCACAGCATGCACCACATTTGTCATCACCTTGCACACAATCACATGTCACCGCTGTTAATAAATACACCTTGATCACAATCGGCTTAATGTGTCCTGTGTTTATTCCACGATGTGCAATCGCCACCATGAGCAGAATAGCATCTGCTGTGTGGCATGTCGATGGGACAGGAGAGGCTGCAGGGACCTAGGGGTGAAAAACAGAACAAGAGTACATTCAATGAGTGTGTCACACACTCATCACACAGTACTTGTCACCAACTACAAGCAATGCACACACATCTCTGAGAGCAACAGGGCACAATGCTACAGCCACTGACAATGGCATACCAACCTGGACATGGACCATTGACACACAGCACTCAGTGAACAAAAGGCCCCAGTAACAGAGCACACATACACCTGCACAACTACAGCCACATCAGCCGTCGTACATGGTCACTCACCGTCAAGTGAAGTAGCGGGCGATGAGCTGCTGACGCACATTCACAGCTTCATCCTCTCCACTGTCCTCTTCACTGGAGCTGTCCTGGTGTGCAGGCTGGGGCCCTGGTTGATCTCCGTCATCCACAATTAGGGGGATCTGCTTTCGAATGGCCAGATTGTGCAGCATGCAGCAAGCCACCACTATCTGGCACACCTTCTGTGGGGAGTACGCCAGCGCCCCCGGTGCGGTCCAGGCATCTGAACCTGGACTTGAGGAGGCCAAAGGTACGCTCGACCACACGTCTGGTCCTCCCATGTGCCTCATTGTAGCGGTCATCTGCTGGGGTCCGAGGATTTCGTAATGGACTGAGCAGCCAGGGCCCATTCGGGTAAGCTGAGTCACCTGGGCGTGGGGGACACAGAGAACCGTTGCAATTCAAACAGGACAGTAGACAGCATCCTTAAGCCAGCACGCTACACAACTCCACATACTCACCGACAATCCAGCCACGGTCCTGTTGCAGATTGGTCATCAGTCATGGTAATATGCTGTTTCGCATGATGTGCGCGCCATGGGCCGAGCCTGGGAACTTTGCACACACGTGGGAGATGACCATGTCCGCAAGGCACACCACTTGCACATTCAGGGAGTGCGTGTGCTTCCGGTTGCGGAAGAGCTGCTCAGTGGCCTGTGGTGGGACAAGGCCAACATGGGTGCAGTCAATGGCACCAACGACGTGTGGGATCCGTCCAAGGGCATAGAATGCACCCTTCACTGCCGCCAACTCACGTGCCCTGGGGAATCTGATGTACCTGTTCCTGTACAGCATCATGGCTGCCAGTACATCCCTCAGCACCATGCTGAACATGGGCTGGGACATCCCACCTCCACTGCCCACTGTGTGCTGGAATGACCCAGTGGCGAAAAAATGCAGTGCAGCCATCACCTTAGCCGTGGGGGTGAATGCTGTCGGATACACCCTGCGAGGACGGAGGTGGGGTTCCAACATGGCACATAGTCGATGCAGGGTTGGTCGATCCAGACGAAATTTCCGGATGACCTCAGAATCCTCCATGTCCGGCAACAATTGGTAAGGGCGGTAAATGTTTGGTCTCCGCCTAGGAAAGATGGAAGTGGACACATGTCAAAGCAACACGACACATGGCATTTTCACATACACATTACTGATATGACAGAGCAAGAACATGAGTCACAGAACAGCTGTCATGCAGGGACAGCACAGCCACAATACACTTACACAGGTCTCCCACCAATAGCAATGGGCAGTGACACAAACCATTGCTATGTGCATGCACATGGGGATCCAGGCCTCAATGACCTGTGAGGCGTGCTGATGGGGACTGACTGCATATCCGGCAAGCGACAACACCACGGCAACATGACTGGCTGCTGTGCATCACACTGCTTCCGAGGCTGGATGAGTATGGCACACACCAACGACGATGTGGGCACAGGCTGAGCGGCCAAGACAAGTGGGACCTGTGGCACGAGGGGTATGAGACAGTCATTGGTGTCACCACTGCACCCTATGTGCAGCACTGTACGGATCACACCTCCAGAAGCATTGTCAGGTGTACACATTGACAGCCCCATGCCAACACGGCTGTGTGCTTGCAAATACACATCACATGTGACACGTAACCTTGCACGTGCCAAGTGGCAGATGTACATAGTGAGAGATGACATGCGTGTGCATATGCGTATACCATGCACCCATGCCAATGTGCAGATGATGACATGCTAACAGACATATGGGGGCCGGCCACTGGCCGTCCTTGCCTATGCACACGGCATGTTGTGGCCCCGTCCATTGTGCACCTGCACCCACACGCACATCATGGCCACACCTGCAGATGCAGTGCGCACATCATACTGTGTGGTGCACATGGCATCAGCGGACTGTCACCAACATGGGCCAGGCCATTACGGCCAACTCCGATGACCCTCGCGGTTGCACCCTGCGTGTTCCACTATGGAGGTAGGCGTCCCGGGCCAGCTGGGTGCAGGCCAACGTCTGCAATTGCCAATGCAGGTCTCAGTGCACTTGTTGCTCGTGTGAATGTCAGGCTGGGCCATGCTGCCCCTCTCAGTCCCAGCAAGCCTGGCCTGCACATTGACTGCACAATGCCAGTAGGTGACAGCACCGACTGCCTAGTGGGTTGCATGTGTCTCCTGTTCAGGACCCTCCAGATGGGCGCTAACTCAGTACTGACTATTGGACACACCATGTCGCGTGATAGGGATGTGTGTGTGGGATGGTGGCACTGAATGTGACCTCCTTTGCGTGGTGGGCCATGCACAGGGCGAGTACGTCGATGATTGCGCAGTGTTGGTCACAGTGGGTGCACCCACACAGATGTGTTGCCCTATGTTCATTTTCTATGTCCGCATGATAATGGACTGTAGATGTGGGCAGACTACACATTGGTCGATGTGCTGTCAATTTGAATGTGCCTTCACACCAGGCACAGCTGCCCCTGCACATGTGACCCCTGCTGCACTCGCTGCTGGGTCTGTGGAGCTGATGCACCATCTGTGCGTGGGGCGGACAGCTCTCCTCACTTCCGTCATTGCGCATGTCATCACTTTGCCGCAGGTGACATGGATCATGGAGGGCCCACATGTACGCGTGGGTGGCCTCAACAAGTGTGTCCAATGGTTGTCACCCCCAGTCAGTGCCTCGAATGTGAATGATGTTGTGCTGGTGCTAATTTCAATGTGGTGGGTGGGCGGGGCTAGGTGCGGGCTTACATGCAGGACATGGGAGGGTGATCGGATTAGCGACTAGTTGCAATACACACGGGGCACGTCTTTTCCTGTCAACATCAGGGTCATTCCTTGAACTCACTGACAGTAATACAGTCGTCTTTGTCCCTGTCCTCATGGCCTCCCTCGCTCCCCCAATATGCATTTGCACCTGTGGGGCTAGCGCATGCAGATGCAGCCCCAGGCTCGCCCCGGAGAGGCCAAGGAGTGTATGTGTGGGTCCAGTTGAACGAGTGGTCTGTCTCACGGCATGATGTGTGGCGGGACGTCAGTCCACCTGCGTGGTGCCCCGACTCGAGACCCTGGCAACATAGACAATGCATTGCAGTCTCCGCAGTCCGGATACACCACCTGCGACACACAGAGGCTGTAGCTGCCCTAGCGGCCCATGCCGCGTCCATCTGGGGCTGATGGACCCACACATTCACTCTTTTGCCTCACTGGGGCGGGCTCGGAGGTGCTTGCGCACGCGCTGGCTTCTCTGTTGCAACGGCATGTGACGTGTGTGGAGATGTAGGCAATGGGTGGGATGGTGCGAGCCACCTTCCGTGACGTCACTCCTGCTCGTGATGTGTGCGTCCCCCAATACTTCCATATGACTTGAGCCATGCTACACATTGAGGATGTTTTGCCTGCGTGATGTGTCCCGGAGGAGCGCGCCGAGTCCTCTCCCCCACCATGCTCCACTGCCATCCCGTGCCCTGGATTGCCTGTGCAGGTTGACAATGTTGGGGATACACCTGGTCGGCAGGGGCTGTGTGTGCCTTGTCAAGGGCCTGGCGGGCGCACAACAGGATCCAGCTTGTCCACAGAGGGTGGGCTGACGTGTACGCCTGATACCGCATTGTTCGTGTGCCCGGCTGCTGTGCACACACGTGTTCACATCCCCCCCGACGGGTGGCCTTTAACATTGCCCAGGGAAGCGGTAATGTGCAGTTCCGGACCCCTCCCGACACAGCGTGTTTCAACTTTGCATGTGCGCACCTACCCGTCACACCCACCCACCTGAGCGAAGCGTCACTCCCGCTTCACACGACACATGTGTGTCTTCCACAGTTGTGCTACTCATTTGCGTTGACATCGAATGACAGTGGACTACATAGTCATGTCACGACTGCCGTGTACATCACACACTCTCATCATCTCACATTCGTACTTGTGAAAGGAATCAGCAGAGACAGTTTCTTTCTTCAAACCATGTATTGTGACTTATGTCCTCTGTGATGCAGTATAGTGGACACTACTGGCAGCGGTATGCATGTGGAGGATATACTGAGCATGATTACACATAGCTAAGGGTGTAGGGGTACATGTGATTAGCTGTTGCATGTGGGATGTGGGCTTCAGAGTTACATCTGCTTGGCCGTTGCTGTGCTAATGTTCATTTGCAAGTAGCTGCGGTGCTGCGGACTTTGACACAGACGGTATACATTTAGCCTACCAGACCGCTTGGCATCATGGGCACAGTCCATCTCAGTTCCATGTGACAGGTGTGCTGCTGTTGTTACTCATGCACGCGTGCGTGTGAGTTGACATCAGGGCATGGGCTTACGTGCATGCAACGGCGTCCCACTTGTTGTTGCCATATGGTGGCTACTGGACATGTCACAGTCACTGGGGTCGTGTTGTTGTTGTATGCACTTGTCGTCCATGCAAAGGTCCTGTTACGGGATTTCCGGGGAGGGGAGAAGGGGTGCAGCTCTCACATACTCCAGCCGGGCGATTCCTGTCCACTGTGCGGTGCATATGTCCATGGGCGCAGGATCCATGTCATGGCATAGTTGTACGTGCAGTTCTGTCCATGTGGGTGCGATACACATATCCCATGCCACTGCCTCCCCCGATACATGCAGAGTTCCTGGATGTGATGGGGAACGGAGTGCATGTCCCGGACACATCCGATGTCATGGCAGTGTCGTTGATGGTGTGGTATCAGTTGCAGGTCGTTTGGTATGGCTGTTGTGGTGGTTACTGGCCAGTCCGTGCGGAAGCTAAGCATGGGTACAGTGTCGGACATCATGGCTCAATTGGGGGATTGCGTCGGGGTCCTACGAATTGACAGGTTGACAGGTATGCGATGGCTTCCTGCAGGGCTTCCATTTCATTGGTGGTATACATGTTTGCCAGCCAATGTAGCGGATGGTGGCTGTCACGGTGTTGTTCGTAAGTTGTCCCTTGTAGGAGCATGATGGGGCATGCTGGGTGACATTCGATGTAGCTGTGATCCATGATCCGTCGTGTGGAGGCACAGTGGTCCCATTGCAGTGTGGGTCCGATGTTCGCCACATACGCCATGCCCCCATAGGCTGAACAGACCCTGTCGTGTGCGTCCAGAGGGTGGAATAGTGGTAGCAGGTCCGCCCTTGGACATGCCGGGTTGGAGAGGCACAACTCCACAGGATGGTGGAAGGGACACCTCCGACAGTAGAAGACGGGTATGACGCAGCTGAACAATGCGATGCGGTAAGTCAGTCGGTAACTTACGTTCAGCAGGGATAGGGGTTCGCATCCCATTAGCTGTATCAGGTTGTGTTTGTACAGCTTGACCTGTTTGGCGTAGTTGGGTAGGTGTGTTGTAGGTGCCATTTTGCTGCGGGGCGATGTGGTGGCGTGCTCCGGCTGTGTGTGCAGTCTGCAGTGTGCAAGCTCCGAGGTTGCTGTGAGGTCTGTGATGGTCGTAGGGGGCAGGACTTGTGTTCTGTTAGCTTGTGCGGAGGACACGGGCCCTCATCCCACGTGCTTCTCTGAATGTTCAAGGTCAGTGGTGTGTGACTCCTTCCAGATAACTTGCATGGGAACGGCATGGGGGAGTTTTATATTTTTTCTTTCCCGTTCGGTATGTTCTTAGGTGATATGCGCTATCTGCCCTGTGGTCGGTTTCCTCTGCATGCCTGTGTTGGTCTTTTTTTGGGACAATGGCTGTATTCTCCGGCTTGTTTAGTCGGGATGTGGTTTCGGAGTTGGAATGGAAGGTCATTCAGTGCTGTCTGCTCTCCCGTGTGTGGGCGGCAGGCTGTGTTTCCGCTATGCGTTGGGCCTTGTGTGTGGGTGTCATTCTTGGGTCCACCTGTTGTCGGTCCCCGGGCTCTTTGGTGTTCCGTTTTGTATGTCTGGTTCATGGGTGCAGGGTGGTATGGGTGTTTCTGTGTGGTACTGGCGTACCTCTTCCCGACGGGGCCCATGTTCTACTGGGTGGTGTTGCCGCCGCTGTGTGCTTCGCCATGTTTGTCACACAGGGGTGTGTCCTGATGTTGCGTGACTTCACTGACATATTCGGGTCAGTTGTGTGACGTCAGGTTGGCAACAGTGAATTGCCGGTTGGGGACATGACTGTGGCAGGGCTGTCACGTGACATGTGCGTTCTGGGTGGTGCTGGTGTGTGTGGTGTTTGGTTGTGACCCTGTGTTGTTTGTGTGCGGCGCATGCATTGCGCTGCCGTTGGCCTCTGCGTTGTGCGCATGTGTGGGTGCAGTGGTGGATGTGTCGTGTCCACGCAGGGGTGTCGGGGTGGGGGCCATATGCAGTTGTCCCGCCCTTGCACTGTGTGCGCTGTTTGCGTGCCCCTGTTGTGTGTCTGCCTACCTGCGTCGCCGCGGTGCGTTGACTCCTGGGTGCTGCATCAGGTAGAGCATGGGGAGGGCCTGCAGTGCTGGATTCATGCTCGGGGGGTCGCCTCTTCGGTGTCTGTGCTCGGCGTTCGGGTTTCCGCCTCACTTTCACGTGCGGTGTCTCTTAGCCGTGGGAGCTGTTTGTTTGCGGCATCGTAATTTGTACGCCGGGCGGTACGTGATTTCGTCTGGCGGTGTGTCTCCATTGGGCTGCGCCGCTACGTGAGCGGGCGCACTTTGATGGCGGACGGCGTCGCTGACTTGCCGGCGGTGTTTGGCTGCCTTTTCACATCGTAATTTGGCGGGCGTGTGGGCTGCGGCATGAGGGCGGTAACGGATGGTTTTTGCATCCGCCAGCACGGCGGTGGTGCTTCCGCCCGCCATCCTAATGGGCCCCTAAGTAATTATTTATTTTTATTTATTGGTATTGATAATTAATTTTATGTTAAATAATTATTAATTGGTAATTAATTTTTATTAATTGGTAATTAATTTTTATTAATTGATTATTTGGTAATTATATTAAGTGTATTAATGTATTATTGAAGTGGGTTGTGAGTTTATAGGGCAATAGGGTGGGAAGTAATTTAATTGTAATTAAGTAATTACTTATTTTTATTTATTGGTATTGATAATTAATTGTATGTTAAATAATTATTAATTGGTAATTAATTTTTATTAATTGGTAATTAATTTTTATTAATTGATTATTTGGTAATTATATTAAGTGTATTAATTTATTATTGAAGTGTGTTGTGAGTGTACAGGGCAATAGGGTGGGAAGTAATTTAATTGTAATTAAGTGATTATTTATTTTATTGTTGAGTATTGATAAATAATTTATTGTTAATTAATTATTAATTGGTAATAACTTTTTAATAATAGATATTTTTATGTTTTGGAAATTAATTTGTTCATTAATTAATAATTGGTAATTAATTGTCATTAATTATTATTTATTGGTATTTATCAATAATTTATTGTTAATTAATTATTAATTGCTATTTTTTTAAAATAATTATTGTTTTTTGGCATTGAAAATTAATTATTTTTTATTTTATTATTCTTTGGTAATTAATTGTTAATAATTATTATTTAATTGTATTTATCATCTATTTAATTGTTAATTAATTATTAATTGGTAATTATTTTTAAGTACTTATTTATTGGTATTGTTAATTAATTTATTGTTATTTAATAATTAAGGGGCCCATTAGGATGTCGGGCGGAAGCACTACCGCCGTGCTGGCGGATGCAAAACCACCAGTTACCGCCTGCACGCAGCAGTCCACACGCCCGCCCGATTACGATGCGAAAAGTCAGCCAAACACCGCCGGCAAGCCAGCGACACCGTCCGCCATCAAAGTGCGCCCGTACACGTAGCGGCGCAGCACAATTGACACACACCGTCCGACGAAACACGTACCGCCCGGCGTACAAATTACGATGCCGCACACAAACTGAACCCACGGCTAAGAGACACCGTACGTCAAACCGAAGCGGTAACACGAACGCCGAGCACGGACACCGAAGAAGCGGCACCCCGAGCATGAATCCAGCACTGCAGGCCCTCCCTATGCTCTATCTGATGCACCACCAAGGACGCAACGTACCGCGAAGACGCAGGTAGGCACACATACAACAAGTGCACGCAAACAGCGCACACAGTGCAAGGGCGGAAAAGCGGACAACCCCCACCCCCGCGTGTACACGACACATCTACCATAGCATCCACATATGACACACAGGCCAAATTGTAACATCTCGTAACACATGTGTACACACCACCTGGGACTAGGAACCAACCACCCCGTCACGGCCCCAAAGCGGCGATGACGCTGCCACACATGCGCACAACGCAGAGGCCAACCGCAGCGCCATGCATGCGTCGCACACAGACACAGGGACACAACCAAGCAGCACACACACCAGCCCCACCCCGAACGCACATGACACGTGACAGGCCTGCCACAGACATGTCCCCAACGCCCAATTCACGGACAACACCCAACGTCACACAACCGACGCACACATGTCAGTGAAGTCACGCAACAGCAGGACACACCCCAGTGCAACAAACATGGCGAAGCACACAGCGGCGGCAACACCAACTAGGAGAAGCAGGGCCCCTTCGGGAAGAGGAACGCCAGTACCACACTGAAACACCCATACCACCCTGCACATATGAACAAGACATACAAAACGGAACACCAAAGAGCCCGGGGACCGACAACAGGTGGCCCAAGAATAACACTCACACACAAGGCCCAACGCAGAGCGGAAAGGCAGCCTGCCGCCCACACAAGGGAGAGCAGACAGCACTGAATGACCTTCCATTCCAACTCCGAAACCACAGCCCTACGAAAGAAGCCGGTGAATACAGCCATTGTCCAATAAAAGACCAACACAGGCATGCAGAGGAGACCGACCACAGGGCAGATAGCGCATATCACAGAAGAACACAACGGACGGGAAAGAATAAAGAAAACACTCCCCCATGTCGACCCCATGCAAGTTAATTGGAAGGAGTCACACATCACTGACCTTGAACTGTCTGAGAAGCATGTGGGATGAGGGCCCGTGTCCTCCGTACAAGCCAACAGAACACAAGTCCTGTCTCCCTACGACTACACAGAGCTCACAGCAACCTCGGAGCGTGCACATTGCAGACTGCACACACAGCCGGAGCACGCCACCACAACGCACCGCTGCAAAATGGCAACCGCAACACACCTACCCAACTACGCCGGACAGGTCAAGCTGTACAAAACCAACCTGATACATATATTGGGATGCGAACTCCTGTCCCTGCTGAACGTAAGTTACCGACTGACTTTCCGCATCACATTGTTCAGCTGCGTCATACCCGTCTTCTACTGTCGGAGGTGTCCCTACCAGCATCCCGTGGAGATGTGTCTCTCCAACCCGGCATGTCTAAAGGCGGACCTGCTAGCACTACTCCTCCCTCTGGACGCACACGACAGGGCCTGCTCTGCCTATGGGGGCATGGCGTATGTGGCCAACATCGCACCCGCACTGAAATGGGACCACTGTGCCTCCACACGACGGATCATCGAGCACAGCTACATCGAATGTCACCCAGCATGCCCCATCATGGTCCTCCAAGGGACAACATACGAACAACACCTTGACAGCCACCATCCGCTACATTGGCTGGCAAACATAAACACCACCAATGACATGGAAGCCCTGCTGGACGGCATCGCATACCTGACAACCTGTAAATTCGTCGGACCCCAACGCAGGTTCCCCGATTGACCTATGATGTCCAACCCCGCACCCATGCTTAGCTTCCGCACGGACTGGCCAGTCACCACCACAACAGCCATACCAAACGACCGGCAACAATTACCACACCATCAACGACATCGCCATGACATCGGATATGACCGGGACATGCACACTGTTCCCCATCACATCCAGGAACACCGCATGCATCGTGGGAGGCAGTGGCATGGGGTCTGTGTATCGCACCCACATGGACGGAACTGCACGAACAACCAGGACACGACATGGATCCAGCGCCCATGGACACACACACCGCTCAGTGGACATGAATAGGTCGCCTGGAGTCTGTGGGTGCTGCACCCCTCCCACCCCCGCCCCGGGAATCCCATACCAGGACCTTTGCACGGACGACAAGTGCAAACAACAACAACACGACCCCAGTGACTGTGACATGTCCAGTAACCACCACATTGCAACAACAAGTGGCACGCCGCTGCATGCACGCAAGCACATGCCCTGATGTCATCTCACATGCACGCGTGCATGAGGAACAACCGCAGCAAACCTGTCACATGGAACTGAGATGGACTGTGCCCATGATGCCAAGCGGTCTGGTAGGCTACTTGTATACCGTCTGTGTCAAAGTCCGCAGCTCCGCAGCTATACGTAAATGTACATTAGCACAGCCTTGGCCAAGCAGATGTAACTCTGAAGCCCACATCCCACATGCAACAGCCGATCACATGTAACCCCACACCCTATCCCATTTGTAATCATGCTCAGTATATCCTCAACATGTATTCCGCTGCCAGTAGTGTCCACTATACTGCATCACAGAGGACAGAAGACTCAATATAATGTTTGAAACCAAAACTGTCTCCGCTGACTCATTTCACAAGTACGAATGAGAGAGGATGAGAGTATGTGAAGTACACGGCAGTCGTGACATGACCATGTAGTCCACTGGTATTGGATGTCAACGCAAATGAGTAGCACAACTGTGGAAGACACACATGTGTCGTGTGAAGTCGTATGGACGCAGTGCTCAGGTGGGTGGGTGCGACGGGTAGATGCGCACATGCCAAGTTGGAGCACGCCGTGTTGGGAGGGGTCATGAACAGTACACCACCGCTTCCCTGGGCATTGTGAGAGGACACCTGTCGGTGGGGAAGTGAACACGTGTGTGCACAGCAGCCGGGCACACGAACAATGCGGAACCAGGCGCACACGTCAGCCCACCCTCCGTGGACTAGCTGGATCCTGTTGTGCACCCGCCATGCCCCTTGACAAGGCACACACAGCCCCAGTCGACCAGGTGTAACCCCAACATAGTCAATCCGCACAGGCGATACAGGGCACGGGATGGCAGTGGAGCATGGTGTGTGAGAGGTCTCCTCGCGCTCCTCCTGGTCATATCACGCAGGCAATAGAACCTCAACGTGTAGCATGGCACAAGTCAAATGGAAGTGTAGGGGGACGCACCTCAGCACGAGCAGCACTGACGTCACGGGAGGTGGCTCGCACCATCCCATCCATTGCCCATTATACCAACCACGCCACATGCCATTGCGACTAAGTGCAAGCGTGTGCGCCACCCCCCCGAGCCCTCCCCAGAGAGGCCAAAGAGTGAATGTGTGGGCCATCAGTCACAGACGGACGCGGCCTGGCCGCAAGGGCAGCCACAGCCACTGGGTGTCGCAGGTGGCGGATCCGGAAGGCGAAGACTGTGATGCATAGTCCATGCAGGCCGGGTCTCCATTTGGGGCACCACGCAGGTGGACGGCGTCCCGCCACACATCATACCCTGAGACAGCCCACTCGTGCAACTGGACCCACACATACACTCCTTGCCCTCTCTGGTGCGAGCTTGGGGCTGCCTGTGCAAGCGCTAGCCTCGCAGGTGCACATGCATATTGGGGGAGCGAGGGGAGGACATGAGGGCTGGGGCGAAGATGACTGTATCACTGTCAGTGAGTACAAGGGATGACCCAGATGTGGAAAGGAAGAGACGTGTCCCGTGTGTACTGCAACTAGTCGCCAATCCAACTACCCCCCATGTCCGGAATGTAAGCCCGCACCTAGGCCCGCCCATCCGCCACATCGAATATACCACCAGCACAACAACCTTCCCATTCAAAACACTGACTGGGGGTGGCGACCAGTGAACAAACATGTGTAGCCTACCCACGCGTACATGTGGGCCCTCCATGATCCATGTCACCTGCGGCAAAGTCATGACATGCGCAATGAGGGAAGTGAGGTGAGCTGTCCGCCCCACGCACAGAAGGTGCATCAGCTCCACAGACCCAGCAGCGAGTCCAGCAGGGGTCACATGTGCAGGGGCAGCTGTGCCTGGTGTGAAGGCACATGCACATAGACAGCACATCGACCAATGTGTAGTCTGCCCACATCTACAGTCCATCATCATGCGGACATAGGAATTGTACACAGGGCAACACATCTTAGTGGGTGCACCCACCGTGACCAACAATGCGCAATCATCGACGTACCCGCCCTGTGCATGGCCCCCCACCCAACGGAGGCACATCCAGTGCCACCATCCCACACACACAAGCCTTCCACGGAACATGCTGTGTCCAATGGTCAGTACAGAGTCAGCGCCAATCTGGTGGATCCTGAACAGGAGACACATGCACACACATGATAGCTCCCACTATGTACGTCTGCCACCTGGCACGTGCAATGTAACCTCTCACCTGTGACGTGTGACTGCAAGCACACAGCCGTCTTGGCATGGGGCTGTCAATGTGGACACCTGTCAATGTTTCGGGAGGTGTGATCCGTACAGTGCTGTACTTAGGGTGCAGTGCTGACACCTACTACTGTCTCATATCCCCTCGTGCCACAGGTCCCACTTGTTTTGGCCGCTCAGCCTGTGCCCACATCGTCGTCGTCGTGTGCCATACTCATCCAGCCTCGGAAGCAGTGCCATGCTCAGCAGACATTCATGTTGCCGTGGCGTTGCCGCTTGACGAATATGCAGTCAGTCCCCATCAGCACGCCCCGCAAGTCATTGGGGCCTAGATCCCCATGTGCATGACCATGGCAGTGGTTTGCATCACTAGCCATTGCCATTGGTGGGAGACCTGTGTAAGTGTATTGTGGCCGTGCCGTCCCTGCTTGACAGCTGGGCTGTGACTCATGTGCTTGCTCAGTCATGTCAGTGATGTGAATGCGAAATTGCTATGTGTTGTGTTGCTTTGACATGTGTCCACTGCCATCTTCCCTAGGCGGAGACCGAACATTGACCGCCCATACCAATTGCTGGCGGACATGGAGGATACTGAGGTCATAAGGAAGTTTCGGCTGGACAGGCCAACCCTGCATCGACTGTGTGCCATGTTGGAACCCCATCTCCGTCCCCGCAGGGTGTATCCGACAGCATTCACCCCCACGGCTAAGGTGATGGCCGCCATGCATTTCTTCGCCACTGGGTCATTCCAGCACACAGTGGGCAGTGGAGGAGGGATGTCCCAGCCCATGTTCAGCAAGGTGCTGAGGGATGTACTGGCAGCCATGATGCTGTACCGAAACAGGTACATCAGATTCCCCAGGGCTCGTGAATTGGCAGCAGTGAAGGGTGCATTCTATGCCATTGGCAGGATCCCACACGTCGTTGGTGCCATTGATTGCACACATGTTGGCCTTGTTCCACCACAGGCCACTGAGCACCTGTACCGCAACAGGAAGCACACGCACTCCCTGAATGTGCAAGTGGTGTGCCTTGCGGACATGGTGATAACCCACGTGTGTGCAAAGTTCCCAGGCTTGGCCCATGACGCACACGTAATGCGCAACAGCATCTTGCCACGACTGATGTCCAATCTGCAACAGGATCGTGGCTGTATTGTCGGTGAGTATGTGGAGTGGTGTAGCGTGCTGGATTTTGCGATGCTGTCCCCTGTCCAGTTGGAATAGCAACGGTTCTCTGTGTCCCTCACACCCTGGTGACTCTGCGTACCCGAATGGGGCATGGCTGCTCAGTCCATTGAGGAATCCTCGCACCCCAGCAGACGATCGCTACAATGAGGCACATGGGAGGACCAGACGTGTGGTCGAGCGTACCTTTGGCCTCCTCAAGTCCAGGTTCGGGTGCCTGGACCGCACCGGGGGTGCGCTGGCGTACTCCCCACAGAAGGTGTGCCAGATAGTGGTGGCGTGCTGCATGCTGCACAATCTGGCCATTCGGAAGCAGATCCCCCTCATTGTGGATGACGGAGATCAACCAGGGCCCCAGCCCGCAGACCAGGACAGCTCGAGTGAGGAGGACAGCGGAGAGGAGGAAGCTGGGAATGTGCGCCAGCAGCTCATCGCCCGCTACTTCACTTGACGGTGAGTGTCCATGTACGACGGCTGATGTGTCTGTATTTGTGCAGGTGTGTGTGTGCTGTGTCAGGGTGGCCTTTTGTTCACTGCGTGCTGTGTGTCAACGCTCCATGCCCAGGTTAGTATGCCACTGATGGTGGCTGTGGCATTGTGCCCTATTGCTCTGTGCGATGTGTGTACATTGCTTGTAGTTGTTGACATGTACTGTGTGATGGGTGTGTGACACACTCATTGAATGTGCTCCTGTTCTGTCTCCCACCCCTAGGTCCCTACAGGCCCTCCGGTTCCATTGCCATGCCACGCATCAGGTGCCGTTCCGCTCAAGGTGGCCGTTGTATTCCGTACAATTAAAACACAGGGCACAGACAGCAGTTTGTGGAAGAGGTGCATTTATTTCAAACTGTGACATGTGATTGTGTGTAAGGTGATGACAAAAGTGGTGCGTGCAGTGACAATGAGCTGTCGGTCATGGCTGCGTGATGCTCAGGGTGTACCCACTGGTTCTATGTCCATAGTCCAACACACACATGCCATCCAGATGGCTGTGTGGAGTGGGATCGTAGTCCAAGTCAATGCAGTGGGTGGTCAAGAAAGGCTGGCTGGCTGCCTCACTTGCATCTGGAGCGTGCGAAGTCCTCCCGGGAGATCTGTTTCCACTTCGGACGGCCCCTTCCACGTTTGCGAGGGGGTGCCTGCTTGCGACATGCTGGTGGTTGAGGTGTGCTCACTGGCTGTGGACGCAGGGGAACTGGACACTGCTGCTCGACCCTGCGCCCCGGCAGGTGGTGGCGGAGGGGGAGCTGCTGTCCCTGGCTGTGACCTCACCGCCACCACCAGCTGGCCCATGAGGTCCACGAGTTGGCCCATACGGGCGTCCATGGACCTCAGCACCCCCAGCACCTCACGCGTGTCTGTAGCTGACCTGGCCCATTGTCCTTGGGCCTCTTCATAGGCCCCAAGGACTCTGGCCATTTGAGGCAGGGCATGGCTCCCAGGGGAGGCTGGCGTTTCCCTGACCCTGCTCCTCCTACCAGTCCTGCTGCCACCGGCCTGCCCACTAGCCACATTGCTCACCACGGTCCTCGCCCTGGCTACCAGGGTGGATCCAGTCGTCCGGGCCACCACCTGCGCTGGGGCTGGGGCCAGCGAAGACGTGGTGGCGGTTGCGGCAGTGGTAGTAGCCGCAATGACCGTGGGTGTGGCCGCAATGACCGTGGGTGTGGCCGCAATGCCCGTGGGTGTGGCCGCAATGCCCGTGGGTGTGGCCGCAATGACCGTGGGTGTGGCCGCAACAACAGTGGCAGCAGGGGGCTGGGAATGTTCAGCAGCCCTGGATGATGGGTTGATGGGTAGGAGGGGTCCTGGGGAGCGGCTGGGCCCTGCCACACTAGATGGGCCTGCTTGGTGGTCCGTGTCCGAAGAGGAGGACAGATCCTCCACATCCGTGTGTCCTCGTTGGGGGCTTGTAGGCTGGCTGTGCTGGCTGCTGTCTCCATCCCCAGCATCCAGCAGTTCGTCACCTGTGGAGAGAATGAGATTTGTTATTGTGTTGCACCTGGCGAAGTCTGTATTGGTTGTCTGACATTCTCCGTTCGTGCACTCTCGTGCACGTGTGTCCCGGAGGCGGGTGTGTGGCTGTACAATCTGTTGTTGTGTGTGCTTGGCAATGGGACTGTGTGCTGTGCACATGTGGCATGGGACGGATTGGCTATGCCGATGGGTGTGTTGCTGTGCTCCTACTTATTGTGACTCTGGTGTATGCGGGCTCCAGGCCCATCCTGGGTCTGGTTTGTACTTTGCTTTTGGGGTGCATATGGAACGCTTAGGAACGCATTTGGCAACATGGGGGTCATGCCCCAGGAACGCATTTGGGATGGAATATGCTTTTGGGGTGCAAATGGAACGCTTAGGAACGCATATGGCAACATGGGGGTCATGCCCCAGAAACGCATTTGGGATGGAATATGCTTTTGGGCTACATGCTGTGAGCCATGGGTGCCGAACGTGACATGTGTTGTGGCAGCATGACAGTGCATGGTCTGAGGTGTGTGCATGCCTGACATACCCTGCATATTTGCTGTCTGTTGTGATTACTGGACATGGCATTGGACGCATCGTTATGAGTGTGTGATGGTTGTGTGCCACCCGACGTATTGCAGTTGTCCCATCTCCTTGGTGTGCGTGCTGCCCTGTGCCATGTGCATCACTGCAGTGCTCGGGGGGGTGTGGCCCATGTTGTGTGTTGTTGCTCACAGTGTGGCGTGCGCTTCATTGACTTCTGGCACATGGTTGGTCATGGGCATGTATCTTAGCGTGACTGCTGTATGTGTGGCAGCTGTGCGGATGACATGCCTTTCATGAGACTGGGGCTGACGGATGGGATGGATGGTATGTTGTATGTGCATGGTGTGTCTGTGTGTTTGATGGGTTCAGTGGTGTTCGTGTGCATTTATGTTGTTCCGCTCTGTTGCGTCTAGTGTTGTTTGTCTTACATAGGTGTAGTTGTGGGGTGTGTGGTTGACAGGCAGTAGGGGCTACATGGACAGGACTTCAATGGTGTTTCGGTTGTGTGTGATGGGTTGCACAGTGGCTGCCGTGTGGTACTATATTCAGTGTGGCTTGTGCATGCAGACGTGGCTCCTTGGGTGTTGCTGTGTCTGTGATGGGTCATGTGGGGTGTGAGTCTGTGGTTCATGTCCGTGTGCACATTGTTCACTTGTTCGTGACAGTGGGCGGTGCTGCGTGTTCGTCTGCTACGTAACATGTCCCATGTGTTGGTCGTCTTACGGTCCTCATGCCTCCAGTAATCCAGCCCTGTCCAGTTTCCCACCTGCAGGTTGTTCGTGCGTGCACTGTACTGGATGCCACATGGTTCTAAGCGGGGGTGCTCCATGTTGCAGGTCTGTGTGGGTGGGGGCGGTGTTGTGGGTCGTGGTGATGGCTGGACACCCACTGACACCGATTGTTGTGGACCGTGATGTCTACCTTTCGGCTGTCGGTGTGCACTGCGGTGGCTGACACGTGGCTGTGGGGTGTGGGGGATGCTCCTCCTTGCTGTGCTGTGGGACTAGGGGCCTGGTGTGTGTTGTACTTGAGCTGTCCACCCTCCCACCCACTGCACTTTGTGTTCCTGCCACTTACCTGTTACTTGTCGGTTAGTGCAGCTATGGCGGACACATGGGTGTGGTGGGTGCTCGTTGTGGCGCTTCTGGCATACTTGGGGACCTGTTGGTGTTTACGTGGCTGGCTGAGTGTACACATGCCCCCACGTATCTTACAGTTGTTAGGTTTGGGCTGTGTGTGGTGGTGTCTGTTGCATGTGTGTGTGATGTGTTGTGTATTGTGTGCTGGACATGGGGGTGTTTGTCCCTGGGAGCTGTGGCATGGTGGTAGTGCATGTGAGTACATAGCGGTGTGCTGGTATACATTAGTTTGTACTTACCAGCCTCCACTCCCCTGCTAATCCGGCGAGGATCTCCGGATGTATAATGACTCACACCTTCTCCTCCCACGCTTTGAAGGTCTTGAAGAGCGCGGGATTCCCTCCGCCAGTGACGGCAGCCAGCTCTCTGTTCTTGCTCTCCTTCTTCTTGACCAGGCTCTTGACGTCATTCCACCATTTGTTGATTTCAACTCTGTTCCTGGGCAGGGTCCCGACTGCATTGACCTGGTCTACGATCCGGTTCCACATTCTCTTTCTGGTGGCTAGTGGTGTGTGCTGGACCAGGTTCCCATAGATTTGTGGGTGCACCTTGATAATCTCGTTGACCATGACCGTCAGCTCAATGGGCGTGAACTTGGGCATTCTTTGTGGTGCCATGGTGTTTGTGGTGCTGGTGCGGTGTGTGTTGTGTAATGTGCAGGGGGTTTGTGGTGCCGGTGTTTGGTGGTGGTGGTGGTGGTGGTGGTGGTTGTGATGTGTGCGTTTCTGTGGTGTGCTGCTGTCCTTGCTGTGTCACTGTGTCCTCTCCTCTCCTCTCTAGTTTGCAATGTTGCAAGGGGTTGTGGTCTGTGGGAGTGCTGCTTTTGTACTTACCTATGTGGGTGTGTCCTCATGGTCTGTTGTTTTCAGGTGTGTTGTGTCTGGTGTTCTGGCCTTTGTATTTTTTGTTTGTCCAGGGGGGTGTTTTCGGGATGTGTACTGTGCTTGTGTATTTGTGCGTGCCTTGCTGTGTGGACTTGTTGGCCATGTTGTGTGCGATTGTTTTTGTCAGCGGATGGTTTCTGTGCAGGGACGTGGGCGCCATGGCTTCTGCCGTGTCAATTCTCATCGGCGTTGTTTGCGCTGGCGGGCGGTATATTTGTGGTTTACCCGCGCTGATGGCGGTGCGATCGTAATTTCACGTGCGGTGTGTCGGCCGTGAGGGCGGGCGGTTTTGTGTTGTCGTGCGTGTTTCCGTCCGTGGCGGGCGGTTTGACTCCGACTCGGACGAGGGCGGGCGGTATCTTGTGTGGTTTTTCCGCCGATGGCGGTTTTCGGTTTGTGTAATCGTAATGGCGTGGTCGGTGTTCAGACGGTGTGTGCGGGCGGATTTTTGCCGCTTTCATGCCTGGCGGATTTTTTTACGCCAGGTATCGTAATGGGCCTTTAAATTATCATTTATCTAAGAAAATTTATTTTAATTATTAGTAAGTTATTTTTACCCCTACGCTATCCAACACTTTCCCTACTGTTGCACTCTCTGGAGTTGGAATAGTAATTTTAACCTCTACACTATCCAACACTTTCCATACTGTTGCACTCTCTAGAGTTGCAATAGTAATTTTAAACTCTACGCTATCCAACAATTTCCCTACTGTTGCACTCTCTGGAGTTGGAATAGTAATTTTAACCTCTACGCTATCCAACACTTTCCCTACTGTTGCACTCTCTGGAGTTGGAATAGTAATTTTTACCCCTACGCTATCCAACACTTTCCCTACTGTTACACTCTCTGGAGTTGGAATAGTAATTTTAACCCCTACGCTATCCAACACTTTCCCTACTGTTACACTCTCTGGAGTTGGAATAGTAATTTTAACCTCTTTGCTATCCAACACTTTCCCTACTGTTGCAGTCTCTGGAGTTTGAATAGTAATTTTAACCTCTACACTATCCAACACTTTCCCTACTGTTGCACTCTCTAGAGTTGGAATAGTAATTTTAAACTCTATGCTATCCAACACTTTCCCTACTGTTGCACTCTCTGGAGTTGGAATAGTAATTTTAATCCCTACGCTATCCAACACTTTCCCTACTGTTGCACTCTCTGGAGTTGGAATAGTAATTTTAATCTCTACGCTATCCAACACTTTCACTACTGTTGCACTCTCTGGAGTTGGAATAGTAATTTTTACCCCTACGCTATCCAACACTTTCCCTATTTTTGCACTCTCTGGAGTGGGAATAGTAATTTTTACCCCTACGCTATCCAATATTTACTGTTTTAGTTAATGTAGTGTATAATTAATTTAACAATTTTTTTTTTAAATTTGCTATATATATTTTTTATATTTTTATTTATATTATTGTTGTATATGTATGTATGTATTTATAATTTATAAAATGTTTTTTAACAATTTATAAGTTATAATAATTAATTGTAAATATTATTAAGTAAGTATATATATTATATTTTATATGTATGTTTAATTTTTTTTTACATTATATGTATTACTTATAATTTTAAACATATTTTTAACTATGTTTATTTTAAATATATGTATCATTTACTTTATTTCACATTATTTTTTAACATTAAAAAAACCGATATTTTTAACAACGATATTTTTGACAACGATATTTTTTTTCTCGATATTTTTGTACTTACCATAATGTAGATAGGACTTCGATATTCTTGACATCGATATTTCGGCTCCGATATTTTTGACGTCGATATTTTTGACGTCGGTATTCTGTCAGTGATTCGTGTGTGATGGGTGGTTGGGGACATAATATTTATAGCCAATCAAAATTAAGCTTACCGTGGTATATAGTCCTAAATTTCATAACTGCTGTTTGTTTTGTTTGTTGATTTATTCATCATCCACTGGAATCTGTCCTTTAGGCTTTCAGTGAAGTCTGTCTAACTCCTAGATTCGCAATTCAGTCTATGTGGGTTTGACTGTCATAAGCAGATGACAGAAATTGTACTTGATGACACTCTTATGGATGACACCGGGAGCATGTAAGTGTTGAACCGCAGCGTTGATAGATAGAGGACCATTATAAAAACACAATGGGGCCGATTCCGATCTTGCTGGGAGAAGGCTCCGTCCGACTAGGAACCGGAGGGCTTTCCAACCGACTCGTGCTCTGGGGCTCCGAGCGCCCAAGTACGATGCGAACAAGCGCTGACGGACACGGGTCGCTCGGAGCCCCATTGAAGTCAATGGGAGCCTGTTGTACGACGCGTACATAGGCTCCCATTGATGAAAAGGGTACGTTGCGCACAAGGGCGCCCCCTGTAGTGGGGACGCATCTGTGCCACCCGCACCGTACATGCATGTGTAGGGGGGCCCTTGGGTCCCCCCCTGTGATCGACTCGTAAGGCTGCGGGTGAAGGGGGGTCCGGCGCGGACCCCCGAAGTCCGCTTCCTGGAGCGTTTACATATCGGAGGCTCCGACTCGATCCGGCTGTCCGAATCGTGCATCGTACTGACTCGGTCGGAAATCGCCTCCATTGCACGGCACGGTTTGCTTACGGCCGAGTCGTACGGAGCGGTTCGGACCCGGAAACAATTCGGTTGGCGATTTCGCGTTTCTCGCATCGTACTTGCTCGCTCGTACGGCTGGACGAGTCGGTCAGAAAACACGCGTACGGCTCGTACTTTTTCTGGCCGGATTACGTTCGGAGCCCTTCCGAGCGAGATCGGAATCGGCCCCAATGTGTCATTCTTAGAATTGGAGATTCCTTCAATCCATGTTTCATGTTTGGCTTAGTACTTAATCCTTGTTAAATTTTTTAATTTATTCAGAACAAACTTGTGGTTTCAAAGACTACAAGGAGCTCATGGAACATCACCTTACTTCCTTTATCCATGATGTTTAAAAAAAATATGGGTTGTTGTCAATGTCAGCTTGAAGCTTGATTGCATATCAAAGTGTAGATGGCTGTGCTCAAAATATTTGTGAAGTTTGTCTGTCTAGGATTTTGTTGAGGTAAGACAGATTGGGGATTGGCTCATAACTTGCCAGGTCTTGTGGGTTTGCTGCAGTTTTTTTCAGGAGGAATAATACTTCTAGTAGTCAGGAAGAATAATACTTCTAGTAGTCTTTTAGTCCATGCCATAAGCTTGAAAGGGCTTGAAAGAGGACACAATAGAATGCATAGATTGTTGGTCCTGAACTGATTCCTCATTGTCCCCCATGCATCCATTCCTCCGGTTCCTACAGTGACAAGTTATCCAAGTCCAGTGACACTTTTCTTAATGCAGGGGAAGTCAACCACGGAATATCCTGTTCAAATGAAGAAGGAGGAGGCCTTTCTGCAAGAGCAAAACAGTGATACCACCACCATGGACACCACAGGCATTCTTCATCTCTCTGTTAAAAACATGTAATGCCCCCGATAGTTCATGGAACCACACTGCCCAGAGGGAGAGCTCAGTGAAAAAAGGAAAGGGCTGGTTTCTGCAAATCCTAAGAAATTTGCAGGAACCTACTTCTGACTTAACCTCTCTATTGTATAAGAAACCTTTGCAGCTTTTGTGTCAGATTGACGAATCCACATTTCTTAATTTGATTTTATTCCAGCCAGGATGAAACATAAATGAATAGCTTCCATACATATTGTATCTGAGTGAGATAATTTAAAACACACTTCAGAATTGGGAGTGATGGTCTGAGACATGTGTTGTACTGTTCTGTGCTGAGGGGGGCCCATGGAGCTCGGAGCTGCAGGGGCTAATGATATGCCACTGACCCACAGGCCTTTCCATAAATTAAATATCCACACTAGTCCAGAGCTCTTTACTTCAACCTACTTGAAATCCCAATTACTTGAGACTCCTTTAGTTACATGTTAGATGTACCTAAAACTAGTGTAAGTTCATTTGAAAGCATTTGTGAATATCCATTAAATCTACTATTTTCTAGGTGTTCAAAATATATTCATTACATGTGAATGACCATTCATCTGGCTCTCTCTTAGTTTCATCATTACACATCTTCATTCTCCCATCTGCCACTTGTACTTGTTTCCTTTCAATCATATGATACACAATACATGTACATTAGGCACGCTTCATTTATGTGTTCCAGGCATTGTGAGCCCCAAATTTCATATGCATGGAACAAGGAATAATAAGTTTAACTCAAGAGTATGACACATGTAAAGCCTGAAAAAGTATTTAAGATTCGACCCAAAGTGCTATGCAACTTTAGACTCAAGTAGGTTCTCTTTGTTCACTACATTTTTTGTACCCTGGGGACAACAACATACCCACTAAGGATGGTAAAATAATGTGAACATAAAAATATTTCCTTGACTCTAGTTCATTTTGTTTCAACTTACTGTCTCTTGTGTTTAGAATAAATGTGTGCTTTTGAAGGTTTTGTGGCATCCACTATAATATTTACAGAGCAAATTCAAATCTTGGCTTGAAGGATATAAAACGGTAAATAGAGAAAAGTTACCTGCTCCAAAATTCATTAATGCATCTTTCTTCAGAAACTTTCCTTCGGGGCCAAGAAAATGCTCAGGGTTAAACTCGTCAGGCTTCTCAAACTGAGACTTGTCATGAAGCACAGATTCGAGCAGTGGGATAACATAAGTTCCCTAGAGATATTTTGAAAATAATACAAAACACAATCAACTAGGGTTCACTTTGACATAACCAATTCATGAATTCTTAAAGTGTACAACTTTCAGATGATCTATGCCTACAGGGGCGTAACACAGGCCCCCGCAGCCCCCATGGTGCGGGGGGGCCCCCAACCTCCAGGGGGCCCCCTCAGCACCACACTTCGGATGGAGAGCTCCAGATTGAGTCCGGAGGGGGCCCCTCCACGTACCCTGCAGGGGGGCCCCCTCAAGTTTCGTTATGCCACTGTATGCCTAATGTAACCACTTATGAAGCACACCACATTAGATTTCACAAAAGGATGTGAAAACAAGTTCCTAAAGGGTTATACAAAAAAGGAAATGGAAGATCGAACATGGTATTTTTATATTTGCCCTTCTATGGTAACCGTAATATGAAGCACTGGGATGGGGTTTGCACCATGCAAATCGTTGGTGCAAATTCAAGTACAAGCTGCACTTGAGCAGATGGACCTTGGTCTCAAATTGAAGCTTAACATCAACTCATCAACAGTACATTAATGACAGTGAAGCACATTAGTCTCCACAGTAATGACAGAGAGGAGTAGAATTTCAAACCATGATGGTTATTTAGCAGATTAGCAAAATTACAAAATCAAATTAGTCATAAATCAATGACCATAATGAAAATCATCTGGAAGAGTAATTCAGTGATTCAAAACTGTGAAATCAAAGGCTTTGATTTAAAGTTGCCATAAGCAAATTGAATATGTTTAAGTTTCCCCTAAAGGAAAATCCCCTAATGCTACGCTAAAAAGTCAAGTGAACTGAGGAAATTGAGTACAATGTGTCACCAAATATAGGTTTAATTAGACAAAGAAAGAATAAATTTGCTCAGGGATCTAAAGGCCTAATTTAAATGTTGGCAGGTGACTCATTTCTCTATCTCGGAGACTGAGTAAATTACCCAATCGCCTGCTAAATTTAGAAATGACCACCAAGATGACAGCCATTTCTGAAGCATTGGCAGCAACACCTTATCACTGCGGTTCCTGTCAATGCTGTTTACAATTAGGTGCAGGGGTATGGCAAATTGACAGAGCCCTGCACCAAACTGTTTTCTTTTGTATTTAAAAAAAGAAAGTCAGAAACAGGATTTTCTTTTTGAAAAAAAAGAAAATGCTCCCCTCACCATGAGAGTCCACTCCCATGAAAAAGGGTGCATTCAGCAGTTTTCACTTCCCCTTACCACCAGGGTTTTCCTGGTGGTGATGGGCAGTGAAAACTGACCTCTGAATCCGCCCATGTAAATTAAGTGAGTGAAATTAGGGGTCTACCTTCAACGGCTCTCATTTCGCCGGGCCAACAGACGGGTTTAATCACGGCAGAGACATAGTAGTGTCTGCTGTGATTAAACCTATGGTCCGGCGGCATCTAAATTGGGTAGACGGACCTATATCTCAGCAGTATGTTTACTCCGTTGCGATGGAGTATAGATACCACCAAGATGTAAAGTAGGCCCTACGTCTTTGAGCAGGAGCAAAGTATGCCATGTAGTTTCAAAAAGGTTGCAAGTGGTATCTGTTCTATCTAGCTCAGCACTTCCCAATTAAAACTTACAATTCGCTTCAATCTGCAACACTTCCCACAGTTCTTAGGAAGATGTGACCAATCTCAAACTAACATTACGTGATAAACACTTTTCTACCTTCTTGCCTGACATCACACAATGGATTTTTGCAGCTGCAGAGCCTTCAGTAGCTATATCAAAAAGGAAGATATATCACGGTCAGCCTATCCTCAGCACAGGTGCAGAAGTTCATTATTCAGGGGTCGATTCCGATCTCGGCCGGTAGGGCTCCGAATCGGATTCGGCCTTACCGGATCCGATTCGGAAGCCCTGTTTCCGACCGAGTCGGACGTGCGTCCGGGCGAGCGAGTACGATGCGAACGTACGCAAAATCGCCGACCGAGTCGTTCGCGGGACCCAGCCGCTCCGACTGACTCGCACGGACATGACTCGCACCGCGCAATGGAGACGTTCCCCGGCCGGGTATGTACGATGCGCGCCGCGAGCAGTCCGACCGACTCGCGCCGTCCGGCTCGAAAGTGCAGTCGGAGCCGCACTTTGGGGGTCCGTGTCGGACCCCCCTGTACGCCTAGCCGTGCGAGTCGCACACAGGGGGGACCCATGGGTCCCCCTACCTGTGCGTGTACGGCGCGACCCGCTTCGACGCGTACCCGCTATAGGAGGCGCCCTTGTTCGCCTCGCACCCATTGAGTCAATGGGAGCCCGCGTACACGTTGTACGACCGGCTCCCATTGACTTCAATGGGAGTCCGACCGAATTGAGTCCGATAGCATGCGAACGCATCGTACTCGTTCGGTCGGACTGCTAGGGTCCGATTCGGTCGGAAATCTCTCCGGGTCCGGCTCGGTCGGAGAGATTTCCTGCCCGAATCGGAATCGGCCCCTCAGTGTTTAGTGAAACTCACACAGATAAACATATCTCCCTGAACCAAAACATATGCAATAATTTGTAATTAATTAATTCGAACTACTGTAGCTTGACTCCTGAAACAAGAGAAAGAGCACAGCAGGCAAAAATCTAATTTTTATGTTAGTATGAGTCTATTAAACTGAAACCTACATTCATTAACTAATTACATTGGTTAACTCCTGGATTTGTGAAAGGAATGGCATCACAGAGCAGAGAGCCTGTGAGAAGTAGTAAGGATACATAGCAACTCTGCAGACACAGCAGGACAGTAAATATGAAAGATTATAAAAGCACTTCATTTCCGGCACTATCTGCATTGAGTACAGAGTCTTGGGTATCCTGTTCCATTGTTATTATGACTTCATGCAATTTTCTTGGATGTGATTTACGTTTTCACCTCTCAGTACCAAACAATATTGAGTGTTTGTTGCACACACGAAAGAGTGTTGCCAGGGCATAATCTTTAGGCACAGTTGCAAGCTCCATACAAACAGGGAGTTTATCTGCCTTGGTCTGTCTTAAACAGTGTGTTATTTATGTAACAAAATCCTTCTCATGCCCTCAGAGAATTAATAAAATGCACACCCCAGATAGACAGCATAGTCACAGCTGGATTTACTGCAAAGGAGGAGTGAAGGAGTATTGAAACAAGAGCCTCCGCATAGGCTGATGCGTCAATCCTCATGTGACCCGTTCACACAAAGGGATGATAATCCTTCAGTTGTGACCTGCAGTGTAAAGCCCACCCTTTGCTTCTTCAAAAGTGTGTGGAGCCAGAAGATTCTGCATTGCTTCGCCTCATCTGCAGTAGCATCCTCTACTGCAGGGATGCAAGAGATGAGGGTGGACCCAGGGAATCTTCTTGTTGGTGGATTTTTCTGCCCTCTGATCATTTCTCCGTGCCAATAATACTCCTAATGATTATTCCTGCGATAGTCCTGACCATCATACCTGCCCCCATATGTCCTGCAATGCTTTCTCTTCACTCCCCTTCTCTCTAGGGCTTATAGTGCTAGAGCCCAGCTGAACCAGTCTACCTTAGAGCCGTTCCCTTGAAGGCACAATAAATCTAAGAGACAACAGTCTCTGAGAAAATCTGAGACACAACAGTCAAACAATCTCAATTACATACACTCACAAGTACACCTTCATGGTAATTCCTGTTTTTCCGCATCAATTGAGCTGCCACTTATTCCTATCGGGCACTGCTCTTTTAAAGCGTGTAAGATAGCTGGGTTTTATTCTCCATTTACTCTCACAAATATGGAAGTAGTAAAAAGGTCATATATGTGAACTTCAGGAAATGTTAAAATCAATCTCACCTTTGGTATGAAATAGCCTTTGAAATTGGTATGCACTGTTGTCTCCCGGGCCAAGCTTAAAGGCAGAATGTTGCCAAATCTCTGAACCTCATGGATCACTGCATCTGTGTACGGCATAAGCTTCCGATGTCCAATATTAAGCTGTCCTGAGCCTATCACTCTTTCAATCTCTTCCTGGACCTTTCCTGAGCAAATGCAACAACAAATTTGTAATCTGTCCATAAATTAGAATGTTATTGCATATTTAAGGAATGTCTTTGTTTTTTGTAGTCCATATTCCGAGTAAAAAAGGACACAAATGTCTGAAATTTCGGATTTCAAAATGATACAATCACTCAATGGGATAACAATAGAGACATTAACGCATTTCATATAATCAATCATTTTCTGAAATAATTTCCAGTATTGTTTTCATCCCATTTTCTATATGCTCAAGAGCAGTGTAAATCAGGATCTACCACAGTGCTTTTCTTGTTGGCTTAACTAGAACCACAATCTGTAGTCAGATGTAGCAGGACATGGAGAAACTCATAGTGCTGTTGTTGCTCAAATCCCTTTGACAGTAGACTGAAGCCATTATGCCACCCCACTGCTCAAGTACCACCACCATTTCACCCTAGCTTTCATGTCCTACCGCTTGATGAGTCAAGAGTTACCAGCCATTGTGATCAGAACATGATCGCGATTAAGTTGTCAGCTCGTAGTCATGAATATCAATCTACTGTGTAATCAGGATGACACGTTACAGGATGATCATTCATGGAAAAGTTAATGTTTTCTCAAACTTAATTTACAACAACCAATAATGGTTTCTAATGTTACTTCTGACAGACGTAATTTTACTAAAGCATAGAAGGTGGTAACACAAATAGAATACATAGAAGATATATATTTGATAGATTTTCTCCCCTTCCAACAAAGTTTCTTAAAGTGAGGACCTTTCAGGCTTGACTACTGTTTATGTAGGTGAATGTGCGTTCTTCAACTAAACCAGAGATTATATTATATTATTGCTAGTACTGATAATGTGTGATAAAAAGAGTACCGTTTGCAGATGCTAAATACAATATATTATATAGTATACTTCAAAGGAATTTGGATGCTAGGATGTTAACAATGTATAAATGAGTCCTCACAGCAGAGCAACATTACCTCAAAGACTTTTTACTGACTCCTACTTTGTCTGAAATTGATTTGTTTTTACCTACTTGAGAGTCCCAGACTATGATTTATCAAAATAAAAAAGCCCTTGAAACATGCAAAATCATTTTAAGCCATCGATGACTAAGCTGAATAAATTGAACTCAGTATCTACTGTGAAAGACTGTTCAATGGAGAATCCATGATCCATTGTTGCTTTGATCACTGAGGCTACAGCGGCATAACACAAGCCCCTGCAGCCCATGTGGCACAGGGTTCCCCCACCCCCTTCATGGACACCCAACAATTCAGGTGCCCTCATTTAAGCAAGGGTAAATTAATATATGTCGGATATAGTAGTCTGGGGGACCCCTCAATAGATTTTGCGGGGGCCCATCATTTTGCGTTACGCCACTTTGAGGCTATGGCAGAGTGACATAATACAGGATTTCCTCTACCTTACATTGTAAAGGTTTTATTTAACTTATACAATAAATTACTTACAAGTCTACCCTCTTCTTTGAATCACACTGTCACTGATATGTAGCTGCACTGAAAGCCAGAGCTGTGGAAAGAGGGAGGGCAGAGGTTCCACATCTCCTGTGTCTCCCTCCCACATGTGTTCATGGCCCCCCTTATCTGATATGAAGGGACAGTAGAAGCTGACAAAGATGGAAGATAGGATCTGCTGAAAGGACTTTTTAAAAAAAACAAATCTCTGTGTTTCAGGAGGCTTGTAGACTTCAATAAACTTTGAACCCAGGGGCGTAACTTCAGGGGTGGATGTTTGTGGTGTTACACCTCCCTAATAAATGTATTCTTTAGGAAATAGTTGGGTAAAGGTGCCTTCAGTCTGGCGTGATGAGGTGTCTGTAGGATTTCACCTGGGATTTTTACATCCACACACAGACAAACACATACACACACTCTCTCTCTCCCCTCTCTGTTCTGAAGTTTAAAAAAAATATATTTGACAAAATATTGTGTTTTAAGTACCCCTAACAACAATTCGCAGTGCTCTCCCTTCCCACTGCTCCTTAGACTCCCTCATTCCCTGCTTCTCATGTATTTATTTTGCTATGATATGCCAGAGTGATTGTTCGGAAAATCTTAATCTCCCACCTCCGCCCCCCCCCAGTCTTACCGACCAAGCTACGCCCCTGCTTAAAACCCGCCTCGTCAGGCTATGACAGCCTTTAAAATCTTTTTTAATGCCCTCATCTTGGGTCTCGCCAAATTAAGTGCGGCAGACTTTTGACAATAATGGCTGGCCTAGGTCTTCTGTGCAAACATTCTTCTGTTTTTATTTCTCTACTTCTCTATTTATGCTTGAACATTCCGCCTCACTAGCTGAAATGTTCTTATAGACTTATAGGGGCTGCAATTAGGGAGAGAATGTAGCCACTGGCATAGGCCCTGGCAAGAGCTATAATACTGTAGTGTGGTTTGTGGCCTCATTGTCTACATTGCTAAGTTAGCTTAGGCCTGGCTGCCATGATGCCTTTGCACACGTTACACTGTGACTTTGTTTTTCCAGACTCTGCCTGTGCCCGGCTATATTAGAACTGTCTGCCTTTTTGTCTTTCACCTTTTCTCATGTTCCCTGTGGGTTTCATCTGCACACCATGTACAAGGTTGAAAAACAACGTCCCTTGTTATTGCTGATCTGGTCAGCCCCTCGCACTTAGACATAACACGAAATACAGCTGCACTGGAGAAATTCGGGTGCTTTTATTATTGTGATCTCCCTGTTGGTGGCACTTGGAGAAAAACCTTTCCAGGGAGAAGAGCTGTGCTGTCTGATGATGTAAACCTTGCATCTAGATATTGAGGTATGGGGGTCCGCCTGACAAAGCCCAGAGGTCTTCTATTTTTAAAATAAACTAGTTACTAGCACGGGGAGAGTGGTAAGGCAATTTAGCCATATATCCACTGTCTTTATAAAATGCTGTCCCCGTTTGTATTCTATGGAACTGTAACCATGCTTATTATTTTATCGTTATGCATTATGTTGATAGTACTGGCACGTGTACTTTATCTTAGAGCACGATAGTTGAAATAAACATTTTAAACTATACTGTGTCTCTTATTACGCACGTTGTGGACAAGTATGAGTCAGTAATGAAAGAGTGTTCTTGCTCCCGCGATTCCTGAGAGAGTCCGTGTTCTGGGATGTCTAATCATTGGTAGCTTCGCTGTAGTACGGAGGACGAATGAGACGCTAAAGCTAGTCGGATTGGGATTGTGGGTACTAAGGTGCATGGTTGGTACACCACTATACACCGAGGTCCTATTTTCCTGTGCATAGCTCTGTATATGTGCAGAATCCCCGCAACATGGCGCCACCAACGTGGTGGGCTTCTTATCTGCGAGACGCTTGAGTAGTGCTTGTGCTTGTCCACAATAACCTTCGCATACGCTTCTGGAAACGTATGTGAGGGTGATACCTCCTATATTGATGTTTTTATAGGTTCTTTCAAGCTTGAAGTTATTAAAAGGTGTTTATGTTAACCCTATATTGCCCGATCATTCCTGGTCTTAATGGCTGTGAATGTAAATATCCCGGCACATAGCTGCGCTGCGCTCCGGGCTCATTTACTGGCTTTTGGGGTGCCTGACGTGGGTGTTGCTCTCATCTTTGTGGTGCAGGCTGATCCGGCTCACCACTTTGAGGTGTTTTACTCTTGGGTCACTTTTCCGGCGGTGGAAGGAGCTGACAATTTGTTTCATGTTTATGCTCCCACTGCCGTACCCAATGCTTATCGGCCTTATCAGGCTCTTGAAGTACCACTTACGGCATGGCAACACTGTATTTGGTTTAATGGCGCCCTCCCACATCCGGTCACCCTGGTTCGTTTAGGCCCCTTATCAATAGAGGGGGCCACTTGGCCAGTCTTGGCCGGGTATACCCCACATCCACGGCATGTAGCAGCTCCGGTTGATGAACTGCGCGTGATGCATACATCTTTAATCCGCGTGCACAGAGCCTTGGTACAATATGTTACAGGCAACGTCCAGGGGGCCCCTCCTGGAGTTGCGGCACATCCAGCTGGACCAGGCGGTGCAACCATAAGTCCTGTCATGGTTAATTCGGTGATGGGCAAGCGCCCACAAAATAAGGATGATTTGCCTTATTGGCTCGCAGAAAAATTTGACCAGCTGGAGGCTGTTTTTCCGAATACTTCTCCTGTGGATAAACACAGGATTTTGACGATTAGCTTGCCGAAAGACTTAATTCCCGAGTTGGCAGAATGCAACAACTGGGGCAAGGTATTCGCAGCAGTGTATGCGAAGTGTTTCGGCAGTCCTTCCATGACGGTTCTCACCGCTGTAATTAAACGGGTGCAGGATGAACATGGCCCTGAAGCGGCTGTGGAATTGGGGATGAGACTGGTGGGAGTGTTTGAGGTAGTGGCTGATGTAATCCTTGAGAACGTCAAGGGTGACGCAGTCAACTTTCAAGTCGCTAATGCTTTGGCTTTGGTCCCGGAGCCGGACAAGCCACGCAAATTACCGAAAATTATTGCACAGGCTTATAAAACCATTGGCCGCAATAGTTTGGGGGTTAAGCCTTTTGCTAAAACGCAAACTCAATCAAACCCACAACCTAAAACTCAGTCTGAGAAAGAAGAAAACCCGTTCTTTACTAAAAAGAACTGGAGGTTGAAGAAACAGGGTAAGCAACAACCAAAACCAGGGTCGTGGGCCGCATCCCCGGTTTCCATATCTTCTGAACGCACTTATGATTTGCGCGGCAGAGCTAGAATTAAATCTCCAGATAGGTTTCAGGTCCCTGACCCGCGTTCTCCTCCTTCTTCACAGGCACCATCGACCTCCCAGACTGGTGGAGGAGATCGCCAGGATAGAGGCAGGGGTCGTGAGGCTCCACAGGGACGAGACCAACCTCGAAAACCTGGCCGAGGGAAACCAGAAGAATTTCCACGTTCACGCCCACAGTTTCAGAAGAAAAAAGTTGCAGCTTTAACAGCGAGGTATGCCACAGACGGTGAGAACGAGACTCCTGAATTGGACGTGGGCAGTGACGCAGCTAGACAGCGCCGCGGAAGTTACCATAGTGCGGGAGGCACTGCGTCCTCATGTGAAGGCGACAGAAACTGATACTTTCATTACTGTCGAGACAGCTGACACCCGAGTGGCACCCCCTGACAGACTATTTAATATTGTCATTCAAATTGAAGGTGACATAGACCGTGTTATTAAAGGGATTTTTGGGGGAAATCTGACCTCTTCTTACGACATTTTGTTGGCAGAGGCGGATTGGCCGCCCCCATTCGTACTTGCTGCTCGTAGAGGGGAGGAGGTCATCCTTCCGAGCTTTTCTCGTCATGTCCCCAAGGACAAAGCGAAGGCTCTCGCAGCTGAATGGGCTGGGGCCCTGGCTCTGGCGCTATACCGTAACCATGTGGGCTGGGATGAGGATTCTCCCCCCCATGATATACCCTTGCGGTCTCTGCCACAGCCCCAACCCCAATATCCCCTCCGGCGGGAAGCTAAAGGTCCAGTTTCAGACATTCTGACACAGTTAGAATATCAAGGAGTAATTGAAACATGCGGATCACCGATGAATAATCCCCTTTTTGCGGTTTCTAAACCCGATGGGTCGTACCGCTTAGTTTTGTATTACCGACATTTGAACTCTCATTGTCGGACCTTTGCGGTACAAAATACCCACAGTTCTGCGCTCGTAGACAGTCTTGTACGCAAGAAATATAAAACGACGCTTGACCTATCCAATGGATTTTACACGCACAATTTGTCCCCGGAGTGCAGCCAATGGAGCGCTTTCACTTCCGGTGGGAAAGAATTTAAATTTCGGCGTTTGCCCATGGGCTACAAGAACAGCCCGGGGGTCTTTGCCGCCCGTGTTGTCTCTTTGTTGGACAGCATTGACCCAGATGCGTATTCGTACGTCGACGATATCTATCTGACAGACGACGAATTATGGCCGCATCTTTCCCGTGTGGACTGCATTATTCTTGAATTTGCGGTCCTAGGATACAAATTTAATTTTGCCAAATCTCACATCACAGAATTCACTGTTTTGTTTTTGGGCTATGAGCTCAACCATGAAGGTAGGGGCTTAGCTCCCCATTTCTTGGAGAAGTGCGCACTTTTGTGCCCTCCAACGACCCTGAAGAAACTTCAGTCATTACTGGGATTTTTAAACTTTGAGCGTTCTGACATTCCCGAATATGCCCAGCGTATCAAGCCTCTTTATGCCTTGATACAACCTAACTTTTCGAAGTCATGCTGGCTTCCTGAGCATTCCTCTATACTGCACTCTTTGCAGTCTGATCTACTTGAATCTAAGTTCTTGTTGACTCGTGATAACCGCACGAACCTGGTGATTAGAATTGTGCCAGGGGCAGTGGGTTTCACATACTTAACGTTTAACGAATGTGACACAGTACCTATTGCATACAAGTTGCATCTTTACACTTCAGCGGAGTTGCGCTTTTCCTCTGTGGAGAAAGTTTTGACTGCAGTGCAATTGGCGATTCTTAAGGAACGCACACTGGCACAGGGAAAACGCATTTTGGTGGTAACACCATATCCTGCCCTTGAGGCAGTGACGAAGGCAAGTGTACCAAACTCTAAGGCTTTGCACCCCCGTTGGATACAATGGGCTACATCTCTGACGTCCCCGGATGTCACTTTTATTTTTGATTCCTCTCTTCAGACACAGGACTTCTTACAGTATGGGCTTGTCTCAGACATTACTAGATCTGTGGCTGCTGCTGGGCTTGGTGATATGAAGAGCTTCCGGTCACAAAGGGCAGAGCTAGCACAAGCTGGGATCCTTGTAAACGGAGCTCCCGTGTCTAGTTGCACATGTTTTGTGACTTGCAGCGAAGCCCTGATTTTGGAGGGTGTTTATGGTGATATTTAAAGTCTAACTCCATGGAAATGAGTGATAGCGAGAAATATAAATTCAGTGGCAAGATGGCGGTCGCTTGAGACCGTAGGTGCATACAGAGCACAGAGAGTCGGAGAAATCTATGATGCTGCACTAAGAAACTCGGAGGGATGAATCCAGAAATTTGTAGTACGGAGCTACATTATCCCCCAAGGTCCGGCAGGAGCTTCCTACATTTACTGGGAACCGCAATCAGACTTGCGGTGCTACGGCATTTCGGCAGAATAATTTCTGAGGTTGCCACAATCCACCATAAAGGATCCTACCTGGCAGCGTCGTCCGGAGCTGAAGCTGGGCTTGTAGAGACTACTGGGACTGCCGAGAGGGGCCCCAAGACAGCAGATGTTAAGGCAAAAACGGCTTGGCTGGCGCTGAGGGGAATATCGGAGACTGGCGATGCAAGTATGGAGACTGCAGCTTCGGTGGCAGGGGGGTCGCCTGCACAAACTCCGAGACGAGGGCGTCGGGGGACGGTGGCCGACCCGGATCCGGAAAAGAGAGGAAGAGGCGGGGAGGCTCTGAAAGGACGCCCGGCCGGCACTACTGTGGTTGATTTGCTGAGAGGGCCGGCCGGGAAAACAGCTCCGGGTCACGAGGGAAGGATCTGGGGCAAGGTCTGCCCCGATCCGACTGTCAATGCAGTGAACGCTGGGGAGGTCCCGAGTGAGGAGCGAGATGAGCAAGAAGAGCGGAGCGAGGGAGAGAATCTCCTCTCCATGGAGACAGATGGTCAGGACTGGGGGCCGGCTAACACTGAAGGTAGGCCCGGGGGCTCCCCCCCTCAACCTTCGACTCTGACTATTACTGGGGGGGTAGAATGCACTTTGCTGAATGTACCGACCAATATGCCAATTGCTGAGAAGGCTGGGAAAGTCCCTAACACAGACGACTCAGGAAAGGCTGATATGGTTGGGGGGCTGAGGGGGAGCAAGCCTACATGCAAGACACTACTACCACACTATCCCAAGACCAACCATCCTGCATCGACCTCAACACTGTTTATACAAGTCAGCCTCAAGAAGTTTCTAAGGCTAGTACGGATAATATTGGGCATGTGGAATTGGATAAGGAGCCTAGTGACTTTTTCTTTTCCGTATCGGATGGTGGCGAATGGTCAGAGGACTCATCAGTAGACACTACAGATTTGAGCTATAGCGATTCGGAGGTGGCAGAAGGTTGTAAATCTAAAACTGTTCTGAGGGGAAAAAAAAAGGAGACAGGGAGGGAAGGATCTGGCCTGGGATTATACCCCCACGAATCAACTTACCAATCCTACACCTATCGCCCAACCCGATTCCGATCCATCCGGGCCAACTCCTCCAACACTAGAGGCTATCTTCCAGGCTATATCAATGCACCGGGAAGAAACGCGCCAAGATGGACGCAAGGCCCAGGTTGCCATGCGTAAGATACAAGGGGTTGTGCAAAAATTGACCAAGACTTGAAGTGCATTTGGGGAACGGCTGACTGACCTTGAGTCTAGGATAGTCACTACTGAATCTGACCTCGCCTCGAATCAAACGCTAGTAGATTCTCATGAGGTGCAGCTAGCTGACGTCAAGTGGAAGCTGGAGGAGTTTGAGAATCGCCAGCGGAGAAACAACCTGCGGGTGCTTGGGGTTCCCGAGGGGGTTGAGGGGGCTGATGTTCGCTCATACGTGGTGGACTTGCTACGAGACTCTCTGCCGGAGCTCACTGATTGGAACTGGGCATTAGAGGTGCAACATGCCCATCGTGTCCCATTTGTTCAGAAACAGCCAGTTAGGGCAGGGGCTTTCCCCCGTGCCATCCTGGTGTACTTTGGCAATTTTTTGTTACGCCAAGCTGTTTTTGAGAAGGCAAGGCCTGAAGCAAAAAGAACCAGGAACGAGATTTCTTATTTTGTCCGTCCGGACTTCTGCCACTCCACCGTCGAAAGGCGGTGGAGGTTGCGGCAGCTTATTAAGCCATTCCAGGACAAAAAAGCGCAAGCCTTTATAAACAATCCAGCCCGTCTAAAAGTGATCTGGGAGGGGCAAACAAAATTCTTTTTGTCGGAAATAAAAGCTAAGGAATACTTGGATGGTTTGTCCGGTTAGATGTGGATCAGCTTTCAACGCACTAAACAGACCATGATCACTCACAAGGGGGAATTAAGTGGGAGACAAAGGGGGGAAAAAAAAGGAGGAAGAATGTATATATGAAAATGAATATGAAACTAATAAAATGTTTGTTTAAGGTACAGGTGAACCTGGGAGCTTGGGTTTTTGGAAAGCAGCATGTAGCTAAATAGCATAGGAAAGTTTTAGCATCAGGGCTCTCGCTCTGTGTTGCACACTCATCATGAACAGACTCAAGATTGAGTCTGCACGCCTCGTGTGGGGAGGTGGGGGTGCTGGGGAGGTGGGTGGGGGGAGTTGGGGGGGAGACGGAAGGGAGGTGGGGGGAAAGGGAAGGGTGGTGGGTAAAATGTGGGGTAAAAAAAGCATATCCAGAAATAACAACGAAACAAAGAAACAGCCAAAAGAGAAAAATAGGAGGCAGAATGAGAGACGAAAGGTGGAGGAGGGAAAGAGCAAGAGACTACCATTAGGAGGAATCCGGGAATCAGTAGTTAAACCAAGATGGGGAAGATAACTATCTGCTCATGGAATGTAGCAGGATTGAATGATAGGGCAAAGAGGATAAGATGTGCTGAACTCATGAGGTTTAATTCCAAGGATGTAGTATGTTTGCAGGAGACACACATTCCCTGGGGGAAAAGAGAAGTACTGAGGGTTGGAGGGTATAACATCCTGGCATGTACAACTCAGACCTCGAATATTCGAGGGGTGGCCATTTTATCAAAGACATCTTTAGGTTTGGCCAAACGCAAGGCAGTGGATGCTCTGGGGAGGTGGGCTATTGTAGAACTTGCAGTGGGAGGTACGCTATGCTCGGTTTATGGATCAAATCAAGACGGTCCCCAGATATTTGAAGATTTGGAAGTAGAACTTGCTACATGGCCGAGCCCTTTAATTTTTTGCGGAGATCTTAACATCTCTCTGGATATAGGATCCGGGAGGCAGAGGCAAGGGGGTATTCTGGTTGGAAGCCTCAAGTTTACAGGACATTAAACTCCCTTAAAAGTAGCCATGGCCTGGTTGACATCTGGGCTACAAAAAACCCAACTAACCCCGGCTATACGTATTTCTCTTGTCCGCACAAAAAATATGTCAGGATCGATTACTTCTATGGTACTAGGGATCTATTAGAACGAGCTGGGATTAAGAAACTTCCTAAAATAATATCTGATCACAACCCTCTGATCTTAGAATTCGAAATAGCTAGCTTTAAGAGACCACGGAGTAAATGGACGTTCGATAGGAAACTGCTAGTGAACAGTGAATATATTGAATTTATTAAAAAGTGGGTGCAAGAATTTTTTGATATTAACAGATTTAGTGCTAGCAGGGGGGTTGTGTGGGACTCTTTTAAGGCCGCTCTTAGAGGCGAAACTATTAGCTTTGTTGCCAGGGCTAAGACGCAGCGGGAGATTAAGAACCAACAACTATTGTGGGACTTGGCCAGGGCTGAAGAGGAGCATGTCTCGACAATAATATTGGGACAAGAGGGGAATCAAATCCAGTATCGAATAATCGCTTTAAAAGCGGAATTAAATACCTGGTTAACACAGAAATCAGCAGAGGAATATCAATCCCATCGGAATAGCGCCTATGAAAACGGCGAGCAAGTCGGTAGGAGGTTAGCTCTTCGTACCAGGCAGAGGATATCTTTAAACTCAATATCTTCGATTAAAATAGACGGACAAGCTTATACCGAACAAGAAGATATTATCAGAGGGTTTCAAAACTATTATCAAGTCCTGTACCAGGATGATATTAACAAAGATCGAGCAGAAGTTTTACAGGGCATGGCAGGGCTGGTAGCTGGCACCAAACTCGGAGGGGGCTTGGATAGGTCAATTAGAGAAGAGCTAGAAGAAGAAATCACTTTTGAAGAAGTTCATTTAGCGCTGTCAGGAATGGCATCGGGGAAGGCTGCTGGTCCCGACAGGATTCCGCTGGAGGTCTATAAGATCCTTGGAACAGCTATAACACCTCTTTTTCTTAATTTGTTCTGGGGCGTACAGTATAATGGAACCCCCCCTGAGTCTTGGAAAGAGACAGATATCATAATATTTCCTAAAAAAGGAAAACCGGTAGATAATCCATCTTCATATCGGCCGATCTCCCTGATCAACACAGACACAAAAATGTATTCTAAAATCCTGGCCAATCGGCTAGGGAGGGTTATAGAACATCTGGTCTCCCCTTGGCAACACGGCTTTATCCCTGGTAAAGGAACAACTGATCATACTTGCAGAGTTATTTCTCTCTTTGACATCATAACCGGGACGGGGGGCCAGATGGCTATGATCCTCCTAGACGCCGAAAAGGCCTTTGATCGGGTGTCTTGGGAGTTTTTATGGGGGATATTGGAGCTAAACGGTTTTGGGTCGCAGTTTATAAAGGCAATTAAGGCAATATATTGTCAACCAAGAGCCCGACTACAACTTATGGGGAAGGACTCTAATAATATTAATATATCGAGAGGGACCAGACAGGGATGCCCTTGCTCCCCAATTTTATTTGCTTTATATATTAATCCCCTAGTGGTTAAGCTCCTACAGACTCGGAAGATTAAACCAATAATCACTGGTGGGTATGAGACGAAAATATTGGCGTACGCTGATGATGTTGCGGTGCTATCTTCGAATCCAGCTGAGGCAATTGAAGAAATAAGTAAGATTGCTGAGAGTTATGGGCTCCTCTCTGGATACGCACTGAACAAAGGGAAAACGATAGTGCTATGCACAGATAACATAGATTTCAACGACCCTAGGAGAGCAGATACAGCGGTGTATCTTGGGGTCCGAATAAGTGCTAAGGTGGATGAAATTAGTAAATGCAATTTCGAACCTCTGATCAAATCTATAGGTAATGACTTAAGGAGAGTTAACGGGCTACATCTGTCTATCATAGGGGGGGGAATTTTTTAAAAATGACCATGTTACCGAAAGTACTGTATTTGTTTCGTGCAATACCGCTGGCTGTGGAAGATAGTATATTGAGGGTGTTGGAGTCAACCTTTTCCAACTTTATATGGCAATACGGGAAGGTTAGGAGGGTTCTGAAATATCTAGCTCTACCACAAGACAGGGGTGGTCTTGCAACCCCCAATATCCCCCTATATTATTGGGCCGCTCTTCTCCATCAAATGGTCACCCTGTTTGTCGTGGATAATAATAATGAATTAGAACGAGGCCCAAAAATACCCACAATTTACGAACTTTCTATTGGGAAGGAAGCTTCAGGGCTGCTACTGAGACAACTGGAACCGAGCTATTACAAAATGTGCGGTTTAAAGTAATCTATAGTTCATGGAAAATATGGAAGCAAGTCTCTAAATTTATGGCAATTCCGAAAGTTTGTAGATATACCCCTATGGGGAAGAAGTGGGAAAGGTATGGGGTAGGAACAATTGGGGACTTCTGCGGGGGAGAGCAAGATTTTCATTTTTCTAGGCTACAGCGGGTCTTTGGTATACTGGATAACCAATGCTTTAAATTTCTTCAGATTAGGAGCATCCTCACCCTATGTAGTCCTAAGATTAAGCTCGATAAGATACCACTCTTGGAAGCTATAACTAGGAAGTCTAGCAGAATTAGGAATTTTTATAGTCTACTTCTTGACAAAATCCCTGATGACCTGGAAAAAACTGAAACATCCTGGGCAGTGAAATTGGGAAACCCTGATGTGGATATCTATATGAGCCTTTCTTTAACTGCTAAAATACTTTTATCTTCGAACTTAAAAGCTCAATTGTACAAAACTATATTTAATCTTTATTTTACACCTTCTAAATTGTACACCTGGGGGAAAAGGATAGATGATAAATGCCCCAGATGTGGGTTAGGACCTGCCACCCTGATTCATATGCTGTATGACTGTGACAAATTGGCTCTACTAAAAGAAGGGCTGCTAGGGAGGAACTATTTGATCATAGATTAGAACTAACCCCTACTCTGTTGATTCTCGGGTATGATAGCACCATGGGTCTTAACCCCTTCGATGCTCATGATGAGCTCAGCTCGTCATGCTGCGCGGTGGGCGTGTGCGCATGACGAGCTGAGCTCGTCACGACCACACCCGCGATCGGAATGTCCAGCACCTGGGCGGAATTCAGATCGCGGCGAATCGGTTAATACCGAACAGGAATATTGTCTTTTTTTGGGGGACAGCGGTATTTAGGATATTACTAGCCGCTAGATGGAAAGATGCAGAACCACCAACTTTTCATATGTGGCTTGCCAGGCTTCTCGGAATTTACAATCAAGAGATGGCCATTTATGCTTGTAGGGGCAGATTGGCCAGAATCCGGGGGAAGAAGATTTGGGCGCATATCGCCGAGTGGAGTAGAGAAGCAAGGGTGGCATAGGAAAAAGCTAATCGGGGTTGTCTAGAGCTCCTCGGGCCCCAAAGGGGTGGGTTTTTTCCTTTTTTCTTTCTTCTTAATGATATAAAATAGGGTTAGGCCATAATGAATTGCTTTGCCTTTTTTGATATTCCCAATGTATTGTTTTGGATTAACTGTTTATGATGGACCAAGCTGACCTTTATATGATGTAACGTTTTTCAAAACTGCTTTCACTGTATCAATTGCTTTTTTAGGACTACTTTTCTGTATGGTATTAACTGTTTTCTTTTTATGTGATCATTGATTGGTATTGGATGAATTTGTATTTTCTGGAATTGCACAATAAAAAAAAAAAAAAAAAAGGAATTCTTACAGTATGAATTTGTTCATCCTCCTCCTCTGTCTTTGCTGCCGCTTGAGGAGTACCAATGTATCATTTACACCGATGGTTCGGCGCAACCGGCCACGGGTTCTAAGCATGCTTATTCCGCAGCATGTGCTATTGTTGCAGGTACTATGGTGAACGGTGAGTTCAAATCGAGTGTGGTGCACATGCAGGCACTGGGAGATAGTACTGCACAGTTGGCCGAGCTGCGTGCTTTGGTGCTCGCACTTGAGTTTGCGAATCCAGACGTGACGACACTTATTGTATGCGATTCTTATTACTGTGTTCAATCCTTTAATGACAACTTATTCTTTTGGTCTCAAAACGACTATAGAGATGCTAAAGGCAGCACAATTAAGCATAAAATGCTTTGGGTTCGAGTGGCAGATCTTAAACAACGTCTGCCTCTCACACAGGTGATTCACACTCTTGGCCACCAGCGTGTGGGCGCACACGCTGTCGGTAACGGTTTGGCAGATGAAACTGCCAAATCAGCAGTAGCCACGTGCTCAGTAGCAGCAGCTACAAGATCCATGACAAAAATAGATAATGAGATTTTGGCAGCTATTGCTGCAACAAAGGAAGGTGCTAATTACCCACGGGGTTTCCCTTCCAAGTACTCTTATCACTTAAGTCCCGAACAGGTTCCTTACGTAAGAATTCCAGACGTTGGTGATCGCCTGATTCCCAACGCGGACCGCAGAACTTTCTTGATAACGGCCGCACACGAAGGCTTGGCTGCAGCCCATGCTGGCGTGTCTGCGACTGTTTCCATCTTGCAGCAGCGTTACTGGTGGAGTGGTTTATACAAACAGACCCGTACTTATGTGCTTTCTTGTGACGTTTGTCAACAAATTAAGCCTTCAACGGTTACACGACCACCACAAACACAGCTCTGCATTTCTAATAAACCTTTTGGGTGTGTTTACCTTGATCACTGCGGTCCATTCTCTTCTGACACTGCATATAAATACATCTTAGTTGCAGTTGACTTGTGCACACGTTTCATCTGGGTCTGGCCACAACGAAGTGCTGACGCTCGAAATGTCATCAGGGATTTGCGTGTCTTTGTGGGAATTTTTGCCTGTGGCACCTTCTATTCTGACCAAGGTCCAGCGTTCGCTTCTAAGGCGTACAAGGACGCAATGAGGTCACTGGGGGTGCGGGTGCAATTTTCGTCTCCAAATAGACCTGAGGGCAATTCGATTGTGGAGCGAATGAACCGTGACTTAAAGCAATCCTTGACAGCTAGAGTCTTAGGTACTGGTAGGAACTGGCTCGCCCACTTGTATAGCGTGCAATGTGCACTTAATAATCTCCCTAGAAGATCTCTGGGTGGGCGGACCCCATACGAAATGCTCTTTGGCATACAAATGTTTGTGCCAGACTTGATGGTCTAGACATGGCGGCAAATGCCGCAATCTTTGAAGTAGATAATCATTCTACTATGTTGCAGGACTTACAAGAGACCCGTGACAAACTTGCAAACGAACACTTGCCTTCAGCCACTGACGCTGCGCTGCAGATTCCGGTTGCCGGCTGTCTTCCGAAAGTTGGAGATCTGGTCCGAGAGAAGGTGGAGAACAAAAAAGAATTTGGCCCCTCTTATCATGCACCGGTTCCTGTCCTAGGCTTGAAGGGTTCTCGTACAGTCATCTTACCACTGCTTCCTGGTCGCAAAGACAACAGATACATCTCAGTGGACAATGTCAAGCTACAACATCTGGCCGATCCTGAAAAGCGTGACACCTGCGGTATCATGTCCAGCCATTTCAAGGACTCCTGTTTGTGGCCCTCCACCTTACACAGACACTGATGTTGCCATTGAGATGGTAGATTTGCCTGATCGCCTGCTCAACTTCCCGGCTTCCTCCTGCAACGAGGAGACTGAGTATGCATACCCCGCCAACGAGTCGGTGGCTCATTTACCTACAACACCACTGAGCCCTACCCGTTTTTCCTTTTATTCGGCTTCCACCTCATCACTTATCCCGTCCAGCTTAAGTATTTTTATGTCCTGGTTCAGAGACAATTTTTTGGTCCCACCATGGACATGCATCTGGTTGGTACTATTCCTGATTTTTCTGTTTATGTCCATTGGCTTTCTGACAGTTTTTTCTTGCTCATCAATGGTCACTATTTACCAGAACGCTCTGCGGTGAAATGTGTCGCTGGAACTTTGGCTCCACATTCTTCCTCTCACATCATGAAACATGACCACACATTTGTGAACATTTCCGCTTTCCCAGTCGCTGATGGCATCGTATGGGATGCTGTAAATTTCCAAATTCATGGACCGGCTGAGATTATTAATGTACCGAATGTCCTCCGTGTTTCCATGGGTGATGTGGTGAAAAGTAATGTTCATTCAGACGATTGGGATGTGCATGCCGTTGAATCGTTATTCTCTGATTTGAAATATTATGCTGCTTTTAATGCTGAAGATTTGTACTTAAATTCTGCAAGTTATGTTGATTTATATTGTTACCAGCATTGGGGCAACCACTTTCTCCACAAACCAAGTACTCTTCGGAGTACTTTTAATTACACCCAATGGGAACATTGTCCGACCCCTTTGCCAGGTAGCTCCCAAACACTTAAAAGTAAATGTACTTATTTTACGGACTTTGATAGATCAAACCCTGGGTCCTATTATTTTAAATTGAACACTTCGTCCGCTCAGAAGGTCATGTTGACCCACACCAAATTGCTATATTCGAGTTCCTTTTTGAACGCATTAGCCGTGGGTGGTTATGAGTACTGGCAGGACACCATTGACTTAAAATCTATTTGGGGCACCAAATCATGGCAGGTACGCGGTACGGAAGCCTTACACCATGCTTGCCTAATCCCGGCCCAGATTTTATTTTTAAATAGTACAATCTTTCAAACAACCTGTTGGGGTTTGGCTACTTCCAAACAATTGAATGCACCCTCCATTCCTGTATTGTCTTCAAATCCCAACGAGAGCTTGCATTTCAATATTTCCCTTCCAACTTTGCAAGCTTTGTTTCAAAATAATTCCTTTAATATTTCTACGATTGTTCAGTCACCCTGGTTGGCTTGGCCCATAGCTTCAAATGTCTGCCAACTACGTTTTCATGACTCTGCTCCTGGTTACAAACAGGATAGGCCAGATCCAAGATTTTCTGACTCTCGTATTGTTACAACATATTCTGTTGGTAAATTGTGTAAACAGTGGTTACAGCACTCTTCATTGGATTCTGTGAAACAACATTTGTCCCTCCTATCAGGCAACATTGATCTGTCCGATTTTGTTTTAGGGCCTCGGGGTCCTAGACCTAAAAGATTTATATATGAGACTTACAATGAACTCTGGAAGCTTTTTCAAATTGAGGCTGCTTCCCGTTTACGGGAAATCGATCAGGCAAATCTAGAAAAGGTGCTTGCTGTTGTTGACAATAGTATTAATACCCTGTCTTCCCGCATTTACACATTAGAAAATATTGTTTCCACTGTTGTTGATATTGTACAGGATGATGTGTCTGTGTTATATCATGGTCAGAATCAGTTGCGTTCAGTAATGCAGTTTGCATGGACGTGGCAAACGTTGAAAATGGGCAAAGTACCATGGCATTTTTTAAACACGTCTGCCTTGTTCTTGACGTTTAATTTAACTGACAAACAGCAATTCATGTCCATGAAAGATGCAACATACACTCTCTTACATATCGAAAAGATAGAGCCGTTACCGTTCTCTGTGGCGGAGACTGACTCTGCAGTGTGGCTAGTACACAGGGTTATCGCTTTGCCTTTTTCTTTATTTGAGTTCAGCTCATGCATGAAACATTATCCTGTTGGCCATTTTCAGCCTTTAGGCAGTGCCTTCTTGCATGAACTTTGGTCCCTGCCTTTCATGTACAGATGCCTTAGGGACGGAAAGGAGGTCTTTCTCACAGGAGAGTCTTGCGATTCTACAGTGGGTCATTCCCTGATTTGTAAAAATATTAAGTTGCACGGGGCTTGTAATGTTTCTGCTCCGAATCTTGCTTGTGTTTTAAAGGGCATTCCGGCTCCTGTTATATCACCTAATTTCACTGCGCTTGCAAATGGTAGCTATCTGCTTCTGAATAACGAAGACTGCTGTGGAATGCAGGCAGGCATCCCCTACATTGTAATGGTTTCCCACCGTGTTGTGTGCTGCAAAAATGTGCTTTTTCCACCCCCGCAAGACATGATAGATAGTTCCATTTGGCCTTCTATACCCACTTTGAAGGCGGATTTCAATAAATTGAGCAGAATAAAGGCGCTATTATTGAGCCAGGAGGTTATGCTCACTTCAGCGCGGGAGACCTTCGTCCTCCAGGTGGCTAGTACCCACAGTGAGATACAGGCTCTTTTGAACACAAACCTCCCACAACATTTCGGTGAACTGATTCACCGCGTTTTCAATGCTTCTAATACCGAAGGTCTTGTGCACTTTTTTAAAGTTGTGGGCTCTGGCCTTGTTACCTCCTTTCAAACTATCTTTGGTGTAATTCCGGCTTTTATTCATTCTATTTTTTCCAGCGTCTTTGGCGGCTTCCCATTGCTCCTAGCCTTAGCTGCTGGAATATTACTTTTAATTTGTTTGCTGCGCAATTGCTGTACTTCCTGGGGGCCTACTCGACCAAGGTCGACTCCGGATGCTCCGTGAACGCATGCTCCTCAGCTTCGGCATCCTGCCATTGGCGACACTCGGTGTGTCCTATAGACTTTCTTTTCGCTTTGCGTATTTCACTTGCGTGCAACCTGTGATGTCTTGCTTACGATGTCCTTTCTCTTGGTCCTTGGATGTTTGCCTCTCCAATACGTCTCTGTCGGACCCGGATTTTGGCCAGTTGATGGGCCCCTTAGTGGCCCATGAACGGGACTGTTCCGGCCCTGGATTGATGGCGTGTGCGGCTGCACTTGGAGTTTTGGCGCAATGGGATATCTGGGCGGCTGCTCAGAATCTCCTACAACAAAGTTATATTGAGTATCACGCAAGTTGTCCCGCAATGCTGATCACTGCTCCCTATTATGAGGAACATGAATGCAGTTTTGATTTGTTGAACTTGATGGCATCTCTTTTTTGAGACGTTACCAATGATGTCCTCTTGGAAGGTGTGGCAGTTTTCTGCACATACACTCTATTGGATTAGGGGCCTCCGCTTTCAACGCACTGCATTTCTGGATTTTTTTTATTGTTCTGATTTCTGGCCCTATCTGCAATTTTTTTTGTCCTGAACTTTTTTTTCCATTCACTGTCCTTCATGGGGACTTTTCATAAATAGACGTTTCCATTCTGCTCCATCTATTTGAACTCTGTTTTCATGTTAGGTCTTGGCCTATGGACTGACCAGGGGAGGGTGTAGTGTGGTTTGTGGCCTCATTGTCTACATTGCTAAGTTAGCTTAGGCCTGGCTGCCATGATGCCTTTGCACACGTTACTCTGTGATTTTGTTTTTCCAGACTCTGCCTGTGCCCGGCTATATTAGAACTGTCTGCCTTTTTGTCTTTCACCTTTTCTCATGTTCCCTGTGGGTTTCGTCTGTACACCATGTACAAGGTCGAAAAACAACGTCCCTTGTTATTGCTGATCTGGTCAGCCCCTCGCATTTAGACATAACACGAAATACAGCTGCACTGGAGAAATTCGGGTGCTTTTGTTATTGTGATCTCCCTGTTGGTGGCACTTGGAGAAAAACCTTTCCTGGGAGAAGAGCTGTGCTGTCTGATGATGTAAACCTTGCATCTAGATATTGAAGTATGGGGGTCCGCCTGACAAAGCCCAGAGGTCTTCTATTTTTATAATAAACTAGTTACTAGCACGGGGATGGTGGTAAGGCAATTTAGCCATATATCCACTGTCTTTATAAAATGCTGTCCCCGTTTGTATTCTATGGAATTGTAACCATGCTTATTATTTTATCATTATGCATTATGTTGATAGTTCTGGCACGTGTACTTTATCTTAGAGCACGATAGTTGAAATAAACATTTTAAACTATACTGTGTCTCTTATTACGCATGTTGTGGACAAGTATGAGTGAGTAATGAAAGAGTGTTCTTGCTCCCGTGATTTCTGAGAGAGTCCGTGTTCTGGGATGTCTAATCATTGGTAGCTTTGCTGTAGTACGGAGAACGAATGAGACGCTAAAGCTAGTCGTATTGGGATTGTGGGTACTAAGGTGCATGGTTGGTACACCACTATACACCGAGGTCCTATTTTCATGTGCATAGCTCTGTATATGTGCAGAATCCCCGCAACAATACGTTCAAAGTGTGTACATTTAATATAAAGAAAATGTGTATGTTTTGCTTTTGCCTATGACACATTAAACTTTAATCCAAAAGTGGGGCGTTTTGCAATTATAGGAAATTAAACTGAAGGTGTTATAATGAAACTGTTTAGTTTGCTTAACTTAACTTAATTCCAGTTCTACACATTTGCAAAACTCGGTTTGTGTTGCTTTCTTATTCTGTTTTTGCCCATCTTAACAGTCCACTTTGATGTTTCAAAGGGCTTTGTTTTAGTCCTATGACGGTAAATCAGTTTTTCAGGCACAAGAGCGGATTTGGTCAGTCGGAAACGTCATCTGTGTACTCTTTTGATTAGTGACAGTGTAGGAAATTTCTTTAAATTTTCTTGTGTTTTAACAATTTCAAAGTGGTTATTTTAAATCTCACGAGCAAAGATGTGTATTAGTGACATAGTGATTACGCACTATAGAATGACGTGTCCTGCACAAGCCCATAGTGTAGTAAACTATTAGATCTAGTACATTTAAAGTCATAAACACAGAGGGCTAATGAGAGAAAGTCTATATTAAGTGCTTGGTGTTTTCTGCCAAACACAAGTTTTCTTAAAGAGTGCCGCCTTCGCTGGGGAGGAGGGACAAACCTAATTTGCTGTTGGTTTGTCCCACTTAAATTATCGCCTTAAATGGGTGCCTCTTCACACAATTGTGCGCCACGAAATTTTGCTGCTCATGGAACATGATGCTGATTGTGCCCAGATTGGTGAAAGCAGTGCTTAGTACTCAAAATCTATTTCAGTGCCAGGGCATGGTCTTGAATAAAACAAAGCATCCATAATTGAAGAAATATTTTCCACAGTTACATCACCAATGTGTATTCTGTTAGATGTTTCTTTGGTAATCATCATGGAATCTCTTACTCTGAACGTCTGGGTATTTTATCATGAGCAGGAAGCCCCAACGGAGAGTGGCGGAAGTGGTGTCTGTTCCTGCTGTGAACAACGTGGTCACCCCACTTAGCAAGTTGAGTTCATGGAAATATGAATTTGGATTCTCTTGCTCCTGTGGATAAAAAGTACAATGTTCTAGTCAACATTCACAATTAGTGGTAATAGTGCATACGCCTACGTCTGAAACCCCAAGAATACTTTCGAAGCAGTCTGTGACCATGTCCATATATCACTGAGTGATGTCAGGTAAACTTGAGAAAGTTGTCCAGATTTCTAACCACATGTCCTCTGCCAGATTTGATAATCCCGATCACTCAAAGTTTAGTTTACATTATGAATAACATGCATATCAATTGCATATAATTTGTGAACGATATAAATGAGGATGTCATCTGTACATTGAAATATCAAATACAAGTATCCTTGGAAATACTTACAAAATTATTGAATATAGAAGTTAAAACGAGTGAAACTATTCGTATGTGTCCCAAAATATTGACAATATTATAAAATACAGCTCAGTATTGGGAATTAAAAGGAGCCTGTCTTAACCACAACTTTATCAAACCTTCACTCTTGCTGCACTTCCACATTTAGTAGACATAGGTTGACAGTGTTAGCTTTATCGCTGGGGAACACAGTGAATGAAGTCATCAGAAAGGGTTCTAATCACTTTTATGCAAATCATTCGGATCACATTGCTTCTGTTAATTACTGTTTTTCACTTGATACTGAGACAAAAATAACATGTTCTGCAGACCATCTCTTAACTTCTAGTCACTTCTAATCATGGTACCCACCCTTGACACTTTACACAAAGGCTTAGGTAGTGCCACCAGTTATATAGCTTTGTAATGCAATATCCTCACCTGGGGATGATGCCTACCTGCCCTGTATGTTTACGTTAATACCAGGGATCACATTTTGTGCATTATGTTTTAACAAACAACAGTTTTCTTGATAGTTGTGTGCCTGCGATTACCCAGCTAATTCCAAACACCAGAACACATACAATTGGAGAGTTTGTCAAAATGGTATATGGCCAAACTGCCATCAGGAATAGTTACAGCTGGAATTTCTGTGCAAATGAAGTGTGATTGATGGAGAATAGCTTCCCACAGAAATCACAAGAATTGATCATATCCCATTTCTTCCACTAGGCATGTTTGCCCAGGGTACACACCAGAAGATCTCTCTTTGTGTACTTCTTTGTGTGATGACACTTGGGCACCATGCAATACAATACATTCTACAAAAAACAAAGACTTGAGCACAGCCAAAGATCCTCTCTGAGGAAGGACTACCTCAGTGGCTGCTGCTCAACGCCCAGGGGCTGTGAATATAATTTGGGTCCCCACTTAAAAACCTTAAAGAGCTTCATTGGCAAAGACCTGCATGGACCTTGCTTCTGCACCTCAATAACCTGTAGCAGAGTGATTTCAATCTGCTCAAGGCTTGAACTAAGTCTAATGCACTGTTGAAGATTCACTGGCCTCCCCAGCTGCTGAACTTGCTCATGGCGAAGCTTTCTCTTGACCAGTGTCTGAAGAAAGCTTTCCCCAGATTGATCTACGAGTGCAGGTGAACTGACTGGTGTGTATCTGCCTGTAGAACACACTTCTATGTGTCCACTTGCTTGCTTTGCCTTTATGAGATCACCCTTCAATCCTCATTTTCAACTTAGCCTATGTCGGTCACTGTGGAGTTATTTGTTATTTGGTTTTTTGTTTTGTTAAAGCATTTTACAAAAATCGAAGCTGCACAGTGCTATTAAATTGTAACAATATAATGGGTTTGCATAGTGACTCTTGCTCTTAGAAGAATGTCAGTTGCAAAATAACTGCCAGTAGTTAAGGATCTCTGTGGATCTTTGACTTTTGGTGGTTGAGGGCACCATTTTTTTAATTGCCATTGATTTGGGAGGAAATGTGATCTCATCCTCCACCCGCCCTATAGAAGAGCTCTGGGGGAAAACTGGAGGAGTAGCCCAGAAAAAAATGATGCCTTCTCAAGTGAACATCAGTTATAGAGATGTCTTCAAATGTCCAACTGTGGTAATAATAGCTAGTTATAGCCAATCCCTTACTATGTCTGGCCCCACAGTGTGGCTCAGTGTTTTAGCTTTCAGTTCTATGGTCAAAAATCAAAAGCTGTCAATGTGCACACCTGTACTCCTTGCAAATTAAGATAGTAACCATGAAGATAGTATATGTAGATTTTAGTTGTCTTCATACTTCACAAATGCAGTGACAAAACAGGCCCACCATCATGCCCTCAGAACTATAGATGTGCTTCTGCCATCATGGATCAGGTTTTGCCTTGACAAAGTGGGTAAATGGTTGTCAGTACACAAAGAGATCAGAGCAGGTCTGTACCCATGATAGCCCTAGGGTATTTATTTGTTTTTGCTTTTGGATTTCTGTTTTCTGGACCTCAGCTGTGGCGTGGGACCTTCAAAGGAGACTGACTGTAATGCTCAGGTAAAATGAAAATGAGCTGCAACTTCTCCTCTGCCCACCCTTTAAAATAAGGTCAGTTGCTATGTACAGCTGGCTTACGAGAGTCTGTGGAGGACACATGTGGGCATGCATGTTCACTTGTGCAGTCTCAGCAAATATGCATTGTTATCTCTCAGTCTAGAATCTGAGAATACAGGCAGCACTATGATGGGTGATAGCCTATCCAAATTACTATAATTCAGTTGCAAACTAATAGAAACTCCATTATAAATTTTTGGTTAAAGTGCATAAATCTGTAGTCTATTTTTTACTTTGGGCATTCTATATACTGTGTTTAAACTGTAACTTTAAATTGGAAGATGGTACAACAATCAACTCGGTTGTCTTGTTCATATTTTAGCGGGCCTGGAGTTAATATCTTATGCTATCTTTATACTACATAAATTGCTTAGTATAATTCATGAAAGAGCATGTTTTCCTAAACCAGCCTTTATTAACATTTCTTCTTTCAGTTTACTGGTAGAGTGAATGCCACAGCACACAATAAGCTCACTCCAGAGAATAACAATCTCATGCTGGAGAAAAAGGATAAGTTTAGTATCTCCATAGCCACCTCCAACAACTGCCTGGTAATTAAGTGGGGAAATATTCCTAATGAAGACAATGAAACAGGTCCAGGCACCTGTCTCTAAGACTCAGCGGTAGACCTCTTTGAAGACCTTTTAGAGGGATGAGACAGGCCTAGATTGGCAGAGGTTAACTCAAAAAGATTTGCTTTGGTTTTGAAGGAGCTGACATTTTTTATTTTACTCACAATGGCATACAGGAGTGGTGCAAAGAGTGACCTGGCTTCTTCAGTGTTATTGATGGGTGAAGGGACAGTGTTGCCTAACTAGATTGTATGGGTGCTTCACCAATAATGGAAAACCCTACCTTTGTTCTTAAGCCTCTGCATAGGCATAGAGAGTTAAGAGGGATCCAGAAGGGAACAGGGCAGGATCAACACAACTATTGATAACTGTCAGATTTGGGTTCCACCCACTCCTGATATGTACACTGGATTCTGTGGACTCTCTCCAGGGCTAGTGATTCCAGCTCTTTGACTCTCTCCCTGGTCCAGTGGGTACTAGATTATGGGTACTAGATAGCGGAAGCAGGAGACTACATGCTCTTTCTCCTTCCCCAGCAGTATATGCAGGAAGGATAGTAAGGGGCCGATTCCGATTCCGGCCGGAAATCTCCCCAACCGGAGAGAATTCCGACCAAATCGGACCCTAGCAGTCTGACCGAACAAGTACGATGCGCACGCATGCTATCGGACTCGAGTCGGTCGGACTCCCATTGAAGTCAATGGGAGCCTGTCGTACAACGCGTACGTGGGCTCCCATTGACTCAATGTGTGCGAGGTGGACAAGGGCGCCCCCTACAGCGTGTACGCGTCCATGCGCATCGCGGCGTACATGCACAGGTAGGGGGGACCCATGGGTCCCCCCTGTGTGCGACTCACGCGCCTACGCGTACAGGGGGGTCCGACGCGGACCCCCAAAGTCCGGCTCCGACAGCTTTTTTGAGCCGGACGGCGCGAGTCGATCCGACTGCTCGCGGCGCGCATCGTACTTACCCGGCCGGGAAACGTCTCCATAGCGCGGTGCAAGTCGTGTCCATGCGAGTCGGTCGGAGCGTGTTGAAGCCGCGTTCGAGTCGGTCGGCGATTTCGCGGGTGCTTGCATCGTACTCGCTCAGCCGGACCCGCGTACGAATCGGTCGGGAAACAGGGCTCCGAATCGGATCCGGTGAATCCGAATCCGATTCGGAGCACTACCGGCCGAGATCGGAATCGGCCCCTAAGTCTCGGACCTGCTCAGAATGTTAATGCACAGGTTTGCTAATAATTTCTCTGTCAACCATTTGCAAGCCATCTAGCCCATTAAACGTCTACTGAACTCTGGTAAACACATAGCCTGCACTCCATTTCCTTAACCTAGTTGTAGAGAGGGCCCTCACCTTTCCCATCATATCTTGACTTCTGACCCACATCTGGCGCTCATATACTCTCACTATGCTGTTACAAAATTTCAGCCTCCCTTAGTCAGGTGGAGAGACCCTCAGGGGCAACAATGAGTCATCATAAATCCTCAGTTGGCACTTAAAACCTCCACTGGCCCTAAGTCATTGTCAACTGAACTCCAAGACAACTCTGTTCCATTTATCCATCTACTGGGCCTGTTGCTTTCCAAAGACACACTTGCAGTACTCTCTGTTCACCATACCTTTCCCTCTGATGACCATTAGACCCTTAGACTGACTGCTCTGGGAGACCCTTACTTAATCCTTACATATACTTAACCAGCACATTCCCTTGATCAGCAACATCAAACCCTCACCCCAACACTGTCAGCCACAAGCGAGTTCATTTCCACCACAGTGACTCTCAGAGCAATTGGAGACCCTGGTTTACCTTCACAGAGCCACTTTCACAGGTCTCACAGCTCATGTGACTTCCTCCCAGCCTGGAATCAGTTCCTCAGCCCTTTGAGTTTTCAGACACTTGCACTGACTGTGGAACCAAACACTTCATTAATTTGCAGCTCCTACCATCTTGCTTCAAGTACAACCCAGATTCTGAACCCTGGCAAGGGTAAAGAAATCTTCCCCTTTGCTTGAACCTTTTTACATGAACCTTGTTACCACATCCTTTTTTTTACAGAGTTCTTTATATAGCACGAACTTGACCCGAATCGGGTATCAGAGTGCTTTACATAGCACCAGTTGCATTACATGAGGACACATTCATTTTTGTTAGGCACAGGGAGATTAAGTGATTTGCCCAGAATCACAGGATGTTCAGCGTCATTGCCGAGACTCAAACCCAGTTCCCCAGATTCCAGGTCGACCGCCCTAGCTGTTAGGCCAACTCCACTTGGATTTTAGTAGTTATGTTATTGTGTTTTCTGTGCAGCTCTACATGCAATTTGTAGCTCACAAGCTCAAATCCTAGTAACAGAGCTTAATAGCTTCACACAGTTGTTGAAAAAATAGTTGTGCAACCTACAGGTCAGGTTCTGGTCCTAGGAAATAGTGCACTGGGTCTCTCCTGCAGACTTTTTCATGCAACTTTATTCCATACATTTGATTTCTTGCAGGGCTTCAATTATACATAACACCGGTTTACAGCGTACAGTACACAATATTTAATGGACATGATTCTGCCCATATATTTAAAGAAGTCTAACTGCAAAGTATCTGTTCTCTCTGTGTTGTTCTAGTAATACCTGCTTTTCTTTTTAATTGTAATTCAACTTTTGACTCTTTCTCTGGGACCTTTTCTAAAGAGGGTGCTAGACATGTCTCTCCTTTTCTTTTCTAATGTTAGGTATGGTTTACAACCCATAGCAGTGGCGGGAATGCTAACACAACTGGAGCTGTAGTTAAGGTGAACAGCAGTGACATTTTAAAGACGTCCCATGTTCATTGGTGTTAAGCTGAGCCCATAAGGGGATGTGTCTCACAGTTTAAAGATCCCTGCCTTAGGGCTCCCATTTTAGCCATACTTCCTGAAAACTATGGCTTTCAATCTATAGGCATGAAAAATTCATTTTAAAATTACTGTTTTCTATATCTCTTTCCTCACCAACACAATGGCGATAAGAAATTAACTGATCTAATGATAAATGAGGGCATTGCGTTCTTTCTTCCTGCTTTGAAACACTCATTTAAAAAATATACATCTTTTAATGATCCTTGAATCTAAACAGATTTCATCATTCTCACTTAAATCCCATTTTATCATTATTTTCATGATAGGCTGAACTGTTTCCTGCCACATCTTTACCATGACCATCTCTCAAATATGAAAATACTGTGGACAGAGTCTTACCACGACCAAGATGGCCCTGAATCACTCGTACGACCCCAGCACGAAAGTGATTTTTTGCCTATCTCTGGGACGTTAAAGTTTCCCAAACGACCTGGCATGCCTGGCTGTGGGGCAACAACCATGAGGGGAGCCCTTAAAGGACTGCTTTGGGCTTTCCAAAACCTCTGTGGCTCACCTGCTACTCCAACCAATGAGACTACCAGGACTCTATGCCATAGCCACACGTACTTATAGGAGGCAGACTTCATGGAACCTGGAACCAGTGGCACGTGAAGTGAGGCTCGGGATACCACAGCAGCCTACCTCCAGACATTCTGGCCCCCTTCACCTGGTGCTTTGTCTTCCTCCTACCATCTACAGCCACAGTTTCGACCCGGGCTGTCTGTGACCTGTGTGTCTTGTACTGTGGGTGAGGCGGAGGGCCACCTTCATTAAGGAGAGAACGCCCCAAGTCCCCCATGGAGTCAGGACTGTGCAAAGAAGGACCACTCCACTGCTGAGGTCTCACCCTCTGATTGAAGGATCCTGGGCTGTGTGAGTGAAACCGCACCAGTGGCAAATGTGGGGAGACAATCACCTCTGTCCCCATATTGTACCTGCAGGCAAGGCACTTGTAGCTGGTTCCAAAGGACAACTAGGCCAGCAAGCGCTGAGACCTTGTTTGGCATCCAAAAAAGGTACCCGGGAGTATGTTGACAAGGGATGACCGATGCAGATGGGACACAGGGAGACACTTAGGAGATCTGCCTGTTCACTTACTGGTAAGGACACCTGCACCACCCCAGTGGTATTAAGGGCATCAATGAACAACCCAGTGGACACCCAGCATGAATGCTTGTGCCCTACCCTATGTATAATGGGGAAGACTCCTAACCATCGCAAACTGGGAGCATTTACCTTGGGCCCTTTTAACATTAATAAGCCACGAAAGCTGACATTTCAGAGGCACTACTGAGGAGTACAGTGCAATGCCCCAACCTCCTCTACATTGGCCTCTACAGTCCACACAAGACTCCCTCAATCACTGGAGCACAGATGCCCAAAGGCTCAGTGACAAGGCAAGTTCTCTTCTCGGATGGAGTTGCCTGCCACTCAGCATCTGCCGTGCCAGCATGATTGTTAGATTTGGGGGTCTCTAGTTGGCAGAGGTAGGTACCTTTGTCCAAATAGGGACCCTTGAGTCTAGTCAGGGAAAGTAGGTACACTCCTGAAATAACCCCTGCTCACCCTCTTGGTAGCTTGGCACGAGCAGACAGGCTTAGTTCAGAGGCAGTGTGTAAAGCATTTGTGAACACATACAGTAATCCAGTGACAACCCTACAAATGGACACCACACAGGTTATATATTTATAAAAATAGGTATACTTTATATAGATTTATCACAAGACCATAAACGACAAAAATAATCCACAATACTGTCAAGAGTGCTTAGTTCTGATCAAAAAGGCTTAATTCAAGGTTCTGTGCGAGTCGGTAGCCTCCTCCGGCTATGGCGATGTCGAGAACAAACAGAGTCTAACAAATCCAGCTGACCGCGTAGAGACGGGCCAACACAGCGTAGACAGACTCGGTCACAGTACCTTTTACTTGAAGCGGCAGGCACGGGCGTGCGAGCCGGATGGCTGTTCGTCGCGGTCGCGATGCAAAAATGGAAGCATTGCAGGACGCGTTGTCCCTCGATGCGGTGCAGGCAGCGGCTCGTTGACGTCGTCGAGACGGAGTCGGTGAGACCAGGGCCGTGCGGTGCAGGGCGACTCGGTGCTTCGGTGCGGTGCGGCGATGGAGCCGGATTCAGGAGCTGGCGTCGATCAGTCCGGACAGCGGTGCGAGTCGGGCGGTGCGTCGCAAAGCGTGCGAGCGGTGCCCAACTCCGGTGCGGTCCCAGGACTCGAACTCAGCAGCAGTGACCGTGTCGGTCGGACCAGATCGATTCGGCGTAGCGAAGCGTTGCAGGACTCGTTGTCCCTCGATGCGGTGCAGGCAGCGGCTCGTTGACGGAGTCGGTGAGACCAGGGCCGTGCGTTGCAGGGCGAGACGGTGCTTCGATGCGGTGTTTACAGGACACCGAGTCGGTCGTGAGAGTCGGTCACAGCTCCCTACCTCTGTAGCCACTGAAACAGAGTTTCCAGCAGCAATTCACAAAGGGGGTGAAGTCCAATGGTCCTGGGACTTCGGTCAGGGGGCAAGCTCTCTTCCAAGCCCTTGGAGATCCTTCACAAGTTGATGAAAGTCACAGCAAAGCAAAAGTTCCTTTCTCCTTTCTTTGGCAGTCAGGCAAACCACTGCAGGCCAATCCCCCAAGCAGCACTTCAGGCTTAGGGATAGTCTCTCCTCAGTTTCTTCTTGGTTCCGCTCCTCAGCAAAGGTTTCTTCTTGTTCCCAAAAGTGATCTAATTTCCTAGGGGTCTGGGTCCCCTTTTTATACACAGTTTCTCTTTGTTCTCTGAAGGCAGAGAAGCCTCTGCCTAGCCCAAAACCAGTTCTGGTCAGTCCTGGAGCACTTTGTTTTTCTGACTCCTTCTTTCCTTTCAGAATGTGGGGCAGAGTGCTTAGCCGCCCGGCAGGAGGTGGAGCCAGCATTGTGGAAGGCAGGCACAGCCCTATTCAGACCCAGGTGCAACTCCTCCCTCCACTCTGGATGCAGATCTTTCTATTCAGCCCTGTGCTGACTCACCCTGTCTCCTGTAGCCACCCCCAGCCCCTGTCACTCAATCTCCAGACAAGGAATACACAACCTAGCAGAGGCAGGCTTGGATAGTTAGGCAAGAAAATACCCACTTTCTAAAAGTGGTATTTTCAAACTACAGAATGTTAAAACCAACTTCACTAAAAGATGTATTTTATCATCCTGAGTTCAGGCATACTAAATTCGTTTTTCTACCATGTTCCCTGGGTCAGTTCTGACTATAAGGTGTAATAGTCAGTCTGCCCATTCTTGCCTATGGGGAGCAGGTAGCCTTGCAATAGTGAAAAACGAAAATGGCTGTAATTCACTATTAGGACATGCCACACACACCAGGGCATGTCCTACCTTATACTTACAATGCACCCTGCCCTAGGGCCTACTTTAGGGGTGACCAACATGCAGTAAAGGGAAGGTTTAGGGACTGGTAAGTGGGTGCACTCACCAAGTCGACATGGCAGCCCTAGGCTGCACACAGGCTCTGCAATGGCAGGCCTGAGACACACTTTACAAGCTGCTTCTGTGGGTGGCACAACCCGTGCTGCAAGCCCACCAGCAGCATTGGATTTACAAGCCCTGGGCACACTCAGTGCACGGTACTAGGGACTGACAAGTAAACCAATCATCCAATCATGGAGTCACTAATACATACATCATTTCACGATAGGGAGCACTTGCACTTTGGCACTGATAAGCAGCGGCAAAGTGCCCATGAGCATCTAGTCCAGCAAAAACATATCGGCAACAGTGGAGGCATTACGAAAAAATGGAAGGGAGACCCACGCCAAGGATGCCAGGTCTAACACGTGTCCCCTCCAGCTGAAATGTGGGGAGAACTTTCCTAGCCCTAGGGAGTTCTCATCGCTAAGGCGGAAAAATCTGGACAGTCCATCAGCATTGGCGTGTTCTGTACCAGGGCGGTGTTCCACCGTAAAGTCCATCCCCTGTAGGGAAATGGACTACCTCAACAGCTTTGGATTCTCACCCCTCATCTGCATCAACCATCTGAGGGGCCTGTGGTCTGTCTGAACCCGGAAGTGAGTCCCAAACAGGTATGGTCTCAGCTTCTTCAGAGCCCAGACCACAGCAAATGCCTCACGCTCAATAGCACTCCATCTCTGTTCCCGGGAAGTAACCTCCTACTGATGAAGGCTACAGGTTGGTCTAGGCCCTCCTCATTGATCTGTGATAGAACAGCCCCTACACCATGCTCTGAAGCGTCGGTCTGAACAATGAACTCATTGGAGAAGTTGGGTGCCTGGAGCACAGGCGCCGTGCACATGGCAGTCTTCAAGGTGTCAAAAGCTTTCTGACAGGCGTCAGTCCAAATCACTTTCCTGGGCTGCTTCTTGGAAGTCAGCTCTGTCAAGGGGGCAACAATGCTGCCATACCCCTTGACGAATCTCCGGTAATACCCGGTGAGTCCTAGGAAGGCTCTCACCTCTGTCTGGGTCTTGGGGGCTCCCAAGCCAGAATGGTATCAATTTTCGGTTGGAGGGGCGCCACCTGGCCGCTCCCAACCTGGTGTCCTAAGTACACCACAGAACCCTGCCCAATCTGGCACTTACTCGCCTTGATTGTGAGGCCTGCCCTCCTCAGCGCCATCAACACTTCCCAGAGGTGACGCAGATGTTCTTCCCAACTGGCACTGAACACTGAGATGTCATCCAGGTAGGCGGCACTGAAATCCTCCAGTCCAACCAACACCTGGTTGACCAACCTCTGAAAGGTGGCAGGGGCATTCTTCATCCCAAAGGGCATCACCCGGAACTGGTAGTGCCCATCTGGTGTGGAGAATGCTGACCTCTCTTTGCCCCATCAGTCAAGGCGATCTGCCAGTACCCAGACGTTAAGTCAAACGTGCTGAGGTACCGCGCAGCCCCTAACCGATCTATGAGCTCATCAGCTCTGGGGATGGGGTGGGCGTCAGTCCTGGTGACGGAATTGAGTCCCCTGTAGTCCACACAGAACCGGAGTTCTGGTGTGGCACCAGGCGCGGCAGCCTTTGGAACCAAGACCACTGGGCTGGCCCAAGGGCTGTTAGAGGACTCAATCACCCCTAGCGCAAACATCTTGGAGACCTCCTCCTTGATGCAGGCTCTGACCCTGTCAGTCACCCTGTAAGCCTTGTGCTTCACAGGAAGACTGTCCCCAGTGTCCACATCATGGACGCACCAATGAGTGACACTGGGAACCAGGGAGAACAGGTCAGGGAACTGTCCCAACAGTTGGCGACAGTCACCCTGCTACTCAGGTGTCAGGGAGGTAGAGAGGTTTACTCCCTCCACTGATCCATCTTGCTCTCGGGCTGACAGGAGGTCAGGAAGAGGCTCGGTCTCCTCCTCCATGCCATCATCTGTAGCTAAGATCATGCCCACTTGGGACCTCTCCAAGTGGGGCTTCAGGCGGTTCACATGCAGGACCCGCAAGGGGTTCCTGGGAGACTGCAAGTCCACCAAATAGGTAACTGGACTCTTGCGCTCCACCACCGTAAAAGGGCCGGTCCACTTGTCCTGGAGCGCACAAGGCTCCACAGGGGCCATGACCCACACTTTCTGACGAGGCTGAAGCTCTACCAGAGTGGCATTCTGGTCGTACCACCGCTTCATCTCCTCCTGGCTGGCTTCCAGATTTGCCTCAGCAAGTTCTCTGAAACGCCTAGTCTGGTTCCTGAAGGCCAGCATGTAACTGTATACATCCTGGGGAGGTTTCCTGGGAGATTGCTCCCAGCCTTCCTTGACCAAACTCAGAGGTCCTCGCACCGGGTGTCCATAGAGGAGCTCAAAGGGACTGAACCCTAGAGACTTCTGTGGCACCTCCCGGTATGCAAGCAACAGGCATGGTAAGAGGACGTCCCATTTACGCCTCATGGGTTCTTCCAGACCCATAATCATGCCCTTGAGGGTCCGGTTGAATCTCTCAACCAGCCCATTTCCTTGAGGGTGGTAAGGAGTGGTGAACTTGTAAGTTACACCGCACTCCTGCCATAGGGACTTCATGTACTTGGACACGAAGTTGGTACCTCTGTCAGACACCACCTCTTGAGGGAATCCCACATGTGAGAAAATTCCCATCAGTGCCCGTCCCACCACGGGGGCCGTCACTGTCCTCAAAGGGATGGCTTCAGGGTACCGGGTGGCATGGTCCACCAAGACCAGGATAAACCTGTTGCCCATGGCTGTCTTGGGGTCCAGTGGCCCCACAATGTCAATACCCACCCGTTCAAAGGGGGTGCTGACCACAGGGAATGGCTGGAGAGGAGCCTTGTGCTTCCTCCCACTCTTTCCACTTGCCTGGCAAGTCTGGCATGTCCTGCAGTGAGTGGCGGCACTCCTGCGCATCTGGGGCCAATAGAAATGGGTAACAAGCCTGTCAAAGGTCTTGTCCTGCCCCAGATGTCCTGCTAACGGTACATCATGAGCCAACCCCAGTAGGAAGGCTCTGAAGCGCTGGGGTACCACCAGCACACGGGCTGACCCAGGCTCAGCAACCTTAGGCTCTGAATACAGGAGACCATTCTCCCAGTAAATCCAATGTGATCCAGACTGATCACCTGCTGCCTGGTCTGTGGCCTGTTGCCTCAGACCCACGAGAGAAGGGCATGTGTTCTGCTCCTCGCAGAACTCCTCCCTGGAGGGTCCTCCTTCTTGCTGCCAATGGGTCAGCTCAGGTAGGTCCCCCAGTTCAGCTACCTGTTCCCCTGTAGGCTCCAGGGCATCCCCCTCAGGGTCTGCCTCCTCCTGGACCGTGGGAACTTCGGGGCCGGTTTCCCGCGCCCCTTGCCTCCTCTCTCTCCGGCAGGCACCTGGGCCTCCCTCTCAGGCTCCAGGTCCTCTTGAACACCTTTCGCTGCCATTGACCGGGTGGTCACACATGCCCAATCAGGCAAGCCCAACATTTCTAAATGTGCACTCCGCTCCACCTTAGCCCAAGGGGAGCTCTCCAAATCGTTCCCTAACAAACAGTCAACAGGCATGGCTGGCCTCACAGCTACTTGAAGAGTACCCGAGACCCCCCCATTCAAAGGGAACCTGAGCCACCTTGCAGTGACTCTCTGTGTTGTCAGCGGCAACAACCGGATAGAATGCATCAGGGATAACCTGCTCCTTAGACACCAGGTGACACTTGACAGCTGTCACACTGGCTCCTGTGTCTCTCAGAGCCTCCACCCTATGGCCATTGATGGTCACCCACTGCCTGTATTTCTTAGTGTTCTCAGGCAGCGGGGTCCTAGGGACCATCTCAGAGTCTCCTAAGGAGACAAGGGAAAACACTGTGGGATCCCCCCACCTTGGACACCCAACTCCTCCCCCAGGGCTACACTAGCCAACTGCCGGGGACTGCACCAGTGGGTGCTGGTTTTCCATGCAAAGGGCAACGAGGATCGTTTGCCTTGTGGCCAGGGGCGCCACACTTGTAACATACCAGTGGTCCCTGGTGAACAGGGGGCCTGTCAGGGCCACTGGCTTCTTCTCAGGGGAGGCTGGGAACCTTTCCCTTGGTTCCCTTGGGGTTTACTTTGGGGCCCTTTATGGAACTCCCTCTGTTTACCCTTGTCCCCCCACTCTTCTGCTGGGGACCCTGCCCACCCTTGGCGGAGTCTCCCACGTGACCCTTGTGGACCCGGGTACTCACCCAGCGGTCCGCCTCCTCAGCAAGCTGCCTAGGGTTAGTCAGCTTACTATCAATCAGGTGCTGGCGTAGCTCAGGAAAACAATTACCGGACAAGTGCTCCCAGGCAATCAAATCAAAGAGCGCCTGAAAATCAGTCGCTTTGCTACCCTTTACCCAACCATCCAAGGCTCTGCAAAAGAAGGTCACATATTCAACCCAGGTACTGCTTTCAATCTTACTACAGTTCCTGAACCTTTGCCTATAAAGCTCAGGGGTCAAACCATACCTAGTCATTAAGGCATCCTTCATGTGGCTGTACGAATTATAGACTTCAGAGGGCAAATCCAACAAGGTATACCGCCCTTCACTGAGGAACCGTCCCCACAACCCCGCTCCCCAATCCTTCTCAGGGACCCGGTGGGAAGACATGGCTACCTCATAGGCTTTGAACCACTGCCCAATGTCATCATTTAAAAAAAACTCCTTCACCACATCTTTGGGAATATACACCCTAGCTTCAACAGGCGGTACACTGCCACCAGAGGGAGTAATCTCTAAGCTTTTGGCCTTCAATTCCAACTCCCTCAAAACTTTCTCATGTTCAAACTGCATTTTCTTTTCCTCTAGGGCTAATTTCCTAGTTTGCATTTCGAATTCTAACTGCCCATTCAGCTTGAGCTTGGTCAGCTCCATTTCGTGCATCCTACTCTCTTTCCTGTCCTCCAACTCCTCTGGAGACAGTCCTCTGGCAGAAACACTGCTACCTACTGGGGAAGGTGGTCTTCCAGCCCCTAGACCCAATAGCCCATCCAGCTGCCCTTCTGCATTCTCAGCCCCCTCCACCGGGGCACTCCTTGATTCGATCCAGGCCCTCAGCGCCTTTTGGAGGTCCTCCTTCCTGGAGAGCCCGGTCATGGACACTTTAAACTTTTTGCAGAATTGCCTGAGCTGCTTGAGGGTGTAGCATTCTAGCCTCTCTTCTTCCCAATCACACTCAACAGAGGCTACTGTTGCTGGTTTCTCCATAGTGATTAAACTTGGCATTTGCAAAAATAGGAAATCCCAGAACAAAAATGCTATAAAAGTATGTGGTTGCGTTTTGGTCTGCACTCACTAAGTAGTGTTCACCAATCACTGTACATGAGTCACAAATGCAAGTCCAGAATCCTCACCGCTGACCACCAATGTTAGATTTGGGGGTCTCTAGTTGGCAGAGGTAGGTACCTTTGTCCAAATAGGGACCCTTGAGTCTAGTCAGGGAAAGTAGGTACACTCCTGAAATAACCCCTGCTCACCCTCTTGGTAGCTTGGCACGAGCAGACAGGCTTAGTTCAGAGGCAGTGTGTAAAGCATTTGTGAACACATACAGTAATCCAGTGACAACACTACAAATGGACACCACACAGGTTATATATTTATAAAAATAGGTATACTTTATATAGATTTATCACAAGACCATAAACGACAAAAATAATCCACAATACTGTCAAGAGTGCTTAGTTCTGATCAAAAAGGCTTAATTCAAGGTTCTGTGCGAGTCGGTAGCCTCCTCCGGCTACGGAGATGTCGAGAACAAACAGAGTCTAACAAATCCAGCTGACCGCGTCGAGACGGGCCAACACAGCGTAAAAAGACTCGGTCACAGTACCTTTTACTTGAAGCGGCAGGCACGGGGGTGCGAGCCGGATGGCTGTTCGTCGCGGTCGCGATGCAAAAATGGAAGCGTTGCAGGACGCGTTGTCCCTCGATGCGGTGCAGGCAGCGGCTCGTTGACGTCGTCGAGACGGAGTCGGTGAGACCAGGGCCGTGCGGTGCAGGGCGACTCGGTGCTTCGGTGCGGTGCTGGCAGGTTGCGGTGCGGCGCCGGAGCCGGATTCAGGAGCCTGCGTCGATCAGTCCGGACAGCGGTGCGAGTCGGGCGGTGCGTTGCAAAGCGTGCGAGCGGTGCCCAACTCCGATGCGGTCCCAGGACTCGAACTCAGCAGCAGTGACCGTGTCGGTCGGACCAGTTCGATTCGGCGTAGCGAAGCGTTGCAGGACGCGTTGTCCCTCGATGCGGTGCAGGGAGCGGCTCGTTGACGGAGTCGGTGAGACCAGGGCCGTGCGTTGCAGGGCGAGACGGTGCTTCGATGCGGTGCTTACAGGACACCGAGTCGGTCGTGAGAGTCGGTCACAGCTCCCTACCTCTGTAGCCACTGAAACAGAGTTTCCAGCAGCAATTCACAAAGGGGGTGAAGTCCAATGGTCCTGGAACTTCGGTCAGGGGGCAAGCTCTCTTCCAAGCCCTTGGAGATCCTTCACAAGTTGATGAAAGTCACAGCAAAGCAAAAGTTCCTTTCTCCTTTCTTTGGCAGTCAGGCAAACCACTGCAGGCCAATCCCCCAAGCAGCACTTCAGGCTTAGGGATAGTCTCTCCTCAGTTTCTTCTTGGTTCCGCTCCTCAGCAAAGGTTTCTTCTTGTTCCCAAAAGTGATCTAATTTCCTAGGGGTCTGGGTCCCCTTTTATACACAGTTTCTCTTTGTTCTCTGAAGGCAGAGAAGCCTCTGCCTAGCCCAAAACCAGTTCTGGTCAGTCCTGGAGCACTTTGTTTTTCTGACTCCTTCTTTCCTTTCAGAATGTGGGGCAGAGTGCTCAGCCGCCCGGCAGGAGGTGGAGCCAGCATTGTGGAAGGCAGGCACAGCCCTATTCAGACCCAGGTGCAACTCCTCCCTCCACTCTGGATGCAGATCTTTCTATTCAGCCCTGTGCTGACTCACCCTGTCTCCTGTAGCCACCCCCAGCCCCTGTCACTCAATCTCCAGACAAGGAATACACAACCTAGCAGAGGCAGGCTTGGATAGTTAGGCAAGAAAATACCCACTTTCTAAAAGTGGTATTTTCAAACTACAGAATGTTAAAACCAACTTCACTAAAAGATGTATTTTATCATCCTGAGTTCAGGCATACTAAATTCGTTTTTCTACCATGTTCCCTGGGTCAGTTCTGACTATAAGGTGTAATAGTCAGTCTGCCCATTCTGGCCTATGGGGAGCAGGTAGCCTTGCAATAGTGAAAAACGAAAATGGCTGTAATTCACTATTAGGACATGCCACACACACCAGGGCATGTCCTACCTTATACTTACAATGCACCCTGCCCCAGGGCCTACTTTAGGGGTGACCAACATGCAGTAAAGGGAAGGTTTAGGGACTGGTAAGTGGGTGCACTCACCAAGTCGACATGGCAGCCCTAGGCTGCACACAGGCTCTGCAATGGCAGGCCTGAGACACACTTTACAAGCTGCTTCTGTGGGTGGCACAACCCGTGCTGCAAGCCCACCAGCAGCATTGGATTTACAAGCCCTGGGCACACTCAGTGCACAGTACTAGGGACTGACAAGTAAACCAATCATCCAATCATGGAGTCACTAATACATACATCAATTCACGATAGGGAGCACTTGCACTTTGGCACTGATAAGCAGCGGCAAAGTGCCCATGAGCATCTAGTCCAGCAAAAACATATCGGCAACAGTGGAGGCATTACAAAAAAATGGAAGGGAGACCCACGCCAAGGATGCCAGGTCTAACAATGATGTTGGAAATTACTCTGGAAAACTGATGAGAGAACTTACCTCAATTAAATCAACAATTGGATTGGTCCAATCAATCAATCAATCAATCAATCATGTCACTTATAAAGCGCACTACATACCCGCGAGGGTCTCAAGGCGCTGGGGGAAGAGGGGGGTGGTGCTGCTACTGATCGAAGAGCCAGGTCTTGAGGAGTCTTCTGAAGGCCAGTAGGTCTTGGGTCTGTCGGAGGTTGGTGGGGAGGGTGTTCCAGGTCTTGGCGGCGAGGTGGGAGAAGGATCTGCCGCCGGCGGTCGTTTTCCGGATGCGGGGGACTGTGGCGAGGGCGAGGCTGGTCGAGCGGAGCTGGCGGGTGGGGGTGTAGAAGCTGAGTCGTCTGTTGAGGTAGGCTGGTCCGGAGTTGTGGAGTGCTTTGTGTGCGTGGGTGAGGAGCTTGAAGGTTATCCTCTTGTTGACAGGGAGCCAGTGCAGGTCTCTCAGGTGGGGTGTGATGTGGCTGCGTCGGGGGATGTCGAGGATAAGACGTGCAGAGGCGTTCTGGATGCGTTGCAGCCGTCTCAGGAGCTTAGCCGTCGTTCCTGCGTAGAGGGCGTTTCCGTAGTCCAGCCTGCTGGTGACGAGGGCCTGGGTGACTGTTTTTCTTGTTTCGGTGGGGATCCACTTGAAGATCCTGCAGAGCATTCGGAGGATGTTGAAGCAGGATGAGGAAACGGCGTTGACCTGCTTAGTCATGGAGAGGGTGGGGTCGAGGATGACCCCTAGGTTGCGTACGTGGTCGGTGGGTGGCGGGGCTGTTCCCAGTGATGTTGGCCACCAGGAGTCGTCCCAGGCTGAAGGGTTGGAACCAAGGATGAGGACCTCCGTCTTGTCCGAGTTCAGCTTCAGGCGGATGGTCCTCATCCATTCGGCGACGGCCTTCATTCCTTCGTGGAGGTGGGCTTTGGCGGTGTGAGGGTCTTTGGTGAGGGAGAGGATCAGCTGGGTGTCGTCGGCGTAGGAGATGATGTTGAGGTTGTGCTGTCGGGCGACGTGGGTGAGGGGTGCCATGTAGATGTTGAACAGCGTTGGGCTGAGGGAGGAGCCTTGGGGTACGCCGCAGATGATCTTGGTGGCCTTGGATCGGAAGGGGGCGAGGCGGACGCTTTGTGTTCTGCCGGAAAGGAAGGATGTGGTCCAGACCAGGGCCTTCTCTTGGATCCCGGCGTCGTGAAGGCGTGTTCGTAGTGTGTGGTGGCAGACCGTGTCGAAGGCGGCTGATAGGTCCAGGAGGATGAGGGCTGCTGTTTCTCCGTTGTCTAGCAGGGTCCTGATGTCATCGGTGGCGGCGATGAGGGTGGTTTCGGTGCTGTGGTTGCTGCGGAAGTCGGACTGGGAAGGGTCCAGGATGTTGTTCTCCTCGAGGTAGCGGGTCAGTTGTTTGTTGACGATTTTCTCGGTGACCTTCGTGGGGAACGGGAGCAGAGAGATGGGTCGGAAGTTCTTGAGGTCCTTGGGGTCTGCCTTGGGTTTCTTGAGTAAGGCGGTGATCTCGGCGTGCTTCCAGCTTTCCGGGAAGGTTGCTGTCTCGAAGGAGATGTTGATTATTTTCCAGAGATGGTGCACGATGGCTGTACTGGCTTTGTTGAAGATGTGGTGAGGGCACGGGTCTAGCAGTGAACCGGAGTGGATGGTGTTCATGATCTCGCTGGTGTCCTCGTCGTTGATGTTGGTCCAGGAGAGCAGGCGGTTGGTGGTTGTGGGGGCAGTGGTCTCGGTGGTTGCCGGGGCGGTCGTGGTGTTGAAGCTGTCGTGGATGTCGGCGATTTTGCGGTGGAAGAAGGTGGCCAGTGAGTCGCACAGGTCTCGCGACGGCTGGATGTCGTTGGTGTTGGAGCTGGGGTTGGAGAGTTCCTTCACAATGTTGAAGAGCTCTTTGCTGTTGTGTGCATTGTTGTCTAGGCGGTCTTTGAGTGAGGCCCTTTTGGCGGATCTGATGAGGTGATGGTGACTGCGGGTGGCGCTCTTGTGGGCAGCGTAGCTGTCCGCTGTCCGTTCGTGGAGCCAGATCTTCTCCAGTTTTCGGCATGTTCGTTTGGAGGCCTGGAGGTCTTCGGTGAACCAGGTGGCTTTCTTGCTGGTGTGGCTGTTGGGCGGATTCTTGAGCGGGGCGAGGGTGTTGGCGCAGTCGTCGATCCACTGTCTGAGGTTGCGGGCGGCGGTGTCGGGTCGGAGGGTTCGGCGGGTGGGCTCAGGGCGAGGGTTGTGGTTAGCTGGTCTTCCGTGACTCTGCTCCAGCAGCGGCGAGGCATTTGTTCGGTGCGGTGGTGCGTGGTGGGCTTCCTGTAGGTGAAGTGGATGCAGTGGTGGTCAGTCCAGTGGGGTTCGGAGGTGTGGTTGAAGGAGACGTGTGGGCTTGCGGAAAAGATGGAGTCGAGCGTGTGGCCGGCGGCGTGGGTGGGTGTAGTCACGAGCTGTCTGAGTCCGAGGGTGGCGAGGTTGTCGATCAGGGTGGTGGAGTTGGTGTCCTTGTTGTTCTCGAGGTGGAAGTTCAGGTCCCCGAGGAGGATGTAGTCCGTGGAGGCGATGGCGTGTGTGCTGACGAAGTCAGCGATGGAATCGCTGAACTGTGGTCGGGGTCCGGGGGTCTGTAGATGAGGGTTCCTCTGAGGGTGGTGTTGGGATCGGTGTGGATCTGGAAGTGCATGTGTTCGGCGGTGCTGAGGGTGTCGTCGGTGTTGGTTGAGACTCTGAGGGTGTTCCTGTGGACGATGGCGATGCCTCCTCCGACTACGTTGGTGCGGTCCCTGCGGGTGATCTTGTATCCGTCCGGGATGGCAATGGCGATGTCGGGGGCTGATGCGGGATTCAGCCAGGTCTCCGTCAGGAATGCGACGTCTGGGGAGGTTGAGTCGAGAAGGTCCCAGAGTTCGATGGCGTGTTTGCGGGCGGAGCGGGGATTTTGAGGAGGATGCATCTGAGGTAGTTGGGTTCTTTCCTGGGCGGTGGTTTGGCGGGGCGGGTGCTGGCGAAGCTGCAGTTCCGGCAGGTGAAGGGCCCTTGGGTGCGCTTCGGGGTGGCCTGGTAGCAGGCGTGATCTTTTCCGGGGTTGAGTGCGTGGAGGGTGCTGGCGTCGTATCGGCGTCTGTTGATGTGGCGGGCGCGGGGGATGCCCGGACCAGGGGGTCTGGCGCTGGGCGCGGTCACGGCGCGGACGGGCGCAGACGGGCTTGCCTTAGGCGCGCCTTCGGCGCTCCAGCGGCGCGCCCGCTGCACACGTCCGCTGCGCGGCCGCGCAGAGGCCGCCATAAATGGGGAGGTGGGAGGGAGGAGCAGGGAATGGGGCAGCGAATGGGCAGTGAGGGGGCGGGGCCGCAGGGGCGCAGCGGCGGGAAACAGGCACAGAAGGGAAAACGAGCACAATCAGGGCATCAAGGGGGCACAGAAAGGAAAAAAATGAGCACAATCAGGGGCAGCAAGGGGGCACAGAAAGGAAAAACTAGCACAATCAGGGGCAGCAAGGGGGCACAGAAAGGAAAAACGAGCACAATCAGGGGCAGCAAGGGGGGCACAGAAAGGAAAAACGAGCACAATCAGGGGCAGCAAGGGGGCACAGAAAGGAAAAACGAGCACAATCAAGGGCAGCAAGGGGGGCACAGAAAGGAAAAGATGAGCACAATCAGGGGCAGCAAGGGGGGCACAGAAAGGAAAAAACGAGCACAATCAGGGGCAGCAAGGGGGGCACAGAAAGGAAAAACGAGCACAATCAGGGGCAGCAAGGGGGCACAGAAAGGTAAAACGAGCACAATCAGGGGCAGCAGCAGGGCACACAGACGGAGCTGTGTGGTGGGGGAGCGACCTACCAGTCAAGGTCAGCAAGATGGCACTAAATCGATTGCTAGTGACCTCAAGTCAATAGGAGTGGATCATACCACATTCCAAGCACAATTGACTGTAACCGACTGCAAAGTAATAGCCCTAGAGAACCACATGCCCGTCCGTGAAAGAGAAACAGATGTGGGACGTGAACTTTGGCTCCTGAAAAAAAAAACAGATTGACGTTGAGGACTACAGTAGGCAGAGCAATAACTATTTTATGGGAGTGTCATAGGGAGTGAAGGCTGAAGACATTGAGGGCTTTCTCACTTCTCTCCTTCCTGAACTAACTGTTTTGGTGTTCTCACCACCACTAGAGCCCACAGGATATGTTCCAAATTGAACAGAGCCAGGGTGGCCCCACGGCCTATAATTACCTGTCTCCTGCGCCACCATCAGGCTCGGCAACTCATCAATGCAGCCAAAAAGAGCAATAACCCCTTCCTATACAAGCACTCCATAATCTACATAGCTGCAGACGTTTCCCATGACACAATGGTCCATAGGAAGAGGTTTCTTGCCCTGTGACCAAGTCTACAGGCACTGGACATTTGCTACAGGCTCCTGGAGCCAGCCACAAAGTACCACAGACGGGACCCACAGAGAATTCAAGGAACTAGGGGGCATATTAGCAAGACCGGCGATAAAATTATCGCCGTTTTAGCGGCAGGAAACTGCCGCTAAAACGGCGATAATGGGCTTGCTAATATGCGTTATAGAATTCCAATAGAAGCCCAGGTTAGATGTCCTGCACATCTAACCTGGGCTTCTATTGAATTCTATAACGCATATTAGCAAGCTCCATTATCGCCGTTTTAGCGGCAGTTTCCTGCCGCTAAAACGGCGATAATTTTATCGCCGGTCTTGCTAATATGCCCCTAGGTGACCTGGACCAATTCCTCACCTCGCACGAGAATGGGGGCATGGGCATCACCAATCTCGAGCACCCATGACTGCTGATATCTGCTTGAACACAACTAACTACATCTTTGACCACCATTGTTGGCTGAAAGGACCCAATATCAGAAGGTCGACGACTGGAGTCGTTAGTTAAAGTGACGGAGGACTGGGACAGCCCAGTTCCAACCAAACCTGTTGATGAAGTCAGAGACAGAGACAAATCCTGTTTGCCTGTGAAACCTAGAGGAGTTTAAGTCAACATTCTGTGCATTTGTTGGGAGGATGGAGAGCAACAAGTTATAGACCTTCAGACATTCAGCTGACACTGTGTGGGTAAGATCCATTCTTGTATGTTGGACCACATATCTGCGTGACCATGGGGAGTAATTGGACACTCCTTTTGATGTAGGATGAGTAGTTCTTGGGGACGGCAGCTCCATACCGCTTTTCCCAACAAGCGCTAGGGGGACAGAGACAGGGAGAGAGATTAAAACATGCCAGTTCAAAGTAGTTACGAATTGGCACCTGTTAAGTGCAAACCTATTTGTGGAATACACTGTTGGAGTGAATATTGTTTTTATGTTTTTTTCTATCTTCTCGTTCTCTGCTTCTTTCATTTTATTTTCTTGTTTTCATTTCCTCTATATTCCAAAGTTGCACCCCCTCATTTCCGCACTACCCCATTGAGACAGACATAGCATACTCTTAAGCTCTGACTGCTGCAACATCACACACTCCTTCCATACCTCCACAAGACAGATTAGTCCCCTCCTTCTGCACTTGGACACAGTGATCCTCCTTAAAGTGAATATATTTCACTGTTTTACTCATCCCCTCACCTGTAGTGGAGGAATTATGACCTATGGCTCAAATTTGCTCACACACCCACCTGACATATGACTAGCAGTTAGGACGTCAACTGGGTTTTGATTAACCTTACCCGCTCTAGCTTTCCATAGCTACTATCACTCAAAATCAATGCTATGTCACATTACAAATAAGATGAAAAAGGTCCTCAAGTTCTTAGTCACAAAATCCATGGACATTGTCTTTTATACAGGAAACTCCCCTATTATAGACAGAGCCAGACAAACTAAAACAAGACAGGATGGACAGTCATCACTGCTAGCTATGGAGGACCTATTGGACCACCTGACGACATACAACATCCAGTGCAATTTCACACAAAAAAAAGGGTGGCGATACCTATTAGGAAGTCAATCCAATGCACAGTACACCAGACCTGCGTAGATGGCGGAGGATGCTACATTTACACCAAGATCAGCACAAAGGGTGGGACAATGGCGCTGGGTTCTGTATATGCACCCAATAGTGATAGAGCCACCCTCCTTTCCTCTCTGTCCCAATTTTTGACAGAATTTGACTTATCCAGGGTGGTAATAGGAGGTGACTGGAATCTTGCCCTCGAGCCATAAATAGATCGCATGGGGGATCCTGATAAGTCCATCCACAAAGACGGAGAAATCGTAACTGATGTTATGACAGATTTCCGTATGACAGACTTGTGGCAGTTGCTTCACCCCTGTGACAAGGAATACACCCATGTGTGAAGCATCCATGGCTCATGCTCGAGGATCGAGTGCTAACTACTGAACGACCCAACACGTGCTGTAATGCCAGACTGTAGCATACTGGAAGGGTGGTTGCTTGATCCTGCCCGCATACTAGTCCTGGACCTGGGTGTCATAGCCCCAACAACTAAATGCTGGAGACTCACCATAGCGCACTATAAAAACCCCAACTGATAAATGAAAATTGACAGCCCATCTACAGCAATACTTGATGGACAATTAGACCTCTGAATCACTGACACAATATTGTGGTAAACAATATCGTTTACAAAAATATTGTGTCAAAAAATAATTTACCACAATATCGTGCTCCTATATTTATAATAGTAAGTTGGGTAGTTCCCAATTTTAGGTGGAGAGCAGCTCCTGTATAGAGCACTCCACAACACCAGTGACTCTCTGAATCTATATATGTAGTCATTCGGCACACGCATAAGCATTATCAATAATAATTGTATAACAAAAATTGAGGTATCCAATCGTACTATTCTCCAATCTTGGTCTCAACAAGCTGTTTATTGTAGTCTTGACAATGGCCTTCACAGTAGCAGTAGCCGACACATGTTTCATCGTAATCACGACTTCATCAGGGCTAAAAATGTTAAAAGGATAACAGTAAAGTATTGTCTAATCCCAAACATGGTTTTTTATATACAAAAGGCACTGAGAACCACCACCAGTGACTTTAGGATGTGATCTTTTTTGTGTTCAAAATAGTTTATTAAATTTTATAATAATAATAAACAGTGACATTACAAAAAAGAGCATCTTATAAAGTACCCTTAAAGAAACGTATCTATAAAGAACATTAATTAAATATAAAGCGGTACAATGTAGTATGAATGTAATGATCATAAAATAAAAAGGAAGAGGAAGAAACAAGCAGTTATTATCGTAAAAATAATTTCGAATTGAGCTATTATACATGTGTAATATATAATGTAGGGCAATATATAGGACGAATGATAAGAGTCACAATTATGAGTAGTAGCAGACAGAGATAAATTGGCACCTCTTCTAGTGAAAATAATCCATGACCACCAAGCATGAACGGATAGTAATGATCCATCTTTCCAGTTGTAATAGACTTTAGAGCGGCTGTCACCAAAAAATTAAAAAGTTTACAATCTAAATCAGAAAGAGCAACAGATTTACAGATCAGCATGTTAAATGAAAGTCCATCAGAGATACTAAGTATTTTTTGTAGAACATCCCAAACTTCTTTCCATAATTTTAAGATAAACGTACATTCAAAAAGCATATGTTTAACAAACCTGTAAGCAAGTTACAATGCCAACAATTCGAATTCAGAAGAAGCTTAGCTTTAAATAACTTTAAGGGGGTCCATAAGCAATTAAACAGAATATAAGAATTTGTTTGATAAAGTGATACAGGTAACCATCCTGAAATATTATTCAACCATATTTTTTTCTATGTGTCATGAAAAAGATATTGAAAGTTCATTATTCCAAAACGTTGAAATCACATCAATATTGTTACCCTGAAATTTATTCAGCTTCTTGTACAATAATGAAACAGCATGAGACGAAGAGGAAACCATTTGAATATAAATTGTTAAGTCTGAATTTGTATTTGAAGGAATATTATTAGGAAAGGAATCTAGTATAGAATTACATAAAAGTTCATATTTAAGCAAATCAGAAGAAGGGAAGTGGAATTTTCCCTGTAATACATCAAACAATAGAAAAGTATTCTCATGGTAAATATCTTTTAGGTAAAAAATACCTGCGTTAATACATGAATGCCAAAATTTAACAGATTGAGAAGGTTTTAGTTGTGGATTGTACCATAATGACATCTCTACAGTATTTGAAATAGTTGATTGAAAAAGTGAATCTAAATCATTTATTATTAACTTTGTGGATTTCAAAATAGTAGATTTATTAAATAACATTAAATTGCTAGAAATGGTTAGCAAAGTAGACAGGGAAATGGAGTCACCAAATTCTTTTCTATAAGAAGCCATGTAGAAGGATTATTAAGGTGGGAGTGACTAAACCAAAGCTTTGTTTTAAGATAAACGCTTCATGATAGTTTAAAAAATCTGCCTTACCAAATCCTCCATTACATTTTGCCATTTTTAGTTTTTTATAGCCAATACGAGGTGATTTATTATTCCAAAGAAACTTAGAAAGATGTTGATCAACAGTTTTATAAAACTTCATAGGAAATTGACAAGGAATCATAGCTAGAAAATGAAAAAGTTTAGGAGCTATAGTCATTTTTATTGAGTCCATTTTCCTCCACCAGGAAAGGTGAAGTGGAGACCATTTGGATAATTTATCATTAATATAGTTTATAATAGACTCACAATTTAATGTAATTGTTTTTTTTATAGATGAAGAGAACAAAATGCCAAGGTATTTGAGTTTATCTCTTTGCCAGATTATTTCTGTTATGGGTAACATATCTGGGGTACAATGAGGATATAAAGGGAAAAATGTAGTTGTATTGGTATTTAAAGTATAATCAGAAATTAAGGAATATGATGAGATAATATCTAATAACGTAGGAAGTGAGGATTCAGGATTACTAATAAACAAAAGTACATCATCTGCATATGCTAATGTTTTAATGGTGACCTCTTTAATATTAATACCAGCAATATCATTACATTTTCTAATGGAAGTAAGCAAAGGTTTGATAACAAGAATAAATAATAGCGGGGACAATGGACAACCTTGTCTGGTACGTCAAAAGAAAAAATTGATTCGAAATTTGACCATTAATAAATAAGCGAGCGGTAGGGCTGGAGTAGAGAGCAGATATCATGCGAATAAACAAATCACCAAAATTAAATGCTGCTAAAGTATGAAATAAAATTGCCAATGAACTTTATCAAAAGCTTTTTCAGCATCCAATGCAAGTACTCCAGATGGTAAGGATAGAGTAGAACCCTGCTCAATAGCATGTAACAAAACTCTGGTGTTAATAACAGAATATCTATTTTTCATGAAACCAGATTGGTCAGGATGGATAAGGGAATCCAATACGGAGAGCGAGCTGAGCTGAGCGAAGCAGAGTGAGAAGCGAGAAGCCGCGACGATGGCAAAGATGCCGTATCGCTTCACGGCTCCCTGTACTCCGCCCTTGGCCCCCGTCTTGGCCCCCGTCGACACTGGAATCCCTGCATTAGTAAGTGTGTCACGGGGGAGTAACAGAGGAGCGCAGCTGTGACTCTCCTTGACTCTCCTTGACTCAACGTGATCGGAGTCGACCACAGCGGACTACCTCTCTATTGCATCTGGCAGCGGGGAGAGGGAGTGGAGAGCGGAGAGCGGTCATGATTCCCAGGCGGGGGAGCGGAGAACGCGTCTACGTTGAGTGGCGAGTGGCGCTTGGAGAAAACAGAAGACCGGTGAGTGGTGAGTTTGGGTGTACACGGCCACCCCTGTTCCCGTTGTTGGAGGCATCGGGGCGGCATTGGGTGGCTGCCTACAGGTGTGCAGACAGTTCAGTGCACAGTCCAGTGCACAGGGTGTGAGGGGTGTGCTGGGCCGGCACATTGAGGAACCTGTGGATGGTCTCGGGCCCGATAACTGATAACCCACAGCAGACTGCAACATTTGACTACTGCACCAATCTGCACTAATCACTGTACTGCCCGGTAGCACGTGGAGGCCCCACAAGGAAGAAGCCAGGGCCTCCTCCAGTGCAGCCTCACACAGCTTCACACAGGCTACACAGGTCACACAGGATACACACAGGCCTTTGGAGACAGTCTGAAGAGTAAAAGCACAACAGCAAAGTGCTGACTAGTGTCCGGCCCGGTCCGTTGATTCTAGTGGTAGCCAAATGTGGTGGCAAATAGGAAAACAAGCAAAACAAGTAGCCTCAAAATTGGGTGAACTTGACAAATAACTTAAATTGATAAACAACCGGTACTACCAAGGAGGCAATAATTATTGCAATCACTGCCGAATAGGGCTGGAGGCTAGTACTAATACTGGGACCGTGGTGCAGGTCTTTAATCCATTATCGATTTTTATTAAAAGGCTATTTTAAGAAGGTTATTTTAAGAAAAACCCCACGAAGTAAACACACTATCGGTATTTAGTGAATAATGAGGTCAGGGCGAGAGAGAGCCATCTTTCCATCAATAAAAAGGAAGAAAAAAACTCAAGGTTTGATTGCAAAGAACAACATAGCAAAAGCAGAGGGGGTGGCTCAGCCTTTAATCTCACCAGTATATAGAATGTTCGCAAAATCCACCAACATTCCAAGCAAATTCGATTCTTTAAAAGATCCAGCGGGTGCAATGCTATTTCATCACGAGGGACAGCATCAATTACCATCACCGATCTCGCCATATATACCCATAGGGAAAACAAACCCAAGGAATAGTCAAACCAATATCAATAAAAGGGCCAATACAGGGCCCATAAATCTAACTGGGACCCAGCTGGAACAGGAACTTGAAGAACACATGGATCAATCATGGGGGTCTATTATGGACCTGGAATTTCAGACAAACGGAGACCACTCCTCACAACAGGATAAATATTCTACTGAATCACCTATTAAGCAAATGTCACAAAAATCCCGAGAGCAATTTCAGAACACTGGGGCTCACCAACCAATTGAGGTACAAGTAAAAATCAACAGGCAACCCTCGATCCTCATTCAACATGTGGAAAAAAGTCAAACTGAAGAGGTCCCAGTAAGCACAACACAAACACTGACTTGTACAGCACCTTTGCTTAGCACACAAAGTATTACAATAAATGATTTATTGGGAGGAAAAAATCAAGGCTGTGAGGGAGCCGAATCCCACATCACGGTGGTGCAGACACCGGAACACAGGTCTCCCAATAGTAAAGACAACACACAAAATGAGGAAGTCGAATCCCACGTTATGGTGGCCCAGACACTGGAACACAGGTCTCCTAATAGTAAAGACAACATACAATATCACTCAACAGCAGAAAGCGAATTCTTTAATAATATCCCTGTAAAAGACAAGCTCAGCCAAAACCTTGATAGCAATTATCCAGTAGTAAAAACTGACTCAGGAACAATATGGGACATCTTCTTTAAAACATCTCAACTTACACTAGAAGCATTGAATTATCAATCAAACAAGATGGATGTCCAAGTAGATTTGCTCAACATCATGGCAAAAACAATATCAGGGATTGATCAAAAATTGGCTAATCTGAATACATTAATAACACAAGCTCAAGCTTACGCAACCACATTAAACACAGACTGTGCCTGTGGTCCAACAATTGACAAACTGGCATCAATTCCGGAAGTGTTTTCTACTCTTATTGAGGACCTAAAGATACAAGCAGCCCAAATAGGGGGTGATAGAATACCTTCGACAACCGAGCAAATCACCAAAGAAAAAATCCCAAAACGGGCCGCACAAACAGAAATACAAACACTAGTACGGACCCAATAACTACTAATCAATTGGTAAAAAATTGTTGAAAGCCAGAAAAAGAAGGTAAACATGAAAACCTAATCAGCACAACCGAGTCAAACCTGTCACGACGTATGCAGAAAAAGTTAAAAAAACAACTGAAGCACCAAAAGACCACACAAATCAGAAGGAGCTGGGAGCAGCACACGTACGTTTTGACAGAGTCAGCAATTAAATCTCCTCAAAATCAGGAAAGGCAATCATCTAATAAACTATATTCGATATTCACTAAGACTCAAAAACAAAATAAATCTTTGGGTGAAGGTCCGCACAAAGTAAACACTACATCAAACCCACCAGCAATTCGAGAATCAATGCCCATTGAAAATGGAGGGGCAGTAAAGAAAAGCTTACATACTACAACTGAAACTGCTATGGACAAAATTGTATGCGGATTTCCTAAAGAGACAACTGGTGATGGAATAAAAAAACAACAACCTGTGAATATTAATACTTCCAACGCACTCAGAGAGATACATCGTAAAGGAACAACACACCTTCAACCCATGTCGGGCATGCCACCAAATTCTACCCACACTAGTAACATGTGTAAAACCATTTTTCAACCTCAATACAAATCAAAGGGTAGGTATGATACACTAAACAGGGGGAATCTACTAAGGCTCCTTCAACACATACCTGCATTGTCTCATATAAAAAGCGAAGACATAGTTAGTGTTCAATTTGAACCAAAGGACGAAGATACCCTCAAAGAAGATACCATAGTTACCTGGACAAACCATCACATGTCAGAAGCAGTGCTTAGAGAAAAATAAATCTTTAAAAACTGGGGTATTGCTGTAACAGAACCAGAACAAGAAAAGTATCCACTAATCTTACTTGAATCAGCAAATATATCAAACCACATAATGAAAGTTAAAGAACAATCGTTGGGGATATTGAGAGGTACACCGAAAATACATTCAGACCAGAACTATAAGAATTTCACCATATCAGTAAGGACACAGGAGGACATGATCATAAACAGGACAGTAAAAGATGATGCGCTGCAGAAAATCCAATGGAATGATCAATCCAGTAGGATAAGCAGAAAGTCACAACATAGTACTCGCCATTCCTGATGTTCAAGTCGGCATTTCCAATATTTCGCCGAATCAACAAGTGTTGCCTACCGTAAGTCCCTTAGTATCAGAAAAGTCTAGTACATCTCGCCTTAATCAAAGTACATATTCTAATCTTAAGGTCATTTCCTGGAACGTGGCAGGCATGCATAAAGCTCTTAAACAAGTAACAGCAATAAATATATTGCAGGAAGGAGATATGATATGCCTACAAGAGACCTGGGCCACAGACCATGTACATCTTGAAGTCTACGCCGGTTTTCATAAACCAGCAATCAAACACAATCGGTATGGTAGACCATCAGGCGGAATCTCTATTTACGTAAAAGATTTAAAACAGCTGACAGTAAAGAAGATAAAAACCGAGTCAGATATGTTACAGGCACTCGTAGTTGAGGGACAAGGGGACAGAGAAGATAGCTCTTCAATCCTGGTTATAAACGTATATCTAAATGTGCATGGTCCGTTAAAATTGAAAGCTACAAAAAACATTATAACTTCAATACAGGAAATCTTACACACTCATCTGCTACCAGCTAAAGTGATTTTGGGAGATTTCAATCTGCCCCATCTGGGAACAAACATGAGTAACAAGACGTACCCAACCAGTTCTGAAAGAATTTTTAATACCTTCTTGCAAAATCATGATTTAATGTCCACCGAGGAAATTTGGAAAAGTTCAGATCCTAACCGTTTAGGAATGGCCACATTCAAGAACTGCTCTACAATTGACTATATCTTTGTATGCAACCAGCTCAATCAGAAAATAGCCAATTTTGAAGTAAAACCACATGAAACTAGTGACCACACATTGCTGCAGGTGGAACTAAAGACTACCACCACACAACGGGAACAAGCGGCCACAGTTTCACATTCGACAGGTAATGAGTATTACACATTAGTTAGAAGGTTAAAATGGAACAAGCCTCAGGCCACTCTATTTAATGCATGGAAAGATAAACAAGTGTGTAAAGGCAAGCATCCTGTAAATCAACCCAGTATGGATAACTGGACGACGTGGATTTCTGCTTTAAAATCTATACTCATTAACAACAATAAAGTTAGCCTTCAAGCAAAGACGAAGAACACATCACAACTTAGATATACCAACACAAAACTAAGTACAATAATACGTAACCTAAAGAGGGCTAAAAGAGCACATAGGATTGCGGCTACCAAAGAAACAAGGGAAAAGTGTAAAGATTTATCCAAAAAGTGTGGACATCTGCTATGGTCTCTTAAACAAAATAAAATCGAGAAGGATTGGGTAACGATATACGAGCTGTCAAAGCCTTATAAACAAAGTTAGCTTTGGCAATACATAGCCCATCTGGAAAAAGGTAAAGTAGACAGGCGCAACTCCGTACATGCAGATGCATGGCTGAGGCACGTATCTACAATCTATATTGAAAAAGAAGGTTGTATTGACCCTGGCAGCACCGTGGTACGTCCCATGGCGAGTACAAACACAGATGTGGAGGCCTCAACGGAATCTATGGGCAAAGAACAAGACTGCACTGCAGTTGAAAAAGTAATAAAAAAGATAAGGAAAGACGGGGCACCTGGGCCCAACGGTCTTCCAGGAGCAATCTTTAGAGAAGACCCTGTATACTGGGGAAAATTTTTATCCAATCTGTTTATCGAATGTCGTTTACAAGCCAAGGTGCCTGATTCATGGCGTGGGTCATTTCTACATCCAATATTCAAGAGAGGAGATAATACAGATCCAAAAAATCATAGATTAATCGCCCTCTTGGACATTGAAGGAAAAGCCTATGCAAGCACCTTATTGAAAGAACTAAACAGATGGACTAAGAGAACGAAATCCTCCCCCCTTATCAAACTGGATTTCGTAAAGGCTGTTCTACAAATGACAACATTGTGGCCATGTCTTACCTAAGCCAGCAAGCAAACGCCAAAAACAAAAAAACAGTTTTTGCGTGCTTCGTAGATTTTTCAGCCGCCTTTGATGGGGTGCCTCGATACAAGCTCTGGGCTAAACTGCGCAACTGGCAAATCCCAGTAGGTCTCCTTAATGCCATTATTTCGCTGTACAGTGATACTTGGATCAAAGTAAAACTAGCAGATAACACCACAACGAAGAAGTGCCTCACAAATCGTGGACTAAAACAGGGATGCGTACTTGCACCTACATTGTTTAACCTATATACCGCCGATCTGGGAAAGAAGTTCAACAATGCCAGTCTTGTAATCCCTAAAATCGGAGCCAATAAACTTCAAATACTACAATATGCAGATGACTTAGTGGTGATGGATCACACGCAAATTGGGCTACAAAGGGGCCTAAATGCCCTCAATAATTACAACGAAAGAAATGAATTAATAATAAATGCTCAAAATACCAAAGTAGTAATTTTTGGTCATTGTCCAAAAAAAGCATTACTGAAATGGCATGTGGGCAAAGAGATTATTTCGGCTGCGAAAGCCTATAACTACCTTGGGTGCTGGCTAAGCGAAACGGGTAAAGCAACGCTACACCTGCATAAAATGAAGGCCAAAGCACAGTCAACAACTTATGCCCTTGGCAAATTACATGAGCTAATGCAAAGCCCAACGACAGTCCCCATCAGAAAAGTATTACAAGCTAAAATCAGGGCAATAGCAGGGTATGCACAGCAGGCATTCCTGGGTAAAATGGAATCAATGTTAGAAAAAGCACAATGCCAGGCATATAAACGTATTTTTAAGTTGCCAAAAAATACCCGCAACAGCCTGATTTGCTTGGAATTTGGTTTGAAGCAACAGAACAAAGAATGTTTGGGAAGGCATGCGAAATACTACTGTTAGAAATGGGGGTCTCTAGTTGGCAATGGCTGGCCACTGTCCAAGTAGGGACCCTTCTTCCTAAGTCAGAGTGAGAGGGCTACCCTCTTTAATACCCCTGCTCAACCCTGTGGTAACGTAGCACGAGCAGGTAGGCTTATCTCAGAGGCAGGGTGTGAAGCATTTATGATCATACACAGTAACACAGTGAGGAACACTACAAAGGGACACCACACAAGTAGTTATTATAAAAAAATAAGTATCTTTATATAAAGGCCGATTTATCACAAGACCAATAACTGTAAAAGCCACAATACTGTCAAAAATAGGATAGCTGTTGAAAGGTTGTCAAAAATAGTTCAAAGGTTGCAAAAATAAGGTTCAAGTTCAAAGCAGTGGTCTCTGCGACCCTTTCTTTCACAAAGTACCTGGGTTTAGTAGCAAAACCAACAAGGTGTCGTAAATAAGCTGTAGCGATGATTCTCGGCACGCGAGGCCGGCGATGCGTTGAAATCCTTGCCGCAAGGGAGGATGATGCGCCGATCTGCGGGATGCGTGCGGAGACGATGCGACAAACTTCTGCACGCTGGACCGCCGATGCGATGACTTTCTTGCCGCGTGGGAGAAGTCGATGCGGTGATCCTGTTGCGCTGTGCGATCGTGTTGCGATGCGAAGACAAGACGCTCCGCGAGGGAGCGACGAAATTCGGTGCAATGCGATCATAGTGGCGAACGCACGGCGTCCGCACTGCGATGTCTCAAAGCGATGATTTCTTTAAGGGTTGCGAGTGCGCGGCGACAGCAGCGCGATGATCTTTCCAGCGCGTCTCGGCTGCAGCGGCTCGCAAAGGGGCGTCAGCGATGGTTTCGGGTTGCGGGCCCTCGGCGGCAGTAGCGCGATGATTTTCCCAGCGCTCTCGACTGCAGCGGCCCGCAAAGATGCGTTAGCGTCGATTTCTTACCCTCTTCTCTCTGATGCAAACTAGAGGCCCTGGAACTCACAGGAGCCTCCTCAGCAGATAGCAGTCCTCGCAGGGAGGAAGCAGGAGGTTGGTGGTGGAGTCTGTTGTGCCTGAGACTCCAGCAGGAGGCTAGCTCTTTTCCTAGCCCTTGGGTGATTGCTTTACAAAAATAAAAGTTCTCTCAAGAGTTCCTTTTCCTCTTCTTCAAGGTCCAGTGGTCACTGCTGCAGGCCAGTGCAAGAAACAACACACAGCACAGGGACAGTCACTTCCTGCAGATTCCTCCAGTGGCACGGACAGAGTTTCCTCTCCAGATCCAAAAGCAATACAAAAGTAGGGGTTTGAGCACAGATATTTATACCCCAAAAACCTTTGATCCTTGAAGCTACCAGTCCCTGAACCTAGCCAGAACCAGTTCTGCTCAGGCCTGGAGCACTTTGTTTACCAGGCTGCATCCTTCCTTTCAGAAAGAGGGGGTCTGCTAGCAGACACTCAGTGGGAGGTGGAGCCAGCATTCACCTTGCCAGGCACAGCCCTATTCAGATCAAAGAGCCACCCCTCCCCACACTCTAAATGCAGATCTCTCTATTCCACCCAGGTCTGACTCAGCCTGTCCTGCCCCTCTAAAACCAGACAGCCAATACACATAACGGCAGAGCACACTGGAAGGCTTAGGCAAGAAAATACCTACTTTCTAAAAGTGGTATTTTCAAACACAGAATATAAAAATAAACTTCACTAAAAGGTGTATTTTAATATTCTGAGCTCAGGCATACTAAATTCGTTTTTCTACCATGTTCCTGGGGTCAGTTAGGACTATAGCATGTAATAGTCAAAGTGCCCATTCTAGCCTATGAGGAACAGGTAGCCTTACAGTAGTGAAAAACGAAATGGTGCATAATTCACTACCAGGACATGCTACACACACCAAGGCATGTCCTGCCTTACACATACAAGGCACCCTACCATAGGGGTGACTTACAGGATGCTAAGGGAAGGTTCAGGGGCTGGGAAGTGAGTGCACTTTACAGCCAAGATGGCAGTTCTGGACTGCACACAGACACTGCAGTGGCAGGTCTGAGACACACTTTACAAGCTGCTTCTGTGGGTGGCACACATCAGTGCTGCAGGCCCACCAGCAGCATTTGGTTTACCAGCCCTGGGCACACATAGGCCACACTACTAGGGACTAACAGGTAAACCAAATAAGCCAATCAGGGATATACCAATTCACATAGACATATTTATACAGGGAGCATTCGCGCTGTGACACTGAATGGCAGTGGCACAGCGCCCAGAGCATCTAACACCAGTAAAACAGAGGAGACAACAGCGAAAAATGGAAGGGAGACCCACGCCAATGGTGCCAGGTCTAACACACGTCCCCTCCAGCTGAAATGTGGGGAGAACTACCCATCCCCTTGGAAGTTCTCATCGCTAAGGCGGAAAAATCTGGACAGACCATCAGCATTGGCGTGTTCTGTACCAGGGCGGTGTTCCACCGTGAAGTCCATACCCTGTAGGGAAATGGACCACCTCAACAACTTGGGATTCTCACCCCTCATCTGCATCAGCCATCTGAGGGGCCTGTGGTCTGTCTGAACCCGGAAGTGAGTCCCAAACAGGTATGGTCTCAGCTTCTTCAGTGCCCAGACCACAGCAAATGCCTCACGCTCAATTGCACTCCACCTCTGTTCCCGTGGAAGTAACCTCCTACTGATGAAGGCTACAGGTTGGTCTAGTCCCTCCTCATTTATCTGTGACAGAACGGCCCCCACCCCATGCTCTGAAGCGTCTGTCTGGACAACAAATTCCTTAGCAAAATTGGGCGCCTGGAGTACGGGTGCTGTACACATAGCAGTTTTGAGGGACAATAGGTTTCCTGTCGAAGGGAGGTGTAACCACCTCCCCAGACAGGATAGTGTGTATTGGGGCTGGGCGGGAGCACTCTCTGGTGCTTTGAAGTCCTGCACTGGGGGCACATTTGGTGTCTCTGTGCATATGCCAGTTCAAACCGGTTGCAGGGGCTACCTGCCCCTGCTCTGGTGCGAAACTGGACAAAGGGAATGGGTGTAACCACCCCTCTTCCCTGACCCTCCCATAGGTGGGTCCACAGAGTATGTCCAACCCCCTAACTTAGTATAAGTATGGGACCCCAGTCCTTAGGACTTTAGATTACCCTAGACGAAACTCTGAAGCCGAATCCTGGACCTTCGACGCTCTACTTCAAGATTAGAGGACGGAAGAATCTCCCTTGGGGTCAAGGAGTGACTCCCCTGCTTGGCAGGCACCTAAGAAGCAATTGTCCGGTCTGCATCGCTGAAGCTCCTGCCGGACACCGAAGTCTTTGCAACACCAGATGTTGATTTCCAGACTTCCCCGAGGCTGCCCTGAGTCCCCAGTGAAGCTGAGGCCCGTAGCTGTCGTGGGTAATGTGGAACCGTGACCCCTGGACACCGAGAACTTTTGCAAGTGCATCCTCTTCCTGGCATCCCACAAAGTTGTGCTTTGGGCTCCGAGTAGCCGCCACCTCCAGCACCGACTGCACCAAAGATCACTGGCCCCCACTCCACGAGTGTCCTGTGAGCCAGCTCCAAGTGAATCCACTCGAGGCTCCTTTGCGGTCCCTAATCCGTTGGCTAGTGGGCCCTCCCGAAGGCAACTCTTCTTCTGCTTGGGCTTTCCTGGTTGTTCCAGACGTGCCCTGACTTACCCTTGCTGGGTGAGTCCCTCAGACCTTGCTGGTCTGCATCAACGTCCTTTCTTTGTTTCCACGTGACTTGCCGTTGCCAAAGCTTGTTTGGTCCAATCCGGTCGCCGACACCTCAGCAATCGACAGACGTTGTGGGGCAGCTCGAATCCAGCTCCTAGTTGTCGTCAAAACCTCCTGGACCTCATGGCTGAAGAGTCAAGACGACCGTCAACCTACCTGAAGCACCCGACATCGGTGGGCATCTGCTCATCGCCCTCCTGGTCACTGGCTAGTGACCCAGACTCTGTCCCCTCTGCTTTCAGGTTCTTCAGATCTTCGATCCACCCTTGGATCCACCCGGACACTTTCGACTTGGTCGCCAGCAGCCTGCTGCAGCAGATCGCCATTGAAAACGACGACGAAACCCGACGACAAAAGACACCTATGCACCCGGCTTCCCTGGGTGAGATAACTCGAGTACTCCGGAGCTCCCGTGGGTATTGACCCTAGAACTGCCTAGTTCTAAAGGGATTTGCTCCAAGTCCTCCTCTAAGTGTCCTTTCCTTTTAAAAATCCAACCGCGACTTTCCCCATAGAAGTTAACGGTGGCTCGCGGCTGTGTTCTCACACTGCACGCGTCCCCCGTGGGTCCCCTGTGTCACTACCTTGGGTGGTTCCTTGGGGTCCAAGCACTTCTACAGGCTCTAGGCCTTGTGTCTAGCTCAGTCGTGGTTCTTATACCACTTTATTGGTATATGGTTTGGTACGCCCCTAGGGCTCAAACGTGTATTTGTGCTATTACTGTTGATAACTGACTTGTAACTTATGTACTTTGAACTCTAGCCTCATAAAGAGACCAGAGGGGTGTGTTTAAGACTAAATACATATATTTTATATATATACCTGGTGTGGTCCTCTTTCATTTGGTCACTCAAGAGATTATAGACTGGTAAAACAAGCTGCTATACATTCCTTCAAGACTTAGCCTGAAGGCTGCTCTCCATAGCTACCACTAGGATAGCTTTCAATAAAGGTTGTCTTTAACCTATCTCCAATAAGGGGTTGTTTGGACTGGTGCAAGGTGCCCACTATAATTAGTGGACAGCATATACCAGGCCAACTTCTCACAACAGGGACCCAGCAGTCGACGGACCAGGGATCGCAAAGGAGCCTTGAGCGGAAATGCAAGAAGCAGGTGCACGGAACACTCGTGGAGTGTAGGCTCACAATCTTCAGTGCAAATGGTGCTTGGGCCTGGGCTACAAGTAACCCCAAGCAGGACTTCAAGAGTCGTCGAAAAGTTGATGCACTAGCAAATGTGCATGGTGTCCAGGGGTTCCGGTTCCACGTCACTCGTGAGGGCTGCGGGTCTCAGCTTTGCTGGGGACTTGGGTCAGCCTCTGAGAAGTCTGGAAATCCTCTTCCTGCGCTGCAAGTACTTCGGAGTCCGGCGGGAGCTTCGGAGATGCAGACCGTCAAATGCTTTGTTGGTGCCTGCCAAGCAGGGGAGTCACTCCTTGACCCCAAGGGAGATTTCTTCAGTCCTCTAGTCTTTAGTAGAGCGTCGAAGTTCCAGGATTCAGTTGCAGAGTTTCGTCCAGGGATATGTAAAGTCCTGTTGCCAGGGTTCCCTAACTTATACTAAAGAAAGGGGTTGGACTAACTCTGGGGACCCACCTATGGGAGGGTTTGGAAAGAGGGGTGGCTACACCCATTTCCTTTGTCCAGTTTCGCACCAGAGCAGGGGCTGGAACCCCCTGCAACCGGTTTGAACTGGGGTATACACAGGGACACCAAATGTGCCCCCAGTGCAGGACTTCAAAGCACTCTTGGAGTGCACCCACCCAGCCCCAATCCACTAAGGCCTGTCTGGGAGGTGGTAACACCTCCCTGTGACAGGACACCTATTGTCCAGACCTCCCCTGGCGGAGTTTCGGTCAGCAGCAGGAGGCCAGACTCGTGTCTGTGGCTGCAGAATCCATTTTGTGATGCCAGGGCTCTGTTTAGCTGGTACCGGGTATACCGGTGCTGTCATGTCTCTCCCTCTAGAAGGGTGGGATCATACTCCCACAGCAGGCAGCCATCCCAAAGTTAGCATTTACCGCGAGGATATAATGCACTTAAGAGTATATGGTCAGGCTGCACCACAGACAACCCCGGAAAGGAGGTTCCGAAGACTGCAGAGGGGCTCTGCTCATGCATGGGCACCCTCTCACATAAAACCAAGCACCCTGCCTTCAGGATTGATAAGGCCTGCCATAGGGGTGACTGATAGGTTTCTATGTGCAGTGATAGGTGAGATATAGTGAACCTATATCTCTGTAAGGGGTGCATGCACCACCTTACTCAGGCTGCAGTAGCAGTCCTGTGGTGTCATTTTGGATGGCCTTCCAAGGGTGGCACAATACATGCTTCAGCCCCTGGTAGGCCTCTGGGGTACCTATGCCCTGGGTACATACTATACCATATACTAGGGACTTATAAGGGCACCCCAGAATCCAATCTGAGGTGTACTTAAGGTACATGGAATCAATTTAGAGAGGAAGCAGCTAGGCTGGGGTCCTGGATAGCAGGGCCCCAGCCAGACTAAAGTCGAAAAACAGTGATACACCAGCAAAAAGTGGGGGTAACCATAAGAGGCAGGTCCTACTCTCCTACACAACCCCCCCCCCAAACGCAGGGACATTAAACTAAGCTTGACCAGTAAAGTCTTCATGTTCTAAGTGGAAATATCTGGAGAGTCCATCTGCATTGGCATGGTTACTCCCAGGTCTATGTTCCACTGTATAGTCCATCCCCTGTAGGGAAATGGACCACTTCATAAGTTTGGGGTTTTCACCTTTCATCTGTTTTAGCCATAAGAGGGGGTTATGGTCTGTCTGAACAATGAAGTGAGTGCCAAACAAGTATGGCCTCAGTTTCTTCAGAGCCCAAACCACAGCAAAGGCCTCCCTCTCAATGGCTGACCAACGTTTCTCTCTGGGGGTCAGCCTTCTGCTAATAAAAGCTACTGGCTGATCCTGACCTTCATCATTCAACTGTGATAGTACAGCCCCTACCCCCAATTCAGATGCATCTGTTTGCACAATGAACTTTTTGGAGTAATCAGGACTCTGCAGAATGGGAGCAGTGCACATGGCCTGCTTCAGGTCATCAAATGCCTTTTGACAGCTAACTGTCCACTGAACCTTTTTGGGCATTTTCTTAGAGGTTAAGTCATTCAGGGGTGTCACTATTGATCCATACTCCTTGACAAATCTTCTGTAGTACCCAGTCAGGCCTAAAAAGGCTCTCACCTGAGTCTGGGTAGTTGGAGCAACCCAGTCCATGATGGTCTGGATTTTGCTCTGCAAGGGTTGAACCTGGCCTCCACCCACAAGGTGGCCCAGGTACACAACCTGACTCTGCCCTATCTGGCACTTGGTGGCCTTGATAGTGAGGCCTGCCTTCTGCATGGCCTCCATAACATTTCTGAGGTGGACCAGGTGATCCTCCCAGGTGGAGCTAAAGACAGCAATATCATCTAGATATGCTGCACTATAGGCTTCCAGACCTGTAAGGACTGTGTTCACCAACCTCTGAAAAGTGGCAGGTACATTCTTCAAACCAAAGGGCATCACCACAAATTGGTAAAGCCCACCAGTGGTAGAAAATGCCGTTTTTGGCTTTGCATCATCAGCTAGTCTGATCTGCTAGTAGCCAGCTGTCAGGTCAAATGTGCTTAGATACTTGGCTGAGGCCAAAGTGTCTATTAGCTCATCTGCCCTGGGGATTGGATGGGCATCAGTCCTAGTGACTGCATTGAGGCCTCTGTTGTCCACACAAAACCTCATCTCTCTCTTGCCATCTTTGGTGTGAGGTTTTGGCACCAGGACCACTGGACTAGCCCAAGGGCTATCTGAAGGCTCAATGACACCCAGTTCCAACATTTTCTGGACTTCTGTCCTGATACAGTCCCTGACTTGGTCAGGTTGCCTGTAAATCTTACTTTTAACAGGCAGACTGTCCCCAGTGTCCACTTCATGAGTGCACCAGGTGGTCTGACTTGGAGTCAGAGAAAACATGTGTCTGAACTGATTGAGCACCTGTCTACAATCAGTTTGCTGCTGGGCAATGAGGCTGCCTGCCAAGGCTACACCATCTACTGACCCATCATCAGGGTTCTGTGAGAGCAGGTCAGGGAGAGGGTCACTCTCCTCCTCCTGACCCTCATCAGTTGCCATGAGCAAGCCCATGTCAGTCCTGTCCACATATGGCTTCATCCTGTTGACATGGAGCACCCTGTGGGGGCTCCTGGGAGTTCCCAGGTCTACCAGATAGGTAACCTCTCCCTTCTATTCAACAATTGTATGGGGGCCACTCCACTTGTCTTGGAGGGCTGCTGGGGCCACTGGCTCAAACACCCACACCTTCTGTCCTGGCTGGTACACAGTCAGCACAGCCTTTTGGTCATGCCAGGTTTTCTGTAATTCCTGGCTAGCCTCAAGGTTTTTGGTTGCCTTTTTCATATACTCAGCCATCCTGGAGCGGAGACCAAGTACATAGTCCACTATGTCCTGTTTAGGGGTTTGAGAGGTAACTCCCAACCTTCCTTCACCAGACACAATGGACCCCTTACAGGATGGCCAAACAAAAGTTCAAAAGGGCTGTAGCCAACCCCTTTTGAGGCACCTCCCTGTATGCAAATAAAAGGTAGGGCAAGAGTATGTCCCATCTTCGCCTAAGCTTTTCTGGGAGCCCTTTAATCATGCCCTTCAAGGTTTTGTTGAATCTCTCAACTAAACCATTGCATTGTGGGTGATAGGGTGTGGTGAACTTATAAGTCACTCCACACTCCTTCCACATTGCAGTCAAGTAACTGGACATAAAGTTTGCATCTCTGTCAGATACTACCTCCTTAGGAAAGCCCACTCTTGAGAAAATTCCCAGGAGGGCCCTTGCCACCACAGGTGCAGTAGTGGTCCTAAGGGGAATGGCTTCTGGGTACCTGGTGGCATGGTCCACCACCACCAGGATAAACCTGTGCCCAGATGCTGTTTGGGGATCCATGGGACCAACTATGTCAATCCCCACCCTCTCAAAGGGGACCCCCACCACAGGTAGTGGTATCAGGGGGGCCTTTGTGGTGCCACCTGCCTTTCCACTGGCTTGGCAGGTTACACAGGAGCGACAAAACTCCTTGGTGTCTTCAGACATGTGGGTACAGTGAAAGTGAGGGACAATTCTGTCCCAAGTCTTGTTCTGGCCCACATGACCTGCTAAGGGAATATCATGGGCTAGTGTCAATAGGAAGCCCCTGAACTTCAGAGGTATAACCAACTTCCTGGCAGTTCCAGGCTTGGGGTCTCTACTCTCTGAGTACAGGAGTCCATCATCCCAATATATCTTATGGGTGCCACTAGCATTCCTAGCAGCCTCAGCAGCAGCTTGCTGTCTGAGGGGTTCAAGAGAGGGGCAGTTCAGCTGCTCCTTGCTCAGACCTGCCCTGGAAGGGACCCCTGTCCCCAAGAACTCAACCTGATCAGGTTCAAGCTCCTCTGGGACAGTTCCTTCTTCAGGCCTGAGATCATCTTCCTCAAAAGACTGATCTTCTTCCTGAGCCAAGGGGGAAGGCACTGCCTTAACCCTACTGCTCCTCCTCTTGGGAGGCACCTGGTCCAATATTCCAGAATCCAGGGCCTGTTCAGTTTTTGACATTTTGGCCTGTGACCTAGTCACAGCAAAGACATGTGCAGGGATCCCTAGCATTTCTGCATGTTTCCTGAGCTCCACCTCTGCCCAAGCTGAGGTTTCAAGATCATTGCCAAGCAAGCATTCTACTGGTAGGTCTGCACTCACCACAACCTTCTTAAGGCCAGTTACCCCTCCCCAGGAGAAGTTAACAACTGCCAGAGAATGGTCTGTTCTGACAATGCTAGCATTGGTCACTTGGTACATTTCACCAAGTATAATCTGCCCAGGATCCACAAGATCTTTTGTCACCATGGTGACACTTGCTCCTGTGTCCCTGAATGCCAAAGCCTCTCTTCCATTAATTAAAGACTGCTGTCTGTATTTGCCCAAATTATTGGGACTCACAAAGGGGGACATATCCATGCCCCCATCACAGACTAGGACAGCCTGAGTTGGTACTCTGACTAGGCCAGAGCCCATCTCAGTACCCAGGGTCAATCCTATTAAACCCTTATTCTGAGTGTTTCCACCACCACTTGTAGCTGGACTAGGGGGAACAGTTGCCTTAGGGGCAATGGTGGCTGGAGTGGAGTCTTTGGACTTGGTACAATCACTTGTCCAGTGAGTCTTTTGCTTACAGATTTTGCACCATGGTTTCTTTTGGCCTTTTCCTTTAGTAGATTAGGATTCCCCACCAGATGCAGATTTTTGGAGACCTTGAGAAGACTTCTGGTTTTTACCCTTTTCCCCACCCTTGTCAGAGTTTTTGGAATCTTGCTTCTTCTGGTCACCACCTTGGTTCTGTACTTTCTGCTTCACCCTGGTTCTGACCCATTTGTCTGCCTTATTTCCCAATTCTTGGGGAGAGGTCAGATCAGAGTCAACCAGGTACTGATGTAGCAACTGATTCTGACAGTTATTAAGAATCTGCTCCCTCATGATTAAATTATACAATCCTTTGAAGTCACACACCTTACTGCCAAGTAACCAGCCTTCCAGGGCCTTAGTAGCACAATCTACAAAGTCCACCCAGTCCTGTGTCTGTGCCTTTTGGGTATCTCTGAACATTAACCTGTATTGCTCAGTGGTTAGGCCAAAGCCATCTATCAGGGCACTCTTCAGGCCTTGGTAATCATCAGCATCCTCTTCTCTTACAGTGAGGAGCTTGTCTCTACCTTTGTCTGCAAAGGAGAGCCACAAGATTGCTGCCCACTGTTCCTGGGGGACCCTTTGAACTTTACAGGCTCTTTCCAGTGCAGTAATCCATTTTTGGATGTCATCCCCACTCTGGTAGGGAGGGACAATCTTGCTCAGGTTTCTATGGTCATAAGACCTTTCCCTACCACTAGGGAAGTTACTGCCACCATGGGACTCTAGTCCCAACTTTCTTCTTTGTCTATGAAGCTCTAGGGACTCCCTGTCTATAGCCAGCTGCTCTCTTCTGATCCTAAGCTGAGCTTCTTCATACTGGAGCAGTCTCTTTTTCCTTTCATGAGAGGATTCCCTCCTATGAGAGGAAACAGAGGTCCCTATTGAGGTGTCAGAATGGTTAGACTCCTGAGAAGGAGATCTGGACCTTCTAGGCTCACTCACAACTCTTCCTGGTGGGACAAAGGGGAGGCCATTCTGGTCCTCCTCCTCATCTGCAGGAGGAGCTGGATTGTCCAGGGCAAGATCATGGTCATCTTCCTGGCCAGTTTCAGAGGTCAGGTCCTGGGTATTTTCACCCCTGGTCCCTTCCTCACCTTCTGCCCCACCCTTTCTGCCGACCCCTTCAGGCCCTAGAGGTCTTCTGAGATCATCCAGCAGAAGCATCTCCATGAGACGTTGGGTGTTGGCACTTTTGCCTGTCTTCAGCTTCCTAGTCTTGCACAATTCTCTCAATTCCAAGAATGGGAGGTTGTCATACTTGGAGGGTAGAAGCCCACTCGCTTCTGGCAGGGACCTACTGGTTCCTGGCCCTGAAGACATCACTAGTGAGGTGTGGTGTATGCACTACCTACTCTAGTGTGGCCTACTAAACTCTCTTGAGTTGTAGAAAGGGTGTGCTAAGCCCTTGACACACAACTCTAAGTTCAGTAGAACTTACTGTATTTCTAAGCTTGAATTTATATGTACCTGAGGTACCTTTAGTGGTTTTCAGTTAGTCACACACTTGAGATTATCTGGTAAAACAAAGGCAAGCTTGAATCCAACCGCTGCACACCAATGTGAGAAGTTGGCCTGGTATATGCTGTCCACTAGTTATAGTGGGCACCTTGCACCAGTCCAATCGACCTTTATTGAAGATAGGTTTAAAGACAACCTTTATTGAAAGCTATCCTAGTGGTAGCTATGGAGAGCAGCCTTCAGGCTAAGTCTTGAAGGAGTGTTAAGCTGTTTGTTTTACCAGTTATAAGCTCATGAATGACCAAATGAAAGGAGAACCACACCAGGTATATATATAAAATATATGTATTTATTACTAAACACAATCCAATAGTCTCTTTATGAGGCTAGAGGTCAAAGTACACAAGTTACAAGTCAAATAGCACAGTAAATTAGCACAATATACGATTAGCCCTAGGGGCATACCAAACCATATATTAAGAAAGTGGTATAAGAACCACAACTTAAGTAGACACAAGGCCTAGAGCCTGTAGAATCACTGGGACCCCAAGGAACCACCCAAGGTAGTGACACAGGGGACCCACGGGGGCTGTGTGCAGTGTGTGAACACAGCCGCGAGCTCCGTTAAAGTCTATGGGAAAGTCACGGTAAGAGTTTTAGAGTTTAAGGACACTTAGAAATGGACGAGGACCAAACCCTCTTGGACTTAGACAGTTCTAGGGTCAACACCCACGGGAGCACCGGAGTACTCGAGTTACCTCACCCAGGGAAGCCGGGTGCGTAGGTGTCGAATGGTGTCTGGTTGCGTTGTCGATTTCAATGGCTGCTGCCAGGAAGATGCGAAGTGTTCGAAGAGATCCAAGCCTGGATCAGAGATGAGAAGAACCTGAAAGCAGAGGGGACAGAGTCTGGGTCACTTGCCAGTGACCAGGGGCACGATAGTCAAATGCCCACCGATGTCGGGTGCTTCAGGTGAAAGAGGTGAAGCTTGACTCTTCAGCCACGAGGACCAGGAGGTGTCGATGACAACCAGGAGCTGGATTCGAGCTGTACCACAAAGGATGTTGAGTGCTGCAGCATTGGTGTCCGGATTGAACACAACAAGCCTTGGCAACAGCAACCCACGCAGAAAGGAGAAAGATGCTTCTATGCAGACCAGCAAGGTCTGAGGGACTCACCACTCAGTGGGGAGTCAGGGCACATCTGGAATAACCAGGGGAGCCCAAAGAACATCAGAGTTGCCTTCACAGGGACCCACCAGTCGATGGACCAGGGATTGCGAAGGAGCCTCAAGCAGAAATGCAAGAAGCGGACCCACGGAACACCGTGGAGTGTAGGCTCACAATCTTCAGTGCAAATGGTGCTTGGGGCCTGGGCTATAAGTAACCCCAAGCAGGACTTCAAGAGTTGTCGAGAAGTTGATGCACTAGCAAATGTGCACGGTGTCCAGGGGTTCCGGTTCCACGTCACTCGTGAGGGCTGCGGGTAACAGTTTTGCTGGGGACTCGGATCGGCCTCTGTGAAGTCTGGAAATCCTCATCCTGGGCTGCAAGTACTTCGGAGTCTGGCGGGAGCTTCAGAGATGCAGACTGTCAAATGCTTCATTGGTGCCTGCCAAGCAGGGGAGTCACTCCTTGACCCCAAGGGAGATTTCTTCAGTCCTCTAGTCTTTAGTAGAGCGTCAAAGTTCCAGGATTCAGTTGCAGAGTTTCGTCCAGGGATATCTAAAGTCCTGTTGCCAGGGTTCCCTTACTTATACTAAAGAAAGGGGTTGGACTAACTCTGGGGACCCACCTATGGGAGGGTTTGGAAAGAGGGGTGGCTACACCCATTTCCTTTGTCCAGTTTCGCACCAGAGCAGGGGCTGGCAGCCCCTGCAACCGGTTTGAACTGGGGTATGCACGGGGACACCAAATGTGCCCCCAGTGCAGGACTTCAAAGCACTCTTGGAGTGCACCCACCCAGCCCCAATCCACTAAGGCCTGTCTGGGAGGTGGTAACACCTCCCTGTGACTGGAAACCTAATGTCCAGGCCTCCCCTCCCGGAGTTTCGGTCAGCAGCAGGAGGCCAGACTCGTGTCTGTGGCTGCAGCATCCATTTTGTGATGCCAGGGCTCTGTTTAGCTGGTACCGGGTATACCGGTGCTGTCATGTCTCTCCCTCTAGAAGGGTGGGATCATACTCCCACACCAGTTACTGGTGTGGGGGTATGATTCCAAGGTGTTTGACACCAAACACGACATGTTTCCGTGCAGCCATCCCAAAGTTAGCATTTACCGCGAGGATATAATGCACTTAAGAGTATATGGTCAGGCTGCACCACAGACAACCCCGGAAAGGAGATTCCGAAGGCTGCAGAGGGGCTCTGCTCATGCATGGGCCCCCTCTCACATAAAACCAAGCACCCTGCCTTCAGGATTGATAAGGCCTGCCATAGGGGTGACTGATAGGTTTCTATGTGCAGTGATAGGTTAGATATAGTGAACCTATATCTCTGTAAGGGGTGCATGCACCACCTTACTCAGGCTGCAGTAGCAGTCCTGTGGTGTCATTTTGGATGGCCTTCCAGGGGTGGCACAATACATGCTTCAGCCCCTGGCAGGCCTCTGGGATACCTATGCCCTGGGTACATAGTATACCATATACTAGGGACTTATAAGGGCACCCCACAATCCAATCTGAGGTGTAGTTAAGGTACATGGAATCAATTTAGAGAGGAAGCAGCTAGGCTGGGGTCCTGGATAGCAGGGCCCCAGCCAGACTAAAGTCGAAAAACAGTGATACACCAGCAAAAAGTGGGGGTAACCATAAGAGGCAGATCCTACTCTCCTACAATAGACGTAGAGCCTTCTGGGTTAAGCTGAAAGTAATCTTGAAGTGCATTTAACATTTTTGGTTTATTATGTTCATTCAGAACAATGCTAGAGTTCATGCGCCATCTGGATTGAGCTTAAAAATTTGAGCAAAGTTGCAATACCATAGAGTACAAAGCATGATCAGAAATATCAATATTACAGATATTAGGGGTCACAACTGAATTAATTAATTGTCGAGAAACTAATAGATAAGCTAATCTTGAATAAGAATTGGGAGGGTTTGAGAAAAAAGTGAACGATTTTTCAGTAGGATAATGTAATCGTCAAATATCCACCAACTTAGTTGTTTTAAAAAAAGATTTTAGAGTAAAAAATGCTCTAGGTAGACGAAATTTAGTGTGAGATGATCTATCTAATAAAGGGTCATATACAAGGTTGAAATCTCTTCCAACTATAAGTGGGACATTACCCAACTTGAGAACTTCAGTAGTTAAAATAGACCAAAAATTAGGGTCATCAACTGTTGGTCCATATACATTAATTAAAAACACAACTGTATATTGAATTTTAACTTTCGCAATAATATATCTACCTTCTGTGTCCGAAGATTTACTTAATATTTGCCAATGCAGTCTTTTTGCGAAAAGGATAGCAACACCATTTTTTTTTACCCATAGCAGGAAATAATAGAATCAACCCACTTTTTCTTCATAAAAGCCAAAACTGTATCTTCAATATATGTCTCTTGTATGAAGCAAATATCTGCTTTATGACTACCTAAATAATCTAAAAAATGTGTACACTTCACGGGATGCCTTAGACCCTTAACATTCAATGAAACAATTTTAATATTATTAATGTTAGCCATAGTGAGTTAGGGAAAATACAAAGAAGAAGAAGAAATAAAGTTTGAAGCATAAAAGGAAAAGAAGTAGCTCTAGAAAAGGACAGTAGGGACAAAAAGGAAAAGAAAGACATGTACGAAACATAGAGAACAACAACATATGAACATATATAACAATCTTGAAACACACACACGCTTTGCAAGCATGACCGAACCATTGGAGCCCTGTAAGGAATTAAACAATTAGGTTAGCCAGAAAAAATAATGCATTAATATTCAAGTAGCAGTCTCATGTGTAGCCATAGGAACCTGGGAATGTTGATCCAAACATATCCGCAGGTCTTCAGGGCATTGAAAGGATTTTGAAAAATTGTCTTTCCAGATTCGCATTGTCGAAGGATCAAAAAGACCATATTTAAATCCAAGACTTTGTAATCGTGGACGAATGCCAGTGAATTCCTTGCGAGTCTTAACAGTTTCTTTAGCAAAATCTTGGTGAATAAAATTTTTATTACTGTTTACCATTAATGAAGGAATCTCTCGTGCCACTTAACTTATCAAGACTAAATGATGGTGATGTAAAACTTTAAAAGTCATTTGGCTCGGTTTAGTATGATGTGGATTACAATGAGAAGGAATCCTGTGAGCTTTATCAATTTCACATTTCTCAGGAAACTTTATACGTAAAAGACCATGTATTAGGTTCTCCCTATATATCCTGCAGTCATTACCTTCTACATCTTCAGGTAAATTAAAAATACACAGGTTAAATTGTCTGTTACGTTTTTCCAAATCAAGAAGAAGATTAGACATAGGAGATATCTTAGCCACAAGCGGCGAGAAAGAATCAATTTTGACTTTATAGTCTTGAATTTTAATTGCATTGTCAGATATTTTCATTGACATGCTAGCCATATCTTTTCGTAAGTTCTTAAGTTCTGACGCAATAGTATCAGTGGTAGAGCGAATTGCCTGAATCTCATCAAATAGTAAAGACAAAGGAGGTTCAGTAGATTCCACCACTTTAGATTTAACAGGAGGAGAAATATTTTGTTTCTTTTTATTATGTTGAGCCTGCATATTTTTTGTCTCCATCTTTCTTAAAATAGATTTCAGCAGCCAAAAAGAATCAAATATGTAGGAGAGAATTAATAATAAAGAAAATCCTTCAATAAGAGAGGTGCATCAGCTAAAAATGACTGTGGGAGTGACTAGGACGAAGCCTCGCCCTTTCCAGAGTATTACTCCGACCCCCTGACTGGAATGCAGGGCTGTACCTGAATGAAGAGGTCGAGGTGGAACCAGGACGCAAGAAACACTGCCCTCTGATGACCGGCGGGACCGGAAAACTCCTCAACGGTAGGTAAAAGGCTCCAGACACTGCTGCCAGCAATATTTTATAAAATTCTGGCTGTTAAATGCAGAAAAAAACATTGTTTAAGGGCCGACGTGGTGAGAGCTCATCGGGGGACGGCCATCTTGAATTGCGCGCTCGCGCATCTCCAGGATGTGACCTTTCTTAGTAAGCGCACACAGTGAGTTATGTGAGGGCAGGTTAGGTTACCATATCTAGGGTAACGATACATGTGCAATAAGGATCAAAGAGATTTATCCGACCATTTTTGAGTGAATTCAAACATAAAATTAGAAAGAGAAAGCATATATAATCATGATGCGGTTATTATTTGAATGTGCCTATCACGAGATCAGGGCGCATGTACTATGTTGATTAGAACCTGCATGCAAGAGAAGTGCTGTATATTAGAGTTATATGTACCTCCATATCATAGATATTCCAAATGAACCCAGTTCCTTTGAGTGGTAATAGCCATAACTCCATCTGGGGAATTAGTATATGATAGTTTGAATTCCGTCGTATGGAGTAGTAAGTAAAATAATTTGGAGAATAAGTATCCGATGCAATGATCGGCTAAAGTGTATAGTGCACACTCATCCAGGGCATAAACCACTGGATAAAGCAATATTTTAAATACGTTTCCTTCGTAGCATAGAGAGAATAAGCAGATATATCTAGAAAGGACCAAAATATTGGTAGTTATATTCTAAGTTTTTAAAGGGCAATAATAAGCTAGCCAACCTTGTTATATTGGGTAGTTTAAACAGATTCTTGACTCACCCTGATTCAAGAGATACCATCGTGCGAGTTCGCAATATATAATGCTCCTATTGTTGCGGGTGCCCTATTATGGGTAAGGCCCTGTTATCTAAAATAAAGATTAAAGCCAGGGATCATGAGTAAAGGTCATCTTGTCGTAGTTTTAAAATGGGCATGAACGGAGCCGTACCGTGGCTTAAAAAATTAGGCAAATAAGAGGGAAGGGGTTAAGAAAGTTACCTAGAGCTATTGTGACTCTCCTCTGCAAGTATGCAGCGAGGTCAGGCATCCTGGCGTTCTGTGTTGCACCATCTTGCTCCTGTCCTGTAAGTTTCGGGGTGATTTGTTGAGCGGGGGCCGAGAAAAAAGGGTGTCCCAAAAACGCGTTTTCTCCATGTTAATTTCCATAGGAAACTTTAGACAAAGCTACAGCCCGAACTGCTGAATGGAATTACACCAAATTTAGCAAAAGGTAGGTCTTGGTTCAGAAAGCGTTCTTATTTTAAATGTTGTAAATCCGTTCAGTAGTTCCTGAGAAATTCAAAAATAAAAAATATCGATATCTGGTGACCGAGGAGGATACGCGAACCCTCCCGATCACAAGCTTCATTTTGATTGGCTGTCAACATTCCAAACCAAGAAGTGTTGGGAGCCATCTTGTGACTCAGTAAAAAAAAGTCACAAGAAAAAAGGGAAAAAAGTGTTAAAAATGAAGAAACGGGGGCAGGATAGAAACACCCTGACCCCCTAGGCCTGCTCAGGGGCTCCCACAGGTACCCCCAGGACAAAAAAAAAGCATATTTTTTTATTTTTTCAGCGGAATTCGCGTTGGGTTCCCGCGCTTCGTTTTAATAAGCCCCCGGGTGGGCCAGGTCCCGGGGACAATAAGTAAAATATGTGCGGGGGCCCACACAGCCCCGGGGACCGCCACCTCCCTGGGGCTTTTGAAATAATATGCAGGGGGCACACAGCCCCCCCACAGCCCCAGGGACTGCCACCTCCCCGGGGCTTCTTTTAAGAAATTGCGTGGGGGGGTTCCTGCCCTCCCCACACCTCCCCGGGGCTTAAATTATAAATATTAAGTGTGGGGGGGCTCCTGCCCCTCCCCACAGTGTCCCGGGGACCACCACCTCCCCGGGGCAATTTTAATTAAGGGTGGGAGTCCATTGCGGACCCCCGGCCCCAGGGACCACAACCGCCCTGGGGCTAGTTTCATGTTGGGAGGGGGGCCGTGTGATCCATCTCCTGGTGCCCTCTATGGCCCTAGGGACTGCCATTCCCCAGGGCCGGCTGCGGTCAATGTCCTGGGGTGCCCACCCTGACAAATAGCAGTTTGCAATGGCAGGGCGGGAGCACGCTCCCGCCTTGTCATTGCAAACTCTGCATGTAAGCAGCTCCCCTTGTCCAAAAGCAATGCCGGCTCCCATAGGAGGTGGGGCGCTGGCTGGGACCGCGGGGGCATTGGGGCTCCCCCTGTGGTCCTCAATGTAAGGCCAGGCCCCGGGGGCCCTTGGAGGGGGGCCACGAGGCCCCCCTCCAAAATAAAAAAAATCAAGGCTGGCCAGGTCCCAGGGGATGGGGTCCCCAGGGCCATAATTGGCCTCAGTAGGGGGGCCACGCAGCCCCCCTCCAAAATAAAAAATAAAAAATGTAAAGGCTGGCCAGGCCTCGGGGGATGGGGTCCCAGGGGCAAATAGTTGCCCAGGGAAGGGGGGCCACACGGCCCCCCCTCCTGAAAAAATATTTTTTCTTTTAAACGAGGCAATGCCCCAGGGGGTGGTGTCCTCGGGCCGAAAAAGGCCTCAGGAGGGCAGCTGCACGGCCCCCCTCCTTTAAAAATAATATATAAATATGTGGCCATGCCCCGGGGCCGAAATCGGCCTCGGGAGGGGGGCTTCGCGGCCCCCTTCCCGTTTAAAAAAAAACAAAAATGAATAGTGGCAGGCCCTGGGGGATGGGGTCCACAGAGCCCAGAAAATATTGAGAGAAGGGGGGCCACACAGCCCGCCTACTAACCCCCCAAAAAAGGGGAAAAGAAAAACGGCATCTCGCTGGAGGTCAAGCCCCCTCCCTGCACCACTCTGCAAATGCACCTCCTGGCTCGTTCTGGTTTGGGGGATTAAGTCCCCTAGAATCTTAAGGGTCCTTAGGGGCCAACTAGCCCACCAGGTACCTCCAGTAAGACCCACAAAGTGGGATTGCTGAGAGGTGGTCCAAGGCCATGCCCCTTTTTACACCACTCTGCAAACACGCCCCTTGGCGCACTGCTGGTGGGGCGATGAGGTCCTCTTGTGTCCTGAGGACCTCAGGACTGAAGTGGACTTCATCCCCTGAGCAGCAGTGCACCAGGAGGTGCGTTTGCAGAGTGGTGTAAAAAGGGGGCGTGGCCTCTGACCACTCTCATCAATCCAGCTGTGTGGGGCTTACTGGAGGTACCTGGTGGGCTAGTTGGCCCCCAAGGACCCTCAGGAGGCAAGGGGACGTCATCACCCAACAAAGAGCGCACCAGGAGGCGCGTTTGCAGAGTGGTGGACAAAGGGGGCATGGCCTGTGTCCACCTGTCAGCAATCCCACTATCTGGCACATACTGGAGGTATCAGGTAGGCTAGTTGTCCCCGAAGGACCCCCAGCAGTAAAGTGGACTTTAATCATCATCCAAGAGCGCGCCAGGGAGCGCGTTTGCAGAGTGGTGGGGAAAGGGGGTGTGGCCTGCAATGAGAACTTAGCAATGCTGTTGTGTGGGACTTACTGGAGGTAATAGGAGGGGTAGTTGACTCCCAAGGTTGGCCTTGGGGGTCAACTACCCCTCCTGTTACCTCCACTAAGTCCTACACAGTGGAATTGCTAAGAGGTCTTCGGAGGCCATGCCCCCCCTTTCTCCACCACTCTGCAAACTCACCTCCTGGCACAGTACTGGTTGGGGAATGAAGTCCACTTTACTACTGAGGAACTTTGGGGGCCAAGAAGCCCTCCTGGTACCTCCTGTAAGCCCTACGCAGCAGAATTCCTGAGCACTGATTGGAGGCCCAGCCCCCTTTCTCCACCACTCTGCAAACGTGACTACCAGTTAAGGAAACATTTGTAATGTAATAGGTCTCACATTTGCAAGAGGTAGAGCTATTGGCGTTGTAAATGTAAAAGTTTTTTACTAATGTTTTTTGGAGTGGAGTGGATGTACGTTGTGTAGTAGAATTATGTGGTATGTTGTGCAGTGAAATTATGTGGATAGAAAGTATGTGGTATTTAGTGTATAGGAATTATGTAGAGTGATTATGTGTTATGGAGAGTAATTATGTGGTTTGGTAGTCTGTGTTGTGGAGTGGTAACCTCAGGTTTAGTCTTCCTCGTGTCCATAGAAGCTAAACTATGAACTCAATGAGACAAAAAAATGAAGGAATCACTGAGGAGCACTTCTGGACCTAGTGAGAGGTATGAGCAGGGCCACTGGAATTATGCGACTGTTTGGCTGCACCAACTTTCGCACAATTATACATTTTCTGCATTAGCCACATAATCCATCATCTGCTGCCTAATCTACAGATTTGAACAAAAAAAGCCTTGTTTCTGGCTCAAACGTTACCAAAAATGCAGCGACAAGTGTTACAGCGTGGTGGAAGGTCCTTTGCAAACCTAGAATGGTCACCTGTTACTTATTGCTAAATATGGGTGTTAAATTGGTACTAATGGTGTGCAAGCCACTCCTGCTTCTTTCTGCGTCTCTCTTGCCTCTTTCTGCATTTCTGTTGCTTCTTTCTACACCTTTCTTTTTATGCACGTCTCTTGCCTCTTTCTGCATCTGTTGCCTCTTTCTGTATCTCGCTTGTATCTTTGTGCACCCCTCTTGCCTCATTCTGCACCTGTCTTGCCTCTGTCTGCACCCCTCTTCCTGCACCCCTCCTGCCTCTTTCTGCACATATCTTCCTTCTTTCTGTACTTCTTTTGTTTCTTTCTGCACCTCTCTTGCTTTTTTCTGCACCCCTCTTGCCTCTTTCTCCACCCCTCTTGCCTCTTTCTCCACCCCTCTTCCCCCTTTCTGCATCTCTGTTGCTTCTTTCTGCACTTCTCTTGCCTCTTTCTCCACCCCCTTCCCTCTTTCTGCACATCTGTTGCTTCTTTCTGCACTTCTTTTGTTTCTTTCTGCACCTCACTTCTTTCGGCACCCTTTTTGCCTCTTCTGCACCCCTCTTCCTGCACCCCTCTTGCCTCTTTCTGCACCTCTGTTACTTCTTTCTGCACTTCTTCTGTTTCTTTCTGCAGCTCTCTTCCTTCTTTCTGCCCCCTTGCCTCTTTCTCCAACCATCCACCCTCTTTCTGCACCCCTGTTGCCTCTTTCTACACCTCTTTTCTTTCTTTCTGCACTTCTTTTGTTTATTTCTGCACATCTCTTGCTTCTTTCTGCACCCCAGGTGCCTCTTCCCACACCGCTCTTCCCTCTTTTTGCACCCCTCTTGCCACTTTCTGCACCTCTGTTGCATCTTTCTGCACTCCTCTTGCTTCTTTCTGTACTCCTCATGCCTCTTTCACATCCCTCTTCACTCTTTGTGCACCCAACTTGCCTCTTTCTGCACCTCTGTTCCTTCTTTCTGCACTTCTTTTGTTTATTTCTGCACGTCTCTTGCTTCTTTCTGCACCGATTGTGCCTTTTTTGGCACCCCTCTTCCCTCTGTTTTTACCCCTCTTGCCTCTTTCTACACCTCTCTTGCTTCTTTCGGCACCACTCATGCTTCTTTCTGCACCCCTATTCCCTCTTTCTGCACCTCTATTCCTTCTTTCTGCACTTCTTTTGTTTCTTTCTGCACCTCTCTTGCTTCTTTCTGCAACCTTCTTGCCAGTTTTTCCACGCCTGGTCCCCCTTTTGCATCTCTGTTGCTTCTTTCTGAACTTCTCTTCCCTCTTTCTGCACCTCTGTTGCTTCTTTCTGCATTTCTCTTGTTTCTTTCTGCACCTTTGTCCCTTCTTTCTGCAACCCTTGTGCCTCTTTCTGCACCCCTCTTCCCTCTTTCTGCACCCCTCTTGCCTCTTTCTGCACCTCTGTTCCTTCTTTCTGTACTTCTTTTGTTTCTTTCTGCAACTCTCTTGCCTCTTTCTGCATGCCTCTTGCTTCTTTCTGCACCCCTTGTGCCTTTCATACCCCTATACCCTCTTTTGCACCTCTCTTGCCTCTTTCTGTACCTCTGTTCCTTCTTTCTGTACTTCTTTTGATTCTTTCTGCACATCTCTTGTTTCTTTCAGTATCCCTCTTGCCTCTTTCTCCACCCCACTTCCCCCGTTCTGCATCTCTGTTGCTTCTTTATGCATTTCTCTTGCTTCTTTCTGCATCTCTCTTACTTCTTTCTGCACCCCTCCTGCCTCTTTCTGCACACCTTATCCCTCTTTCTGCACTCCTCTTGCCTCTTTCTGCACCTCTGTTGCTTCTTTCTGTACTTCTTTTGTTTCTTTCTGCACCCCTCGTACCTCTTTCTGCACCTCTGTGCCTTCTTTCTGCACTTCTTTTGTTTCTTTCTGTAGCTCTTGCTTCTTTCTACATCCCTTTTGCCTCTTTGTGCACCCCTCTTGCCTCTTTCTGCACCTCTGTTCCTTCTTTCTGTACTTCTTTTGTTTCTTTCTGCACCCCTCTTTCTTCACCCCTGTTGCCTCTTTCTGCACCTCTGTTCCTTCTTTCGCACTTCTTTAGTTTCTTGCTGCACATCTCTTACTTTTTTCTGCACCCCTCATGCCTCTTTCTGCAGCCCTCTTCCCTATTTTTGCACCCCTCTCACCTCTTTCTGCACCTCTGTTCCTTCTTTCTGCTCTTCTTTTGTTTCTTTCTGCACCTCTCTTGCCACTTTCTCCACCCCTGTTCACCCTTTTTTGCATTACTGTTGCTTCTTTCTGCACTTCTCTTGCCTCTTTCTCCACCCCTCATCCCTCTTTCTTCACCCCTGTTGCCTCTTTCTGCACCTCTGTTCCTTCTTTCGCACTTCTTTAGTTTCTTGCTGCACATCTCTTACTTTTTTCTGCACCCCTCATGCCTCTTTTTGCAGCCCTCTTCCCTATTTTTGCACCCCTCTCACCTCTTTCTGCACCTCTGTTCCTTCTTTCTGCTCTTCTTTTGTTTCTTTCTGCACCTCTCTTGCCACTTTCTCTACCCCTGTTCGCCCTTTTTTGCATTACTGTTGCTTCTTTCTGCACTTCTCTTGCCTCTTTCTCCACCCCTCATCCCTCTTTCTGCACCTCTGTTGCTTCTTTATACACTTCTCTTGCTTCTTTCTGCACCTGTCCCTTCTTTCTGTAACCCTTGTGCCTCTTTCTGCACCCCTCTTCCCTCTTTCTGCACCCCTGTTGCCTCTTTCTGCACCTCTGTTCCTTCTTTCTGCACTTCTTTTCTTTCTTTCTGCTACTCTCTTGCTTCTTTCTGCACCCCTCTTGCTTCTTTCTGGACCCTTCGTGCCTCTTTCACACCCCTCTTCCCTCTTTCTGCACCCCTCTTGCCTCTTTCTGCACCTCTGTTCCTTCTTTTTGCACTTCTTTTGTTGCTTTCCGCACCTCTCTTGTTTCTTTCTGTATCCCTCTTGCCTCTTTCTCCACCCCTCTTCCCGCTTTCTGCACTCCTCTTGCCTCTTTCTGCACTTCTGTTGCTTCTTTCTGTACTTCTTTTGTTTCTTTCAGCACCCCTCTTGCCTCTTATTGCACCTCTGTTCCTTCTTTCTGCACTTCTTTTGTTTCTTTCTGCGCCTCTCGCTTCTTTCTGCACCCCTTTTGCCTCTTTCTACACCCCTCTTGCCTCTTTCTGCACCTCTGTTCCTTCTTTCTGCACTTCTTTTGTTTCTTTCTGCAACTCTCTTGCTTCTTTCTGCACCCCTCTTGATTCTTTCTGCACCCCTCGTGCCTCTTTCACACCCCTCTTCCCTCTTTCTGCACCCCTCTAGCCTCTTTCTGCACCTCTGTTCCTTCTTTCTGCTCTTCTTTTTTTTCTTTCTGCAGCTCACTTGCTTCTTTCTGCACCCCCTTGCCTCTTTCTCCACCCCTCTTCCCTCTTTCTTCACCCCTGTTGCCTCTTTCTGCACCTCTGTTCCTTCTTTCTGCACTTCTTTTGTTTCTTTCTGCACCTACCTTGCTTCTTTCTGTACCACTCGTGCCTCTTTCTGCACCCCTCTTCCCTCTTTTTGCACCCCTCTTGCCTCTTTCTGCACCTCTGTTGCTTCTTTCTGCACTACTCTTGCTTCTTTCTGCACCTCTGTGCTTCTTTCTGCACTTCTCTTACCTCTTTCTCCACCCCTCATCCCTCTTTCTGCACCTCTGTTGCATCTTTCTGCACTTTTCTTGCTTCTTTCTGCACCTCTGTCGCTTCTTTCTGCAACCCTTGTACCTCTTTCTGCACCCCTTTCCCTCTTTATGCTCCCCTCTTGCTTCTTTCTGTATCCCTCTTGCCTCTTTCTCCACCCCACTTCCCCCTTTCTGCATCTCTGTTGCTTCTTTATGAAATTCTCTTGCTTCTTTCTGCACCTCTCTTACTTCATTCTGCACCGCTCGTGCCTTTTTCTGCACCCCTCTTCCCTCTTTCTGCACTCCTCATGCTTCTTTCTGCACCTCTGTTTCTTCTTTCTGCACTTCTTTTATTTCTTTCTGCACCTCTCATGCTTCTTTCTGCACCCCTCTTCCCTCTTTCTGCACCCCTCTTGCCTCTTTCTGCACCTCTGTTCCTTCTTTCTGCTCTTCTATTTTTTCTTTCTGTACCTCTCTTGCTTCTTTCTGCACCCCTCTTGCCGCTATCTCCACCCCTGTTCCCTGTTTTTGCATCCCTGTTGCTTCTTTCTGCACTTCTCTTGCCTCTTTCTCCACCCCTCAACCCTCTTTCTGCACCTCTGTTGCATCTTTTTGCACTTCTCTTGCCTCTTTCTGCACCTCTGTCCCTTCTTTCTGCAACCCTTGTACCTCTTTATGCATCCCTTTTCCCTCTTTCTCCTCCCCTCTTGCCTCTTTCTGCACCTCTGTTCCTTATTTCTGCACTTCTTTTGTTTCTTTCTGCAACACTCTTGCTTCTTTCTGTATCCCTCTTGCCTCTTTCTCCATCCCACTTCCCCCTTTCTGCATCTCTGTTGCTTCTTTATGAAATTCTCTTGCTTCTTTCTGCACCTCTCTTACTTCATTCTGCACCGCTCGTGCCTCTTTCCGCACCCCTCTTCCCTCTTTCTGCACTCCTCTTGCTTCTTTCTGCACCTCTGTTTCGTTTTTCTGCACTTCTTTTATTTCTTTCTGCACCTCTCTTGCTTCTTTCTGCACCCATCTTGCCTCTTTCTCCACCCCTCTTCCCCCTTTTTTCATCTCTGTTGGTTCTTTCTGCACTTCGCTTGCCTCTTTCTCCCCCCCTCATCCGTCTTTCTGCATCTCTGTGCTTCTTTCTGCACTTCTCTTGCTTATTTCTGCACCTTTCTTGGTTCTTTCTACACCTCTGTTCCTTCTTTCTGCACTTCTTTTGTTGCTTTCTGCACCTCTCTTGTTTCTTTCTGTATCCCTCTTGCCTCTTTCTCCACCCCACTTCCCCCTTTCTGCTTCTCTGTTGCTTCTTTATGCACTTCTCTTGCTTCTTTCTGCACCTTTCTTGCTTATTTCTGCACCCCTCTTCCCTCTTTTTGCACTCTTCTTGCCTCTTTCTGCACCTCTGTTGCTTCTTTCTGCACTTCTTTTGTTTCTTTCAACACCCCTCTAGCCTCTTATTGCACCTCTGTTCCTTCTTGTTGTACTTCTTTTGTTTCTTTCTGCACCTCTTGCTTCTTTCTGCACCCCTTTTGCCTCTTTCTACACCCCTCTTGCCTCTTTCTGCACCTCTGTTCCTTCTTTCTGCACTTCTTTTGTTTCTTTCTGCAACTCTCTTGCTTCTTTCTGCACCCCCCTTGCTTTTTTCTGCACCCCTCGTGCCTCTTTCACGCCCCTCTTCCCTCTTTTTGCACCCCTCTTGCCTCTTTCTGCACCTCTGTTCCTTCTTTCTGCTCTTCTTTTGTTTCTTTCTGCAGCTCTCTTGCTTCTTTCTGCACCCCCTTGCCTCTTTCTCCACCCCTCTTCCCTCTTTCTTCACCCCTGTTGCCTCTTTCTGCATTGCTGTTCCTTCTTTCTGCACTTCTTTTGTTTCTTTCTGCACATATCTTGCTTCTTTCTGCACCCCTCATGCCTCTTTCTCCACCCCTCTTCCCTCTTTCTTCACCCCTGCTGCCTCTTTCTGCACCGCTGTTCCTTCTTTCTGCACTTCTTTTGTTTCTTTCTGCACATATCTTGCTTTTTTCTGCACCCCTCGTGCCTCTTTCTCCACCCCTCTTCCCTCTTTCTTCACACCTGTTGCCTCTTTCTGCACCGCTGTTCCTTCTTTCTGCACTTCTTTTGTTTCTTTCTGCACATATCTTGCTTCTTTCTGCACCCCTCTTGCCTCTTTCTATATAGATAGCTATAGTTAGTTGGACATTTCACTCGTACAAAACCAGAGAAATTCGGCCGTTATAGTTATTTGAGCTAACTATAACTCGCGCCCCCGCAATGCACTGCTGATGATGTCACATATTACATCACTCATGACATGGTCAGTGACATCACTGATGACATCATTGATGACATCTCAAATGACATCACTGATGACATCATCTACTTAATATCTGATGTACCTCCTCACACCCTGATATAACCTTTCATACACCCACTCTAAAATACAGACTACCATTCTCGAAACCACAGACATACCAATACCAGTTAGTACATACCCACTCACTGATTCATAGGTCTACACACATCCACTCACTCACTGATACAGTCACTCATACATGCAGTCACTCATCCATACAGCCACTCTCACAATCACTCACTCTCACATATAGTCACTGATATACTCCAACATTCACATATACTGCCTTTCACATATGTAGCTAGCCACACATATAACACTTAGACATCCATTCACTCACCAACACAGCCATACACACACTCACTCACCCTTTCAGCCCCTCGCTGACGACCTCATGAACCCATACACCCACTGAATCACGCACTCACACATCCATGGAGGGAGTCACATACCCCCCACCCACCCACACAGACACTCAGGCACCCATACAGGTAATCAGACAACCAATCATTAACCCATATAGACACTCATGTAGCTACTCATCAACCCATGCAGCCATTTACATACCAACTGACAGACTGATACAGACATTCACACAGATTAGTCATTCACCCATGCATTCACTAAGACACATTTAATCTCTCACTTAAACAGTCAGTCACGCAACCACTAAATCATCCATTCAGACACTCATACACCTACTAATTCTTCAATACACCTTTGTGTATCTATAATTAACATTCTTAAACTTTTAAAAATCACCCAGTCTCTGGATGATGTCATCAGTGATGTAATTTGAGATGTCATCAGTGATGTCATCAGGGATGTCACTGACCATGTCATGAGTGATGTAATATGTGACGTCATCAGTAGTGCATTGCGGGGGCGCGAGTTATAGTTAGCTCAACTAACTATAACGGCCGAATTTCTCTGGTTTTGTACGAGTGAAATGTCCAACTAACAATAACGTCCCTGAAACCTGTGGTTTTTTCAGTGAATTTCTAAGGTTTTATAAATGCTAATTTCTAACCATAACGTCCCTGAAACCTATGGTTTTTTCAGTATATAATTATATATCTACATATATATTAAACAATCGCCTTAAGCATTTCTGGAACGCACTCGACAGACTGCTGAAAACCTAAGGGTTTATTAAAAATTGGCAACCAACAAACTTCGTCCGGTTCTTTAAACTTCACTTGCCGACGCGTTTCAAGGTTACGACCTCTTCCTCATGGGCAGCTGATAGAAAGTCTCAGAGTGCTCTGCATGCTATTTATGTATAGTACCTTCCCACAGTGGGCGTTTATTTAGTACAAACTTCGTGTGATGCATGCTGGATTATTGAGTCCATAACGAGCCTTTTGGACCCTCAGTGGTTTCTGTAGACTTCCATTACAGCATATATTTCTTTCCCTTTAGTAGGGCTTTCTCCGGATTCGTTGCTGATTATTGTATGCCTCAACAGCTGTGCTTTTGGTGCGGAACCGTTCCCACCAAAGCCTCTCTACCTTCCGAGATGGTGCGCCAGCACGGCAAGGCTGCCGCGTTATCCATATTAAACAATCGCCTTAAGCATTTCTGGAACGCACTCGACAGACTGCTGAAAACCTAAGGGTTTATTAAAAAATTGGCAACCAACAAACTGCGTCCGGTTCTTTAAACTTCACTTGCCGACGCGTTTCAAGGTTACGACCTCTTCCTCATGGGCAGCTGATAGAAAGTCTCAGAGTGCTCTGCATGCTATTTATGTATAGTACCTTCCCACAGTGGGCGTTTATTTAGTACAAACTTCGTGTGATGCATGCTGGATTATTGAGTCCATAACGAGCCTTTTTGGACCCTCAGTGGTTTCTGTAGACTTCCATTACAGCATATATTTCTTTCCCTTTAGTAGGGCTTTCTCCGGATTCGTTGCTGATCATTGTATGCCTCAACAGCTGTGCTTTTGGTGCGGAACCGTTCCCACCAAAGCCTCTCTTCCTTCCGAGATGGTGCGCCAGCAGCGCAAGGCTGCCGCGTAATCCATATTAAACAATCGCCTTAAGCATTTCTGGAACGCACTCGACAGACTGCTGAAAACCTAAGGGTTTATTAAAAAATTGGCAACCAACAAACTTCGTCCGGTTCTTTAAACTTCACTTGCCGACGCGTTTCAAGGTTACGACCTCTTCCTCATGGGCAGCTGATAGAAAGTCTCAGAGTGCTCTGCATGCTATTTATGTATAGTACCTTCCCACAGTGGGCGTTTATTTAGTACAAACTTCGTGTGATGCATGCTGGATTATTGAGTCCATAACGAGCCTTTTTGGACCCTCAGTGGTTTCTGTAGACTTCCATTACAGCATATATTTCTTTCCCTTTAGTAGGGCTTTCTCCGGATTCGTTGCTGATTATTGTATGCCTCAACAGCTGTGCTTTGGTGCGGAACCGTTCCCACCAAAGCCTCTCTTCCTTCCGAGATGGTGCGCCAGCAGGGCAAGGCTGCCGCGTAATCCATATTAAACAATCGCCTTAAGCATTTCTGGAACGCACTCGACAGACTGCTGAAAACCTAAGGGTTTATTAAAAAATTGGCAACCAACAAACTTCGTCCGGTTCTTTAAACTTCACTTGCCGACGCGTTTCAAGGTTACGACCTCTTCCTCATGGGCAGCTGATAGAAAGTCTCAGAGTGATCTGCATGCTATTTATGTATAGTACCTTCCCACAGTGGGCGTTTATTTAGTACAAACTTTGTGTGATGCATGCTGGATTATTGAGTCCATAACGAGCCTTTTTGGACCCTCAGTGGTTTCTGTAGACTTCCATTACAGCATATATTTCTTTCCCTTTAGTAGGGCTTTCTCCGGATTCGTTGCTGATTATTGTATGCCTCAACAGCTGTATATATATATATATAGATAGATAGATAGATAGATAGATAGATAGATAGATAGATAGAATAGATATTCACTGAAAAAACCACAGGTTTCAGGGACGTTATAGTTAGTTGGACATCCTCCATGGATGTGTGAGTGAGTGATTCAGTGGGTGTATGGGTTTATGAGTGCGTCTTGAGGGGCTGTATAGGTGAGTGAGTGTACATATGGCAGTGTTGGTATATGTGTGAGTATCTACATATGTAAAAGGCAGTATATGTGAATGTTGGAGTATATAAGTGACTATATGTGAGAGTGAGTGATTGTGAGAGTAGCTGTATGGATGAGTGTGTGCTTGTGTCAGTGATTGTATAAGAGAGTAAGTATGTGTTAGTATCTGTATGAATAAGTGAGGTGGTGTGCGTATAACTGTATTAGTGAGTAAATGGCAGTGTGATTGAGTCTTTGGGTGACTGAATAGGTGTGTGAGTATCTCTGTGGATGAGTGGCAGTATGTGAGTGTTTGTATGGGTGTATGAGTGCATATATCAGAGGCTGTATTGATGAGTGACTGTGTGTATGAGTGACTGTATCGGTGAGTGAGTGGATGTGTGTAGACCTATGAATCAGTGAGTGGGTATGTACTAACTGGTATTGTTGTGTCTATGGTTTTGAGAATGGTAGTCTGCATTTTAGAGTGGGTGTATGAAAGGTTATATTAGGGTGTGAGGAGGTGCATCAGATATTAAGTGGATGATGTCGACAGTGATGTTATCCGTGATGTCATTTGAGATGGTATCAGTGATGTCATCAGTGATGTCACTGGCCATGTCATGAGTGATGTAATATGTGATGTCATCAGCAGTGCATTGCAGGGGCGCGAGTTATAGTTAGCTCAACTAACTATAATGGCCGAATCTCTCTGGTTTTGTACGAGTGTAATGTCCAACTAACTATAACGTCCCTGAAACCTGTGGTTTTTTTCAGTGAATTTCTAAGGTTTTTTAAATGCTAATTCCTAACTATAACGTCCCTGAAACCTCTGTTTTTTTCAGTGAATTTCTAAGGTTTTATAAATGCTAGTTTTTAAATATGCCTACATAGGTAGGACATGTGCAGAAAGAGGAAGAAAGGCACAGAAAGAAGCAAGAGAAGTGCCGAAAGAGGCAACAGAAGTCCAGAAAGAGGAAGAAAGATGTAGAAAGAAGCAAGAGAAGTGCAGAAAGAACCAACAGCGGTGCAGAAAGATGCCTACTTTGACTGTACCTTACAACAGACTTATACAAAGTAGCCTAATCACTAATCCTTCTCCCAAGATGTGTTAAACCTCACTTTTCTCTTGAAGGTTCACTATTAATCGACTGCTCAGAATGTTAGGCCTACCTGAGGAAGAGGTGTGGCGCAGCGGCCAGGGCGACTGACTCCGGAACCCGGGGACTCACGGATCATTCCCCGGCACCGGCGGCATATCAGCCTAGCACCATGTGACTCTGGGCAATAGCTCACTTAATCTTCGCGACGGCCCCCAGCGCCTTGACACCTTCGGCAAATTGTTCGCGCTTTACAAATACTGGACATTTACCAAATATAAAACAGCAATCCTAAGCATATCACTGCTGTAAGTCTGACCAAGTTTGTGAAGGTATGCATGCGTGTCTCTGCTTTTACAGAGTGACATGTTACATAAAAATAAACATAGAAATACTTGAATACCTGTGTTTCAAACAGCATACTCTGTGAATATGTATACAAAAAGGTGTATGTATTTCTTTCTGCTCATAATACAGGGCACATGGGTATTCAATAGTATGTTTGAGGGGCTCTATAACACCTATATACATAGGACATGTCTGCCTGTGCAACTGAATGGCAGAGCAGAAATGAGAACATTTAACCACCTATAGAAGAAGCTATCCACTTTTTAAGCTACCATCTTCAGATGTATAACACATGTGAGAATACATATACAAGTAGACATTTACCTCAGTCACAAGAGCACGCAGACCTTTAAACTTGACAGCTTGCACTTCCTATTTGAGTACAGAAAGAGGTGAGAGAAGTACAGAAAGTAGCAAGGGATGTGCAGAAAAAGGCAAGAGGGGTGCAAAAAGAGGGAAGAGGGGTGCAGAAAGAGGCATGAGGGGTGCAGAAAGAAGCAATAGATGTGCAGAAAGAAACAAAAGTTAAAAAAAAGGAACAGATGTGCAGAAAGAGACAAGGGGGTGCAGAAAGAGGAAAGAGGGGTGCAGAAAGAGGTAAAAGGGGTACAGAAAGAAGCAAGAGAGGTGCAGAAAGAAACAAAAGAAGTGCAGAAAGAAGGAAAAGAGGTGGAGAAAGAGTCAAGAGGGGTGCAGAAAGAGGGAAGAGGGGTGTGAAAGAAGCATGAGGGGTGCAGAAAGAAGCAAGAGGGGAGCAGAAAGAAGCAAGAGAGTTGCAGAAAGAAACAAAAGAAGTGCAGAAAGAAGGAACAGAGGTGCAGAATGAGGCAAGGAGGGTGCAGAAAGAGGATAGGGGTGCAAAAAGAGGCACAGGGGTTGCAGAAAGAAGGGACAGAGGTGCAGAAAGAAGCAAGAGAAGTGCAGAAAGAGACAATAGGGGTGCAGAAAGAGGGTAGAAGTGTGCAGAAAGAGGCAAAAGGGGTGCAGAAAGAAGTTGGAGATGCAGAAAGAAACAAAAGAAGTGCAGAAAGAAGGAACAGAGGTGCAGAAAGAGGCAAGAGGGGTGCGGGAAGAGGGGTGTGAAAGAGGCACAAGGGGTACAGAAAGAAGCGAGAGAGGTGCAGAAAGAAGCAACTGAGGTGCAGAAAGAGGGAAGAGGGGTGGAGGAAGAGACAAGAGAAGTGCAGAAAGAAGCAACAGAGATGCAGAAAGGGGGAAGAGGGATGGAGAAAGAGGCTAGAGGGGTGCGGAAAGAAGCAAGAGCAGTGCAGAAAGAAACAAAAGAAGTGCAGAAAGAAGGAACAGAGGTGTAGAAAGAGGCAAGAGGACTGCAGAAAGAGAGAAGGGGATGCAGAAAAAGGCACAAGGTGTGCGGAAAGAAGCAAGAGAGGCACAGAAAGACACAAGATAATTGCCGAAAGAAGCAACAGAGATGCAGAAAGAGGGAAGAGGGGTGGAGAAGGAGGCAAGAGAAGTGCAGAAAGAAGCAACAGACTTGCAGAAAGGGGGAACAGGGGTGGAGAAAGTGGCAAGAGGTGTGCAGAAAGAAGCAGGAGATCTGCAGAAAGAAACAAAAAGAAGTACAGAAAGAAGGAACAGAGGTGCAGAAAGAGGGAAGGAGGGTGGAGAAAAAAGCAAGGGGGTGCAGAAAGAAGTAAGAGAGCTGCAGAAAAAAACAAAAGAAGTGCAGAAAGAAGGAACAGAGGTGCAGATAGAGGTTAGAGGGGTACAGAAAGAGGAAAGAGAGGTACAGAAAGAAGCAAGAGAGGTGCAGAAAGAAGCAACAGATGTGCAGAAAGAGGGAAGAGGGGTGGAGAAAGAGACAAGAGAAGTGCAGAAAGAAGCAACAGAGATGCAGAAAGGGGGAAGAGGGGTGCAGAAAGGGGGAAGAGGGTTGAAGAAAGAAGCAAGAGAGGTGCAGAAAGAAGCAAAAGAAGTGCAAAAAGAAGCAACAGAGATGCAGAAAGGGGAAGTGGGGTGGAGAAAGAGGCAAGAGGGATACAGAAAGATGCAAGAGAGATGCAGAAAGAAACAAAAGAAGTGCAGAAAGAAGGAACAGAGGTGCAGAAACAGGCAAGAGGAGTGAAGAAAGAGGGAAGAGGGGTGCAGAAAGAGGCACAAGGGTTGCAGAAAGAAGGGGCAAAGGTGCAGAAAGAAGCAAGGTGAAGTGCAGAAAGAAGCAACAGAGGTGCAGAAAGAGGAATGAGGGGTAGAGAAAGAGGCAAGAGAAGTGCAGAAAGAAGCAACAAAGATGTTAAAAGGGGGGACTGGAGGGGAGAAAGCGGCAAGAGGGGTGCAGAAAGAAGCAAGAGAGGTGCAGAAAGAAACAAAAGAAGAGCAGAAAGAAGAAACAGAGGTGCAGAAAGAGGCAAGAGGTGTGCAGGAAGAGGGAAGAGCGGTGCAGAAAGAACCACGAGTGGTGCTGAAAGAAGCAAGAGAGGTGCAGAAAGAAGCAAGAGTAGTGCAGAAAGAAGCAGCGGAGGTGCAGAAAGAGGCAAGAGGGGTGCAGAAAGAAGCAAGAGATGTGCAGAAAGTAGCAAAAGAAGTGCAGAAAGAAGGCTCAGTGGTGTAGAAAGAGACAACAGGGTTGCAGAAAGAGGGAAGAGGGGGATGAAAGAGGCACAAGGGGTGCAGAAAGAAGCAAGAGAGGTGCAGAAAGAAGCAAGAGATGTGCAGAAAGTAACAAAAGAAGTGCAGAAAGAAGGCTCAGTGGTGTAGAAAGAGACAACAGGGTTGCAGAAAGAGGGAAGAGGGGGCAGAAAGAGGCACGAGGGGTGCAGAAAGAAGCAAGAGAGGTGCAGAAAGAAGAGAAGTGCATAAAGAAGCAACAAAGATGCAGAAATGGGGAAGTGGGGTGGAGAAAGAGGCAAGAGGTATATAGAAAGAAACAAGAGAGGAGCAGAAAGAAACAAAAGAAGTGCAGAAAGAAGGAACAGAGGTGCAGAAAGAGGCAAGAGTGGTGCAGAAAGAGGGAAGAGGGGTGTGAAAGAAGCACGAGGGGTGCAGAAAGAAGCAAGAGGGGTGCAGAAAGAAGCAAGAGAGCTGCAGAAAAAAATGAAAAAGTACATAAAGAAGCAACAGAGATGCAGAAAGAAGGAACAGAGGTGGAGAAAGAGGCAAGAGTGGTGCAGAAAGAGGGAAGAGGGGTGTGAAAGAAGCGCGAGGGATACAGAAAAAGGGAAGAGGGGTGCAGAAAGAAGCACGAGTGGTGCAGAAAGAAGCAAGAGTAGTGCAGAAAGAAGCAACAGAGGTGCAGAAAGAGGCAAAAGGGTTGCAGAAAGAGGGAAGTGGGGTGCAGAAAGAGGCACAAGGGGTGCAGAAAGAAGCAAGAGAGGTGCAGAAAGAAGAGACGTGCATAAAGAAGCAACAGTGATGTAGAAATGGGGAAGTGGGGTGGAGAAAGAGGCAAGAGGGATACAGAAAGAGGAAAGAGGGGTGTGAAAGAAGCACAAGGGGTGCAGAAAGAAGCAAGAGGGGTGCAGAAAGAAGCAAGAGAAATGCAGAAAGAAACAAAAGAAGTGCAGAAAGAAGGAACAGAGGTGCAGAAAGAGGCAAGAGGGGTGCAGAAAGAGGGAAGAGGGGTGTGAAAGAAGCACGAGGGGTGCAAAAAGAAGCAGGAGGGGTACAGAAAGAAGCAAGAGAGTTGCAGAAAGAAACAAAAGAAGTGCAGGAAGAAGGAACAGAGGTGCAGAAAGAGGCAAGGAGGGTGCAGAAAGAGGGAAGAGGGGTGCAAATAGAGGCACAGGGGTTGCAGAAAGAAGGGACAGAGGTGCAGAAAGAAGCAAGAGAAGTGCAGAAAGGAGACACAGAGGTGCAGAAACAGGGATGAGGGGTGGAGAAAGAGGCAAAAGAAGTGCAGAACGAAGCAACAGAGATGCAACAAGGGAGAACAGGGGTGGAGAAAGTGGCAAGAGGGGTGCAGAAAGCAAGATAAGAGAGGTACAGAAAGAAACAAATGAAGAGCAGAAAGGAGGAACAGAGGTGTAGAAAGAGGAAAGAGGGGTGCATAAAGAGGGAAGAGGGGTGCAGAAAGAAGCACGAGTGGTGCAGAAAGAAGAAAGGGAGGTGCAGAAAGAAGCAAGATTAGTGCAGAAAGAAGCAACAGAGGTGCAGAAAGAGGCACGAGGGGTAAAGAAAGAAGCTAGAGATGTGCAGAAAGAAACAAAAGAAGTGCAGAAAGAAGGAACAGAGTTGCAGAAAGAGGCAACAGGGTTGCAGAAAGGGGGAAGAGGGGTGCAGAAAGAGGCACAAGGGGTGCAGAAAGAAGCAAGAGAGGTGCAGAAAGAAGAGAAGTGCATAAAGAAGCAACAGAAATACAGAAATGGGGAAGTGGGGTGGAGAAAGAGGCAAGAGGGGTGTGAAAGAAGCATGAGTGGTGCAGAAAGAAGAAAGGGAGCAGCAGAAAAAAACAAAAGAAGTACATAAAGAAGCAACAGAGATGCAGAAAGAAGGAACAGAGGTGGAGAGAGAGGCACGAGGGATACAGAAAGAGGGAAGAGGGGTGCATAAAGGAGCACAGGTGGTGCAGAATGAACCAAGAGAGGTGCAGAAAGAAGCAAGAGTAGTGCAGAAAGAAGCAACAGAGGTGCAGAAAGAGGCAAAAGGGGTGCAGAAAGAAGCTAGAGATGTGCAGAAAGAAACAAAAGAAGTTCAGAAAGAAGGAACAGAGTTGCAGAAAGAGGCAACAGGGTTTCAGAAAGGGGGAAGAGGGGTGCAGAAAGAGGCACAAGGGGTGTAGAAAGAAGCAAGAGAGGTGCAGAAAGAAGAGAAGTGCATAAAGAAGCAACAGAAATGCAGAAATGGGGAAGTGGGGTGGAGAAAGAGGCAAGGGGATACAGAAAGAGGGAAGAGGGTTATGAAAGAAGCATGAGGGGTGCAAAAAGAAGCAAGAGGGGTGCAGAGAGAAGCAAGAGAGTTGCAGAAAGAAACAAAAGAAGTGCAGAAAGAAGGAACAGAGGTGCAAAAAAAGGCAAGAGGGGTGCAGAAAGAGGGAAGAGGGGTGTGAAAGAAGCACGAGGGGTGCAGAAAGAAGCAAGAGAGTTGCAGAAAGATACAAAAGAAGTGCAGAAAGAAGGAACAGAGGTGCAGAAAGAGGCAAGGAGGGTGCAGAAAGAGGCACAGAGGTTGCAGAAAGAAGGGACAGAGGTGCAGAAAGAAGCAAGAGAAGTGCAGAAAGAAGCAACAGAGGTGCAGAAAGAGGGATGAGGGGTGGAGAAAGAGGCAAGAGAATTGCAGAATGAAGCAACAGAGATGCAACAAGGGAGAACAGGGGTGGAGAAAGTGGCAAGAGGGGTGCAGAAAGAAGCAAGAGAGGTGCAGAAAGAGAGAAGAGGGGTGCAGAAAGAGGCACGAGGGGTGGAGAAAGAAGCAAGAGGTGCAAAAATAAACAAAAGAAGTGCAGAAAGAAGGAACAGAGGTGCAGAAATAGGCAAGAGGAGTGCAGAAAGTGGGAAGAGGGGTGCAAAAAGAGGCACAAAGGTTGCAGAAAGAAGGGACAAAGGTGCAGAAAGAAGAGAAGTGAAGAAGGAAGCAACAGAGGTGCAGAAAGAGGGATAAGGGGTACAGAAAGAGGCAAGAGAAGTGAAGAAAGAAGCAACAAAGATGTAAAAAGGGGGACAGGAGGGGAGAAAGTGGCAAGAGGCGTACAGAAAGAAGAAAGAGAGGTGCAGAAAGAAACAAAAGAACAGCAGAAAGAAGGAACAGAGGTACAGAAAGAGGCAAGAGGTGTGCAGAAAGAGGGAAGAGGGGTGCAGAAAGAAGCACAAGTGGTGCAGAAAGAAGCAAGAGAGGCACAGAAAGAAGCAAGAGTAGTGCAGAAAGAAGCAACAGAGGTGCAGAAAGAGGCAAGAGGGGTGCAAAAAGACGGAAGAGGGGTGCAGAAAGAGGCACGAGGCATGCAGAAATAGGCAAGAGATGTGCAGAAAGAAACAAAAGAAGTGCAGAAAGAAGGCTCAGTGGTGTAGAAAGAGACAACAGGGTTGCAGAAAGAGGGAAGAGGGGTGCAGAAAGAGGCACGAGGGGTGCAGAAAAAAGCAAGAGAGGTGCAGAAAGAAGAGAAGTGCATAAAGAAGCAACAAAGATGTAGAAATTGGGAAGTGGGGTAGAGAAAGAGGCAAGAGGTATACAGAAAGAAACAAGAGAGGAGCAGAAAGAAACAAAAGAAGTGCAGAAAGAAGAAACAGAGGTACAGAAAGAGGCAAGAGGGGTGCAGCAACAGGGAAGAGGGGTGTGAAAGAAGCGCGAGGGGTGCAGAAAGAAGCAAGAGGGGTGCAGAAAGAAGCAAGAGAGCAGCAGAAAAAAACAAAAGAACATGAAGAAGCAACAGAGATGCAGAAAGAAGGAACAGAGGTGGAGAGAGAGGCAAGAGGGATACAGAAAGAGGGAAGAGGGGTGCAGAAAGAAGCACAAGTGGTGCAGAAAGAAGCAAGAGAGGTGCAGAAAGAAGCAAGAGTAGTGCAGAAAGAAGCAACAGAGGTGCAGAGAGAGGGAAGAGGGGTGCAAAAAGAGGGAAGAGGGGTGCAGAAAGAGGCACGAGGGGTGAAGAAAGAAGCTAGAGATGTGCAGAAAGAAGAGAAATGCATAAAGAAGCAACAGAGATGCAGAAATGGGGAAGTGGGGTGGAGAAAGAGGAAAGAGGCAAGAGGGATACAGAAAGAGGGAAGAGGGGTGTGAAAGAAGCACAAGGGGTGCAGAAAGAAGCAAGAGGGGTACAGAAAGAAGCAAGAGAGTTGCAGAAAGAAACAAAAGAAGTGCAGAAAGAAGGAACAGAGATGCTGAAAGAGGCAAGGGGGTGCAGAAAGAGGGAAGAGGGGTGTGAAAGAAGCACAAGAGGTGCAGAAAGAAGCAAGAGGGAGCAGAAAGAAGCAAGAAAGTTGCAGAAAGAAACAAAAGAAGTGCAGAAAGAAGGAACAGAGGTGCAGAAAGAGGCAAGGAGGGTGCAGAAAGAGGGAAGGGTGCAAAAAGAGGCACAGGGTTGCAGAAAGAAGGTACAGAGGTGCAGAAAGAAGCAAGAGAAATGCAGAAAGAATCAACAGAGGTGCAGAAAGAGGGATGAGGGGTGGAGAAAGAGGCAAGAGAATTTCATAACAAAGCAACAGAGATGCAAAAAGGGAGAACAGGGGTGGAGAAAGTGGCAAGAGGGGTGCAGAAAGAAGCAAGAGAGGTGCAGAAAGAAACAAAAGAAGTGTAGAAAGGAGGAACAGAGGTGCAGAAAGAGGCAAGAGGGGTGTAGAAAGAGGGAAGAGGGGTGCAGAAAGAAGAACGAGTGGTACATAAAGAAGAAAGAGAAGTGCAGAAAGAAGCAAGAGTAGTGCAGAAAAAGCAACAGAGGTGCAGAAAGAGGCAAGAGGGGTGCAAAGAGAGAAGCGGGGTGCAGAAACGGGCACGAGGGGTGAAGAAAGAAGCAAGAGATGTGCAAAAAGAAACAAAAGAAGTGCAGAAAGAAGGAACAGAGGTGTGGAAATAGGAAAGAGGGGTACAGAAAGAGGCAAGAGAGGTGCAGATAGAAGCAACAGAGGTGCAGAAAGAAGCAACAGAGGTGCAGAAAGAAGGAACAGAGGTGTGGAAATAGGAAAGAGGGGTACAGAAAGAGGCAAGAGGGGTACAGAAAGAAGCAAGAGAGGTGCAGAAAGAAGAGAAGTGCATAAAGAAGCAACAAAGATGCAGAAATGGGGAAGTGGGGTGGAGAAAGAGTCAAGAGGTATACAGAAAGAAACAAGAGAGGAGCAGAAAGAAACAAAAGAAGTGCAGAAAGAAGGAACAGAGGTGCAGAAAGAGGCACGAGGGGTGCAGAAAGAGGGAAGAGGGTTGTGAAAGAAGCACGAGGGGTTCAGAAAGAAGCAAGAGGGGTGCAGAAAGAAGCACGAGAGCTACAGAAAAAAATGAAAGAAGTACATAAAGAAGCAACAGAGATGCAGAAAGAAGGAACAGAGGTGGAGAAAGAGGCAAGAGGGATACAGAAAGAGGGAAGAGGGGTGCAGAAAGAAACACAAGTGGTGCAGAAAGAAGCAAGAGTAGTGCAGAAAGAAGCAACAGAGGTGCAGAAAGAGGCAAAAGGGTTGCAGAGAGAGAGGAAGTGGGGTGCAGAAAGAGGCACAAGGGGTGCAGAAAGGAGCAAGAGAGGTGCAGAAAGAAGAGACGTGCATAAAGAAGCAACAGAGATGTAGAAATGGGGAAGTGGGGTGGAGAAAGAGGCAAGAGGGATACAGAAAGAGGGAAGAGGGGTGTGAAAGAAGCACAAGGGGTGCAGAAAGAAGCAAGAGGGGTGCAGAAAGAAGCAAGAGAGTTGCATAAAGAAACAAAAGAAGTGCAGAAAGAAGGAACAGAGGTGCAGAAAGAGGGAAGAGGGGTGCAAATAGAGGCACAGTGGTTGCAGAAAGAAGGGACAGAGGTGCAGAAAGAAGCAACAGATGTGCAAAAAGAGGGCTGAGGGGTGGAGAAAGAGGCAAAAGAAGTGCAGAACGAAGCAACAGAGATGCAACAAGGGAGAACAGGGTGGAGAAAGTGGCAAGAGGGGTGCAGAAAGAAGCAAGAGAGGTGCAGAAAGAAACAAAAGAAATGCAGAAAGAAGGAACAGAGGTGTAGAAAGAGGCAAGAGGGGTGCAGAAAGAGGGAAGAGTGGTGCAGAAAGAAGCACGAGTGGTGCAGAAAGAAGAAAGGGAGGTGCAGAAAGAAGCAAGATTAGTGCAGAAAGAAGCAACAGAGGTGCAGAAAGAATCAAGAGGGGTGCAAAAAGACAGAAGAGGGGTGCAGAAAGAGGCACAAGGGGTGAAGAAAGAAGCAAGAGATGTGCAAAAAGAAACAAAAGAAGTACAGAAAGAAGGAACAGAGGTGCAGAAATAGGCAAGAGAAGTGCAGAAAGAGGGAAGAGGGGTACAGAAAGAGGCACAAGGGTTGCAGAAAGAATGGACAAAGGAACAGAAAGAAGAGAAGTGCAGAAAGAAACAACAGAGGTGCAGAAAGAGGGATGAGGGGTAGAGAAAGAGGCAAGAGAAGTACAGACAGAAGCAACAAAGATGTAAAAAGGGGGGACAGGAGGGGCGAAAGCGGCAAGAGGGGTGCAGAAACAAGAAAGAGGGGTGCAGAAAGAAGCACAAGTGGTGCAGAAAGAAGCAAGAGAGGTGCAGAAAGAAGCAAGAGTAGTGCAGAAAGAAGCAACAGAGGTGCAGAGAGAGGGAAGAGGGGTGCAAAAAGAGGGAAGAGGGGTGCAGAAAGAGGCACGAGGGGTGAAGAAAGAAGCTAGAGATGTGCAGAAAGAAGAGAAATGCATAAAGAAGCAACAGAGATGCAGAAATGGGGAAGTGGGGTTGAGAAAGAGGAAAGAGGCAAGAGGGATACAGAAAGAGGGAAGAGGGGTGTGAAAGAAGCACAAGGGGTGCAGAAAGAAGCAAGAGGGGTACAGAAAGAAGCAAGAGAGTTGCAGAAAGAAACAAAAGAAGTGCAGAAAGAAGGAACAGAGATGCTGAAAGAGGCAAGGGGGGTGCAGAAAGAGGGAAGAGGGGTGTGAAAGAAGCACAAGAGGTGCAGAAAGAAGCAAGAGGGGAGCAGAAAGAAGCAAGAGAGTTGCAGAAAGAAACAAAAGAAGTGCAGAAAGAAGGAACAGAGGTGCAGAAAGAGGCAAGGAGGGTACAGAAAGAGGGAAGGGGTGCAAAAAGAGGCACAGGGGTTGCAGAAAGAAGGTACAGAGGTGCAGAAAGAAGCAAGAGAAATGCAGAAAGAATCAACAGAGGTGCAGAAAGAGGGATGAGGGGTGGAGAAAGAGGCAAGAGAATTTCATAACAAAGCAACAGAGATGCAAAAAGGAGAACAGGGGTGGAGAAAGTGGCAAGAGGGGTGCAGAAAGAAGCAAGAGAGGTGCAGAAAGAAACAAAGAAGTGTAGAAAGAAGGAACAGAGGTGCAGAAAGAGGCAAGAGGGGTGCAGAAAGAGGGAAGAGGGGTGCAGAAAGAAGAACGAGTGGTACATAAAGAAGAAAGAGAAGTGCAGAAAGAAGCAAGAGTAGTGCAGAAAAAAGCAACAGAGGTGCAGAAAGAGGCAAGAGGGGTGCAAAAAGAGAGAAGCGGGGTGCAGAAACGGGCACGAGGGGTGAAGAAAGAAGCAAGAGATGTGCAAAAAGAAACAAAAGAAGTGCAGAAAGAAGGAACAGAGGTGTGGAAATAGGAAAGAGGGGTACAGAAAGAAACAAGAGAGGAGCAGAAAGAAACAAAAGAAGTGCAGAAAGAAGGAACAGAGGTGCAGAAAGAGGCACGAGGGGTGCAGAAAGAGGGAAGAGGGTTGTGAAAGAAGCACGAGGGGTTCAGAAAGAAGCAAGAGGGGTGCAGAAAGAAGCACGAGAGCTACAGAAAAAAATGAAAGAAGTACATAAAGAAGCAACAGAGATGCAGAAAGAAGGAACAGAGGTGGAGAAAGAGGCAAGAGGGATACAGAAAGAGGGAAGAGGGGTGCAGAAAGAAGCACGAGTGGTGCAGAAAGAAGCAAGAGTAGTGCAGAAAGAAGCAACAGAGGTGCAGAAAGAGGCAAAAGGGTTGCAGAGAGAGGGAAGTGGGGTGCAGAAAGAGGCACAAGGGGTGCAGAAAGGAGCAAGAGAGGTGCAGAAAGAAGAGACGTGCATAAAGAAGCAACAGAGATGTAGAAATGGGGAAGTGGGGTGGAGAAAGAGGCAAGAGGGATACAGAAAGAGGGAAGAGGGGTGTGAAAGAAGCACAAGGGGTGCAGAAAGAAGCAAGAGGGTGCAGAAAGAAGCAAGAGAGTTGCATAAAGAAACAAAAGAAGTGCAGAAAGAAGGAACAGAGGTGCAGAAAGAGGGAAGAGGGGTGCAAATAGAGGCACAGTGGTTGCAGAAAGAAGGGACAGAGGTGCAGAAAGAAGCAACAGATGTGCAAAAAGAGGGCTGAGGGGTGGAGAAAGAGGCAAAAGAAGTGCAGAACGAAGCAACAGAGATGCAACAAGGGAGAACAGGGGTGGAGAAAGTGGCAAGAGGGGTGCAGAAAGAAGCAAGAGAGGTGCAGAAAGAAACAAAAGAAATGCAGAAAGAAGGAACAGAGGTGTAGAAAGAGGCAAGAGGGGTGCAGAAAGAGGGAAGAGTGAGTGCAGAAAGAAGCACGAGTGGTGCAGAAAGAAGAAAGGGAGGTGCAGAAAGAAGCAAGATTAGTGCAGAAAGAAGCAACAGAGGTGCAGAAAGAATCAAGAGGGGTGCAAAAAGACAGAAGAGGGGTGCAGAAAGAGGCACAAGGGGTGAAGAAAGAAGCAAGAGATGTGCAAAAAGAAACAAAAGAAGTACAGAAAGAAGGAACAGAGGTGCAGAAATAGGCAAGAGAAGTGCAGAAAGAGGGAAGAGGGGTACAGAAAGAGGCACAAGGGTTGCAGAAAGAATGGACAAAGGAACAGAAAGAAGAGAAGTGCAGAAAGAAACAACAGAGGTGCAGAAAGAGGGATGAGGGGTAGAGAAAGAGGCAAGAGAAGTACAGAAAGAAGCAACAAAGATGTAAAAAGGGGGGACAGGAGGGGCGAAAGCGGCAAGAGGGGTGCAGAAACAAGAAAGAGGGGTGCAGAAAGAAGCACAAGTGGTGCAGAAAGAAGCAAGAGAGGTGCAGAAAGAAGCAAGAGTAGTGCAGAAAGAAGCAACAGAGGTGCAGAGAGAGGGAAGAGGGGTGCAAAAAGAGGGAAGAGGGGTGCAGAAAGAGGCACGAGGGGTGAAGAAAGAAGCTAGAGATGTGCAGAAAGAAGAGAAATGCATAAAGAAGCAACAGAGATGCAGAAATGGGGAAGTGGGGTGGAGAAAGAGGAAAGAGGCAAGAGGGATACAGAAAGAGGGAAGAGGGGTGTGAAAGAAGCACAAGGGGTGCAGAAAGAAGCAAGAGGGGTACAGAAAGAAGCAAGAGAGTTGCAGAAAGAAACAAAAGAAGTGCAGAAAGAAGGAACAGAGATGCTGAAAGAGGCAAGGGGGGTGCAGAAAGAGGGAAGAGGGGTGTGAAAGAAGCACAAGAGGTGCAGAAAGATGCAAGAGGGGAGCAGAAAGAAGCAAGAGAGTTGCAGAAAGAAACAAAAGAAGTGCAGAAAGAAGGAACAGAGGTGCAGAAAGAGGCAAGGAGGGTGCAGAAAGAGGGAAGGGGTGCAAAAAGAGGCACAGGGGTTGCAGAAAGAAGGTACAGAGGTGCAGAAAGAAGCAAGAGAAATGCAGAAAGAATCAACAGAGGTGCAGAAAGAGGGATGAGGGGTGGAGAAAGAGGCAAGAGAATTTCATAACAAAGCAACAGAGATGCAAAAAGGGAGAACAGGGGTGGAGAAAGTGGCAAGAGGGGTGCAGAAAGAAGCAAGAGAGGTGCAGAAAGAAACAAAAGAAGTGTAGAAAGAAGGAACAGAGGTGCAGAAAGAGGCAAGAGGGGTGCAGAAAGAGGGAAGAGGGGTGCAGAAAGAAGAACGAGTGGTACATAAAGAAGAAAGAGAGGTGCAGAAAGAAGCAAGAGTAGTGCAGAAAAAAGCAACAGAGGTGCAGAAAGAGGCAAGAGGGGTGCAAAAAGAGAGAAGCGGGGTGCAGAAACGGGCACGAGGGGTGAAGAAAGAAGCAAGAGATGTGCAAAAAGAAACAAAAGAAGTGCAGAAAGAAGGAACAGAGGTGTGGAAATAGGAAAGAGGGGTACAGAAAGAGGCAAGAGAGGTGCAGATAGAAGCAACAGAGGTGCAGAAAGAAGCAACAGAGGTGCAGAAAGAGGGGTGGAGAAAGAGACAAGAGAAGTGCAGAAAGAAGGAACAGAGGTGCAGAAAGAAGCACGAGGGGTGCAGAAAGAGGGAAGAGGGGTGTGAAAGAAGCACGAGGGGTTCAGAAAGAAGCAAGAGGGGTGCAGAAAGAAGCCAGAGAGCTACAGAAAAAAATGAAAGAAGTACATAAAGAAGCAACAGAGATGCAGAAAGAAGGAACAGAGGTGGAGAAAGAGGCAAGAGGGATACAGAAAGAGGGAAGAGGGGTGCAGAAAGAAGCACGAGTGGTGCAGAAAGAAGCAAGAGTAGTGCAGAAAGAAGCAACAGAGGTGCAGAAAGAGGCAAAAGGGTTGCAGAGAGAGGGAAGTGGGGTGCAGAAAGAGGCACAAGGGGTGCAGAAAGGAGCAAGAGAGGTGCAGAAAGAAGAGACGTGCATAAAGAAGCAACAGAGATGTAGAAATGGGGAAGTGGGGTGGAGAAAGAGGCAAGAGGGATACAGAAAGAGGGAAGAGGGGTGTGAAAGAAGCACAAGGGGTGCAGAAAGAAGCAAGAGGGGTGCAGAAAGAAGCAAGAGAGTTGCATAAAGAAACAAAAGAAGTGCAGAAAGAAGGAACAGAGGTGCAGAAAGAGGGAAGAGGGGTGCAAATAGAGGCACAGTGGTTGCAGAAAGAAGGGACAGAGGTGCAGAAAGAAGCAACAGATGTGCAAAAAGAGGGCTGAGGGGTGGAGAAAGAGGCAAAAGAAGTGCAGAACGAAGCAACAGAGATGCAACAAGGGAGAACAGGGGTGGAGAAAGTGGCAAGAGGGGTGCAGAAAGAAGCAAGAGAGGTGCAGAAAGAAACAAAAGAAATGCAGAAAGAAGGAACAGAGGTGTAGAAAGAGGCAAGAGGGGTGCAGAAAGAGGGAAGAGTGGTGCAGAAAGAAGCACGAGTGGTGCAGAAAGAAGAAAGGGAGGTGCAGAAAGAAGCAAGATTAGTGCAGAAAGAAGCAACAGAGGTGCAGAAAGAATCAAGAGGGGTGCAAAAAGACAGAAGAGGGGTGCAGAAAGAGGCACAAGGGGTGAAGAAAGAAGCAAGAGATGTGCAAAAAGAAACAAAAGAAGTACAGAAAGAAGGAACAGAGGTGCAGAAATAGGCAAGAGAAGTGCAGAAAGAGGGAAGAGGGGTACAGAAAGAGGCACAAGGGTTGCAGAAAGAATGGACAAAGGAACAGAAAGAAGAGAAGTGCAGAAAGAAACAACAGAGGTGCAGAAAGAGGGATGAGGGGTAGAGAAAGAGGCAAGAGAAGTACAGAAAGAAGCAACAAAGATGTAAAAAGGGGGGACAGGAGGGGCGAAAGCGGCAAGAGGGGTGCAGAAACAAGAAAGAGGGGTGCAGAAAGAAACAAAAGAAGTACAGAAAGAAGAAACAGAGGTGCAGAAAGAGGAATATGGGGTGCAGAAAAAGGGAAGAGGGGTGTGAAAGAAGCAAGAGAGCAGCAGAAAAAAACAAAAGAAGTACATAAAGAAGCAACAGAGATGCAGAAAGATGGAACAGAGGTGGAGAGAGAGGCAAGAGGGATACAGAAAGAGGGAAGAGGGTTGCATAAAGGAGCACAGGTGGTGCAGAATGAAGCAAGAGAGGTGCAGAAAGAAGCAAGAGTAGTGCAGAAAGAAGCAACAGAGGTGCAGAAAGAGGCAAAAGGGGTGCAAAAAGAGGGAAGAGGGGTGCAGAAAGAGGCACGAGGGGTAAAGAAAGAAGCTAGAGATGTGCAGAAAGAAACAAAAGAAGTGCAGAAAGAAGGAACAGAGTTGCAGAAAGAGGCAACAGGGTTGCAGAAAGGGGGAAGAGGGGTGCAGAAAGAGGCACAAGGGGTGCAGAAAGAAGCAAGAGAGGTGCAGAAAGAAGAGAAGTACATAAAGAAGCAACAGAAATGCAGAAATGGAGAAGTGGGGTGGAGAAAGAGGCAAGAGGGATACAGAAAGAGGGAAGAGGGGTGTGAAAGAAGCATGAGTGGTGCAGAAAGAAGAAAGGGAGTGCAGAAAGAAGCAAGATTAGTAAAGAAAGAAGCAACAGAGGTGAAGAAAGAGGCAAGAGGGGTGCAAAAAGACAGAAGAGGGGTGCAGAAAGAGGCACAAGGGGTGAAGAAAGAAGCAAGAGATGTGCAAAAAGAAACAAAAGAAGTGCAGAAAGAAGGAACAGAGGTGCAAAAAAAGGCAAGAGGGGTGCAGAAAGAGGGAAGAGGGGTGTGAAAGAAGCACGAGGGGTGCAGAAAGAAGCAAGAGAGTTGCAGAAAGAAGCAAAAGAAGTGCAGAAAGAAGGAACAGAGGTGCAGAAAGAGGCAAGCAGGGAGCAGAAAGAGGGAAGGGGGTGCAAAAAGAGGCACAGGGGTTGCAGAAAGAAGGGACAGAGGTGCAGAAAGAAGCAAGAGCAGTGCAGAAAGAAGCAACAGAGGTGCAGAAAGAGGGATGAGGGGTGGAGAAAGAGGCAAGAGAATTGCAGTATGAAGCAACAGAGATGCAACAAGGGAGAACAGGGGTGGAAAAATTGGCAAGAGGGGTGCAGAAATAAGCAAGAGAGGTGCAGAAAGAAACAAAAGAAGTGCAGAAAGAAGGAACAGAGGTGCAGAAAGAGTCAAGAGGGGTGCAAAAAGAGGGAAGAGGGGTGCAGAAAGAGGCACGAGGGGTGAAGAAAGAAGCAAGAGGTACAAAAAGAAACAAAAGAAGTGCAGAAAGAAGGAACAGAGGTGCAGAAATAGGCAAGAGGAGTGCAGAAAGTGGGTAGAGGGGTGCAAAAAGAGGCACAACGGTTGCATAAAGAAGGGACAAAGGTGCAGAAAGAAGAGAAGTGCAGAAGGAAGCAACAGAGGTGCAGAAAGAGGGATGAGGGGTAGAGAAAGAGGCAAGAGAAGTGCAGAAAGAAGCAACAAAGATGTAAAAAGGGGGACAGGAGGGGAGAAAGTGGCAAGAGGGGTACAGAAAGAAGAAAGAGAGGTGCAGAAAGAAACAAAAGAACAGCAGAAAGAAGGAACAGAGGTACAGAAAGAGGCAAGAGGTGTGCAGAAAGAGGGAAGAGGGGTGCAGAAAGAAGCACGAGTGGTGCAGAAAGAAGCAAGAGAGGCACAGAAAGAAGCAAGAGTAGTGCAGAAAGAAGCAACAGAGGTGCAGAAAGAGGCAAGAGGGGTGCAGGCAAGAGGTATACAGAAAGAAACAAGAGAGGAGCAGAAGAAACAAAAGAAGTGCAGAAAGAAGGAACAGAGGTACAGAAAGAGGCAAGAGGGGTGCAGAAACAGGGAAGAGGGGTGTGAAAGAAGCACGAGGGGTGCAGAAAGAAGCAAGAGGGGTGCACAAAGAAGCAAGACAGCTGCAGAAAAAAACAAAAGTACATGAAGAAGCAACAGAGATGCAGAAAGAAGGAACAGAGGTGGAGAGAGAGGCAAGAGGGATACAGAAAGAGGGAAGAGGGGTGAAGAAAGAAGCACAAGTGGTGCAGAAAGAAGCAAGAGAGGTGCAGAAAGAGGCAAGAGGGGTGCAAAAAGAGGGAAGAGGGGTGGATAAAGAGGCACAAGGGGTGAAGAAAGAAGCTAGAGATGTGCAGAAAGAAGAGAAGTGCAGAAAGACGCAACAGAGATGCAGAAATGGGGAAGTGGACTGGAGAAAGAGGCAAGAGGGATACAGAAAGAGGGAAGAGGGGTGTGAAAGAAGCAGAAGGGGTGCAGAAAGAAGCAAGAGGGGTACAGAAAGAAGCAAGAGAGTTGCAGAAAGAAACAAAAGAAGTGCAGAAAGAAGGAACAGAGATGCAGAAAGAGGCAAGAGGGGTGCAGAAAGAGGGAAGAGGGGTGTGAAAGAAGCACGAGGGGTGCAGAAAGAAACAAGAGAGGAGCAGAAAGAAGCAAGAGAGTTGCAGAAAGAAACAAAAGAAGTGCAGAAAGAAGGAACAGAGGTGCAGAAAGAGGCAAGGAGGGTGCAGAAAGAGGATAGGGGTGCAAAAAGAGGCACAGGGTTTGCAGAAAGAAGGGACAGATGTGCAGAAAGAAGCAAGAGAAGTGCATAAAGAATCAACAGAGGTGCAGAAAGAGGGATGAGGGGTGGAGAAAGAGGCAAGAGAATTTCAGAATGAAGCAACAGAGATGCAACAAGGGAGAACAGGGGTGGAGAAAGTGGCAAGAGGGGTGCAGAAAGTAGCAAGAGAGGTGCAGAAAGAAACAAAAGAAGTGTAGAAAGAAGGAACAGAGGTGCAGAAAGAGGCAAGAGGGGTGCAGAAAGAGGGAAGAAGGGTTCAGAAAGAAGCACGAGTGGTACATAAAGAAGAAAGAGAGGTGCAGAAAGAAGCAAGAGTAGTGCAGAAAAAAGCAACAGAGGTGCAGAAAGAGGCAAGAGGGCTGCAAAAAGAGAGAAGAGGGGTACAGAAACGGGCACGAGGGGTGAAGAAAGAAGCAAGAGATGTGCAAAAAGAAACAAAAGAAGTGCAGAAAGAAGGAACAGAGGTGCGGAAATAGGAAAGAGGGGTACAGAAAGAGGCAAGACAGGTGCAGATAGAAGCAACAGAGGTGCAGAAAGAAGCAACAAAGTTGCAGAAAGAGGGGTGGAGAAAGAGACAAGAGAAGTGCAGAAAGAAGGAACAGAGGTGCAGAAAGAGGCAAGAGGGGTGCAGAAAGAAGCAAGAGAGGTGCAGAAAGAAGCAAGAGAAATGCATAAAGAAGCAACAGAAATGCAGAGAGGGGGGTAGTGGGGTGGAGAAAGAGGCAAGAGGGATACAAAAAAAGCAAGAGAGTTGCAGAAAGAAACAAAAGAAGTGCAGAAAGAAGCAACAGAGGTGCAGAAATAGGAATGAGGGGTGGAGAAAGAGGCAAGAAGGGTGCATAAAGAAGCAAGAGAGGTGCAGAAAGAAACAAAAGAAGTGCAGAAAGAAGCAACAGAGGTGCAGATAGAGGCAAGAGGGGTAGAGAAAGAGGGAGGAGGGGTGCAGAAAGAAGCACAAGTGGTGCAGAAAGAAGCAAGAAAGGTGCAGAAAGAGGCAAGAGGAGTGCAAAAAGAGGGAAGAGGGGTGCAGAAAGAGGCACGAGGGGTACAAAATGAAGCAGATCTGCAGAAAGAAACAAAAGATGTGCAGAAAGAAGGAGGAGAGGTACAGAAAGAGGCAACAGGGGTGCAGAAAGGGGGAAGAGGGGTTGAGAAAGCAGCAAAGGGGTGTTGAAAGTAGCAAGAGAGCTGTAGAAAAAAACAAAAGACGTACAGAAAGAAAGAACAGAGGTGCAGAAAGAGGAAAGAGGGGTACCTGAAAGAGGCAAAAGAGGTGCAGAAAGAAGCAACAGAGGTGCAGAAAGAAGCAATAGAGGTGCAGAAAGAGGAGTGGGGAAGGAGGCAAGAGAAGTGAAGAAAGAAGCAACAGAGATGCAGAAAGGGGGAAGAGAGGTGGAGAAAGAGGTAAGAGGGGTGCAGAAAGAAGCAAGAGAGGTGCAGAAAGAAGCAAGAGAAGTGCATACAGAAGCAACAGAAATGCAGAAAGGGGGTAGTGGGCTGGAGAAAGAGGCAAGAGGGATACAAAAAGAAGCAAGAGAGTTGCAGAAAGAAACAAAAGAAGTGCAGAAAGAAGGAACAGAGGTGCAGAAAGAGGCAAGAGGGGTGTAGAAAGAGGGAAGAGGGATGCAGAAAGAAGCACAAGTGCTGTAGAAAGAAGCAAGAGATGTGCAGAAAGAAACAAAAGAAGTACAGAAAGAAGGAACAGAGGTGCAGAATGAGGCAAGAGAGGTGCAGAAAGAGGGTAGAGGATTGCAGAAAGAGGCACAAGGGTTGCAGAAAGAAGGGACAGAGGTGTAAAAAGAAGCAAGAGAAGTGCCGAAAGAAGCAACAGAGGTGCAGAAAGAGGGATGAGGGGTGGAGAAAGAGGCAAGAGATGTGCAGAAAGAGGCAAGAGGGGTGCAAAAAGAGGGAGGGAAGAGGGGTGTAGAAAGAGGCATGAGGGGTGCAGAAAGAAGCAAGTGATGTGCAGAAAGAAACAGAAGAAGTGCAGAAAGAAGGAACAGAGGTGCAGAATGAGGCAAGAGAGGTGCAGAAAGAGGGTAGAGGATTTCAGAAAGAGGCACAAGGGTTGCAGAAAGAAGGGACAGAGGTGTAAAAAGAAGCAAGAGAAGTGCCGAAAGAAGCAAGAGAGGTGCAGAAAGAGGGAGGGAAGAGGGGTGCAGAAAGAAGCAAGAGATGTGCAGAAAGAAACAAAAGAAGTACAGAAAGAAGGAACAGAGGTGCAGAATGAGGCAAGAGAGGTGCAGAAAGAGGGTAGAGGATTGCAGAAAGAGGCACAAGGGTTTCAGAAAGAAGGGACAGAGGTGCAAAAAGAAGCAAGAGAAGTGCTGAAAGAAGCAACAGAGGTGCAGAAAGAGGGATGAGGGGTGGAGAAAGAGGAAAGAGAAATGAAGAAAGAAGCAACAGAGATGGAAAAAGGGGGAACAAGGGTGGAGAAAGTGGCAAGAGGGGTGCAGAAAGAAGCAAGAGAGGTGCAGAAATAAACAAAAAAGTGGAGAAAGAAGGATCAGAGGTGCAGAAAGAGGCAAGAGGGGTGCAGAAAGAGGGAAGATGGGTGCAGAAAGAAGCACGAGTGGTGCAGAAAGAAGCAAGAGAGGTGCAGAAAGAAACAAAAGAAGTGCAGAAAGAAGGAACAGAGGTGCAGAAAGAGGCAAGAGGGGTGCAGAAAGAAGCAAGAGAGGTGCAGAAAGAAGCAAGAGAGGTGCAGAAAGAAGCAACAGAGGTGCAGAAAGAGGGAAGAGGGGTGGAGAAAGTAACAAAAGAAGTGCAGAAAGAAGCAACAGAGATGCAGAAAGGGGTAGTAGGGGTGCACAAAGAAGCAAGAGAGGTGTAGAAAAAATCAAAATAAGTGCATAAAGAAGCAACAGAGATGCAGAAAGGGGGAAGTGGGGTGGGGAAAGAGGCAAGATGGATACAGAAAGAAGCAAGAGAGTTGCAGAAAGAAACTAAAGAAGTGCAGAAAGAAGGAACAGAGGTGCAGAAACAGGCAAGATGAGTGCAGAAAGAGGGAAGAGGGGTGCAGAAAGAGGCACACAGGTTGCAGAAAGAAGAGACAATGGTGCAAAAAGAATTAAGAGAAGTGCAGAAAGAAGCATCAGAGGTGCAGAAAGAGGGATTAGGGGTGGAGAAAGAGGCAAGAGAAGTGCAGAAAGAAGCAACAGAGATGTAAAAATGGGGAACAAGAGTGGAGAATGTGGCAAGAGAGGTGCAGAAAGAAGCAAAAGAGGGGCCGAAAGAAACAAAATAAGAGCAGAAAGAAGGAACAGAGGTGCAGAAAGATGCAAGAGGGGTGCAGAAAGAGGGAAGAGCATGCAGAAAGAAGCATGAGTGGTGCAGAAAGAAGCAAGAGAGGTGCAGAAAGAAGCAAGAGTAGTGCATGAAGAAGCAACAGAGGTGCAGAAAGAGGCAAAAGGGGTGCAAAAAGAGGGAAGAGGGGGGCAGAAAGAGGCACGAGGGGTGAAGAAAAAAGTAAGTGATGTGCAGAAAGAAACAAAAGATGTGCAGAAAGAAGGAACAGAGGTACAGAAATAGGAAAGAGGGATACAGGAAGAGGCAAGAGAGGTGCAGATAGAAGCAACAGAGGTGCAGAAAGAAGCAACAGAGGTGCAGAAAGAGGTACGAGGGGTGCAGAAAGAGTGGTGCAGAAAAAAGCAAGAGGGGTATAGAAAGAGGGAAGAGGTGTGCAGAAAGAAGCACGAGTGGTGTAGAAAGAAGCGAGAGGTGCAGAAAGAAGCCAGAGTAGTGCAGAAAGAAGCAACAGAGGTGCAGAAAGAGGTAAGAGGGGTGCAAAAAGAGGGAGGCAAGAGGGGTGTAGAAAGATGCATGAGGGGTGCAGAAAGAAGCAAGAGATGTGCAGAAAGAAACAGAAGTGCAGAAAGAAGGAGCAGAGGTGCAAAATGAGGCAAGAGGGGTGCAGAAAGAGGGAAGAGGGTACAAAAAGAGGCACAAGGGTTGCAGAAGGAAGGAACAGAGGTGCAGAAAGAACCAAGAGAAGTGCAGAAAGAAGCAACACAGGGCAGAAAGAGAAATGAGGGGTGGAGAAAGAGGCAAGAGGGGTGCATAAAGAAGCAAGAGAGGTGCAGAAAGAAACAAAAGTGCAGAAAGAAGCAACAGAGGTGCAGAAAGAGGCAAGAGGGGTGCAGAAAAAGGGAGGAGCGGTGCAGAAAGAAGCACGAGTGGTGCAGAAAGAAGCAAGAGAGGTGCAGAAAGAAGCAAGAAAGGTGCAGAAAGAGGCAAGAGGGGTGCAAAAAGAGGGAAGAGGGGTGCAGAAAGAGGCACGAGGGGTACAAAAAGAAGCAGATCTGCAGAAAGAAACAAAAGAAGTGCAGAAAGAAGGAAGAGAGGTACAGAAAGAGGCAACAGGGGTGCAGAAAGGGGGAAGAGGGGTTGAGAAAGCAGCAAGGGGGTGCAGAAAGTAGCAAGAGAGCTGCAGAAAAAAACTAAAGAAGTGCAGAAAGAAGGAACAGAGGTGCAGAAAGAGGAAAGAGGGGTACAGAAAGAGGCAAGAGAGGTGCAGAAAGAAGCAACAGAGGTGCAGAAAGAAACAACAGAGGTGCAGAAAGAGGGGTAGAGAAGGAGACAAGAGAAGTGCAGAAAGAAGCAACAGAGATGCAGAAAGGGGGAAGAGAGGTGGAGAAAGAGGCAAGAGGGGTACAGAAAGAAGCAAGAGAGGTGCAGAAAGAAGGAACAGAGGTGTAGAAAGAGGCAACATGGGTGCAGAAAGAGGGAAGAGTGGGGCAGAAAGAGGCACAAGGGGTGCAGAAAAAAAGCAAGAGAGGTGCAAAAAGAAGCAAGATAAGTGCAGAAAGAAGCAACAGAGATGCAGAAAGAAGGAACAGAGGTGGAGAAAGAGGCAAGAGGGATACAGAAAGAGGGAAGAGGGGTGCAGAAAGAGGCACGCTGGGTGCAGAAAGAAGCAAGAGAGGTGCAGCAAGAAGCAAGAGTAGTGCAGAAAGAAGCAACAGAGGTGCAGAAAGAGGCAAGAGGGGTGCAAAAAGAGGGAAGAGGGGGCAGAAAGAGGCACGAGGGGTGAAGAAAGAAGCAAGTGATGTGCAGAAAGAAACAAAAGAAGTGCAGAAAGAAGGAACAGAGGTACAGAAAAAGGCAACAGGGGTGCAGAAAGAGGTACAAGAGGTGCAGAAAGAGGCAAGAGAGGTGCAGAAAGAAGCAAGAGAAGTGCATAAAGAAGCAACAGAGATGCAGAAAAGGCGAAGTAGGGTGGAGAAAGAGGCAAGAGGGATACAGAAAGAAACAAGAGAGGTGCAGAAAGAAACAAAAGAAGTGCAGAAAGAAGGAACAGAGGTGCAGGAAGAGGGAAGAGCGGTGTGAAAGAAGAACAAGGGGTGCAGAAAGAAGCAAGCAGGGTACATAATGAAGCAAAAGAGTTGCAGAAAGAAACAAAAGAAGTGCAGAAAGAAGGAACAAAGGTGCATAAAGAGGCAAGGAGGTTGCAGAAAGAGGGAAGAGGGATGCAAAAAGAGGCACAAGGGTTGACGAAAGAAGGGACAGAGGTGCAGAAAGAAGCAAGAGAAGTGCAGAAAGAAGCAACAGAGATGCAACAAGGGAGAACAGGGGTGGAGAAATTGGCAAGTGGGGTGCAGAAAGAAGCAACAGAGGTGCAGAAAGAAACAAAAGAAGTGCAGAAAGAAGGAACAGAGGTGCAGAAAGAGGTAAGAGGGGTGCAGAAAGAGGGAAGAGGGGTGCAGAAAGAAGCACAAGTGGTGCAGAAATAAGATAGAGAGGTGCAGAAAGAGGCAAGAGGGGTGCAAAAAGAGGGAAGAGGGGTGCAGAAAGAGGCACGAGGGGTGAAGAAAGAAGCAAGAGATGTGCAGAAAGAAACAAAAGACATGCAGAAAGAAGGAACAGAGGTGCAGAAAGAGGCAACAGGGGTTCAGAAAGAGGGAAGAGGGGTGCAGAAAGAGGCACGAGGGGTGCTGAAAGAAGCAAGAGTGGTGAAGTAAGAAGCAAGAGAAGTGCATAAAGAAGCAACAGACATGCAGAAAGGGGGAAGTGGTGTGGAGAAAGAGGCAAGAGGGATACAGAAAGAAACAAGAGAGGTGCAGAAAGAAACAAACGAAGTGCAGAAAGAAGGAACAGTGGTGCAGAAAGAGGCAAGAGGGGTGCAGAAAGAGGGAAGAGGGGTGTGAAAGAGGCACGAGGGGTGCAGAAGAAGCAAGGGGGTGCAGAAAGAAGCAAGAGAGTTGCAGAAAGAAACAAAAGAAGTGCAGAAAGAAGGAACAGAGGTGCAGAAAGAGGCAAGAGGGGTGCAGAAAGTGGCACAAGGTTTGCAGAAAGAAGGGACAGAGGTGCAGAAAGAAGCAAGAGAAGTACAGAAAAAAGCAACAGAGGTACAGAAAGAGGGATGAGTGGTGGAGAAAGAGGCAAGTGCAGAAATATGCAACAGAGATGAAAAAAGGGGAACAGGGGTGGAGAAAGTTTCAAGAGGGGTGCAGAAAGAAGCAAGAGATGTGCAGAAAGAGGCAAGAGGGGTGCAGAAAGAGGCAAAAGTGGTGCAGAAAGAAGCGAGAGGTGCATAAAAAAACAAAAGAAGTGCAGAAAGAAGGAACAGAGGTGCAGAAAGAGGCAAGAGGGGTGCAGAAAGATTGAAGAGGGGCGTGAAAGAGGCACAAGGATTGCAGAAAGAAGCAAGAGGAGTGCAGAAAGAAGCAACAGAGGTGCAGCAAGAGGCAAGAGGGATACAAAAAGAGGAAGAGGGGTACAGAATGAGGCACGTGAATTGCAGAAGGAAGCAAGAGATGTGCAGAGAGAAACAAAAGAAGTGCAGAAAGAAAAAACAGAGGTGAAAGAAAGAGGCAACAGCGGTGCAGAAAGAGGGTGGATGGGTGGAGAAAGAGGCAATGGGTGCAGAAAGAAGCAAGAGAGCTGCAGAAAGAAACAAAAGAAGTGCAGAAAGAAGGAACAGAGGTGCAGAAAGAGGCAAGAGGGGTGCAGAAAGAGGAAAGAGGGGTGCAGAACGAGGCAAAAGGGGTGCAGAAAGAAGTGAGAGGTGCAAAAAGAAACAAAAGAAGTGCAGAAAGAAGTAACAGGTGCAGAAAGAGGCAAGAGTGGTGCGGGAAGAGGGATATGAAAGAGGCACGAGGGGTGCGGAAAGAAGCAAGAGAGGTGTACAAAGAAGCAACAGAGGTACAGAAATAGGGAAGAGGGGTGGAGAAAGAGACAAGAAAAGTACAGAGAGAAGCAACAGAGATGCAGAAAGAGGGAAGAGGGATGGAGAAGAGGCAAGAGGGGTGCAGAGAGAAGCAAGAGAGGTGCAGAAAGAAACAAAAGAAGTGCAGAAAGAAGGAACAGAGGTGCAGAAAGACGCAAGAGGACTGCAGAAAGAGAGAAGAGCAGTGCAGAAAGAGGCACAAGCGGTGCAGAAAGAAGCAAGAGAGGTGCAGAAAGACGCAAAATAAATGTAGAAAGAAGCAACAGAGATGCAGAAAGAGGGAAGAGGGGTGGAGAAAGAGGCAAGAGAAGTGCAGAAAGAAGCAACAGACATGCAGAAAGGGGGAAGAGGGGTGGAGAAAGAGGTAAGAGGGGTGCAGAAAAAAGCAAGAGAGGTGCAGAAAGAAACAAAAGAATTGCAGAAAGAAGGAACAAAGGTGCAGAATGAGGCAGGATGGGTACAGGAAGAGGGGTGCAGAAAGAGGCAAGAGAGGTACAGAAAGAGGCAAGAGGGGTGAACAAAGAAGATAGTGAGGTGCAGAAAGAGGCAAAAGAGGTGCACAAAGAGGCAAGAGAGGTGCAGAAAGTAGAAGAGAAGTGCAGAAAAAGAAAGGTGCAGAAAGAAGCAACAGAAATGTAGAAAGAGGCAAGAGAGGCGCAGAAAGAAGCAAGAGTTGCTTGCACAGCATGAGTACCAATTTAACACCCACATTTAGCAATAAGTAACAGGTGAGCATTCTAGGTTTGCAAAGGGCCTTCCACCACGCTGTAACACTTGTAGGTGCATTTTTGGTAACTTTTGAGCCGTTTGAGCTAGAATCAAGGTTTTTTTTTCCAAATCTGCAGATTAGGCAGCAGATGATGGATTATGTGGCTAATGCGGAAGATGTATTATTGTGCGAAAGTCAGTGCAGCCAAACAGTTGCATAATTCCAGTGGCCCTGCTCCTACCTCTGACTAGGTCCAGAAGTGCTCCTCAGTGATTCCTTCCTTTTTTTTGTCTCATTGAGTTCATAGTTTAGCTTCTATGGAAACAAGGAAGACTAAACCTGAGGTTCCCACTCCACAACGCAGACTATCATACCACATAATTACTCTCCATAACACATAATCCCACTCTGCATAATTCCTATACACTAAATATCACATACTTTCTATCCACATAATTTCTCTGCACAACATACCACATAATTCCACTACACACAACGTACATCCACTCCACTCCAAAAAACATTTGTAAAAAACTTTTACATTTACAACGCTAATAGCTCTAGCTCTCGCAAATGCGAAACCTATTACATTGCACATGCTTCTTTAACTAGTAGTCGCGTTTGCAGAGTGGTGGAGAAAGGGTGCTGGGCCTCCGACCAGCGCTCAGGAATTCTGGTGCGTAGGACTTACAGGCGGTACCAGGAGGGCTTCTTGGCCCTCAAAGTCCCTCAGGAGTAAAGTGGACTTCATCCCCCAACCCCTAGTGTGCCAGGAGGCGTGTTTGCAGAGTGGTGGAGAAAGGGGGGCGTGGCTTCCGAAGACCTCTTAGCAATCCCAATGTGTGGGACTTACTGAAGGTAACAGGAGGGGAAGTCGGCCCCCAAGGACATCTTTGGGGGCCAACTACCCCTCCTATTACCTCCAGTAGGTCCCCCACAGCAGGATTGCTAAATTCTCATAGCAGGCCATGCTCCCTTTGCCCACCACTCTTCAAACACACCTCCTGGCATGCTCTGGGATGGGGATTGAAGTTCCCTTCGCTTGTAGGGGTCCTTAGGGGCCAACTAGCCTACACGATACCTCCAGCAAGCCCCAGATAGTGGGATTGCTGAGAGGTGGACACAGGCCATGCCCCCTTTCTCCACCACTCTGCAAACGCACCTCCTGGCGTGCTCTTGGTTGGGGGATGAAGTCCCCTTGCCTCCTGAGGTTCCCTTGGGGCCAACAAGCCCTCCTGTTATCTCTAGTAAGCCCCACACAGCTGGATTGCTGATAGTGGTCCAAGGCCACGCCCCCTTTTTACACCACTCTGCAAACCCACCTCCTGGTACACTGCTGCTCAGGGGATGAAGTCCACTATAGTCCTGAGGTCCTCAGGACACAAGAGGACCTCATCGCCCCACCAACGATGCACCAAGAGGCCCGTTTGCAGAGTGGGGTAAAAAGGGGCGCAGCCTCGGACCACCTCTCAGCAATTCCACTGTGTGGGGCTCACTGGAGGTACCTGGTGGGCTAGTTGTCCCCTGGGGACCCTCAGGATTCAAGGGGACTGAATCCCCCAACCCAGAACGCACCAGCAGGTGCGTTTGCAGAGTGTTGCAGGGAGGGGGCACGGCCTCCGGCGAGATGCCAGCTTCTCCTTCTTTTATTTTTTTAGAAGGGGGGCTGTGTGGCCCCCTTTTCTTAATAATTTTAAAAATGGCTCAGGCCCTGGGAGATGGGGTCCCCAGGGCCTGAGCCATTTTTAAAATTATTATTTTTTTTAATAAAAAACAGGAAGGGGGCCGCGCGGCCCCCCGCCAGAGGCCGATTTCGGCTCCGGGGACCCCCTCCCCGGGGCATGGACACTTATTATTATTTTTTTTAAATATACACATTTACAGGAGGGGGGCACGAGGCTCCCCTCCTGAGGCCTTTTACGGCCCCGGGGACCCCATCCCCTGGGGCCTGGCCTCTTTAGTTTACTATTTTTATTTTTATAATTATGGGAGGGTGGCGCGTGCCCCCCCTTCCCTGGGCCACTATTGGCCACAGGGATCCCATCCCCCGGGGCTATCCCTCACGTTAGGGACCGCGGGGGGAGCCCCAATGACCCCGCAGTCCCAGCCGGCTCCCCGCCTCATGCGGGAGCCGGCATTGCTTTTGGACAAGGGGAGCTGCAGACATGCAGCTCCCCTTGTCCAAAAGCAATTCTGCTTCGCTTCATGGAAGCGAGAGCAGTTTTTCTGCTCTCACTTCCATGAAGCGAAGCAGAGTTTGCAATGACAGGGCAGGAGCTGTGCTCCCGCCCTGTCATTGCAAACTGCAATGTCCCATGGGTGGGCACCCCGGGACATTGCCGGAGCCGGCCTGGGGGGTGGCAGCCCCCAGGGCCATGGAGGGCTCCATGAGGGGAGGGGGGCCGCGCGGCCCCCCTCCACAAGTTTAAAGCCCCGGACTTCATTGATCTATGCCCCGTGGAGGTGGTGGACCCTGGGGCAGTGTGGGGAGGCTCGAGCCCCCCACACACAGTTTTTAAAAGAAGTCCCGGGGAGGTGGCAGTCCCTGGGGCATGGGGGGCTTGTGAGGTCTCCCCACCCATTATTTACAAATGCCCTGGGGTCCCCGGGGCAGCATGGGGTGCAGGAGCCCCCCCACGCTTATATAAAAAAATAAGCCCCGGGGAGGTGGCGGTCCCCTGGGCTGTGGGGGGCCGCGTGCCCCCGCGCATAATTAATAAAGCCCCGGGGAGGTGGCAGTCCCCGGGGCTGTGGGGGCCCGCGCGGGCCCCGCAAATATTTGGCATATTGCCCCCAGGACCTGGCCCACCCGGGGGCTTATTAAAACGAATAGCGGGAGACCGCACTTAATTTTTTTGTTTAAAAATCGGCCAGATTCGCGCTCCCAGCACGAATCCCACTCAAAAAAATGCCTTTTTTTGGACCACTGGGAGCCCTGGACAGGCCTAGGAGGTCAGGGTGCTTCTACCCTGCCCCCTATTCTTTTTTTTAACCTTTTTTCTTGTGACTTGATTATAACAATCTTATATTCCAGCAGGTGAGGGGTGTAGCGATGGGGGCTTGTTTCTCCCCTAGTTATGCCTGTCTGCATATGGGTCTATGGGAGGAACAGGTCCTCTCGCTCGCCTTTGGGGATATCATGGAGAACAATATAATAAGGCTTTTTAGATACATTGATGATTTATTAATAATCTGGAAAGGCAATGAGAATGAGGCTAGGTTGTTCATTGAGCAAATCAATGACAACCATTTGAATCTCAAATTTTCTGGGCAAATTAGTAACAGTTCTATTTATTTTCTTGATGTGGAGATTTTAGTGCTTAATAACCAACTGAATACTAGGCTCTATAGAAAGCCGACGGCTGGCAATACATTACTTCATGCTGATAGTCACCATCCAGCCCATCTGATTTGCAGTATCCCCTATGGGGAGATGCTGCGAATACGGAGAATCTGCAGCACAGATTCAGAATGCCATTCTGCTCAGACGGAGTGCGGTGATAGATTCTCGAGAAGAGGGTATTCACCTGAAGTCATCAAGAGAGCCATGACTAATGCTAACAAACAAAGCAGAATGCAGGCATTAGCTGGAAAGAATCCTGCTGCCCTATCTACAAATAGGGAGTCAGTGACATCGCAACCCTCTCGGCTCATACTCACCTATAGTAGCCAACACAAGATTATTCGCAGGATTGTGAATAAGAATTGGCCCCTGGTACAACATGACCCTGTGCTAGGGACCAAATTAACTAGGTCTCCACACATAGCTTTTAGGAGAGCTCACTCTATGAGCAATTCTCTTGTCAAATGTAGCCCCAAGGTGAAAATTAATACTACCTGGCTTAACAGCAGTAAGGGTTTCATCAAATGCGCTGTTTGTAAAGCTTGTAAGCATGGCACCAACAAAACTGAATACACCACTCCGTTCAGTAAGAAACCCACTCAGATCAAGAAGAAGTTGACGTGCAAAACAGAATTTGCCGTATATGTGCTGTAGTGCCCATGTGGCCTGCGCTATGTGGGGAGTACAAAACTACAGGTCCACAAACGGATACTCCAGCACATAAGGGCAATTAATAATGGAGATATGTCCAATCCGGTGGCACGCCACTTTGATGAAATCCATGCCAAAAGTTCCCAAGAGCTCAGATATTTTGTAATTGACACGGTCCTTCCACTTAGAAGGGGTGGAGACCGGGAGGGTCTTTTGCGCAAACTTGAGACTAGGTACATATTAGAATTAGATTGTAAGACACCAGTTGGTTTGAACAGCAGTGAAGATTTTTACACACATTTATAGGTATAAGATACATGAACATCTCAATGGTTTTTACCTTAGTATCATTTTTTATGATACCATACTTTGCCGCTGCCTCATTTTAATTTTGAAAATATACATTTTTTTATTTCTTAGGATTTTAGGGTTTTACCTTTGCACATTTTTGCACGTGAGAATTTATGGTGTCATTTCATGACACTTTCTTGCACAAATGCACTGACACTTTACTTGTCGACATAGAATTCCACTTTGTTGGCCCACTTGGGCTTCATTGTTCTTGCATGACTCATTTTTAATATGAGGATGATCTAATGTAGCCAGTCCCCATTGCTATAAACCAGTTGGATACATATTATAGTAGGCATTTATCTTACTAATATTGTATGTGTCTATTTGCAATTGGTGGTATTTAGGTATTTTTAACATACAAACACCCCTTTTATGAGCTAATCTTATGAGGTAATTATATATGTATTTATTTATTTATATATATTTATATATTTATTGAATTGCTCATTTGCACATGTCTGGCTTTTATGACTTTGATCTCCTACTGTCTCATGCTAATTGTAAATTTTTCCCCCCCAAAAAAAAAAAAAAGGAAGAAATTTTATTTCAACTCTTCTATGTCCCTTGTAAAGTGCAGTCTTTCCTTTGAGGTACTGTCACTTTAAAAACACAACCATGCTCCCCATTCGTGTCATGTGATCAAGGCCCCATGAGGGCTGAAACGCGTAATGGCGGTGGTGCAGGGGTTTGAATAAGAATAAACTACTTTGCACTGCAATTGGGTTCGCTTCGTCTTTGCAGATCGATCATGCGTGGAAAAAGACGTTTCCTGTTATATATATATATATATATATATATATATATATATATATATATATATACATATATATAATGATAATGAAGTGACTTGTAAGGTGCAACAGCTACTCCAAAGAGTGTCCCAGCACCAAGCACAGGTCAGAAAGGAAAGGAAATCTGGTTGTTTCACACCGGGACAAATAGCCAAGTATTCAACCTCTTTTTAAACATTGTCATGTTGCTAACAGTGCGAAGCTAAAGAGAGAGTTTGTTCCAAGCTACGGATCCCCAATAGACAAGAGACCTTCCGCCAACTCTCACACGCTGGATTCTGGGTGTCTCTGCTACAAATTTGTTGGCTGACCTCAGATTTCTTGCTGGACATGAAAATGAAACCTAGTTCTGACATATACACATATATATATATATATATATATATATATATATATATATATATATATATATATATATATATATATATATATATATATATATATCTCATGTTACAGTACATACACAATTGAATAAGAAAAATATACTAATTAATGTAGACAATCAATAAAATATTAAAATTTGAAAAATCCCAAAAACTTATTTACAAAGAATACTAGAAACATTAAAACTAAATTAAAAATAAATACAAATAGTAAAAAATATACAAAATACAATCTATTTAACCAATATTATGAAAACTATTGGTGTCTTAGAATATTAAATATACTAGTCACACTCAGTCTGTGCAACAGTAGAGAAAGCACTGGATTTCGGAGGAGTGAAATTTGCTAATCTCACTCCAAACAGGGAAAAGTAGTTAAAGCATCATATTTCAGTGGGTTAAAATGTACTATTCCCACGCCAAACAGTAGAGAAAGTGTTGGACTTTGGAAGGGTGTAATTTCCTATTCCTACTCCAGTCTGTGCATAAATAGGGAAAGAATTGGATTATGGAGGAGTGAGATTTACCAATTCCACTCAAGTCAGCGCAACAGTTGGGAAAGTGTTGGATTTTGGGGGGGTACAATTTATTATTCCCGCTCCAAACAGACAACAGTATGGAAAGTGTTGAACTGCGAAGAGGTTACATTTACTATTCCTACTGCAGTATAAGCAGGAGTAGGGAAACTACTTCACTTCAAACACATTACATATATGAGTAACCCCATGAATATGGCAAAAATATTAAACTGTTAATAAAAAATATTAAATATATATTTATATACACATTTACATACATTTTCATATATATATAGAAATAATATATGTATTTAAAGAAAACTAAAAACAATTGATCAATTTACATAACTACTATTTAAGAAAAAAACAATTATCAATTAATAAATAATTGTTAATCAATTATTAATAAATTAAATTCCCACTCTGTACTCTACTAGCACCCCACACTCAAAAAATGTTGAACAGAATAGCTGTTCCATAACTTTAACATTTTAAATAAATTAAATTATTAACAAATATTAATTGTTAAATGATTAATACTTAATTACCTTCCCACCATAAGTCCTTAAAAACCTAGCATTCTGCAACTAAAGTAAAATTAAATGAAATAAGTGTTCCACAATTTACAGATTTAAAACTCAAATAAACAATTAATTTACAAATATTAACTAATAGTTCATTATTAACTAATTAACTTACCAATGTATACCCCTACAAACTTAGCATCCTGCTTCTAAAATATAAGTAAAATAAATCAGTATCCTATATTTTACATTTTTCAAAATCAATTAAGAAAAAAATTAACAACTAACAATAAATCATCAACTAATTATTACTTAACAAACTTCCCACACTAGACCACTACGAGTCTAGCAGCCCACAACTAAAATATAAGTAAAATAAATATTCCATAAATTACATAATTGAAAAACAATTAAATAATTAATTAGCAATCAATAATTAACTGTTAATTAATTATTACTTAATTAACTTCCCACCCTGCAACCCTACGAATCCTAACAGGCCACAAATAGCACATGACAAAAAGAATCAGTATTACATAACTTACATAATAAATAACAATCGTATAATTAATAAAATGTATTAGATCATTCTTAATTATTACTTTATTAACTTCCCACCCTATCCCCCTACAAACCCAACAACCCACTACAATGCTATAAATGACAATTAAAAATTTGTCAAGAAAATCTAAGGGGGTCATTACGATGGCGGGCGGGCAAAGTCCGCCCGCCATCGCATAAGCAAAAGGGACCGCCCGCCATAGGTGCTGCGGTCCCGCGGTACACATTAGGATGTGCCCGCCACACTGGCGGGCGCATCCCATATATTTTACATTGCGGCGGCGGTGCTGCAGGCAGCACCCGCCGCAATGTAAAATAAACATGTTGTGCTTTTACATGCACAACGTGACAGGCACCGCGCGGTGCCTGCCACATTGTACATGCAAAAGCAGGGGGTACCATAGGTACCCCCATCTGCACCCCCACCCCCCAACTATATGGGGGCCCGCTACAGGCCCCCAACAACAGGAACCGCCAGCCTTTCCATGGCGGCAATGCAGCCATGGAAAGGCTGCTCGCAGCCTGCATCGCAATATGGTGTCTTCCAGACACCGCCTCCATATTCAGCACGTTTTCCGCCGGTTGACGAGTCAACCAGCGGAAAAGCGGCGGACGGTCTTTACGTCCGCCGCGGACCCCCCAGCCATCGTGATATGGCGGGGGTCTTTGTTGTCTGGATGGTGGGCGGATTGCCCCCGCCGGGCCCGCGGTGACCACCCCCGGCCCCGCGGGGGCAATCCGCCCGCCATCATAATGACCCCCTAAATCACTTAAAATTACAAGTTGTACTTTAAAACAATTAATAACATTTATATAAACAATAGTAGCACGTAAAATTAATATATCAAATAAAACACATTAAAACTATTAAAAAACAATATTTTTAATCACTATATTAGTGAAAATGATATTAAAACATCAATTTTATTTACAATGATATTACCTCAAAAACAATATTCATCAACGATATTTGTGCATCACGATATTTGTGTGTCACTATATTTCATTTCTGATATTTCTGTCTCCTGATATTTTTATAACAATATTTTGTCCAAACATCGAGACCTTGGCCACATCCCCACAGGTCTTATGAATGGGGGGGCGGCTGTTATCCGCTATGCCCTGAGGAAAGACTCAGCTTTATGCTAAAGGCAATCTCTCGATAAGCAAAAACAATTCGAATCAGAGGTGCGTTCCCTGACAATAAGGAATACGGATCACCCCTTTCCTCTCCTTCTGTGCCAGCTGGAGAGAGTAAAGCTCAATTTAAATATGCTATTTTCCTCCAAGGCAGAATATGCCCAGATCCACTTGAAAATAACCCATTACAAGCATGGAGAAAAGTGGGTAGTTTGCTTTCGGAGCAGCTACATCAGTGTGAGTCATACCATGCCTTCCCAGCAATTAGGGATGCATATGGGGCCCCGATCACTTACCCAGTGCAGACAGCGGATGCTTTCACACAATTTTTCAGTGTCCTTTACAGCACGGAATCACCGGATGACTTTTTTAGGGAAGCTGAGTTTCTGAAAAACGTTCGCCTCCCAACTCACTCAGAGGTGGGCAGGCAGAAATATCAAAAAAAGGAGTTAGGAACCCCAATATCAGACATGTCCTACAACAACGTCCTAGGGAATGACTGATTCCCCATGGAATTTTACAAATGGAATAAACAAATGGCGACCACCCCTGCTCCATAAGGTATTCCAGGAGGCCAAAGAGTGGGTTGGTTTCGCAACAGAATGTAATAAAGCACACATCAGCCTAATTTTAAAACCTGTCAAGGACCCAACCCACCGTGCCAGCTACCATCCAATTTTACTCTTTATTGTGGAGGTGACAATCTTGACCAAGGCTTAAGAAAGTCCTACCAAGTCTTGTTCACCACTCAAGGTAGGATGTGTGCCTGGTCGCACATCCAAAAATCACATATGGATGTTGGTGAATCTGCTCGGACAGGTGCAAGATGACAAGGACAAAAAAATCCTCATATCGCTCGATGCTGAAAAGGCGTTTGACTGTGTCAAATGGGGATACCTGTTCCACTCAATAGAGCAAGCGGGCATTGGCTCAGAGTTTATACCCAAGGTTTGATGGTTGTATTCCAAACCAACTGCCCAAATTGATTTTGGCAGGTACATGTCCCAAACCTTCCCCATCCAACGAGGCATGACAGGGATGTCCACTGTCTCCACTCCAGTTCTGATTCCCATTGAAGCCACTGGCAGCAGCCATCTGGAACCATGAATGTGTGAAAGGTATAACCACACCTAATGGAGACGTTAAACCTCTGCTCTATGCAGATGGCATTCTTCACACCCTTACTGATCCATCAGCATCCGTCCCAAGCCTCATGTCACTACTGACTGCTTTCTCTGCCTTTTGAGGCCACAGGATTAAGTGGGGAAAAAGTGAAGCCCTCCCCGCAATGGCATGCCCAGAGTGATGTGCGGACAACATTTTTGGCTTAAAAGGGAAGCCCTCAAGGCTTAAATGCTTAGGGAAGATGATTAATAAAGGTCTGGACAATATGGTTGTTGACAATGTGCAACCCTTGCTATCCAAAACAGGGAATTACTTTCTTCTGTGGTTTTTCTTACAGCTCTCTCTCTGGGGAAGGGTTCAAGTGGTCTAGTTGGTGACAGCCCCCGCTTAAATTATATCTTTTGCTCCAGGTCCCAAAAGAGCTGTCCTCGCACATGACAGAAAGATAAAAGCATTTGTGTGTGTGGGCAGAAAACTGTTTTAAACCATCGAAACTGCATCCTGACACAAGAGCAGGAGGACTGCTCCTTCCAGATATGCACCTCTACTACCTAGGCCACCATTTATTGCAACTGGTCCATTTACTAGGAGAAAGGAAGCAGAAGCTGGGCTGGGTTTCTATAGAACGATCTCTTGTGAAAGCACCTCCCGGGCTGGGTATCTTATACATGGAGAAAGCCGCTTCCACAGGAACCTGTACACCAACGCTTAGGGAAAAGTGGATGGCCTGGATGGACTACATCGCTGTTTGGGATCCATTATTGGTTTCGCACCCATTTCTATCACTAACTGGATGAGGTTGAAAGCACAAATAACAGGAAAAAAAGGCTATGTCCCAGTAAAATGGCAAAACTGTGTAGAAAATTTTGGTTTTCTGACAAAGTCTGCCTGTTACTGAAAGGTGGGAAGATGGTGATTCTAGCACCACAAACCCTTCAGTGATACCATCTGCAGGGACACGGATGCTTTATTCTGTAGCACTTTTTCCAATTTATTCATAAAAAAAAAAGTTTGCTGCATTTTGGCTTTCAACCTCATCCAGTTAGTGGTAGAAATGGGTGTGAAACCAATAATGGATCCCAAACAGCTATACATTTTTGAGAAGTAGACAAAATTCTGAATTCAGAAAGGGGTAATTTGTGTAGATCCTTCAAGACTTTCCTATAGAAAGTAATAGTTGAAATACAATAATATTGAAATTGAGTTGAAAAAACATCCATTTGTGCCTAGGTTTTCTCCTGTAACTTCTTCTAGCTATGGCAGATTTTTTAAAGCAATATGCAGTTACAGTTTCTGGACCCTTCTTGTTGCAGGGATATATAGGACTTGTAGGTTTACCAAGAACCCAAAGTACCCAGAGCCAATAACTGAGCTGCACATTGCAATGATTTTTCATTGTGTACCAGGGAAACAGCAATTCATTTGGTGTAATATAAAGAATAAAAAATAGGTATCAAGGAAACCTATGTATTTCTGAACTGGGAAGAATATATGGAATTTAGAAGCAGTGGTTATTTGCACATCTCTGAATCTGTGTGTACCCATACTAGCACGTGAATTAGAGAACATTTTTCAAAATGACTTCTTTTTTACACACAGTCTTACATTTGGAATGCAGAAATGCATAGAAAAACAATTGGTTATAACACTTGTTCTACTATTCAACGTTCCACTAAGTCTCTCAATAAAAATGGTACCTCACTTATGTGGGTAGGGCTAGTGTCTCCGACAGGAAACGGCCCAAAACGCAACATGGACAAATCACATTTTTCCACTGAAAACGGACCCTTTTTTTGCAATGTGCCTAGCTGTCAAGTTTGGGCCCTAGCTCAGCCAGCATCTAAGCAACCCAAGCAAACCTGTACATTTGTGAAAACTAGACATCCAGGGAAATTCAGGATGGGGTGACTTGTGTGGCACTCACCAGGTTCTGTTAATCATAATCCCTTGCAAACCCCGAACTTTGTCAAAAAAATACAATTTCCTCACATTTCTGTGATGGAAAGTTCTGGAATCTGTGGGGAGCCACACACTTCCACCCACCCAGCATTCCCCCAAGTCTCCCAATAAAAATGGCACCTCACTTGTGTGTGTAAGCCCAGTACCCAGACAGAAAACCGCCCAAAACTCAACATGGACACATCACGTTTTTCCACTGAAAACTGACCCTGTTTTTGCAATGTGCCTAGCTGTGGATTTTGGGCCCTAGCTCAGCTGGCACCTAGGGAAACCAAGCAGACCTGCCCCGGGGATGCAAACTTATGTGGACCTCCCAAGGTTTTCCAAGGGGGGGGGAGAACGACTGTTATAATTAGTGTCTCGGGTGGGGGCATTGGCATGCCCATTGTGGGCAGCCCCCACCCCTCTTTTATAAATAAGCAACATTCCCTGGTGCCTAGTGGGCTTTCTGCCCCTCCTGGGGGGCAAATCGGGGACTATTGCCCTCATCTGCACCCAAGGGGGGCAGAAAGACTAAATATGCCCATTAAAGTTTTGAGGGAGCAAATGCCCTTTCCCAAGGGGCCATTCCCCCCTCCCTGGTGTTTAGTAGTGATCCCTGCTTGGGGGATCACCCACCTGCAGCAATCCCCAAGCAGAGATCCACTAGGGGTGATTCCTCCCTTTCCAATGATGCCTCTCCCGTCTGCGTAGGTACTTGGGGGGCTGAGATAGCCCCACAAGCACGTAGGCCGTGAAAATGAAATTTTATATTTTTTTAACAGAGTTTTATATAGCGCGAACTTGACCCGAAGGTATCGGGTATCAGAGCGCTTTACATAGCACCAGTTGCGTTACATGAGGACACATTCATTTTTGTTAGGCACGGGGAGAATAAGTGATTTGCCCAGAATCACAGGATGTTCAGCGTCATTGCAGAGACTCGAACCCAGTTCCCCAGATTCGAGGTCAACCGCCCTAGCCGTTAGGCCAACTCCTCTCCCCAATTGACTCATTTCACTTCCATTTCACTTCCATTTTCAATGTAATGACATCAGCGCAGCATGCGTCCCTATCATCATTGCACTGAATTTTAAAAAAATGCCTTGTGCAGCTGGGGAAGCTCTTCTCCAGCTCCCTAGGCTGAAAAAGAAAAAAGGTAATTCTTCTGCTGTAAACAGCAGAGGGATTTCCTGGTTGTGTGCAGAGGACGGAACTGTTACGTCCTCAGCACATGAACACCGTGGCTGAGGACAGAACCGTTCCGTCCTCAGCATGGGACCGGATAAACATCTACTCACTTGAGGTCACTCTAAGGGCATGGTCACAAATCTATATTAGAATTTAATTGATGATGTGCACTCCTCGGCTACCAGGGCCGCGGATAAAGAGTACTGGCAAAGGAGATAAGACACTCAATACTCCGATGAAGACTGGACTTATCTCCTGGCATCTCATAACCAAGCACTCAGAGCCCAGACTGAAGTTTTCATTCTTCAAAGTACTGCATGACTGGTATTAGACTCCCCACAAGCTGACCAGGGTCTGACCTGGTGGTCATTGTTTGCACTGCGGACAACTGGGATGTGACCTTTACCAAATTCTATAGTCTTGACCTCAGCCCCAAGGTTAATGGACGGAGGTCTGCCGTACGAGCCTCTACTGCTTCATGAAATCTGCCCTCCTACGTGACCCTAGGGACATTGACGATGTTACCTCCCCTTGGAGACTGTGGATGGCAACTGTGCTTATGACAGTAAAAGTCTGCGTACTCCGACAATGGTTCTCTCCAACCTTGCTCACACACCCTGAATGGATGACAGAACTGTTACGACTGGCAAAATTTGAACAAGCAAATAAAAGAGGCAATACTAGTTTCAACAGTTTGTGGCAATCTGGGGACCATTTATTTGTCTTTTGGATAAATGGGGTCTCTAGTTGGCAGAGTTATGCATCCTGTCCAAGTAGGGACCACCACTCCAGTCAGGGTAAGTCAGATACACTCTCCAAAATGGGAAATAGTCGGAACACCGCGCTCTGAACCACGCGTGTTCCAACTACGCAAGCTCAACCACACTTACCTTAACCACTCGTATGCTGTTACCACAAATATGCGTGGTCTAGCTGCTGGAACATGGAAGCAGGAAGACTCCGCGGTGAGGTAAGTTGGGCTGAGGGCTAATTTTAGGGCTTTGTGTAGGTTTTAGGACAGTGGAAGGGGTTGGGGTAGTTTAAGGGACAGCGCAGGGGGTAGTGTAACTTATGGGACAGGGTTTTAGTCCTTAGGGCAGTGGGAGGGGAATGGGTAGTTGGGTTCATTTTTAGGGGGTGGGGGTCGGGGTAGGTTTTAGGGCAGTGGAAGGGGTTGGGGTAGTTTACAGGACAGCGTGGGGGTCAGGGTAGTGTACGTAAAGGGGCAGGGTTTTAGGCCTTAGGGCAGTTGGCGGGAACGGGTAGATGGGGTAGTTTTTAGGGTGAAGGGGTCGGGGTAGGTTTTAGGGCAATGGAAGGGGTTGGGGTAGTTAAAGGGACAGCACAGGGTTGGGGGTCGGGGTTATGTACGTAAAGTGGCAGGGTTTTAGGCCTTTGGGTAGTGGGAGGGGAATGGGTAGATGGGGTCGTTTTTAGGCCTAGGGGGTCAGGGTAGGTTTTAGGGCAGTGGAAGGGGTTGGGGTAGTTTAAGGGACAGCGGGGGTTGGGTAGTGTACGTAAAGGGGCAGGGTTTTAGGCCTTAAGGCAGTGGGTCAGGAATGGGTAGATGGGGTAGTTTTTAGGGTGAGGGGGTCGGGAAGGTTTTAGGGCAGTGGAAGGGGTTGGGATAGTTTAAGGGACAGCACAGAGTGGGAGGGTCTGGGTTGTGTACATAGAGTGGCAGGATTTTAGGCCTTTGGGTAGCGGGAGGAGAATGGGTAGATGGGGTAGTTTTTAGGCCTAGGGGGTCAGGGTAGGTTTTAGGGCAGTTGAAGGAGTTGGGGTAGTTTAAGGGATAGCGCGGGGTGGGGGGCTGGGTAGTGGCGACCTTAGCCACTCATACCCCTTTACCATTCATGCCTATACCACGAAGTTTCGTGGTAATGGCATGCATGGTAAAGGAATGCGTGGTTTAGACGCATTCATGGTTTGGGCTGTGTGGTAGAGGCATGCGTGGTTTAACCATGCATGCTTTTATCATACAACCCTCTAAATTAACCTGTGCTCACCCTCTGGTAGCTTGGCACAGAGCAGGCAGGCTTAACTCAAGAGGCAATATGCAAATTATTTGTGCAACACTTATTACAGTAAAACAGTGAAAAACACCACACAGAAATAATCCACACCAGGTTAGACAAACAGAGCTTAACTTAATGAACAAAACGACCAAAATGACAAAAATCCAATAAGTAGAACCGGAGTTATGAATTTTGTAAGAGTATCTTGAAATATAGTGCTTCGAGTCATAAAGTGCCAAACAGGGCTATCTCTTCACACTGGACTAGGTCAAAATTGAAAAGTCAAGCTGACCACGATGAAGCACTGGTCAGGTACAAAAGCCATGCAGGCCCTGCTGAAACAGTATCTTGACAGAGAGCAAGCATCGATGTTGAGGAAAGGCTATGAGGCGCAGAGGAAGTGATGCATCATGGTCGATCCACAACGTCATTGAGCTCCAAGAGATGAAGGCAATAAGTCTTCGTCTAGCTGCACTGTCGAAGCGGCACTGCGTTGGTGTCGAAGATGAAGGCGTTGGTTCCAAACCTGTACTAAGGGGGTCATTACAATGACGGGCGGATCGCCACCGCCTGTATGGTGGTGGCGATCCGCCCGCCATTTCCCACCACCGGCATGCCATTTCCCCCCGCCATATTACGATGGCGGGGGGAGCCCGGCGGACGGAAAGACCGTCCGCCGGTTTTCCGCCGGTCCCACAGGGGACCGGGCGGTAAAGGACCCTAATATGGTGGCAGTGTCTGCAAGACACCGCCATCCATATTAGGATGTTGGCGGAAAGCAGCCTTTCCATGGCGGTGTTGCCACCATGGAAAGGCATGTGGTCTTTGCTTCTGGGGGCCCGTTGCGGGCCCCCAGGATGTGGGGGGTGGGGGTGCACATGGGGGGTACCTATGGTACCGCCCTACATTTGAATGCACAAGGTGGCAGGCACCGTGCGGTGCCTGTCACGTTGTGCATTCAAATGCACAACATGCATTTTTCGCATTGCGGCGGGTGCTGCTGACAGCACCGCCCGCCGCAATGCAAACAATACGGGATGCCACCACCACCGTGGCGGTGGCATCCTAATGCCCATGGCGGGACCACTGCACCCCTTGCGGACGGTCCCGCATTCCGTAGCGGTGGCGGGCAGACTCTGTCCGCCCGCCATCGTAATGTGCCCCAAAGTCGGGACTGTGTGGGTTTTTGCAGACCAGCACAGAAAAACCCACTTTCAAGGGCCCAGGACTAGATTGCCACCATTTGGCAGGGTAGGACTCACAGCTGGGAGAGTCCAGGTGCTGGTTGATGAGTTGCAGGCAGTCTTTGGTGTCCCTGAGACTACAGAAGAGGAGGCAAGCAGACAACCCCTTTGAGTGACTCTAGGTTCAAGTGGCGAAAGTCCAGTCCTTCTCACCCAGGCAGAGACGTCAGCAGGCAGGTTTGCACAGCAGAAAAACAGTTCTTCCAGAGCAGCAGTGCCACAGAGTAGCAGTTTTTCAGCAGCACACCAGTCCTTCTTCCGGGCAGAGTATCAACAGGTCTAGAAATATACTGACTTGGTGGGGTCAGAGACCCAGTTCTTATACCCAGTGGTGCCTTTGAAGTGAAGGAGACTTCAAAGAGGGGCTTTGAAATGCACTCAAGTTTTCCCTTTCCTGTCCAGGCTCCAGACACACTACAGGGTGGTATGCAGCTCTTTGTGTGGGGACAGGCACAGCCCTATTGAGGTGCAAGTGTCAGCTCCTCCCACCCATCTAGCTCAGTGTTGGACTTGGCCCTTTTTTGCAGGGTCATCCCAGAACTTTTTGACTTCCTCCTGGTATTATTTTCTGACCTGGTGTTGGTGGTTTTAGGGCTCTAGGCACTTTATCCCTGCTGTTCAGTGTTGAAGTGCATGTGCTCTCTATGATAAACGTGGTAAGATTGGTCTACACCTGTTTGGCATATTTAATTTACCTATCCGACCCTTGTAAAGTGGTATCTCATATACCCAGGGCCAGTAAATTAAATTCTACTGGTGGGCTTGCAGCGCTGCTTGCGCCACCCACCAAAGTAGCCTTTCAAACCTGTCCCAGGCCTCTGCCATTGCAGGGCCTGAGCACGCAGTTTACTGCTGCTGTGACGTGGCACATAAAGTGGGTGCCACGTCTGTGACTCCCCTTTTTCTACATATCAGTCACCCCTAAGGTAGGCCCTAGCTAGCCCTATGGGCAGGGTGCGCTGTAGGTAAAAGGTAGGACATGAGCCTTAACTGTGTGGCATGTCCTAGTAGTGACAAACAGCCATTTTGGTTTCTCACTACTGTGAGGCTGCCCTCTCATAGGAATGCATTGGGGATTTCCTGATATGTGTTTCAGTGGTAATTCCTGACATGAGAGGAGTAGTGTGGTCAAATGTGGTATGTTTGGAATAGCGGTAATAAATGCTGCGTAATGGTGTTAGCAGATTTATTATCACTATTATAGAAATGCTACTTTTAGAAGTGGGCATTCCTGTGTGCTATGTGTCTTTGTGCCTGCCTGTTGTGTATTGCATGTCTGGCTCTAGATGACAGGGGCTGGGGAGGTGCAGTGGCTCCAGAAGGGCTGGGTGAGTCAGCGCTAGGCTGAATAGGCCAACCTGCATTTGGAGTAGTGGGAGGAGTAGCACCTGACCCTGAATAGGACTGTGCCTGCCTTCCACAATGCTGGCTCCACCCCCCTGTGGTGTGTCTGGGGCCAGAGCCTACACTAACAATAAGGGTGGTGGTGCACATGAAAAGATGTAGGGAAGTACCCCCAGAACTGGTTTGGACCGGGCGCAGAGCCCTGTGCCAGGGGGAAAACAAAGACACCAACTGGTATAAGTATTGGGGCTGTGACCCCATGTGTGTGGAGCTGTTGTGCTTACTTGGAGCCGGAGGAGACTGCGTGGGACCAGGGGGATCGATGAGCTGCCAGTGGACTGCCATCTGGATGTTGCAGGTGTGCTGGCCTGAGCCTGCCCCCCTGCTTGGGGCCCCCAGTGATTTCCCAGGGCTTTGTGGCTTGCCCTGTGTCATGTAAAAACAGTGCGTGGTGAGCTCTGTGGTTTCCCCCTGTTACTTTAAAGCACGTATGGAGCGCTGTTCAGGGAGACTCTGAACTAGCACTAGCAGCGCCACTCTTGCCTCGTGTGCTCCAGTGAAGAGAGGGGAGAGCTGAGGCAGGAAGAGCTCTCCCTCTCCCTGTCGCCTTCTGGCTGTGTTTTTATCGGGACCAGTGGCCAGGGCTCTACTTTGTGGCCCAGGCTGCCCACCGGCCCACAAGCAGCGAGAACACCCGGCGCAGCTGCTCATCAGCCAGCCAGCGCCACCGAAGAGGAATCCTGGTGTGAGGCAGTACTGCTGTCCATGCAGCCCCGGTTGGGGGCTCCGGATGGGCTGCAAACTCCTGTCACAGTACTGACAAGGAGTGGCGGAGTACGCGTACTCATCCGGCAATTGCCTGCGTTGAGTCAGGCCTAGACAGGGTGCGGGTTACGTCCTGCCTTTGGTCCCATGAGAGCGACTTTGCAGCATCGAAGTGCTGCCATGTTGGTTCCCTCTTCCTGCTTGCCTGGTGCAAACCTGGGGGAGCAGGGCGCTTACGCCGGATCTCGGGTTAGGAACGGGGTGAGACCTCGAAGAAGGCCCCTGATTCCCAAGTGGGGAAGAATTCACAGAAAGTACTGCATGCCCTACTAAGAGACACCAGAGTGAGGTGCCCCCATCGCCTGAGGAAGTGGAGGCAACATGCTTATGGTGCTGTGCATTGTTGACCTGCACATGCCTAAGGTATGATATGTGCACTACTGCATTGTTTTGCCTAATGTGCCCCAGGCTCAGTGATGATGGTTATGCCTAATGCCTGATGCTCACATGTATTTTGGGTTACATTGCCAAGGTTGGCACTCCATGTACCGTAATGGTGATATTCTAATGTGTGCACTCTACAGGTAGTTGGCTACAGTGCACTGCTGATGATGTTCATGCCTCATGGTTTATGCCTAATGTGTACGCTAAGGGCAGTGTCACCAGTAGTTACTAGTTGTTTTCCCTAATTGTGACTTATGATGGTGATGACAGTGGCCCGATTGGCCCTGTAGTGTATATAATCCCTGTAAAGTCATACCAAGTGCCAGGTGGCACAGTGTATATATGTGATTATATTTGAATGTGTTTTATGAGTAATACAAAGGCTATTTTTTTATATAACCTTCTGTGGAGTTTCTTTTGTGGTGTGCCTAGTGTGTCGCTGCTGTGTGTGTGAGTGTGTTGCGCAAACGCTTTACACATTGCCTCTGGGATAAGCCTGACTGCTCTGCCAAGGGGGTGAGCAGGGGTTATCTCCGGCGTGTAACTCCCTTGCCCTGACTAGAGTGGTGGTTTCTGCCTGGCTTAGGCGCTAGCTCTAGCCACCAGAAATCCCATTTTCAACATTCAGGAAAGACCATCAGCCTGGTATTGAGCCATCAAGATGTGAACGACATACCTCAGCTCCCTTTGTGTGTGAGGGCAAGCACAAAGCCCAGCTGTCACCCACCCCAGAAGCATATTAGAGACATGCAAAAGCACAAAGGGCTTAAGAGCAGAAGAATGCCAACTTTCTAAAAGTGGCACTTTTAAAGTTGCAATCATAAATCCAACTTTACCATTTAAGAGGATTTATCATTACAAGTTCATAGGTACCATACACAACTAATCCACTTCTTCTCAATCAGGAATTATACTTAATTGATGTATTAAGTAAACCCCAATGTTAACCTATGAGAGGTTAGGCCTCCCAGTAGTGAAAAATGAATTTAGGAGTTTTTCACTACCAGGGCATGTAAAGCTAAAAGGTATATGTCCTGCCTTTTACTTACACAGTACCCTGCCCTATGGGCTACCTAGGGCCTACCTTATTGCTGGCTTACATGTAATAAAAGGGGAGTTTAAGGCTTCACAAGGGGTTTTAAATGTCAAGTCGACATGACAGTGAAACTGCACATACAGGCACTGCAGTGGCAGGCCCGAGACAAGTTTGAAGAGCTACTTAATTGGGGTGCACAATCAGTGATGCACACCAACTAGTAGTATTTAATTTACAGGACCTTGGCTCATATAATGCACTTTCCTAGGGACTTGTAGGTGAATTGAATGTGCCACTGGTTAGCAGTGGTAAAGTGCCCAGAGTTCTAAGGTCAAGAAAAAAAGAACAGCAAAATGTGAGCCAAAGCAGGCAAAACCTTTCGGGAAGACCACCCTAAGGCTGACATATCTAACAATGCATAACTACCGATCCACCTTCGCACTCCATATTAGTCACCTTTGCAATCCGCCTTAGTCATAAGTTAGGCCTCATAACCCCCTTACTCATGGATGACGCAAGATGGAGCCCAGTGAAGTGCTAGGGTATACATGACCAGCCACTATGGCTCCCATGCCAATCAGATATACGAGAAGGAGATCTAGAACTTATGGGAAACATAGAGAAATAAGCTAGACCAGTTCAGGGTCCTCTCATCAGAGCGCTGTATTTTCCTGAGGTGGGGGGGGAGGAGGTGAGTTGAGATGTGATGAGAATTGAGAATTGAGAATAGACAAGATTCACCACCACCTCAGCCCAGTATGAGATACATACCTCTACCGGATGGAGATAGCTTAAATGTACCACCCTCACCCCCAAAACCCCAAGCTACCCTTTGGAGACAAGAAGATGTAAAGCAGCCGTGGTGCTACTTGGACAGTTGTTACGATCATATTCTCTCTGCCAAAATGAGGTACTCTTTAGGTGCAATGATTATCCAAAATCATGTATATCTTTTATGTTGTAAAGACGAGTAGGCGGACTATTGACTGGAGTGTAACTGGAATTATGCATAAATACTAAACTCGAGCCCAGTTTTCCGTGGCGGGGTGCTCAACCGGACACAGGACCATTTGTAGTCTACTGGATGAGGGGGTGAAACACACTGGGGCTGTTGAAATTGACATCCGTTAGCCAAAATTGTTGTGTACGTATAAGACATTTTACCATTGACCTGATGGAGCCGGGGATCTTTGTACTTGTATTTTGTTACAGATAAACCTAATAAGGAAACTTTCAAAGAACAAATAAATATACAAATATTTACAATGCTAGAACATTCCAGAAAAGCCAACCAGGGATCATAAGTTTTCAAAGTTCATATTTGTGGGAACTGTGTTATATGTGCTTGTCACATTCTGCACACAATTGGTCATACCTGCACATATAAAAGAAGCACTGAGAAAACCAGGTGAAAGATACATTAAACAAATCTTTAAAATCGAATATTTTGATCTAAAAAGAGAAAGTTTGGGGGTAATTCTCAAAACAGTTTTGCTCAGCTAGTCACATGTTACATGTGTAAACAGAGCCACACGAGGGAACAAAAAACTGTTGTATAGCCCTATGGAGTTTGGAACACTCAATGTGATGTTCATTCCCCAAAAGAAGAATGGAAACAAATGTGTTAAAAGATTTGTGTTTAAATAATGCATTTCTTAATAATGTTGAATATTTCAATATGACTGAATTCAATTCCAAGAAAAAGTTAAAAACATGCATCAACAAGAATTCTCTGACAAGGAAGCCATAGCAATCACAGAGTCGATGCAATGCAGAGCTCTGTGAGAATATTTAGAATTTGGGATTTGCCTCTAAGCAGGGCCTTACGTGGAACCAAATGTTGCCCTGGTAAAAATCTTAAGCAAGTATTGGCACAGCTAATAGATCTCAATCAGAAAATTAAAGGCAAAAGCGGGTATGGGAAGCAACTTGGGGTACAGAAGCAACATGGGCAATCAGGAGGGATGGAAGCAACATTGGGGAGCAGTTAGTGGAAGGAACACGGGGGTAGGGGAAGCAACACGGTGGGTGCAGGTGGGGGGCAGTGAAAAGCAAACAGGCGAGAGAGAGCAATTTGGTATGCAGAGGTTAGGAGAGCAAATAGGCGAGAGAGAGCAAGGTGAAGCTGTGGGAAGAAGGACACAAGAGCGACCATATCACAGAGGGTGCATGTGAGAAGCGAGAGAGCAAAACAGAATACATAGAGGAGAGAAGACGCACAATAGGGAGACAACTGGGAAAACACAAATTCACTCTTTGGGGGACTTAAAACAAAAGAAAAAAGTAGTTCTCAAAAAGGGAGCAGTGAAAGAACATTAACAAATTGGAAATGCTCTAATTCAGACAATCACAAGATGTATATAAACAAGTCACTGAATAAGAAGCATGCAAATGAGATTGACAGTGAAGCCAACCAATGGAGGAGCTGCTATCTAATCCATCCATCCACCCATATTTTTTTGTAAATCGCGAACATACCACCACTTAAGGTTTCAAGGTGCTGATGCTGAGATGAGCTGCCACCGGGATCGAACCATGAGCCCCATGCTTCAGAGTCAGCTGCTCTGGCTGCTGCGCCACACCTCTCCCTCCTCTATTTTCTTGATAAGCCCACAATATGTCTTTCACAACCTGGTAGGTAAGACTAGCCCCCCTCCACGTCTTCCACGCTCTTGCTCTCTTTCCAAGCAATTATTTTCTGTCACCTCCTCTCCAGTGTTTAATTTATGCCAGTGTTTTCTGGGGCCCGGCACCAGCATTCATTTTCAAACACTGGCACGTATTTATTAAAATCGATCACATGGTGGTGCTGAGGGTGTATTTTTGAACAAAGTTCATTTGTGGAGTATTTTGTGACTTGACTGGGGAATAAGCCCTGGTCAACAGCAACCACAATACCTGTTAGGGTGAGGCACAAGCCAACCCTAAATTAACCCTTGCTCGACCCTCTAGTCAACCCTCTGTTCGCTTGACACAGAGCAATCAGACTTAAAGGCAATGTGTAAAGTAGTTGTGCAACACTTCAAACAGTAATAACGTGAAAACATTACAAAAAAGATCTCAAACCAAGTTAGAAGAATAGAGCTTTCTTTAATAAATAAAACAATACCAAAATGGCAAAATCCAATCATTAAAACAGGAGATATGCAGTTCTTAATATTTTAGTATGCATAGCGCCAAAAAACAAAAAGGGTCCAACTGTAGGTATCTGGTCACACCAGACCAAGACAAACTTACAAACACAGGCTGGCTACAGGCACCCAGTTATGCCCGCTGAACAAAGTACCTTAAATCCTGGTTTGCGGAGCTTTGCGAGGATCTGCTTCGAAGATGTGTCGCACCGCCGAAGCAATGTGTCGGTTATGAGGGATCACTGACAGAATATCGACAACACTAATATCGACCTACAGAAATATTGTGACATAAATATCATTGTCAAAAATATCCACCTCCTATCTTCATAATGGTAAGTACAAAAATATCTGAAAAAAAATATCGTTGTTAAAAATATCGAAGTACAAAATATTGTTTTTTTTATATGTATTATAAATAATATAAAATAAATTAAATAATACATATTTAGATTTATTTGTAAATTCTAACAATTATAAGTAATAAATGTAATTTAAAAATAAATTAAACATACATATATAAAATGTAATATATATATATATATATATATATATATTTACTTAAAAATAATTAATAAATAATAATTTTAATTAATTATAAAATCTCTCACCTTTGCACCAGCCGTGAGGGGAACGGCGAACGTCAGCTCTCTCCCGCTCCCGCCTCCGTGAGGGGAACGGCCACCACGAGGAGACTCCAATCCCCAGCAGCCTAAGTGGCGGCGCCAGCCGTGACGCCCCTTTTCGCGCCCGGAGGCGCGATAAAGGTCACACAGGCCTCCCGCAGTGCGGGAAGCACTCTCACCTTTGCACCAGCCGTGAGGGGAACGGCGAACGACAGCTCTCTCCCGCTCCCGCCGCCGTGAGGGGAACGGCCACCGCGAGGAGACTCCAATCCCCAGCAGCCTAAGCGGCGGCGCCAGCCGTGACGCCGCTTTTCGCGCCCGGAGGCGCGATAAAGGTCACACAGGCCTCCCGCAGTGCGGGACGCGCGCGGGCGAAGCCCGGGTCAAGGGCGGGCCCGTCTGCGCCCGTCAGCGACAGGAAGAGGCAGGGCAGGGCCACCCCCCCTTCATCTGCATCTGAGGATCATCGTGCAGGACCAGGAGCTTGCTTGGAGGTACTGTTGGTTCTGTGGCATATTTGATTTTATCTTTTGGATGACAACAAGCCCAATGGTCGCTTCGCCTTCTATACATCCTTAGCGTACTTTTGCACCGACACTGACGGTTAAGGAGTGCCTATATCACTCTTCTTGAAGTAGGTCTTGTACTTATCCTATGCCCCAGGCTTCTGCACTACACTCTGCACTTTAGTGCTCGCATTGTGTTAAACTGATCTTTAGTCAGACAGTAGGGGCATGCCACCGGAGTCACCTACTCGCCGGGAGGGGAACGGCCTACAACCCCAGCAGTCCTGGCCCGCTGACGGTAAAACAGCGCCACACCAGCGCCTCCAGGTACTCGTCAAGCGCTGCTCGGGACCAGGGGGGGTTAATTTGAGACTGATTGGGACTGGTTTGGGCTACCCACCGTCAAGCCGTCTTGTTATGCCTAATGATTGACCTTGGCTACATTTTGTTGAATTAGGGAGAGTTATTTTTTGGGTTCTAAGGTGTGTTGCTTTGGGCATGAAGTACAGCTAGCATTGTTGGGACTTCGCTCATCTTGCACAGTTGAAACACAATCTTATTTGAATTTCCCTTTCACCAAGGTAGCACAGTAATTGTACAAGTATGGGGAAGAGTACAACCCCGACCCTAAGACCAAGCACTAAACAGAAACTATCTGTGCGAACCCCTAGTGTGGAACCCACAGCTATTGACAAAATGTTAAGACAGGCAATTGGGGTTGTCTCTAGTGAGATAAAACGCACTGAGAGACGACTCTCCCTAACACCAATGATCCCAAGCACTACACCAACCATGGGAACTAGAGTACCCGATTCCCCCCAAACAGTAAATCTATCGATTACTCCTGATTTAATGCTTGCTCAAGAAGTTGTAATCACTGATAATGCAAATAAAACTAACACGGGGGGTAATTAGGAAAAGTGGTCAGCCGAAACGAAAAGCTCACAAGGGAGTGAAACAAGCGAAGCACCCATCGATGGTAGACCCAAAGGAACAGACAGTGGGTCATGTAGTTAGTGAAAGTCACCCAGACCTAATGGAGCAACCACTTTGGGTGCTGAACTTGGTTAAAGATCTTAAAATCCACCTCGAAAATCTTATAAAAGCTGAGCTAGAAGCAGTAATGAGACAAATAGAGAAGGCTACTTTTACCCCCCCAGTCTCCTACTAGGAAGAATGGGAAGTGTATACAAAAAATGGGAAACGAGAGCTCAGACTGGCAACTCACTATACACGGGGCGGGGCTTCGAAACTATCTCGCCTTTTAACATTCCAGTTAGTAATAGATACAGCTCCCTAGATCTGGTCGATTGACTGAATCCCACAGCTAAACAAAAGGAATGCATAGCAAACCACCCTGTCGAGCATTATTATTGTGAAAGATCTGAGCCTATGGATCATCCCCCTAGGACGACTTGTGAGGCCACAGTGGCATATAACAGCTTGGGTGCTTCCACTAACTCACCAGGGAACTTGGAAGGTACCCCACAGGGTCAGGAAGGGATCCCCCATCAAGCATTCCATCATGAGCAGGGCCATCGGCATACACAGACCGACTCAGTAAAAGCCCAGCAGATCACTAAGATCTTATCCTGGAACATAGCAGGTCTTACCTCCAAAATGGACCTCCCTGATTGGGGAGAGTACATTGATACACATGAGCTATGTCTTTTCCAGGAAACTTGGTCTACTGCAGCATTGCATAGAGCGGCCTATGTTGCATACTGTACTCCAGCTCTCCAGGGGCCTAGGGGGAGACCCTCAGGGGGCCTTTGTATCTGGGTCGCTATCCACCTGTTTTGCACTATTAAGAGAATAGATACCCACTCCCCGGATATCCTATGTATTCTTCTTTCTTTTGATGACTCCCTCGAGATGGCTGTTATCAACATCTACTCTCGACCAGTTAGGCAGGGGCAAACTTCACAGACCCTGGACTTCCTGGCCAACTTCCTCTCCACTTTACCTGAGTCTGTACATACAATTATTGGAGGGGATTTTAATTGCCACTATGAACCTCTCAATGGCCTATGCACTACTATATCAAGTGAGGAAGTCTCTGTTTGGGCCATTCCTGAATGTAACATCTACCCAATAAGGGGCTGGACTCCCCTTGTTCTTCAAATGAACTCACTCACACTCAGCCACTCGCTCAGGGCATGTAATGGCCGATTGCCCTCCGACAGCCCAGGCAACCCAACTTTTAAGAAATTGGGACAGGCCTCCACCATTGACTACATCTTGGTAGACGTCGAGAACTGGCATAGAATTTTGGACTTTTCGGTCCAATCTCGATGTGAAAGTGATCATAATCCATTGGTGTTAGAGATAGCCTACTCCCAATTCAAAGACGACCAGGGCCTGACAAGACAACCTGCCCCAAACTTAATTGCAGCAGAAGGAGGGAGAAGAGTACGTTGGGGAACATTTGCAGCCTCTATCGAAAAAGGGCCACCCTGTACAAACAAACTATTCCCTTCTTAGAGATCGCGTTTTGTCTGTCAGAAAAGAGTCAAGGCTGTGAATTCCTGCTGTTGCTAGGCAGGAACCACCAAGACATGTTTTCAAATTTGGGGGAGTTCTTCTATACCCCCGAAAACAATAACAATCCCGACCCTAAACTTAAACATCCCTGGTATAACAAAGCGTGTAGGGAAGCAAAACGCGGATTGCTACTTGGGATAAAGAACAAGGATACCCTATGTATTAAAGCTAGCAGGACACATTATAAAAAAACCCTAGTCGAAGCCAAAGCAGCCTGGGAGATTGAAAAATGGGAAGCAATTAAGATAGCCCTAGACAATAGAGACATGAGAGGCTTCTGGAATCTTGTAAAGACCGGTAAGTTCGAAGGCAACTCTGCCATCGAACCAAACCTGGGGGAAGAAGCCTGGAGATCCCATTTTAAAGTTTTATATTCTAGCCCCATAGATGAAGGTGTAGTAAATAGTGCAATTGACATAGACCAAATCCCCCTAAACACGGGTACACCACCCTGCACATTGGCAGAAGTCACCATGGCGCTGGGTAAATTGCTACCAAACAAAGCTCCGGGGTTGGATAGAATACCAGGTGACCTGTTTAGAAATGAACAAACAGTGTGGGCACCCTATCTACAGATCTGGTTCAATGCCATCCTCCAGGGTATGGCGCTCCCTCCGACTTGGGCCGGTGCAGAAATTATTCCTATCTTTAAAAAGGCTCTCCGCACAATCCGGCAAATTATCGGCCAATAAGCCTTATCGATGTCACCCAAAAGCTATTTGCCCGAGTCCTTTTGGGTCGGCTGCAATCATGGATGGACGAGATGAATGTACTAACGCCCTTACAAGCAGGCTTTAGGTCTAAAACCTCGACCATCCATCAGATTTTCAGATTGCAGCTGATCCATTGGAAAACCGTAACCTTGGAGGGTGGCAGCCTTTATTTAACTTTTGTGGATCTTAAGTCCGCATTCGATATGGTGCGGCGTGACCAGCTTTGGGGCCTACTCCACGACATGGGTGCACCAGTTTATCTCTGTCAGCAGTTGAAGCGCCTACATGAAGGCACCTACGCGAGGGTTAGATATGGTAGGAAAGGAGAATTGACAGCCCCCTTTCCAGTGGAGAAAGGGGTGAGGCAGGGATGCGTTTTAGCTCCAACCCTCTTTTCCCTTTTCCTAAATGGTCTAATAGAAACGCTCCTGTCAGTGAAGGACATAGACTCACCAAGGCTAGCGAACCGCAAAATTCCAGCCTTAATGTTTGTGGACAATACCCTACTCCTGTCTAAATCACCAATGGGTATGCAGCGGGTTCTGGAAGAGTTTAGTGCATTTTGCAGGAAGAGGAATCTGGAGATAAATCTCCAGAAAACAAAATACATGGTCTTCCATACCAACACCACCAATTGCCCGCACCCACAATTGGAGGGTAGGTTTCTAGAGAAAGTCTCCATTTTTAACTACTTGGGTCTCACACTTAATGATAAGATGGACTGGGAGACCCAAATCAAGAAAGCTAATTTGAAATTAGCTCAGTCAATAGGGGGCATTTTAAAAGTCCACAAAAATTGCACCCAAAAAGTGGTTGGTCCGCCAGCAGAAATCTATAAAACCCAAGCGAGGGGAGCCTCACTTTATGGAGCTGAACTTTGGGGACATTGCACAACCCATACCCTATCCGCCACAGAGAACACATTTATTAGGCAATTATTGGGCCTCCCAAAAAGTACTCCTTTAACCCCACTTAGGATGGATTTGGGTATAGGACCTATTGCTGACATAATTGCCTCTCGCCCTCTTTTATTCTGGCGTCGCCTATGGAGCACCCCCGAGTTATCCACTTATAGGGAGGAACTGAGGGATGTTATGTCCATATTGGGTGCTGGAAATTTACCTTGGCTGTCATACATTAGGAGTACTTGCCATTCTCTAGGATGGGTAAACATGTGGGCAACCCCCGAAGAGACCTGCCCGTCCATCCCCAAAAAATCCCTATCTCTAGCCTTTAAAGAACATAAACTGGCCCTATTGTCCCAGAGTATGAATTCATGCTGCTTGACATCTAAATTTCTGAATGTCAAGCAGCAGTACAAATTGGAACTGGTCCTGGACAATATACAACCATTTATGGCAAAGAAGTTGTTCTTACAATTTAGACATGGGACGCTCCCGCTCCGAACATTTACAAAAAATGGAAGGGAGCAACCAGATCAGATTGTCCTGGGTGTAATCTTTCAGAAGAAACAGAACTCCATGTCATGCTATTTTGCCCTGCCTATAAAAGGTCTAGATCTAAGTGGGTTCTCCAGCTTTGTAGAAACTTGGGGTTGAGAAACCACATCGAGGTTTTTAGGCTACTGAAATACGAGACACACCCACTATTTGTAGTTGTTACCTCGAAATTTTTATTTGCGATGTGGTGCATACGTAAAGGCATTATAAAGGGAAATGAGATGGGCAAAACTTAAACTGTGGCTCTTTACTAGAAATTGTTCTGCACTATATTTGCACAGCACTTTATTTAGGGGAAATGTCCTGCAATTTTTATCTCCTGATGTCTAATCTTAATCTTTTTCCTCTAAATTATTTTTTTAAATGCTTTAAATCTAATTGTTTTAAATGCTCTTATATGCTCCTACATAGGATATCCTGGCTATACTTGATTCATAGGGTCATCAACTAATTTTATGGGGTTGAGTAGTTGGGGGGATAACAAATGCGGCATCTCAACCCACACATATTTGATGACACTTGTATAATAATTTTTAAACTTTTTTGTTCATAATAATTAATTGTATCTTATGTATCGTCTTAATCATCTGTGCTTTTATGGCTGTACAGCCGAAATAAAGATTTTTTGACTTGACTTGATTAATAAATAATAATTTTAATTAATTATAAAATGTTAGAAATATATTAAAACATAAAGATGAATATATATATACATACACCTGTGACATAACAATTAAAAAAAAATTATAATCTAAATTAAAATATTAAAATATGTTATATTTTTTAAACCTACATTTTAAATTACATTTAGTGCAACAGTAGGGAAAGTGTTGGATAGCGGAGGGTAAAAAATGACTATTCCCACTCCAGCGAGTGCAACAGTAGGGAAAGTGTTGGATAGCGGAGGGGAAAAATTTACTATTCCCACTCCAGCGATTGCAACAGTAGGGAAAGTGTTGGATAGCGGAGGGGAATAATTTACTATTCCTACTCTAATGAGTGCAACAGTAGGGAAAGTGTTGGATAGTGGAGGGGAATAATTTACTATTCCTACTCTAATGAGTGCAACAGTAGGGAAAGTGTTGGAAAGCAAAGGGGGTAAAATTACTATTAACCACTCCAGGGAGTGCAACAGTAGGGAAAGTGTTGGATAGCGGAGGGGTACAAATTACTATTCCCACCCCAATGAGTGCAACAGTAGGGAAACTGTTGGATAGTGGAGGGTATTAATTTACTATTCCCACTCCAATGAGTGCAACAGTAGGGAAAGTGTTGGATAGCGGAGGGGAGAAAAATACTATTCCCACTCCTGCAAGTGCAACAGTAGGGAAAGTGTTGGCTAGCGGAGGAGTCAAAATTTACTATTCCCACTCCAGCAAGTGCAACAGTAGGGAAAGTGTTGGATAGCGGAGGGGAATAATTTACTATTCCTACTCTAATGAGTGCAACAGTAGGGAAAGTGTTGGATAGCGGAGGGTAAAAAATTACTATTCCCACTCCAGCGAGTGCAGCAGTAGGGGAAGTGTTGGATAGCATAGGGGTAAAAATTACTATTCCCACTCCAGTGAGTGCAACAGTAGGGAAAGTGTTGGATAGCGGAGTGATAAAAATTACTATTCCCACTCCAGCGAGTGCAACAGTAGGGAAAGTGTTGGAAGCGGAGAGGTAAACATTACTATTCCCACTCCAGAAAGTGCAACATTAGGGAAAGTGTTGGATAGTGGAGGGGAATAATTTACTATTCCCACTCCAATGAGTGCAACAGTAGGGAAAGTGTTGGATAGTGGAGGGGAATAATTTACTATTCCTACTTTAATGAGTGCAACAGTAGGGAAAGTGTTGGAAAGCAAAGGGGGTAAAATTACTATTAACCACTCCAGGGAGTGCAACAGTAGGGAAAGTGTTGGATAGCGTAGGGGTATAAATTACTATTCCCACTCCTGCGAATGCAACAGTAGGGAAAGTGTTGGATAGCGGAGGGGTAAAAATTACTATTCCCACAGAAAAAAATTCAAATTTAAAAACAAACAAAATATCAACCACAATACAAAATATAGTAAAAAACCCAATACAAAACATATATGAAAATATAAAAATATTTTAATGTAGCAAAAATCTAAAAATGACATAAAAATATATATAATTTACAAACAAATAAATATTTTGTAATAGGAATCTATCTTAATTAAAAAATTAAAAATGACATAAATGTATTTATTTTCCTACCCTATAACACCACACAATTTACAACACACATCTAAATTAAACAAAAAAGTGTACCTCAATAATTAAAACAATTAATTATCAATTTAACAAATATTAATAATTATAAAACACATTTAAAAATGTAAAAATTAATGTACAAACCAAACGTTACAGCTATTGAACCTAAATCCACAAATAAAATAAAAACTAAACAATTACCAAAACTATTTATCAATTAATAAATGAATATTAATGAGCAAGTAATGATTAATTAATTTAAACTAAATTACTTTCCACCCTCTACCCCAAAAAACACCAGAACACACACCTAACAATATTTACACAATTTCCATAACTAATTTTACATTAATCAATTGATATCAATTAACAACAAATCATTAATTCATTTTTTAAAAATTACTTCCCACCATTTACCACTATAAACCCCACAACTCACAACTCAAAATTATTATACAATTGGCATATTTAAAATTTAATTAATTAATTAGCATTAATTAACAATAATTAATTAATTATAAATAAATTACCTCCCACCATATTCCCCTATAAATACCACCACCAATTTCGTAAAACATGACACAATTAACATAATTAATTTACAATTAATTAATTAATTATTAACAATTAACAAGCAAAATATAAATAATTATTAATAAATTAATTCACACAATTAACACTATAAAATAAAATTAATTAAATATTATATTAAAAATATTAATAAATGTATTAAAATTAAATTACTTCCCACCCTACTCCCCTATCAACCCACAACCCGCTCCTAAAAAATAACACAATTAACATAATTACCAATTAATTAATAATAAACAACCAATTAATAAATAATTAATAATAAATAAAGTCCCACAATTAACAATATAAAATATAACATAAATAAATATTAATTAATAAAAAATATTTATAAATTAATTATAATTAAATTACTTCCCACCCTATTCCCCTATAAACCCACAACCCGCTCCTAAAAAAATTACACAATTAACATATTTACCAATTAATTATTCAATAAAAATGAACAGCCAATTATTAATTGATTAATTATAAATTAATTCCCAGAATTAACACTTTAAAATCAAAAATAAATAAATACTAATAAATTAAAATTAATATTCAACTTATTCTAATTAAAATACTTCCCACCCTATTCCCCTAAAAACTCACAACCCGCTACAGAGCTAAAACGCAAAATGTAATTAAAATAAAATTAATAACTTCTAAAAATTTAACACATATATTATTCTTAGACAAAAAATACAGCACATACATTTAAAATACATACTAAAATATATAACACTTACTAAAAAAACGATATCTTTTACAACTATATTTTTGCAAATGATATTAATTACTTCGATATTTTAGAAAACAATATTTCTTACCTGAAACTCGATATTCTTGACCACGATATTCTTGCAGTCGATATTTATGTATCTCGATATTTTGCACTCGATATTAGTGCAAGTCGACATTTCCTACTCGACGCTCTGACTCTTTACCGGTTATGAGATGCTGCAAAACTGCAATGTGAGGGCCTGCGTCATTGTCGCAGATACTGTTGACAGAGCATGCAATCCAAAGTCAGGCGTGGAGGATGCCACTCGCAGTCAGGGCGGTTCTTTGGTTCCCAGGAGCTGTGAGACTGTGATGCAGATTCCAGAGTTATCGTCGAGTCTGCCTTCCATGAGGTATGCAAGGACTGGAGCTGAGGATGCATCTGCCGAAGAGAAGCAGATCTTTGCGTCGTGTCCAATCCACGCAGCATCAGCGATGTGTTGGATCTGCTGGGGTTTGCACCACAGCAGTCACATGTCAGTTTTGCTCAGATTTGCGCTACACGCCAGAAGAAATGTGTTGATTCTGCTGGATCCACAGAGTCTGGCAGAGCACCTTAAGCCCACTTTGAGGGGTCCAGGACTGGGGCAGCACCACTTGGCAGGGTAGACTCATAGGTGGCAGAGTACAGCTACAGGGATGGGCGCTGTGAGGCCTCTCTGCTACTCCTTTGCCGAGTAGAGGATTCTGGTGATTCCTGCACACAGCGACATTGCACTGCATCTGCTTAGTCCAGCAGAAGAGGAGGTGAGCATTGCATCCCTTTGCTTAGCCTGCAGGAATTACTGGGGCAAGGTCTGGAGTGTTTGGCAACTTCTCTGACCTGCAGTGACCTGACTGCACTACTCTATAGCAGCGGCTCCCAGAGGAGTGGGGCTTCCTAAGGCATTCACACGCCATAAGCTCCTGAGAACCCTGTTCCATTAAAGACATGATATCCACAGCAAAAGCACCCAAGAGCACCGTCGGCCCAAAGGTCCTAGAAGAGACATCTCGCGAGGATGACTCAACTTCCCAAGACTTATGCCTGTCTGAGACGAAGGGAGACATCCAATCTCTTCTGCTGGAAATGAGGAAGGACTTTTGCAACTAATAAATGCAAACTTTACCAAAGCTCTCACTGAGATGGACCATTCTCTGAAGGGAGTCAAGTCTCATATGGATATGGTAGAGGTGACCATAGCACAACAAGACCAGGCAGAGATGAATTGATTGAGAGAGAGACAGCGCTAGAGACCCAACAATGTTTTTTGGGTGACGCCCTGGAAGACTACGAGAACTGCTCCAGCTGGAACAATTTCAAAATTGGAGATGTGAGAGCCACCATTCCCAATGCCGAGCTGGAAATCTATGTGCAGGCACTGTTCTGTCAGATTCTATGGGACTCCGAGGGCAGACATCTTACATGTGACCACACCCATCAAGTTTTCTCTGCAGCAATGGAACTAATGATGTTCTCATCAGTTCCACTTCTACCAAGACAAAGAAGGTATCCTGACAACAGCCCAGAAATTGGACTCTATTACCCTCAGAGGTGACACCTTCACACTTGTTCGATAGCCCCCCCCCTTGATGGACTGGAACCTGCTAACCCCCCCCCAGCGCCTCGGGACCCTCACGGGTGAGTAGTTGCACTTAACAAATGCCTGATTGATTGATTGATTGATTGACTTGTTCAAGACCTATCACTCCAGACATTGGCCAAGTGCTACGACTTCAGGGAGGTACTATCCTATCTATGGAAAACAAAATCTTCTACCGATGACGCTTCCAGCTGAACTTAATCTTTACAATCAACAACAAGAGTGTAGCCGTGCACACACCAGATGAAGCCCAAACTTTGCTGCATATGGCCCCCCTCCCAAAAGTAGCGTTGATCAGTCTGTGGCCTCCATCCCTCCACAGGTGGATGGATGGCAACGATCACTCCTGAGGTCAACTCGTAGCGTCTCTAAGGAAAACGCACAGTGGCGAGAGCCGCGGATGGACCTGCCAGTACCAGATAACGCTTGCCCACTTATAACAGATTTGTTAAGGTTTGAACACTTGGGCGGTGGGATTGGACCTCAGCTTGTTGTATCCATTGGCTCCTTTGATGATTCAGATAGGCTGCTTTGTTGAACGTCTTGAGATGGGTGATTCTGTACTCCCATGGACATATGGCTGTGTACACTCCTGAATGGGGGGGCGCGGGGGCCCTGGGCCACCCTTGCGAGCTGCCTCCACCTGGGCAGCTGATGCCCACCATTCTATGACGGTTTCATTGAGCATGGATTTTTGTCTTACAAAGCTGTTCAGTTCTGTAATTGCTTTTTTTTCCCTTACATGTCAAACCATTCAAGGGTGTGTATTACTTCTCAGTGTATATCTTACTTGGCTGCTGGAGGTCTCCCAGGGAGGTGGGGCCTACCTTACATTGCTGGCCCCTGTTGGCAACGACTAAATGCCTCATTTGGTTTAAAATAACACATCCCCTCAATATAGTTTCCCTGAATGTTCAGGGGCATAACTCTCCAATGGAACAGAAGGCACTCCTTAAGTGTCTTCGCACCAAGGAGGTGCACATAGCCATGCTTCAGGAGACACATATTATGGCACCCACATTAAGAGGCTTTATTCGCACTGGTTCCCACTTCAATTTCATGCGCCTGCCCCACTAAGACCAAGGGGGTGGCACTCTTGTTTAAGAAAGGCTTGTGCATAGCTATTGACTCATCTCATTTGGACAAGGGGGGGCAGAGTGGTGGGTTTGCATGTTAGACTGTGTGCCAGGGCAATTAACACTTTTCTCCATTTATGGACCTAATGACAATTAAGATGGGCTCTATGGCTCCCTACTCCCCTTTGTTGCAACCTTTACTAAGGGTGACCTGATTATTGAGTGTGATTTCAGTATGATTCTAGACCGCTCTGTGGCCTGCTACACAACCTATCCAATCCCCCTGACTCTGAGACAAGGCATTCAAGATCTTCACTTGATGGACATTTGGAGAGAGACTCACGCTGGAAAGCAATATTATACATTTCTTTCCAATATCCATAAAACCCACACGCAGATTGATCATTTTCTAATTGCTCCCCCTCTACAACCACATATCTTATCAGCCACCATAGGTTACCAGACTCACTCAGAACATGCCCCAAGATTTCTGGTTTTAGATGTGGAGGAATCTACTCATCGTGGGGCTCCGCCATGGTACATTAAAGAAATTGTATTTCAAGATCTGGTGCTGAGGGACTCAGTGCTGGAGTCGCTAGAGCACTATTTTATGGATAATTATACTGGAGAGGTGTTACGCTACTTTGTGGGACATGCCCAAAGGAGGACTGGCTGGCGAACCCATAAAGCATACCTCTACTTTTGCCAAATTGGCTAAGGCCAAGAAGGAGGATCTTGAGGCCCACCGTTTCCTGCTTGAGACCCAACACAAAGCTACAGGCTCTAATAGGGTATATAGGGCATTGCGGCACATCTGGGGCAAACCAGAGCAGCTCTATATTACTGATGCCACATAGAAACTCCTTTATATCAACCAGAAATATTATGAAAAGGGTGATAAGGCTTCTAGCATATAAGCTAAGAAAGAAAGAATCTAGAAACCATACCTTATCCATTAGAGATGATGCAGAGCATCCCACATGGATTCATTGCGCATTCTCGACCTTTTCTAGACCTACTACACATCATTATCTCAGGCCCATTCTCCACCAGTGGCCATCGAGAACCGCTACCTGCAGTACTTTGCCTTCCCCCATATTTACCCATGCTACTCCACGAGTTAGAGGAGCCTATCACTCCAGAGAAAGTGAGGACAGCTATACATCAACTAAAAGCCAACAAGGATCATGGGCCAAATGGTTTTTGGTATCATTCTATAAAGCTTACTTTAGAAGGTTTTAATTCATTTCTGCTCACCAAATAGTTAACACCTACCATGGCAGAATCTATTGTAACACTGCTGTTGAAGCTGGGTAAGGACCCTACATTCCCCTCTTCTGATAGGTCTATTGCCCTGCTAAACTGCGATGTTAAAATATTCACATCTATCTTAGTTTCCTGTCTTCACTGGCTATGGTCATTGCTGTTGTCTAGCTGCCAGTCAGGGCTTGTCAGGATCAGGCAGGTTCAGTATAACGAGAGGCTGGTGGTGAATGTGATCGATATGGTGGAATGGATCAAAACCATGACCCTTCTCTCGCTAGACTTGGAGAATGCATTCGACCCGGCAGACTGGCAGTTCATCTGCATGGTCCTTTCATGGTCCGGGTTGGGCCCTCAGATGATGTCCTATCTGCTGGCCATCTACGAAAACCCGACCTCACCCATCAGAATCAATGGTGCTCTCACCCCTCTTATACCCCTTTGCAGGAGCATGAGACAAGGATGCCCCTCATCCCCGCAAATATTTGACCTCACTATGGAGCTGCTGGTCCATCGCATCAAAATAAAACCTGAGATTTAAAGGCTTTGAGGTAGACAACAAAAACTCCACATTGGCATTGTTTGCAGATGACGTATTGTGCTTTATCACATGCTCAGACCCTTCCTTTCCATTGTTGGTAGACGAACTAAAATAATTTGAGGCAGCTTTGGGCTTTTGCATTAACTATGTGAAGTCCACGGGTCTTGGGATAGCAGACCTCACTCACAGGACTGGAACTTTGCTCTCCTCTTTTGGCCTCACATAAGAGGTCACGTACTTATGCTATCTGGGGATCTCCTCAACTGGTACCATCTGCACACTATATGAATATAATCTGCCTCCGATGTTGGAACTTTTATTGAAGGACCTCTACCACTGGGGCAGGTTGGAGATATCGTGGTTGAGTTGCATTAATGCTATAAAAACGTAGTATCTGCCCTGGGTACTTTATGTGACACACACCTTGCCCCTCTGGATCTCTAGTGGCATCATCTAGCAGACCCCAAAACAGCTGCTGCAATTCATGTGGCAAATTCTACCCCCCAATACCAAGAGCAACATTGTATAAGAGAACATCAGACAGAGAGCTTGAACTTCACAATATAGAGCATTACATTCATGCCTCTCAATTACAGTCTGTTTTTGACTGGCATTCTCTTTCCTATACCAAACCCCAGGTGCTACTAGAACAGGGATGCTCTGCCATCACTTTACACACATGTGAATGAAACCCATTTTTTGCCTTCACAGACTCCTCTTTACTCAACTGTGACGCATCTGCAACACTAGGATAAAATAAACTTCTTACATCAGCTACCACATATTTTTCCCCTCTCTCTCCTATTGTACACATCCCAGAGTTAGTGCCGGGCACACTAGATACACCCTGTTCAGAATGGAAGGAGGGATAGCCCCCACTATTAGGGGAGTTATATCAACATGGGGATATGTTGGACAGGCAGACATGCCAGCAAAATTTCCAGCTACCCGCTGCAGATGAGTTTTGACTTAACCAACTGCTCTACTGGGCAAACAAATCACTAGTAAAAGATAATGGAAAACAAATCTTCACCAAGGGGTCTCTAAGTAAGGCATCACTCACCTTTACGCATTTTTAGGTAGCATCTCTCCCAACTGTGGCAACACCCTTATCAGTCACGATGAAAGTAGGATCTAGGGATTGACATTACCCATGGCACTCGGTCATAACTTCTGATCTTTGCTGGAGGAACTGCAAAGCTAGGTACACTTACCTGCATATGTAGTAGCACTGTACACACGTAACATGCTTCTAGTCGAAGGCGCTTCTTCTGATCCACCGGATCTTTTCAGTGACCCTGCTGCTGGACCCTCTGGTGCTCCTGTTGGGGGACGTGGAGGGCAATTTGCTTTATCCACACACTACTCCTAGAGGTAAACTGCTCAACTTTTTCCTCTTGGCGGCATCACTAACAGCTGGAAGAACCCCAATCCACCAGGACTTTCACTGTAGTGTCTAAGATATGGCACTTATATGCCATGGAATGTTTCATTGCACTAGTTACAACCAGAATGTATACGTTTGAACAAATCTGGCTGCCTTTTAAGACCGATCTTATGAGGAATGGGGTGGGGTGTACCATTCTCCCATCATTCCAGATATTCTACGAAGACCCTGACTGGGAGAACTTTCCTTGTCGTAAGATGAGTCTGTCGTGGGTAGAGGAGAGTCTCTATATGTGTTATTGACCGGGTGACCTTTTGTAATGATGACTTGCACGCTTGATGTTTCCAGGCCTATCCATCAGATGATTTCTTTAGACTTTGTAAATTGCTCTGGATGCCAGTGTGATATCTCAATGCTTTATATCCTCCTTTCTTTTTGTTTCATTTCTTATTTTTGCACTGAGATTGCCCTGGAACATCCTGGAAACCGCCTTTTTCCCTGTTTTTCCTTATGTCTCTTAAAACTCAATAAACATATGTTTAAAAAAACTGCACACACACACACACATAGGCTGCAATGGCAGGTCTGAGACATGTTTAAAGTGCCTTTTATGTGGGTGACACAATTAGTGCTGCAGGTCCACTAGTAGCATTTAATATCCAGGCCCTAGGCACAGGTAGTGCCACTTTACTAGGGACTTACAAGAAATTTGAATATGCCAATTTGGCATTGCCAATTTAACATGTTTTATGGAGAGAGCACCAGCACATTAGTACCAGTTAGCAGTGACAAAGTGCCCAGAGTCTTAAGGCCAACAAAAATTGAGTCAGAAAAAATTGGTGGTCAAGAATGCCAGGTCTAACATTGAGCATTTAACTGTTTATTATAGCTTTAAAAAATGATAATACTCAGACTTAAACCTGAAGTTTAAAGTGGCATGTAGGTTGAGCCAGCTGCAGTGGCCCCGTGTTAAATACCCTGACCATGGCACTTACATTTTTAGAAATTAAGCACCAATTTTCTTTCTCTTTTTCTTTCTCTGGCCCGATTCTGATGCGGGTTGGAAAAGCTTCCCGACCGAGGGCCTGATTCTGATGCGGTTAGGAAGGCCTCCTAACGACATTTGCTCCTTCCAAATCGGATCGGGAACGTGTCTTCCCGACCGAGGGCCCAATTCTGATGCGGTTAGGAACAAATGTTCCCATTGAAGTCAATGGGAGTTCAACCAAATCGTATCTGGAAGCATCCGGATGCATCCTACTCCGCCGGTCGGAGTTTCCCGATCTGAGTGGGTTGGACACCATTTCCCAACCGATTCGGTCGGGAAGCTTTTCCAACCTGCATCAGAATCGACCCCTCTGTCTGATATCTCCTTTTTTCCCTCCTCTTTCTTTCTTTGTTTATGCGTCCCACTGTGTCTGCATCGATAAAGTGACAAAGGCACCAGCTGTGACTTAAACAAGGATTGGCAATACCAATAGATGTCGCATTTGCGAGAGTTAGAACTATTGGCATTGTAAATGACAATGTCTTTTACCCATGTGTTCTGGTTTGAAGTGGAGTGGATGGCTGTGGAGTTGAATTATGTGGGTTGGATTGAAATTGTTAGTTGTGGAATTGTGTGGGGTAAAAATGTGTGGTGTGGAGTGGATTTGTGTAGTCGAATTATGTGGCATGGTGGATAGATAGGGGGTGAGAGCTGCACAAAATAGATAGACAGGAAGACAGAGAGGGATAGGTAGTTTGTGCACTAAATGGTGAATGACCCCCAGAGAGAGGAGCAGAAAGAGTGTGTGAGAAAGAGAGAAAGAAGGGGAGAGCAGGCGACAGATGCATAAAGAGGGAGCGCGTCTGTATGCAGAAGACACCCCAAAAAGAGAAGGAAAGCGTGGGATTGAGAGAAGGAAACCTTGAAAAGGCACAGGAAAGAAACTGTGCTTCAACACCTGAAGTCAACCAACTATATGAGAGAGGTGGGAAGAGTGTGTGAGAGAGAGGGGTGAGAGAGAGTACAAGAGATAGAGAGGGACTGGTTGCTCTCCCCAAAGAAACCTTATTAACCTCAAAGTAGGGCAGGTGTTCAGAGAGGCAATGACTACCCACCAGCTGACGGCGGGCACCAAGGATAGGCACCTGACCGAGAAAGATAAGACAGACTGGAGAAAAAATTTGGAAAGGGGTTGAAAATAAGACTAGGAAAGGATAGGATAAGGAAAGGCATGGAGGAGAAAAAAGATGGCACAAGTGAATATAAGTCAAAGAAAAAAATAAACAAGGCCTCACACAGGAAGGCTTGTGAGGCATGCCAATAGTGTTTGACGGTGGATTTTGATCAGTGTTATAGTCTAGTGTGACCAAAGCCATTGTATTCAGAGCTGTACCACAGCATCTTGACCAAGCTTCTGAGCTCCTGTGTTCACTACAGGTGTCAGCTGCTGCTGAGCACAAATAGGAGGAGCCCAGCATGCTGGTCTCTCCCAAGCAGTAACAGAAAGGGGCATTTTCTGTGAGATGGGTGGGTTTCATGGGTGATGAAAGGGAAGACCTACAAGAAGGAGCGGGGAAGAGACTGATGCAACATACAGCAAACAAAGCATGCGCATAAAGTAGCAACTATTAAAAACAATGTAAGCACTATATAAATACAGTAACATATTTGTTACTGCAAAGGTGAGTAATCAGCCCAGGTCCCCTCATCTATTTGCAAACAGCTTCTTAAAACATGTGGTCTTATTTTAAACTCTGCCCGGTGTTGCTAGACCCCTGACTGAATCACCTTGTGCACGCCTTTGTAGATATAGAAGGAAAGCTCCCAGCCCACATTGAAGCAGACCCGGTCTCCGCTGCCAGATTGGTCATTGAGATTGATGAAGGAAACGTTGACAGGATTGGAGCCTTGCGAGTAAAAAGGCACTCAGTTAGGGCTGCTGTATTTGGAGTTTGCTCAGCAGCTTGTAGAGGCCTTCTCCGGTGGTGAACTGGGTCTTAATCTCTATAATATGCATCCCTCTGCTGCCATCTTGGGGAGCAGCATTCATCCTGTCCTATGCCCAACACTAACACAGCGTAGCTCACAAACCTAGGATTTTAATAAAAAGAGGAGAAGGACTAGAGTGGAAACAAAATGTAAAACCAGCACTACACATCCATGTCGCATAAGACTGCAGTCCAATAAAACCAAGATGGCCGGCACTGCTTTGGAACTCAATAATTGCGCGTTCCCAAAGGGTTGCCAGCCATCTTAAATGCAGATCTTGAGGATGTGGTGCTAGAGCAGCCGACCTTGCCACTTGGGCTAGAGCGGGTAGAGTATAGGCGGGAGGCTCTGCATAAAGGGCCCCGATTCCTTGAGATAGAGTTTGTGGTATTTAAGATTTCTGTATTTATCAAAAGCATATATTTTAAAAATACAGGAAAGCCTTCCTGGGGGAAAGAGGGGGTGCAGTATCTCCCGTTGTGTTGAGGCATTGTGAGGCACTTGTAAAATAAAAATGCCTCAGCTACACGCAAAACAACATTCTGAAAAGACGATCCAAGACCAACTCAAAACCATAGGTAAGAGAAATAAACTGAAGGGAATGACTATATGTAATAGGGCCAGTAGCCATGGGAGTGAACTAAAAACCAAAACGATGTACAAATAAAATCCAATGCACCTATGAAAACCAAGGATTTCGAAAAGCATGCCAAAGAACAAATGAAAAACGATGGGTGTGCTCGAAGCCCATAGAGTAGATACAGCATGTCTTGTAGAGAGAGCACATGCGCTGCCTAGGCGAGACCTAAAAACTGGTCTCCACAGGCTTGAGTCTACAGGAAAATGTTTGATGAGATAAACGGCCAGTCCAGTCCTGCCTGAGAGAGAATGTATATTGGCTGGTCAAAGAATGTGAAGATAAGAATTCTTTGCCTCATGCTGCGTTATATTGGCTGAAAGTCAATCGATTTACCAGGATGAACTGCTCGTCAAGCCAATAAACTTGGAGCGCGAGGCCTGCCAATACACTTGTCAGCAGTTCGGTAAACAGTGATAGACGACTGCTTGTGATTAAAGGCCTATTGAAGAGAAATCAGGAAGAATAAGATTTTGTTAGTTTTACTTGCCCGAGTTAATCTTTTTCACCAGTCAAACCACTATATTGCTGGATGAGCAAAGCCACTGAAAATAACCACTCGAAGAAGTTTCTTTGTGAAACAGCCAACATGAATCAAGAGGTCTCCATGAGTGAAGGAGCACTGTCTGTAATTACGCTCCTGGTATCATTGCCTGTGAGAGGGAATGCACTATACCAGGTTTCAGGCCTAAAGAAGCTGCAAAGTCCTTCGCCAGGTTTACAAATGGAACCATTAACTTCACAGAATATGGTTTAAAGGAGTGCTAACAGGTGGTCTGAGTGGAGGAGTAGCAGGTGGCATTGGAAATGTAAGTGAAAAACCTCATAGTCATAATGCTGCAGGTATTTGACAGTCATTCCTATGGTCTTCACCTCTAATTTTTGCACTTTTCTTTAGTGCAAACAAAGTCTAGAGTGAATGTGCACAGAGGAAGTGACAACAAATACAGGCACCATTATATTTCTGGGGCTGTATGAAAGGAATTTCTTTACATAGAAAAACGTTTTCAAGGTAGATTAAAAAAAGGAAATAAAACTAAGGTGTACTTTATTTCTAACCACAAACGAGTAGGTTTTCTGAGGATAGAATATCTGTGAGTTTAGGATTAAGTTGATTTCACATTGTTAATCAGCGAGTGCATGGTTAAAAATCTATGCTGAAACATAGAACGTTATCAAAAACAAACCGAGAAGTACTGAATAATAACTAGGAGTGCTAGCTACCCATGGTGTTGCAGGTGTACACATTGAGATTTGAATCAACCACTGCATGAAAATATATGTTGAAACATGGTAAGTTATCATAAACAAGCTGAGAAGTACTGAACAAGTTCTAGGAGTGCTAGTTACTCATGCTGTTGCGGATGGTTGTATGTGATATCATAGAAAAATGATTTAGTGGAATACAATTCCTGGGAATCCATTTCACCTAAACTGTTTAATGGAATTTTTTAGAATGCATGGCATTTACCATTTCTTTTTGTTCAAAATTGGCTTTTGCATGCTTATATTTTAATGTGTACAACAGTTTAAATCTTACTTTCAGAAACAGTTTTGTTGGGGATATTTATTTCAGTGCGTTATTTCAGAGGACATTATTTCAGATTTATATAGTATATATTGTCAAACAATTACTTCAGATGCAACACCTAAACATCAGAAATCCCTGCACACTGAATAACCCTCACCATACCTAAACTAAACCCATCCCTGAACCCTAAAAGTTCTTTCTACCACTAAATTCCACTTATCCCAGAAACCAAAACCCCTCACTACACCTAAAGAACACCCATTCCTGATCCCTAAACTAAACCCATCCCTGAACTCCAAAAGCCCTTTCTGCTTCTACGCTTCACCTATTTAATAAACTCCACCACTTCCTGAATCCTAAAAACCCATCACCACACCCAAACTCCACCCATCCCAGAATGCTAAAAAACCCTTCCCGCCCTTAGACATCACCCATCCATAACTCCTAAAGATTCCTCACCACCCCTAATCCCTACCCATCCCTGAACCATAAAACTACTTACTACGTCTAAACTCACCCTTCCAGGGATCTTTAAAACTCCTCATCAACCTAAACTCCACCCAATCCCGAACCCTAAATAACTCATCACCACCACTAACCTATACCCATCACTAAACTTTCAAAACCCTCACCAGCCCTAAACTCTGGCCATCCATCACCCCTAAAACAACCGAACACCCCTACACTCCACCCATCCCTGCACCGTAAAAACACCTCACCTCCCCTAAATTCCACTAATTCCTAAAAATCCCTCACCATCCCTAAACTCTATCCATCAATGAACCCTAAAATCTCCTTTTTATTCCTGAACTCAACCCACCCCTAATCACCCCTAAACATTACCCTGGACCCCCCCACTAGTCCTAACTTTCACCCAAGTTGAATGTAATTTTGGATTTTTCCTTACAGTTATCCTTCCTTTAAAATACTTCCTTTCATTTTTGATTTATTTGTATTTCCTCAAAATTAAAGTTGGTTTTCCATGATTTTGTTTCCTTCAATGTGGTTTCTCAGTTTTCATTTGAACCATTAATTCACATACATCAGTTGCAGATATACACCCTGATCTCTGAATCAGCCTCTGTACCGTTAAAAATATATGTTCAAACATGGAATGTTATCAAAAACAAGCTGAGAAGTACTGAAAAATAACTAGGAGTCCTCATTACTCATTGTGTTGCATATATGCACCAGGTGAAAATGGTAAGAGTAGTAGCAAACATAAGCAGACATACTTAAAACTTGTACAGACATAATTTGCTTTATTAATGGTACCTCTTGCTCCTTGAGAAGGAATGCATCTATGAAATTTCTCTTGTCATCACTATTCAGTTCATTTCTACTCTTCATAAACGTTGTGCGTAGAAATGAGTGTATATCTTTTACATTTTGAAATACAGTTTTGTGATTTCCAGGCAAGAATCCCAAAGCAGGATATAAATTGTAGAGCTGCAATGTAGATAATGAACAAGTAATTTAGAACAATATGTTTCAATGCATGCATTGTAGTAGCTAAACATTAACATTTTTTAATTGCGGCACATTATGTGGTCAGCAGGAATGTAAGTGTAATGTTTATCTTACACATGCATCTGCAATAACAAAATATTTTCCTTTACCTGTTACTTAACAGAGTAATGATTAGAAAGTAAAGTTGACATGATATTGTGAAAAAGTGAATTATTAGTTGTGGTGGATGGCAACCCACCACAAGTAATAACAGTAATTTCAGTATTTACACCTGATGCTAAATCTTGGTAGCTGTGTCACAAAGCAGGCAGGCTTAACTTAGATACAATATGTATAGCATTTAGAAGTATCAAAACAGGTACAAGTAAAAAACACAATACAGTAAAAGTCCCACTCCAATTTATAAAAATGGAGAAAAATAATAATAATTAAAATGACACCTAAACAACAAAAATACGGGGCACCAGATAGCAATGGTTCCTGTAGTTCAGGAAGTAGAAGTGATTTGCACAATGGAGCACTGGTCAGATGTGACAAGTAGATTGGCCCCACTGGGATCTGGAAATAGCAAAATCGAAAAAGTTTCCAAGCCCCACTCTGAAAAGTTACTTTGTTGTTTTTCTGAGGAAAAATTCTTCTCCACGTGGGACAAATCTTAAATCCAATTTGATGGAACTACTGGTCAGATACTTTTTGTGGTCAGTTCCCTATTAACCACTCAAGCAAGCTTTTTGAAAAAGTTTCCAAACTTTTTTTGGTGCCCAAAGCATCCAGGAGATATCGTTTACAATGACCGCGCTGTTACAACGCGAACCATTACATTGCAAGCCGTTACAATGACTTGCTGTAGGGGGCAGAAGGTGTTGGATTTACAATCTAACACCTTCCCTGCTGTTGCACAAACTAAAGTAGGAATAGTAAATTATACTATTCCTAAGTCCAACGCGCCCCCTACAGCAAGTCGTTGTATGACTTGCGATGTAATGGTTCGCATTGTAACAATGCAGCCGTAGTAGCAACCGCGTTGTAATGGAATGCCTTGTAGCGCATTCGTTGTACAGAGATATATTTAAACAACCACAGTAGTACTCTTCCAAGGCCGTACAGCCTCTGTGGAAGCACATAGAAACTCTCAGAGTATCAAGCAGAGGGCAACTGCAAGGTCCAGTCAGGTCCAGTTGCCACTGGTCAGTTAGGATTCTTCAAAGGAATATTCACTTTCCCTATTTATGTTCCTGCAGTCTCCCAGGGATACAGCCCTATGATCCTTGGAGAGCTCTCTGTCCCTGGATTTCAAGTAGAAAGAGTTCCAACTTCCTCAAGTGCTTCTTACAGGTCACAGATATTAAGGGGCTCATTACGATGGCAGGCAGATCGCCACCGCCGGCCTGGCGGTGGCGATCCACCCGCCATCGTCATGAGATTTACCCCCGCCACATTATGATGGAGGTGGGTACTGCGGCAGACGGAAAGTCCGTCCGGCGCTTTTCCGCCGGTAGCAATCGTCACGATTGCCTGGCGGAGCGGTCAGCATGCTCACAATGGCGGTGGAGCCCAGCAGGCTCCGCCGGCACAATTATGATGCCGGCAGAAGCCAGCCTTTCCGTGGCGGTTGAACCGGCATTGAAAGGCTGGCGGAGAATGCCTTCAGGGGCCCGTTGCGGGCCCCCCTTGTGTTGGGGGAGGTGTGGGTGCACTGGGGGGGTACCCAAGGTACCCCCCTACATTTCACTGCACCAAGTGTCAGGCACAGTGTAGTGCCTGCCACGTAGTGCAGTGAAATGCACAACATGCTCCTTTCAACATCGCGGCGGTGCTGCTGTCAGCAGCCACTGCCGCAATGGTAAAGGTGCGTAATCGAACCGCAGCGGTGGCAGTCCCATCATAATTGTATAGGCGGGACCGCCGCACGCATGGCAGTCGGACCCAATCACCGCTACGGTGGCGGGCGGAACAAATCCGCCCGCCATCGCAATGAGCCCCTAAGTGCAGCTGGCTCAGTCCACCTGATATTATTTTGCAAGACCAGCAGTGTTTTGATGGAGGTGCCTTGGGGTGCCACATTTATGCTTGGACCAAATAATGATGACTCCTGGGCACTCCCTAACCAATGTGATGAAAATTCTCAGGTGTAACCCTACTCACTTTTTTAGTAGTTCCTCTTTGCCTTACTGCAATCATGGCCAAAATGTGATGTGCCAGGGCTATTTCAAGATGGCATACATCTTCGGCAACATCAAACTGGGGTTGTGCAGGACCGGACTGGGAACAGCAACCAGCCCTGGCAGGTAGCTTCTCGACCGGCCCTAGGAAGGGAGCGGGTGGGGGGGTTATAGCCACGAAGCACCGCTCCCACTTTTCTTACAGAGGGCCGCCACAAAACTGGCCCCCACCCCTCCGGCCCACCGGGGAAATGCCCGGTGCCCGCTAAGGCCAGTCCGGCCCTGGGGTTGTGTGTGTTACACGCTCAGCTAGGATGCATAGTCATAGTGCGACTAACGTGCTAGCAAAGGAAAGAGTGACATCGGAACCGCCATGCGAACTCATCAGGGTGGTTGCGCTGTTCCATCAACTGGCCGAAGCATGGATTACAGGTGAAGGATGGTATACATGGGAATGAAGGCTACAATTCCCATGATTCTGCTGTTTTATCTTGAACCCGGAAGAGAAACCTCTTCGCGGGTTAGAGGTTCAATCAGGAAGTATTTAAATGGCTACGGACATCGAGGCGGGGCAGATTATTCCAGTTCCGAGGTCCGTGGAGATTGCTGCCGAAGTTCGTCTTGATTTTTCCCCAGTACCGTAAGGGTGCTTGCACCATTGTCTGATTCGGTTTTGGGTTTTGCTGTGTTAACATTTGAGTGAAAGCTCCCATAGTGTTCTTGGTCACTGAGTGGTGTCTGGAGTGTTGCTATGTTTCCCGCTTAGTGAAAGCCCCGATCTACATATGCGCTCGGAGTCAGTGCGTACAACTAGTATTGTTGTTCTTGTGTTTATTGGATCGCGCTACATAGCGGTTATGCGCTATTGTGTACTAAGAAAATACTAACTTTGCAGCAGGGGATAGTAGTTCCTCAATACTTATTGTTATTTCTGGATTCAAAGGAGACAATGTTCATTACCAAGAATACAGTGTAACTATTTCACTACAAGACATTTCTTTGAGTACGTATTATGCAAATTACAATTACCTGGCAAGTCACAACTATTCTAAAGGGTATGACGGAATACCCAATCATCTTATTCTTTCTACAAATACGGCTCCAAAGCCTAAAAGGTGTTCGCTTGCTTTGTGTTTAACCTACATTTATTCTTTGCCATTTTTAACATGGTTCAACGTGAGTCCTGACACTCCCTGCTGTTTCCTCCCTTTCCTTCCCTCGCTTGATCACCTTAAAATTCTAGTCTATAATGGCATGCAGAATTGAGGCTATCAAGAGGTGGACCTATTGAGCATCGGACCGACCCCGAAGACAATCCAACACTGTTACAGTGTGTGGGAATGTCCAAGGGAAATCAGCAGTTTCTTTTCACATCGAACACTAATATCCAGTTTCAAACAGGCACTGCATAGACATTAGTCTGGTAGGACATAAGCAGGGTCCTTCAGCAATTAGACAGGGGATATACAAGAATTGTTGTGTGGCTCAATAGACATGTCATGTAGGATTTGACAGTGTGGTGTTAAAAGGATGACCACAGCCCCTACTAATATTCTGTGGAGTTCAGAGGAGACATATCTTTTCATTCACTTACTAAATTCCCTTTCTTTTTTAACCCCTTACCTATCAATCCACACAGCTATTGGCCTGACAGTCATAGCAGATTATTTAGAATCACCCAAAAGCAGCCCAATTTCAGTTTTTATCCACATTTAAAAATAAATACAGACAAGGAAACAAATGTTTTTTTGTCTGTATTTATCTGTAAAAATCAGTAAAAATGGAGAACAGGGAGCCTTAATTATAACATGCATCACACCACAAGGCAAGATGACAACTCACAGCAGCATGCTTCCAATATCAAATTCAAATTTGCAACCCCAAATTCATATTATGTTAGAAGTAGCAGTATTTGAATTTCACTGTCTACGTGTAGTTTTGGCTAAAATATATCCTTGTTAGTGTGTTTACTTTTTAGAGAAATGGTGGAGAACTCACTCAAATATTTTCTATTCAAGGATAAGTCCAGTAAAAAAAAAAACGGGCAACCCCATGGTAAGGGAAAATGCAGTTTCCATATGCCAATAGGCTATTAAATTATCAGGCTCTTGGCAGTTCAAAGGCTATGTAGTTAGGGGTATGGAGGCTCTGTAGACTTTCTGGCTGCATGTAACTGCAGTAGGGAAGCCCCATTTCTGTAACGCACCCATAAGAAATACCTTTGTGCTTTCATCTGGTTTCTATAGAAGTCTTTTCTATAAGGAGCTGGCCAGCGTATCACATTTTACAAACAAGTCTCTGTTGAATTAATACAACCTTAAAGGAAACACCACAGAGCTTTAGTTAAATGCTGTGAAAAGTACTTTAGTATGGGCTGCATAATCCTTATCAATATCATATTGTCTACATTTAGAGCATCAGTTGCAGCATCACTGGCCTATAAAGGAACTGTGCAGGTGTGCAGAGCATATATATTACAAACAGTTCATAGGTGCTGTATGGCAGAATTCTGTCATTTCCGCAAAAACTATGTTACTAGTATTTTTTTAGCCAGGCTTTTTAAATGATTTTACATAACTTCAATAAACACATTTTAAAAAAGCCTGTCTGCCCTGCGATGTATCTACCAGGGTGTTTTATTCCGCTTTAGGTGTCCGTATATAGGTTTTCATGAAACATGTCCTTATATAGGCACAATTCGCATTGCCCTTATATAGGCATAGATTCCCAGTCCTTATTTAGGCATTAGCAGTGCACTCCAAATACAGGCATGGTCACCGACATCCGTCCACCCTAACGTCACAACGGGTTCGTAGAAACCAGACCCTTAAGCTCTTGGGTGTTCCCCTAGCACAGGACTATTGATTTCTCCAAGAACTCATCTATTATGTATGAACCGCTATACCTTAAGGGTTCATTCCTGACGTCTTCCTCTGTCCGACTTCACGTCAATGCTAACATTCCAAGGCACCTACCAGGTATAAATATACCTTCCCTTGCCCAAGCAAGTTAGAGGAGACCTCGACTTCAGAGGAGCCCGTATCCCGGCCTGACGCACTGAGAAGACACTGTCATTCCTGCTCGCAGAAGAATCCAGCTTCCAGTGTTCTGACTCCCTTCGCGGGGTGTTAGAGTTCGAGTCCGGAAAGAGATTCCCACCTCTCTCATTCTCAAGGTATGGAGCTGACTAGAACCTAGAGGGACTCTTGGCATACTAGACTTAACATACTCTTAGTATACCATACTAGAGAATACTCCACCTACTTCTTACCTTTCCCTACACCTAGACTAGGTTAGGTACATTGGGGTAGAACTAGCTTAGAGACGCATCGTATGAGTACTCGCATTTTTAGCTCATGTTATTTATGTACGTGAATATGTGCTAAAAGATAATGCTAGCGCAGTATTATTTATTTCTACTGCTTACGCTGTACATTATATATCTTGCATACTGTCTTGTGATCACAACAGCACATATCTCTTACATGAGAAACAAGACTGTTCAATAAAACCTTTTTATTGAAACGCCCCTCTTTTCTTTCTGTGTAACTCTGTGGAAACTAAGCATGCACGATTGACTGAGTGAAACTGTTATCTATTGTTTCCACGATTCTGAGACGTGTTCCGATTTTAAAGGGAAACAAAGTAGTCATGGTTATGCGGTTGCCAGAAACTACTCCCTTCTTGTTTTCAAGGAGTTTCTAGTGGCCTCTGAGCTAGCTGGCACAAAGTAATTAAGTTTAATATACTCGATAGGGACATACCGACCTCAGTCCTATGTCAAGCCTATAATGTATATTATTCCAATGCGCAGAGCCTATCAGGGAAATAGGAACTACACTACATGGCGCCCAAACGTTTGGTAAGGCAGTAATTTAATGCTAGATACTGAGTAACTCAGTCGTGCTTTTCTCTCAGAGACCCCTACTCACATACTCCATAAGACGTCTGGAGTGGGTAGGGTTACATGTCCGCCAAAGCTAATTAGGACAAAAACCATATATATTAGCTATTTTGGTTTAATCAACGTTGAAGGATACAGTGTTCCAAAATATTGTGCACCTTATCTTTTGTTTCCTTGAAACTTGTTCGACATTTTTCAAAAAACAAATGTTCATACACGGGGACAATGACACCGAGAACGGTGTAGCTGCGGCTCAACCAGTCGTAACAGCTTTTAACTTTACAGGTTTAAATGAAACCGAGGAGGATGTTATAGACGTCCATCCAAACTTAAGAAGAGCCATCACTCTAAAACTTATAAAACACGGCCTACCACCAAGAGGCGGTAGAGTAGTTTTCGTGATAGAGGCACACGAATCCTTTCAGACAGAGGTATTCTATTCATGGATAGAATTCTCAGAATCAAATCCAGTAACAAAAATGTTTCACTTCTACAAAGAAGATTCCTTTTGAGGATATTGAAATTCCACTAACATACCAGGAGCATCAGCTCTGGTTTAAAGGCGCCCTAAAACATCACAAAAACATTACCAGGCTCGGTCCACTAGGTAGACCAGGAGCAACATGGCCGATTCTAGCCGGCTACACACCTCATCCTGACATTGAAGAGATGTCAGACGAGGAATTACTTACTCAACTTGCAGAGTTAATAAAAATTTAGAGACAATTGGTCCAATATGTCATGCAGACTTTCACAGTCCAACCACCATTGACCATTCCAAATCAAACCCCTCAACAGGGGAATACACTAAAAATTACACCACAGACTTTATACGCAGTCATGGGCAAAATGCCCACAAATCGTGAGCAAATTCCATTCTGGATAGCTCAAAAAATTACTCAAATCGAAGCAGTATTTCCAAATACTAGCCCTTATGAGAAACACAGAATCCTAACAATCTGTTTACCAATTTGGATCACACCACAACTGGAAGACTGCACCACTTGGGGCTCAGTCTTTGCTGCATCTATACTAAAACACATGGTGTTCCATCAATTGCAGTAATACCAGATGTCCTGAAACAAATTCAAAATGAATAGGGGGCAGAGCCTGCTCTGAATTTAGGTATGAAATTACTGAAAAATTTCGACCAGGTCTCAACAATAATATTATCTAATATTAAAGGGAGGCAGCATCAGTGGTGATCCGCCAACGATTAAGGGAATTTGATGTAACAGAACATTAAACAGAACTACCCAGAATAATAGAACAATCTTATGCAGAATTAGGCAGAGATAGTTTGGGTGGAAGACCATTGAAGCCAAAACTATCTGAAAGTCCTGAGAAGGACTCTATTAAACAAACTCCTACATCTTCTAAAAAGAAGTGGGAAACTAATAAACAAAATTCAAACGAGAAACGTTCTCAATCCCGAGGTAGGTCTCCTCAAAAGGAGCCCTCTGAAAGGAGGTATAACCTCAGGAATAAGGATAATTTAAGAAAGCCTGACAGGTATCAAGATACTGATACACGTTCCTCTCGTACCTTTCAGATATCGTCACAGACATCGGAAAGAAGAGGATGGTCAGAACATAGAGAAGAACGCGTGAAATCGAAAGACGACAAACACGTTCAGAAAAATTTAAAAAAACTCAATTCTCAAAAAAGAAGGTAGCAGGTCTGAAGATCAGACATGCCGAGGATACTGAGAACACAACTCAAGAACGGAGAATGGGCTCAGACAATGCTGGACAGTGCAGCAGAAGTCACAATAGCTCGCCAGAACCTGAAGGAACTTCTGGAGATAGTGGACTTGAATGAGTACATCACAGTAGAGACTGTAGACACCAGGGTTAGTACTCCACAAAGGTTATATGAAATAACGCTCCGAATGGAGGGAGACATACAAAGAAAGGTGAAAATACTCTTTTGGGAGAAACTTTCAAGGGGTTATGATATACTTCTAGCAGAAAAAGACTGTCCACCACAATTTGTCAGGGAGTGCCCACATGGCGAGGACATTATTATGCCTGCCTTCTCCAACCATATTCCAATTCATCTAAAATATACTTATGCCAGGAAATGGGAAGTAGCCCAGGCCCCAGCATTATATAAAAATCATGTAGGATGGGATGAGGACTCACCTCACCATAAAATACATCTAAAAAATGAACCTACTGCACAAAGGCAGTACCCAATAAAGCAAGAAGCTAGAAAACAGGTCAGGGAGATCTTAGATCAACTTGAATACCAAGGGGTGATTGAAACATGCACCTCTTCAATGAACAATCCTTTGTTTCCTGTATCCAAACCAGACCATACATATCGTCTAGTTTTGGATTACAGACACTTAAACACTTGTTCTAAAACATTTGCAGTACAAAATGCACATAGTACAGCATTAATGAATAACATTGTGCGTAAAAAATATAAAACCACATTGGACATTTCAAATGGTTTCTTTTGTCAAAACATAGCACCTGAAAGCAGGTACTTAACAGCTTCCTCAATAATGGGGACCCAGCGTCAATTTTGTTGTCTCCCACAACGGTTCAAGAACAGCCCGGGGTTATTCTCAGCGAGGGTAACAGAGTTACTACAAATTTATGATAATGAGGCATTGTCATATGTCGATGACATCTATCTGACAGACGATGACCTGGATAGGCACTTGAACAGGGTGAGTACCATTATATTGGGCTTCACCTCTGAGGGCTATAAATTCAACTTTAAAAATCCAGAATTGCCCATCTCAATGTCCTTTTCCTAGGATATGAGCTTTCAAGTGAAGGCAAGAGCCTGGCAGCCAACTTTTTAGAAAAATGTGCGCTGCTCCAACCTCCAAAAACGCTGAAAAATTTACAATCCATCTTGGGTTTCCTAAGTTTTGGAAGAACTTACATTCTAAATTACGCAGAAAGGGTTAAACCTCTCTACGAATTAATCAAACCTGATTTTTCAATCAAACATTGGACACAAGAACACACAGGAATCTTGCGTTCACTCCAAGCTAACATGTTAGCAACAAATCACTTACAAACACCCGTAAGTCAACGCAACTTAGTGATCCGAATAATTTCAGGTCAATGCGGATTCACCTACTTAACATTTAATGAGGGTGAAAAAGTACCAATAGCATACAAATCACATTTGTATACACAAGCAGAAATGCGCTTCACTTCAACAGAAAAAATACTGACAGCAGTTCAAACCGCTGTAGCAAAAGAAAGAGCTCTAGCCCAAGGGAAACGCATTATTGTCGTAACCCCAGTACCGGCCTTAGAGGCGATTGCAAAAGCGAGCATTCCAAATGCAAAAGCTTTACATCCTAGATGGATACAATGGGTTAATTCTCTTGCGGCAACAGATGTTGAATATGTTTTTGATCCTGATTTAAAAACACAAGCGTTCCTGCAATATGAACATGAATGTCCTCTGCCCACTGAAATTCTGCCTCTCGATCAGTATGAATTTATAATTTACGCTGACGGATCCGCACAACCCGCTACAGGGAGTAAGCAAGCTTACACTGCAGCATGCGCAATCGTTAAAGGTCGCATGCGCGATGGTAACTTCAGACCAATGGTCACTAAAACTCAATCTCTTGGAGATTGTACAGCTCAGCGAGCTGAACTACAAGCATTCAAACTGGCACTTGAAAGTACAGATCGCGAATTCCCCACACTAATAGTGTGCGATTCTTTCTACTGTGTTCAGTGGTATAATGAATATATACAAAAGTGGCTTGAAAATGGGTTCAAAGATGCAAAAGGTGGCACAATAAAGCATAAAACGCTTTGGGAACAAGTAGTTCAGTTAAAAAACGAACTACCAAAGGCTCACGTGATACACATGCTGAGTCATCAACGTGATGGCGTTCACGTTGCAGGGAATTCATTGGCTGACAAAGCCGCAAAGGGGGCTGATCAGACTGCTTCCGTAGCTGCGATCACTCATTCAAAAACAAGAATAGACAGTGAGATATTGTTGGCTGTCAATGCTACAAGCAAAGGCAGTGGTGCAGCGTTACCAAAAAAGTTTCCACTCAAGTACTCTTATGTAATTGATGCGAACAACGTTCCTTTTGCTCGAATCCCTGGAGTGGGGGATAGGGTAATTCCAAACATGGCACGTAGAGCAGCTTTGATTTATGAAGCACATCTAGGGGAGGGTCTGTCACATCAAGGGATCTCTAAAACAATATTAACATTAAAAGAGATGTACTGGTGGCCTGGAATGAATACACAGATTCACATCTTCATCAATGACTGCATAGACTGTAAGGTACAGCGTGATGCAGAATGCCACCAGACACCATGCTACGAAGTAGCCTGCCCAGTACAAACACCATTGTTAGATAGCATTAGACAATCTACGCGCAGGCGTCCTTTCGGACAAATGCAATCCCACAAATACTAAGTCAAGGTTCCTATGGATATGGCCTCAGCGCTCGGCTGACGCTCGAACTGTTATAAAAGATTTGCGAGGCTTTATCGGCACATACGCAATAGGCACACTACATTCTGACCAGGGCCCTGCGTTTAGCTCTTGGGCTTACAAAGAAGCCATGGCCAGTTTGGGCGTTCCATTGCGGTACTCCTCTCCGTTTCATCCTGAGGGAAATTCTGTTGTGGAAAGGAAAAACCGGGACATAAAGCAGTCTAGAACAGCTAGGGTATTAGGTTCGGGTGATGGGTGGGTCAAACATCTTTATGGGGTCCAACGCTCATTAAATAATTTGCCAAGAAGTTCTCTACGGGGGGTAACTCCATATGAGGTCCTATTTGGGACAAGAATGTGGGTTCCTGATCTCGAATGTAAAGGCACAGTGATGGAAAATAAACCCTTTGATATCAAAGATCGTTAGGCTGTTTTACAGGATCTAAATGAACTAAAACCGAAACAAAGCAACGTATTCCTGAAGCCAACCACCACTGGGGAAAAACCGGCAGTCCCAGCAAGGCCTGTCTGGATCCCAAAAGTTGGGGATCTAGTCAGAGAGAAGATTGCGGACAAGAAGGAATTTGGACCTTCTTACAGACAACCAGTACCTGTCCTAGCCATTCACGGAACAAGAACAGTACTTCTGCCGCCCCTTGCTGGAAAAAAGGAGAGAAGATTTATGTCAATCGACCTCATCAAACCACAGTATGTGGCCAATACTAAATAGTATGCCTCGTGGACTCTGACCTAGTAGCAGACGCACTCCTCTCGCTACTATCCAAGAGGTTCAGACTGAAAGACTGATAACAATCGAGACTTCAGCAGCAACAGATGAAGGACGAAGCAACAATGCTATGGAACTCATCCCTCTTGAAACTCAAGTAACAGTTCGTCCAAATACACCTGTCTACACCAACGGAACAAGTGATCAACTGGTTCCAGCGATTTTGACAAATCCTGATGCAATTCCAACAATTGACAGAACTGCTTCTGGCTATTTCATGAACTTTGATACGTTTTCTGAGGATCCGAGTGAACCTGAAACGACGCCAGCATCAAAAACTTTCAAACAGCAAGTACAAGACTTTTTTCATTTTCTGAGAAAGACTTATCTGGTTTCACCATGGATTGAACTATGGATTATTTCTGGAATATTTTTCTTTCTGCTTTGGCTAGCTTTGGTTATGACTATCAGCGTGCTTATAAATGGCATCTACATCCATTTGGACATTGAAAGTAAAAATGTGAACTTACTTTTGAAACCACACAAATCATCCCATCGTGAAGCAAGAGACTTGTCAACAGTGAATATCACAGCCGTTCCTATACAGGATGGTATAGTGTGGGACAAAACAGATTTCAATATCTTCGGCCCTACGGAACTTTTGAACATTCCACATTTATTTAAAATTTCACTAAGTGATTTTATTTCATCCAGTACCTATTCTGATGATTTGGACTTTGAAACTGTAAATGATATGATGTTTGATCTAGAAAGGTCTGCTGCATTTTCTAATAATGAATACTTAGAGGGTTCATCAGACTATGAACAGCTTTATTGCTATAACCACTATGGTCATCATTTCTTGCATAAATCTGCAACACCTAGAAATGTGTTTATGTTTAACCAATGGGAGCATTGTCCTACACCACCAAAAGGTAGTTCAAAACGTTTGCTAAAAAGTTTCCTATTTTTCAGGGTACAATACATCTGATCCGGAAACATTTTACTATAAAAATGTAAACAAAACAGGACAGAAAATTATGTTAACAAATACAAAACAAATTTACTCTGCAGCATTTATTGCCCAACTGTCTAGACATGGATTCGACTTATGGAAAGACACAATAGACACAAAATCTGTCTGGGGGTCTAAAGAATGGCAAGTGCAGGGGATAGAAGCTTTGTTTAGAGCGTGTATCATCCCTCAGCAAATAATGTTTTTGAATGAAAAACACCTTCTGTACCAACACCTGCCAGTAATAACAATACACAGGCAGCGGTTACAGTTGACACAATACTACAACTCAACAGAACAAATCCTGATTGGAGAAAATGGTTGATATGGCCCACAGACACAAACATCTGTCAAGAAAGATTCCTGAATAAAACACAGGGCTTTACTATTCATAGGCCAGACCCACGATACGTCCAAAGACAACATCCTGGGGTAGTAACAACATACAGTGTAGGTAAATTGTGCCTCGACTGGCTACAGAAATCTACACTTGAGGATGTGAAACAACACTTATCTTTACTTAAAGAAGACGCAGACCTTAGGGAATTCTTGCTAGGACCAAGAAAACCGCGTCAAAAACGTTTCATATATGCCGGCATCTATGCTGCTTATAATGAAGTATGGAAGGGTTCACAGGCAGAGGCCGCAGAACGAATACGTGAACTTGATCGTATTAACTTAGAGAAAACTCTCTCTGTGGTCGACAATGGGTTAACAACTTTGTCATCCAGAATGTATTCATTGGTTAACATTGTATCCTCTGCTATTGACATACTGGAACAAGATTTAGCCATGTTACAACAAGGCCAATCTCAGTTACGTTCTATTATGTTATTACAAAAGGGGATGATGGACGGAACGTTTGAGCCAATCAAACACTCACCCCCAGTCAACTGATCTGGGTTTAATCCATCATCATTCTTTAGCTCACTCCACCACCCCAGTTCAGACATGGCCATATGCAAATCAGTCTGACCCTGTGCCTCATGGGAACAGTCCAGCCCGAACTGCCAAGCCATGTCTTCCCTGGACCGGAAACAAGCATCCTAGGACCGGTTTCTGGCATTCCAGCCGTCATCAGCCAGACTTGCTTGAATCCAGTGGCAAAGTGAGCAAGGGACCCACGTCTGGGCATACCCCGCCAACTTAGGGCGAACAAAGCGATACTAAAGGGGATGATGGACGGAACGTTTGAGCCAATCAAACACTCACCCCCAGTCAACTGATCTGGGTTTAATCCATCATCATTCTTTAGCTCACTCCACCACCCCAGTTCAGACATGGCCATATGCAAATCAGTCTGACCCTGTGCCTCATGGGAACAGTCCAGCCCGAACTGCCAAGCCATGTCTTCCCTGGACCGGAAACAAGCATCCTAGGACCGGTTTCTGGCATTCCAGCCGTCATCAGCCAGACTTGCTTGAATCCAGTGGCAAAGTGAGCAAGGGACCCACGTCTGGGCATACCCCGCCAACTTAGGGCGAACAAAGCGATACAAAGGGGATGATGGACGGAACGCTTGAGCCAATCAAACACTCACCCCCAGTCAACTGATCTGGGTTTAATCCATCATCATTCTTTAGCTCACTCCACCACCCCAGTTCAGACATGGCCATATGCAAATCAGTCTGACCCTGTGCCTCATGGGAACAGTCCAGCCCGAACTGCCAAGCCATGTCTTCCCTGGACCGGAAACAAGCATCCTAGGACCGGTTTCTGGCATTCCAGCCGTCATCAGCCAGACTTGCTTGAATCCAGTGGCAAAGTGAGCAAGGGACCCACGTCTGGGCATACCCTCGCCAACTTAGGGCGAACAAAGCGATACAAAGGGGATGATGGACGGAGCGCTTGAGCCAATCAAACACTCACCCCCAGTCAACTGATCTGGGTTTAATCCATCATCATTCTTTAGCTCACTCCACCACCCCAGTTCAGACATGGCCATATGCAAATCAGTCTGACCCTGTGCCTCATGGGAACAGTCCAGCCCGAACTGCCAAGCCATGTCTTCCCTGGACCGGAAACAAGCATCCTAGGACCGGTTTCTGGCATTCCAGCCGTCATCAGCCAGACTTGCTTGAATCCAGTGGCAAAGTGAGCAAGGGACCCACGTCTGGGCATACCCCGCCAACTTAGGGCGAACAAAGCGATACAAAAGGGGATGATGGACGGAACGCTTGAGCCAATCAAACACTCACCCCCAGTCAACTGATCTGGGTTTAATCCATCATCATTCTTTAGCTCACTCCACCACCCCAGTTCAGACATGGCCATATGCAAATCAGTCTGACCCTGTGCCTCATGGGAACAGTCCAGCCCGAACTGCCAAGCCATGTCTTCCCTGGACCGGAAACAAGCATCCTAGGACCGGTTTCTGGCATTCCAGCCGTCATCAGCCAGACTTGCTTGAATCCAGTGGCAAAGTGAGCAAGGGACCCACGTCTGGGCATACCCGCCAACTTAGGGCGAACAAAGCGATACAAAGGGGATGATGGACGGAACGCTTGAGCCAATCAAACACTCACCCCAGTCAACTGATCTGGGTTTAATCCATCATCATTCTTTAGCTCACTCCACCACCCCAGTTCAGACATGGCCATATGCAAATCAGTCTGACCCTGTGCCTCATGGGAACAGTCCAGCCCGAACTGCCAAGCCATGTCTTCCCTGGACCGTCCATCATCCCCTTTTGTATCGCTTTGTTCGCCCTAAGTTGGCGGGGGTATGCCCAGACGTGGGTCCCTTGCTCACTTTGCCACTGGATTCAAGCAAGCCTGGCTGATGACGGCTGGAATGCCAGAAACCGGTCCTAGGATGCTTGTTTCGGTCCAGGGAAGACATGGCTTGGCAGTTCATGCTGGACTGTTCCCATGAGGCACAGGGTCAGACTGATTTGCATATGGCCATGTCTGAACTGGGGTGGTGGAGTGAGCTAAAGAATGATGATGGATTAAACCCAGATCAGTTGACTGGGGGTGAGTGTTTGATTGGCTCAAACGTTCCGTCCATCATCCCCTTTGTATCGCTTTGTTCGCCCTAAGTTGGCGGGGTATGCCCAGACGTGGGTCCCTTGCTCACTTTGCCACTGGATTCAAGCAAGCCTGGCTGATGACGGCTGGAATGCCAGAAACCGGTCCTAGGATGCTTGTTTCCGGTCCAGGGAAGACATGGCTTGGCAGTTCATGCTGGACTGTTCCCATGAGGCACAGGGTCAGACTGATTTGCATATGGCCATGTCTGAACTGGGGTGGTGGAGTGAGCTAAAGAATGATGATGGATTAAACCCAGATCAGTTGACTGGGGGTGAGTGTTTGATTGGCTCAAACGTTCCGTCCATCATCCCCTTTGTATCGCTTTGTTCGCCCTAAGTTGGCGGGGGTATGCCCAGACGTGGGTCCCTTGCTCACTTTGCCACTGGATTCAAGCAAGCCTGGCTGATGACGGCTGGAATGCCAGAAACCGGTCCTAGGATGCTTGTTTCCGGTCCAGGGAAGACATGGCTTGGCAGTTCATGCTGGACTGTTCCCATGAGGCACAGGGTCAGACTGATTTGCATATGGCCATGTCTGAACTGGGGTGGTGGAGTGAGCTAAAGAATGATGATGGATTAAACCCAGATCAGTTGACTGGGGTGAGTGTTTGATTGGCTCAAACGTTCCGTCCATCATCCCCTTTGTATCGCTTTGTTCGCCCTAAGTTGGCGGGGGTATGCCCAGACGTGGGTCCCTTGCTCACTTTGCCACTGGATTCAAGCAAGCCTGGCTGATGACGGCTGGAATGCCAGAAACCGGTCCTAGGATGCTTGTTTCCGGTCCAGGGAAGACATGGCTTGGCAGTTCATGCTGGACTGTTCCCATGAGGCACAGGGTCAGACTGATTTGCATATGGCCATGTCTGAACTGGGGTGGTGGAGTGAGCTAAAGAATGATGATGGATTAAACCCAGATCAGTTGACTGGGGGTGAGTGTTTGATTGGCTCAAACGTTCCGTCCATCATCCCTTTTGTATCGCTTTGTTCGCCCTAAGTTGGCGGGGTATGCCCAGACGTGGGTCCCTTGCTCACTTTGCCACTGGATTCAAGCAAGCCTGGCTGATGACGGCTGGAATGCCAGAAACCGGTCCTAGGATGCTTGTTTCCGGTCCAGGGAAGACATGGCTTGGCAGTTCATGCTGGACTGTTCCCATGAGGCACAGGGTCAGACTGATTTGCATATGGCCATGTCTGAACTGGGGTGGTGGAGTGAGCTAAAGAATGATGATGGATTAAACCCAGATCAGTTGACTGGGGTGAGTGTTTGATTGGCTCAAACGTTCCGTCCATCATCCCCTTTGTATCGCTTTGTTCGCCCTAAGTTGGCGGGGGTATGCCCAGACGTGGGTCCCTTGCTCACTTTGCCACTGGATTCAAGCAAGCCTGGCTGATGACGGCTGGAATGCCAGAAACCGGTCCTAGGATGCTTGTTTCCGGTCCAGGGAAGACATGGCTTGGCAGTTCATGCTGGACTGTTCCCATGAGGCACAGGGTCAGACTGATTTGCATATGGCCATGTCTGAACTGGGGTGGTGGAGTGAGCTAAAGAATGATGATGGATTAAACCCAGATCAGTTGACTGGGGGTGAGTGTTTGATTGGCTCAAACGTTCCGTCCATCATCCCCTTTGTATCGCTTTGTTCGCCCTAAGTTGGCGGGGGTATGCCCAGACGTGGGTCCCTTGCTCACTTTGCCACTGGATTCAAGCAAGCCTGGCTGATGACGGCTGGAATGCCAGAAACCGGTCCTAGGATGCTTGTTTCCGGTCCAGGGAAGACATGGCTTGGCAGTTCATGCTGGACTGTTCCCATGAGGCACAGGGTCAGACTGATTTGCATATGGCCATGTCTGAACTGGGGTGGTGGAGTGAGCTAAAGAATGATGATGGATTAAACCCAGATCAGTTGACTGGGGGTGAGTGTTTGATTGGCTCAAACGTTCCGTCCATCATCCCCTTTTGTATCGCTATTATGTTATTAAGCTGGACGCTGCAATCTTTGCGTGCGGGCTATGTGCCTTGGCGTTTTATCAACACGTCAGCTCTCTTTGCAGAATACAATCTGACTGATAAACAGATCGAACTGGCACAAAGGGGAGCAAAGCATACAGTGCTGAGCATTGAAAAACTGGAAAAATTACCATTCACAGTGGCAGAAAAACCATCTACAGAATGGCTTATTCATGGCAAAATCACTCTGCCTTTCACTACTTTTCAGTTTCAGTATTGCCTCAAACAAATGCATGCAGGCAAATATGAAAGGTTGGGTAAAGAATACATTAAGACATCCTGGGATTTACCTTACAAATACAGATGTTGGATTGGGGATTGTGAAGTGTTTCTTAGCGGTACACACTGTGAAAATACACTAAGCGGTTCACTCATATGTCAGGACATTTCTTTACACGGGGCTTGTAATGATTCTGTGGCAAATTTGTCTTGCCACCAGCAGGGTACACCAGCTACTGTGATTAATCCAACGTTTGGCCAACTTTCTAACGGGATTTACCTCATGTTGAATGATCAGAGTTGCTGTGGCATGTTTCCAGGCATCCCATATCTGGTAACGGTGGACTCCAGGGTCACTTGCTGTATGCAAGTATTGTTCCCCCCAATAGACACAGACAGGGAGTCGCCTTTATGGCCTTCATTGAATGTTTCTTTTATACGATTTGATACTTTAAGCAGAATGAAAGCCATGCTTATACAACAAACCGTGCCTCTGACCTCGGCCAAAGAAATCTATGATTTACAAGTTGCAAGGACTTCGGCTGAGATACAGACTTTAATTCGTACAAACTGCCCTATACATTTCGTAGAAATGATGGGACGTATCTTTAACATGTCTGATACGAGCGGAATTGTACATGTATTTAAGTCCATCTGTTCAGGACTATTAGCACCTTTCCAGGCAGTCCTCGGATTCTTCCCAGACTTCGCACATTCTGTGTTTGGTGGTGTGCCATTAATTCTAGCACTTGTTGCAGGAATCCTATTTCTATTCCTACTATTACGCTATGGCAAGCCTATCCGTCAACATCACTCCGAGCAATGTGGAGAAAGCTCTCCTTGAACGGAAGTGCCGTGAGCGCATAGTACAGCTTTTGGGCATACCTCGTCTACGGGAACTTAATACAACATGGTTCCTGTCATTCAGACCAATCTGGCAAGATTGCATCTTACCTGTTCTACGCTGCCTGCTTTGCGGTGAAGAATGCGTGCTAGACACCTGTCTAACACTCCCATCAGTCATGCCAATGGATATCGATACTCTGCTGGACCCGATAACGGCCCATGCTCTGTGTTGTCCCCAGAGGCTACCAATCCTGATGACGGCATTCATTGAGATCTCACAGACACTTCCTGCAGCTGCTGAGGTACGAGATGGATCAACAGGCACACAGGTAACAATGGACGCGAACATTGCTGTGGCATCTTCTGCTGAAGGCGATGTTTCTCATCTCTGTGCAATTAACCTTCTGAACGAGGTGTTCCAAATGTCACCAACTTCGGTAGACGATATTTTGGCTACAGAAATAGATGATTTCATGTTTACACCAGACCCATACACTGACTTTGATTCGGCTCACAGTGTCCAGGGAAGCAATGAATTTGGCCTTCATATTTTCAAAACTTGGAACTCTTCCCAAAATTGAACTTTTTATTTTTTATTTTTTTGAAAATACATGGCAAAACAATCTGCTTACAGTAGAACTATTCTTATAAAACGGACTTCTTTGACTACTTCCAGTGACACAATATCACCTTATTTGTCTAACATTTAATTTAATACCATGATATGCAATGGCTTTGATTTTGAAAACTTGTCAACCATTTCATCATATGTATATATTTCTGTTAATTCATTCATGTTGCATTTATTTCCATTATATGCTTAGAATGAATTAAGGCTTTAAAATGTACAGTACCTATTGCATTCAACAGTTTATTTTAAACTTCTTTTAATATGCTTTTAGAAATGTTTTTAGCAACATGTGGTACTCAGTTTAATGTTTAGCAATTAATGTTTAGCATTTAGTATTATCGTTCATTCGAAAGTGGAGTGGGTGTTGTATTCCGCTTTAGGTGTCCGTATATAGGTTTTCATGAAACATGTCCTTATATAGGCACAATTCGCATTGCCCTTATATAGGCATAGATTCCCAGTCCTTATTTAGGCATTAGCCGTGCACTCCAAATACAGGCATGGTCACCGAAATCCGTCCACCCTAACGTCACAACTAGTTCTTAGAAACCAGACCCTTAAGCTCTTGGGTGTTCCCCTAGCACTGGATTATTGATTTCTCCAAGAACTCATCTATTATGTATGAACCACTATACCGTATGGGTTCATTCCTGACGTCTTCCTCTGTCCGACTTCACGTCAATACTAACATTCCAAGGCACCTACCAGGTATAAATATACCTTCCCTTGCCCAAGCAAGTTAGAGGAGACATTGACTTCAGAGGAGCCCGTATCCCAGCCTGACTCACTGAGAAGACGCTGTCATTCCTGCTCGCAGAAGAATCCAGCTTCCAGTGTTCTGACTCCCTTCGCGGGGTGTTAGAGTTCGAGTCCGGAAAGAGATTCCCACCTCTCTCATTCTCAAGGTATGGAGCTGACTAGAACCTAGAGGGACTCTTGGCATACTAGACTTAACATACTCTTAGTATACCATACTAGAGAATACTCCACCTACTTCTTACCTTTCCCTACACCTAGACTAAGTTAGGTACATTGGGGTAGAACTAGCTTAGAGACGCATCGTATGAGTACTCGCATTTTTAGCTCATGTTATTTATGTACGTGAATATATGCTAAAAGATAATGCTAGTGCAGTATTATTTATTTCTACTGCTTACGCTGTACATTATATATCTTGCATACTGTCTTGTGATCATAACAGCACATATCTCTTACATGAGAAACACGACTGTTCAATAAAACCTTTTTATTGAAACGCCCGTCTTTTCTTTCTGTGTAACTCTGTGGAAACTAAGCATGCACGATTGACTGAGTGAAACTGTTATCTATTGTTTCCACGATTCTTAGACGTGTTCCGATTCTAAAGGGAAACAAAGTAGTCATGTTTATGCGGTTGCCAGAAACTATGCCCTTCTTGTTTTCAAGGAGTTTCTAGTGGCCTCTGAGCTAGCTGGCACAAAGTAATTAAGTTTAATATACTCGATAGGGACATACCGACCTCAGTCCTATGTCAAGCCTATAGTGTATATTATTCCAATGCGCAGAGCCTATTAGGGAAATAGGAACTACACTACAAGGGGTTAGGTTGATGTTTAAATTACTGAAACCTTTACTGGATGTAACAAGAATAGTGTCAATATTAATTGTGGTGGACCACTATCTTCCAAAACTAATAACACACTTTTGTGGCAGCGATGGGATTCACAACCTGAATTATCAGTACCACTTAGCTATCAAGTTGGAAATGAAAAATCTCTAGATTGAACTGGAAGCAAAAAAAGTTTATTTTTATTTTTAATTGACATCATTTCTTTGGACCATTTTGATTTTTCCAAATTAATTTTCAATGTATGTTTTGCACCTTTTAAAAGTCTAAGGGAACAAGGAGTTGGGTTTGGCTACTTTGACAACTCTTAGAGTGGTGGAGATGAAGGCACTATGCAGAGAAAGGCAATTCAAGTTGGGTCAGAATACCTGAAAAACAGATTATGAAAGGGCCCTCAAGACTTGGTAAGAAGCCCACCAGGTACAGGTCCCCTCTGAGGATGAAGAGGCAGGGGACCACATGCCCTGAGATGGATTTTTTGTACACCCTCCAGGGTTGGAAGTTACGCATGCTCTGCCAGCAAACGCTCTTCTGAATTGGCTAACCGTCAGTTGGAGATCAATGACAAGCAATCAGCAAGGGTGCTACAGGCCAAACTGGCAGCACTGGAGGAGACACACCTGGCACTAAAAGAAAAGGGACTGGACTTGGAGAAGAAGGCTAGCTTAGGACGCCTGAAGTCTGAAGAAGATGGCGACAGCAATAGGGGTTGTTTACGGGGGGTATACACCCCCTGCTTTCCAAGGGTACTGTTCCTAGCTTGTGGTGAGCAACAACATTGACAAATAGTTTTCCTCCTACAAAAGAGTATTGAGAATGCACAGAGTGGGTAAACAGCACTGGGGAGCCTTACTGTTGGAATTAGTGCCAACACTACAGAGAGTTACAATCCTGACTCTAGAAAATAGGTCAGCTGACACCTACACTCACATGAAGGATGATTGTGTGTAGAAGTTTTTCACTCACCTAAAAAGTACCAGAAAAAGTTCTGGGACTCACGCAACATTCATAGGTTACTTTGTAGATGCCTCAATAAAAGTGCTGGAGAGCTTGATGAAAGGCAATACAGTCATTACTTATGATGGGCTATTTAATCTGATCATAAAGGAGAACACCTTTAGAAATTGTCATTCATAGTTACACCAGCATCTAGTTGATTCCAAACTGTCTGATCCAGGCAGCTTTAGAAGGCAGCTGATGTGTGGGTGCGCACTAGGGTGTCTAAAAAGTCCTAGGAGATGATCCAAAGAATGGGGTCCAGTCGCATTTATGGGAAAGAGGGGAACAATAAGGATAAAAAGAAGGAATTCTCACAAGGGTACCAACAAAAGCCTGCTCAGAACAGGGAATCCCATGCCTTATCTAAACTCAAGTGGGGAGGATACAAGGAGAATAAATCTTTTGATCCTGTTCAGGCTGAGGTATGCCTGGACTGTTACAAGCTACGACATTAAGATGGAGACTCAGTCTGTTCCAAGAAGACCCCCCACAGGTGGCAGTCGCAAGGGACTCCAAGTGTAGGAATTGAGGTGGAAAGTTGACAAGGGGTTGGACTTAAGCCACCTCAGTCTTCATGGGTGGGGTGGGTATTGAAATCCAAGCATGGTGAAGTACAGGCAATGCCCAATTATCAACAGGACCGATGTAGATGCTCTGAGGGAAACAGGAGTCAGCATTACCACAGTGGTTGATCAGCTGGTATCCTCAGAGCAGATTATCCCAGACATTCTCCATAGGGTAGTCAACGCTGATAATGAGGTGAAACTTCATTCAACAATGGTCAATTTTCGAATGGGAAGGAGGTACTAGCCCTAGGAAGCTTGCTGTGAGCCATGCCATTCCAGTGGAGGATCCTATTTGGAAAAGCCCTTGAGACCTGGGCCTGGGCAGAAGTGGACCCATATTGACATTGTGGGTCTGCGTAAGTGGGTGTGTGTGGCCACAAGGGCCCAGACAGCCTGTCAGGGGAGGCAAGGGAGCCTGGAGTCTGGAACACAAGCCCAGGTTCCCACAGCCAAGAGGAAGGGCAAGAGACATGGAAAACCAGCCTCAAATCTTCCCACAGTCGATATGGAATCTGACCCCCAGGGTAAAGATCTGAAGCCTAATGAGGAAGAAGAGCTTCTTTGAGAGACCTTCCAGGATTCTTCGAATTGCATGGGGCAAGAGAACCCTCCAGGGAGGGATTTTGCTACGCACAGAAGTAGTGTCCCAGGCTAATGTTATCTGACAACTGGCCAAGACCATTTGTTGTTCCCCCAGTTAGGTAGTCTCCAGTCCCAGTGAGAGAGAAGCTGTCCCCAGAACTGGTTTGTAGTGACCACTGAGGAGGGATTGCTTGTTTCCCTGGCTACAACTGTAGGGTGGGCACACAGACTCTGCACAAGGGGAAAAGGTTTACACTTTCTTGGATTGAGCATGAGAGGAGCACTTGCTGTATGGTTCACAGGCACTGCTGCATGGTTCACAGGCACTGCTGCAAAAGTGTGAAGAGATACCCATTGGACTTTTTCCTGTTGGTTAGGCAGGGGTCAGCAGTTGCCTCCATCCACAGGCTTGTGCCATGCATTAAGGTAGCACCCCTTGGCACCCTCTACACTAATGGAAGAACAGAAGAAGGACTGCGCCTGCTGCTTGAGACCTGTGACGAGACCTGAAAGACTGTACCTGCTCCCACTTGTACCCAGGACAAAGACTTGGCCTTGAAGGGTCAGTTAGCTGACCTCCTGTTAAACTACAAAGGCACAACAAGCTATAAGAACCCTTTTACTGAAGAGCACTGAAGAGCACTGCTGACAAGTTCCAACTGGACCTGCCGTTCCAACTGGAACTGCCCTAGACCCTGCTGCTGACTTCCGTTGCAGTGAGTCACAAACACAAAGTAAGACACACAAAATGCCCCCATCGCTGTGGGAAATGACTCTCATGGTAAAGAGGGCATTATCTTTTTATTTTCAAAAAGAAAATCATGCCTTTTGAAAAAAAAGAGAACAGTTTGGTGCAGGGCTCCGCCATATTGACACAGCTTTGCACCAAACAGTAAAAAGCACTGACAGCAACGGCCGTGGTAACAATTCCTGGCAATCCTTTAAGAAATCGCAACCTGTTTGGCGGTCACTTCTAAATCTGGTGAATGGTACTCCGCTGCACTGGAGGAGAAACAGGCCCTCTACCAGGATCTAAATTAGGCCCTAAGTCCGAAGGTAAAACCTCTGACTAGGATGAACCTGGCTTCCGTATCCGACCTGCGCTCAATTATGGTCGGTCTTAAATCATGCCTAGGTCCTACTCCAGCTCAATCAGATAACTGCAGAGGCCAGTTCTTGGCACTATGTTTATTTAAAACTTTAAAACCTGTGTCATTTTGTTCATTAAAGTAGTCTCAGTCGCTATTGTTTTTAAACTGAAGCGGGATTTGTACTGTGTTGTTTTCAACTTTTTAACTGTTTTGGTACTTCTACATGCTTTACACATTTTCTTAACTTAAGCCTGTTAGCTCTGTGCATAACTACCGTGGCTTGTGCCCCAATTTAAATACTGACACCTTTATTGGACCTAAAAAAAATAGTGAATTAGTACTTGTGGTCAACTACCATGCACTCCAAATATTAACCTACGTTCTCACAATATGTCACTCTGCACTGCAGAATAAACTCCAGAAAGCTTAGAATTGGGCAACCTGAAATATTTTTGGACTCAATAAATGTGGTCATTTTAGAAGCTATCTTCACACTGTATAAATGTTAGCAAATATAGGCTTGAATGTTTGAATTCTTATGTATGCAAGTTTTCACATTGCCAACATTACACATATGTATGTTCTGTTAGGGACATATAAGTAACCTTACATTAACCATGGGTGTTCCTATTAACCTTATGTTTTCAGTAACCAGTCCTGTGAGCTTCAGCAGTGTGGGATGGTCATATTCAAAGCGGTGTCCAAGCACTATGGAGATGATGATATTGGCGACGGCAGAATTCATTATCACAGTGATGTCAAGGGGCTTTCCTGGGAAATTTGAGAATGAACTGAGTTAATTAAATGTATTGACTCAAGATATTTCATAGATATGTTTGAAGTGCTGCATTTCTAACAGTAGATTATATTTGAGACACGTTGTTGGTGTGAAACTTTTAAGTGAAAGTATTATCATTTGGAATCTGCACATGAAACAAATATAATTGAATAGAATGCTCAAGCACAAGAAAGAATAAATACATTAAAGGCAGTTTACATAAGTGCCACATATAAGATCATTTCCAAAGTATGGTAAGCAGCTTAAAACTATAGCGCAAGCATTGGCAAAGCTAATAGACCTGGCTTTGCCACTGCTTGTTTGATGCTGTTACTGGCTTTGCCTTGACTGTTAAATATCAGGGAACCCATTGGCAGAGGCAAAAGCAGCCGGTGGCCATCTTGGAATGCTATTTTGTATACTTCCAAGATGCATTATGATGACTGACTTGGAAAGTTGTAGGAATAAGTGCACAAAATAACAGCCATGTAATCTAAATAACGGTCTCCACTGATGCTCCCTTGTTATAAAAGCAAGTATTTTAATAACAATATTTTACAGTACGAAAATAAAGTATCAAACAACTGTTTACATTCAAGAGCACCTTTACATTCATTTTCATTCAATCCTATAAGTTTATATTGCATTTTTTAAGGGAAAATTTAATCTTTTTCCATGAATCCTTTGTAAATGGCAATTAAAGAAGAATGTAATTTGATTTTAATAACTTTATTCCCAAGACTAGTAGAATAATAAAAGATATTGGGGCCTATTTGCAAATTGCATTTTGCAGTATGTTCAGCAGTACTACAATAGTACTACTAAAGTACTAGACAATTCTATTAACAAATCTACGAGTGTAAATCTCCACCTCCACCTCTCCTACCTCTTCTATGGGGAGATCCTCACACATGTAATTGTACTACTCAGTTTATGTGGGAGGCACCGGGAGGCACCGGGGGAGTTGCTGAAAAAAAGGGACATACTTACTACTAAATGGGAGGGGTTTAGGGAGGAGTAAAGATGAGTTTATGGAGAGCTTAGGGAGGGGTTTAGAGAGTGGCATGCACCAACCGACAAAACAGTAAACCCATGCCCGTACGACTGGCAAACGTTAGGCCCCCTGGGGGTGAAACTGGTGATCAGGGAAGGCCTGAGCTTGTGCTGCTAATTAGAGGCTACCAGCTACTGGCTGTCCGTCCGTGAACGGGACCCTGCTGTCATTGGTGAAGTGGAGCCATGCTTGAAAACTCTCGCTTTGGAAGTCAGTGAGCTCTGGGAATGTGAAGCATGGGAAAGCTTGTCCCCTGTGCAGCATTGAGTAGATGTGACTAAGCTGAAGGTGTCTGGCACCTGAGATGGAGCTGGTGATGCGGGTGATCTCTTTTGTTGCTGAGCATGTAAAGGAACCTGGACACTGCAGCAAGCAAGTGCTGTATATGTGCACAAGTCCACTACAAATACACCTAACCACTTGGTTATGCACCCCTCCTCGAACATTAAATAGGAGAGCAGCAACTCTGTGAGGAAAAGGCATTGGCGTAGATCCTGACCTCTTTGTGAGCCTAACCTGCATTGGTGTACTGAGCAATAATAGAGATGCAGCTCGCCCCATTCTATCCCCACATCTTGACAATGGGTAAGCCTGATGGCAAACTTCCTAAACTGACTTTTGAAGTGGGTAAGAAAGGCTCTTAATTGCAGGATCATGAGGGTGAGCAAGATGGCAAACTAGGAATGGTGCAGGTCACTGACTCTGGATGGGGGTGCAGACATCGGAACACTACTGGATATGAAAGGTAGTTGGCAGCGACTGACACCAAAATATACTTGCTCAGAGAGCATCTGAAGCCGGGCCTGGTGGCTCAGTGGACTAATGCGTCCACTACAGGGGCCTCTGTTCGACATCATGGTCACAGGTTCAAAACCCGGTGGGTCCACTCAACCTTTCATCCATCTGAGGTCGATAAAATGAGTACCATTGAGTTGGGTAACAATAAACATCTGTTATTCAGCGCCAAGATACCGACGGGTGAACGTGCGCTTTACAAATACACGTTATGTTATCTGAATGACGTAAAAGAATGTCTTGATAAGCAGCACACCTACTTAGGTATGGCAGAGCGTCACATCTCTGACATCAAAATTGACTCTGATGCCTAACCCGCTTTAATGCCTATGTTTCACCTTTGGCAAAAATAGGTACCAAATGGGGCTTCGATATCTGCTCCTACGCGGACGACACGCAACTATCAATAGCTATTGGAGATGAGCACGAGAGCACTAGGGCCAACCTCAACAATTGCCTTATCAAAATGGCAAGCTGGATGTCGGATCACTGTCTTAGGCTTAATGCAGACAAATCTGAAATTCTGCTCTTTGGCGGAGCTAACAATATCTGGGATGCTTCATGGTGGCCCCGCTCTTTAGGATACGCCCCAGCACCCAAGCAGTGCGCAAAAAATTTGGGTGTCCTTATGGACAACAAATTATCCATGCAGGATCATGTTCGGACTTTATGTGGGAAAAGTTTTGCCACATTGAAGCTTCTAAAAAGACTCTTCCCTTGGATTCCTCTAGAGCACAGGAGGACAGTCACACAGGCTCTGCTTGTAAGTAGGCTGGACTACGGAAATGCCCTGTTTGTTGGTATGCCAGACTACCTGTTCAAACGCCTGCAGGTGGTGCAAAACGCTGCAGCAAAATTAGTATGCAATAAGGGCAGATACAGCTCAGCAACTGACTGCCTGAAACAACTTCACTGGCTGCCTGTGCATCAAAGAGCTCGATTCAAGCTCCTGGGGCACACTTTTAAGGCACTTCATCGTACTGGCCCCAAGATTCTTCACAGTAAAATCCAATTCTATACCCCTCCTAGATGCCTGAGGTCACACCACCAGGCTCTCGCCAAGATAAAAAGGATTAAAAAAGCTAGGGCTGGGGGACGCTCCTTTTCTTACCTCGCGGCATTACAGTGGAATGGGCTGCCAGTAGAGCTGCGGCTGGCCACAGACTACAAAACCTTCAGGAAAAAACTAAAAACATTTCTATTCCCTGTCTGAGTAGTCCTTTATATTCTTAGTTCCACTCGTCAGTTCTAGGATCTGCCTCCTCAGCGCCGTGATTTCCCTCTGGGATGAATGTTGCGCTCTACAAATAAATAAACAAATAAACAAATAAAGTAAACTACACAAGGGCCTACAAGCAGAACTCAGGAAAATAAGAGCCAAGAATGAATATTTGGAAGCCTTCTCACGAAGGAGTAATCTACACATCGTGGGAATATGCAACGTGTCATGGATTACATGCTAATCAGCATTTTTGGAGACAGCACTACTCATCGGTTTTTGTGATTGAGAGGGAACATTGCACAATTGGCACCCAGGCCTATTCCCAAAGCCCCACCTTGTCTGGTAATTGTAAAGCTCCTAAATTAGAGACACCATCCTCTGTCTGCCCAGAGAAAAATGGACAATACAACACGCAGGCTACATCATTTCCTTTGTTCCAGACTCTGCCTAAGCAGTGCAGGATGTTCAATCACACTAAGAAAACCTTGTTGTTAAGTTGCATAAGAAGGTCCACAGTGCAAACAGTTCAGAGAGAAATGTATTAGGTGCAACGCAATACTTGTCCCAGCAGATAATGTCCAAGACCAGCCTTGAATCACCAGGCTCTCAGTTCTTGAATTCCATTAACAGTCTATAAATACAGTGTTTAAAGAAAAACTTGCAACATATGAAGGTGCACAATATAAGCAATGTAACACTTTCGTCCCTGGGGATTCAGTACACCATGTGTTACTCCGCCAGGCTGGGTCTTGCGCACAAGTGCAAGCCTTGTGTGATTACATGCCCTAATGAGGCAGGCTAACTCCTAAATAAAAAGTGTGACCAGCCTCTTGGGACTGGTCGACTACATACTCCAAGAACTTCGCCCAGTTAGTTTGATGAGGTAGAATGATGCATTGCAGGGGAACTTGATGTGCCCATTTGCTGGAGATGCCTCATAAACTGGGATGGAATCGGACCTCACAGTCATTATACACATTTGCCAAGAGTGAGAGCAGGGCAGTGTCCATGTTCCCCCCAGCTGTGTCTTTCTTTCACAAATGCATATTTATAGGAAGATAACCACGCCCTCACCACCGTCATCGTTCCCACGTTTTTTCCAGTGTCACACTGGGTGAATTGGGAAATTGGCAAAGTTAGTTTTATCATGCATTTAATTTTCCTTTGTTTCCCTCACAATTATAGGCCTAAAGACCGTACCTATAACCACGTTCTGTATGGAGCAAAGTGTGCTCACTGACGAAGACGGGTGAGTGCTTCCACTCACTAATAACACACTATCCGGGAAGCCTGGAAGTACAAGGCCTCCATATATATTTCATTGGTCCTGACGAAGGCCATAGACCCGTAAGGGTTGTTCCAGGCCAAAACATGCCGATCCGACCACTAGATGTCGTGGGCCAGTAACTCATCCACTAAACACCACTTTGATTTTAGACTTATCCCAATCCTACTCTTTTCCCCCAATAAAGATTCACCTAAAGGATAGGAGATCATTTTAATCCACTCACCACTGTCAACACCCAGACAGTCTCCTCCTGGTGGAGGTTTTGATGTCACTTGTAGAACGGGACATTCAAGTGACAAAACCGGATGATGGTGCTATCGACCGAACCACACTAAGCGGAGATTACATAGACCACAGACTGTGAACCTGTGGTTGAGGGTCTCTGAGACAAAAAGTTCTGAGACTGTTGTTGGCATACCTCACTAGACATGGCATAGATGTTGTACTAATACAGGAAGCCCATATTGGAATACAGGTGTGAGTGGGTTTGCTGGCAGCTGGAGAGCATACTGTTAATTTTTGTCCTTCTCTTTCTATTTACGAGGGATTGCAATCCTGATTAAGTGGGGTGTTCAATTCGGACCTATAGGGTATTGGTCAGACATTTTGTGGAGATTTATATTGAACATATATAATGCTCATAAATATAGAGGTGCTGAATCTGGATGACCCTGAAGTTTTCAATATGTATGGGAGTAAGGTGGCAGAAGCCACTCCACTTACTATAATTTGTGGCAGAAGCTACTCCACGTACTGTAATTTGGGAAGGGGATTTTAATACAACCCTACAAACAGAGCTGGACAGCATAGAACCTGGAATTGGTAGGCAAGACCGAGTGCGTGCTGTTCTACATCTGATTATGGACAGGTTTGGTTTATTGGATTTGTACCAGAGGACCGAGTTGGATGCCACAGATTTCTCATTCTACTTAGCTTGCACTCTAGAATCCTTTACTGGCTATGCTCCAGAGACATGATGGGTTGGACTGAATCTGTTTTTTTACTTACCTAGGACCTTATCAGAGCATTCACATGTTCTCATCACTTCAAGTACTGGCCCGCTCCCATAGGCTTTGGAGCTTGCAGCCATCGGGGCTCCTTGATTTGACATTCAAAGAGGAAATTAGACAAACAATGGATTCCTACTTTGAACTACATAAAAACTCAGCAACCTCGGCTGCCACACAGTGGGAGGCATTTAACTCAGTGATCCATGGGGAGTGCATCTCTAAAACCCATGGTATACTTAGACCACTCTCCCTCAGTACAGAGATCTGAGCATACATTCATTGTTTTTTTGCTCACCATGCCATTCCAGTTTGCACCCAGCCATATGCAAATCAGCCTTGATCCTGCCCAGACTTGGATCCTGTGCTCACTGTGCCACTGGATTTAATGTAACCTGGCTGATGGGGGGTGATACCCCCAAATCGGTCCAAGGATGCTTGTTTCTGGTCCAGCAAGGACCTGGCCTGGCACTTTGGGCTGGACTGTTCCCATGGGGAGCAGGGTCAGACTGATGTTCCTATGGCTGGGTCCAAACTGGGATGGCATGGTTAGCAGAAAAATGATGGAATAAACCCAGATCTGTGACTGGGGGTGAATGTTTGATTTGTTCAGCATTCCATCAATCGTTTGCTCTTTTTGCTTTCAGCACTTGACAAAGACACTTCCTGTTCTTTGATTTAGAGTACGGACCAAGTACTGATTGATTTACTTGGATTAGTGTCCTTCTGCTATCCATCCACTGTTCGCTGTGATTAAGGTACCATTTTCTTCTTCATATTTCTCAATCCTGCTGCTTCTTCTCCTCCCATCCTCCTTTGCTTCTTCCCCTCTCACTCCCATCCATTGTTTGTGGTGCTTCTTCCCCTCCCACCCCCAGCTCTTGGCCATGTTGCTTATTACCCTTCCATCCCCACCCTTGTTCATGTTGCTTTTTTCTTCCTACCGTTACCCACCCATTGTTTGTGTTGCCTCTTGCCTTCAATCTCCCACCCTCTTGCTGTCTGTGATGCCTCCCTACTGGCCATAAGAAGAAAAAACCCTACGACACAGCCAACACTGGCCATATTATAGCGCTTTTTTAATTGTTGCCACCCTCCCGCCATCCCCTTTTCCATGCTGTCAACTCCCATCCTACTGCCATTGTTTGTGCTGCCCACCCAACCCACCATAAGAAAAAAAGCACTAAGTCATAGCACTTTTTTCTAAATTTGCTTTTTTCTAACTGTACTTTTAGCCATGCTGCATGGCCATGTTGCTGTCCAAGATGGCTAAAAGACATTGGCAAAGCCAGTGGCTTTTGCATAGGCAAGACATATTGACTTTGCCAATGCATGTTCCAATTGGGGCTTGGTGAAGGACTGTTCTGTTAGAGGATTCCCCATTTTTGCAGAAAAGAAACTAAAGAACTTATCAGTCCATGCCCCTCTGCCTCAGATCGTAAGCCCTCAGTCAGTTCATCACTTCCTGAGTGCCTTCACTTGCCTTGCCCTTAGGTCTTGCTGAGGTTTCCACAAATCCCCAACCACTGTTTCCAGCTGATCTCCAAGCCTGACCATCTCTACCTCACCCACCTTCATGGTCCCGGATGTTGAGCTTAGCTTCATCTTTTGCGCTGTCGGGTGTCCGTGTTTTCAACATGAAGGTTTGATGAGATATAATGTCCCAAAACATGTTTGGATCCTTACAGTTAAACTTAAGGTATCTTTACAGCATTTCTCTTTGGGAGAATCTCGGTTAGTCAAGGTTTTGTATTGTCATTATTGTGAGAATCTCGGTTAGTCAAGGTTTTGTATTGTCATTATTGCTATAAATAACAGGGGGGACGGGCAATATTTCTCCTCTATAACAACAGTAGTTAAGCATGTTATTCTTGTCTGTTTCAAATGATTAAACTGTCTTCTTGGGCCAAGAACCTCAGAGATCACAGCCAGAGCTTCTGCTCATCTCACACACTGGCAGCCATCTTGGGGACTTTTTGCATCATTATAACGTTGTTTGCCACATTTGAACTACTTAAATGTATTTTAATTAACATATCAGTGCATGAAAATGTTAAATCATTAAAAGTACCCTGAAGGAAGTTTCGACAAAGCCACTCACTTACCTGCTTGTGTCTGAAAATATTTTAAGAGAAATTCGCTTTCTTCTATAATTCTGTCTTCAATTGTCCTCTTGCCCATGCCAAAATCCCGTAAGGTAGACAGGGTAAACCTTCGCATTACCCTCCAGGATTCTCCATGTGCAAATGGGAGACCTAAAAACAAAGTAACTAGCATTTACATTTGAATAGAAAATCAATTATCAATTCCTTAATGGAAAGGCATTTAAAGAGACAGAAAAACAGTATTACTTTTATTTCACCAAGAGGGAGATCAATGATGAGGCACTTGGTGACACAAACATACATTATGAGACAAAGTGTGCAAATTGCAATGTCCTTGATGGCAATATATGGGAAGGAAAGAGCGATGCATTTTAAGTATAATTTACGCTGTCATATCAAAGATACATTCAACAACTTTAAAGAAATGTTGTGAAATTAAAGAACTGTAAAAAGTTTACAAAGTACACACCATCGCAGTACTACAAGCGTTCTAATTAGCATGTTTACAAAATCATGTAAAAGTGGTTTTTTTTTTAAATCTTGCATTGGAGGGTTAAAGAAAACAAAATATTGGAAAATATAAGTACAATAGGAGAAAGAAAACAGACAAGGGTAAAGAAATGTGAATCATTTCTATCTTTAACTGCATTTTCTAAAGCTGCTAGAAGGCTTTAATATTGTTTTGATCACAGACGCACAAAAGATGCACTGTTTTCTGGCCTGGGCAAACTCCTGTAGAGGTAGAAGCTAGTTTCTAACCAACTTTCCGGCTTCCTAGAAGAATCTGAAATTCTTCACTCCCAGCAAAAGGGGTTTTGCCCAGGAAAAGGCACTGAGATGACACTGCTCCTAACTCTGGATGAGATCCAGTCCCTTAAGTATGATGGAAATGGTGGCAGTGATTTTTTTAGACCTCTCTGCTGCCTTTAATACAGCTGCCATAAGATAATGATCCAGTATCTTACTGAGGCTGGTGTTAGTGGCACTCTGCTGACCTGGTTCAATTTCTTTTGAGATGTGCTAATCCACTCACAGGTTGCTATTGACTGCAGAGTCCCACAAGACTCCTCTTTGTCACAAACTCTCTTTCACAGCTATGTCTGCCTACTGTTGGGACTTTTAGATCATTTGGGTGTTGTGCTTTGTTCTATTCTCATAAGGCTGAACTTGTCATCAGGTTGAACAACCAAGCTCCAGGGTGTGCAATGCGGCTGAGACATTGCTTGGCTGAAATATTGTAGTGGATGGGCCATATGTCTTGCAAATTCAATGCCAGGAAAAGCAGAGTTACTTTTCATGGGTAGCAATCACTGATCTAGTGCTCTTTGGACCCTTAGAATGAGTTTGCATCCCAAGTGCGCACCAAAATCAAGACTTTGGGTATCTTGGTTGGCCAGGAATTATCACTAAAATCATTGAGGAAGTAGAACTCTCACTTTGAAAAAGATACTTCTCTTTCTCCATCAGGACATTCATACTTTGGTGGTGGTGGCATGTGTTCTGCCAAAAATTGCAAACTGTAAGTATATATTGATTTTTTTGCCACCGTCTCGAATAACTTACTGTGGACACATACTTTTGCACTTAGAATAGTATGGAACCTTCAAAGATTTGACCATGTCTCAGCTGCATGCAGAGATAACCATTTGCTTGCCATAGAATAGAAACCGCAAAATATTGTTGCTTTGCTATTACTAGCTTTATCTGTGCGGTTTTCAAAATCAGAAATTCTCAGAAATAGAATTGGCTCAACATAACTGCAGCCTTTTTAACATTAGGCATGCTGGTACTGCATTTTAAACTTTGACCCTTCTTAATCTTATCATGTATCTTTTATAACTGATTCCTTTTACAGGTTTTATGTGGGTAGCTTATCATAATACGTTTCGCTCAAGTGGTATGCTTTTCACCATTTCGGTTTTATGTAGCCACAAGTAATAATAATTTATGATAATTATGTCTGACACTTTTCCGGACTGCCATCCAGAGTAACCTGGCGGGCCCTTTAAGTGACCTTTTTTGGACTATTTAGAGGATTTCGTTATCTCAGGTTTGTCTTAATCAAATGGTATTTTATTGTAATGAAATGCTGTAAAACGTACTCAATCTTATTTTATACATTTGCCCTGTGACCTGTATTTTATCGTGTTTTTAATATTTATCCTGTTCATTTTTATGGTTCCTTTGAACCAAGTAAAGATATCTTACTGAGACTGCATTTAAATGCCTCTGCATTGCTCATGAGATCTTAGAGGGACAAGAAACATTGAAGCTGTCTGTACGGTTTATGCACTCCAAAAATCGATCTTTTGTGAGCTCTAAGGGTAAGGAAGGGTCACACTGGTGGCTGCTACTTTGGGTTTCTCTCTGCAAAACTGTGGGACAGTGTTCCTATGGAGGTTAGAAAAACTGAGAAACAGTGGGCTGCGTGCGTGCTTTGAAGGCTGCTTTACGTTGTTGATTCTAATAGGATAACTTTTGCATGTTGCTTTTCCACTTTAGAGACTTAGTACCATGAAGATATTTAGTTTACATGCACAAGAGAAATAAAATGTAATAATAATAATAATGTTAAAAACAGTATTAGTCCTGGTCATTGGGTTGTAGGCCAAAGTATCATCTATAGAAATATGGTGTACTTATTGCTGTTTGCAAAAATATCATCCCATTGGGTATAGATTTCCCTTTATTAACTCCTATTATTAACTCTAATGGGGTGAAATATTTGTAAACAATATATAGAACACAATATTTATGCCAGATGATATTCTGCCCATGATTTTACAATATCACACCAGTCATTGGGTTAAGCCATTTAGGTTTCTCAAGTTCATTGACTTTTTGTAATGACAGACTCTTTAGTTCAGACTGATCCCACACCATGTTCTTCGAAATCTAGGTGTCATATTGAAGTCAATGTGATTAATAATGTTAAATGGTATGTAGTGTCTTTTGTAATCTGGAATCCAGTAATCCTAGGATTTGCACACCAATGTCTGAGCTTTTCTTAGGGCGATGAGGGAGTCAGTGGCTACTGAAAAATATCTTATATGGGAGTGGTTTTTCACCACTGGTGATCCAGACCAACCAATACTATTGCCTTCCAATTGGACAACCAAGTAAGTCCTTGGATCTCTAGGGCCTGAGAGGTTGAGCAATGAGGGATTGCTCTCTGTGGTGGTAGAGTGTAGAAACCAAGATACAGCATAACACAGTACATAGCCCACAATAAAATCAATGCATATTCAGTACTATAATGTCAAATACGTATCTTCATTTTATCACAGGTAACTAAAAAGATAAAAAAAACAGAAGTTGCTATTTTGTCTGTAAAAAACATAAGACCCCCAAATAATTTTTATAGCGCTTATGGTCTAGGTGCTATTTAAAAAAAAAAATCGATGGATGGAATGCTTAAATGATTTTCCTCCACCTGCAGTTACTCAGGACTGCATTCTAGTCTATTTTTTTTTTGCTTACTGTACCTATGTGGTCAGGGACAAAAATATGAAAATTAGGGCCTGATTAAGAGTTCGGTGGATGGATTACTCAGTCACAAACGAGAGATATCCCGTCCACCGTATTACAAGTGCCATTGGGTATAATGCACTTGTAATTCGGAGAATGGGATATTCGTCACATTTGTGATGGAGTAACCCACCGGCCAAACTCTAAATCAGGCCCTTAGTCTTGGCCTCACATTAAAAGATGAGTCAAGGGAGAAATGCTAGAAGACATCTCTTCAGTAAGTGAACACAAGCAACTGCAGACATATTTCTTCCTGGTTGGGTGTCATCAGAATGGTGCAGCTTGAGTTCAATGGCACAGAGAACATGGGACCTATATCTTGGCATACCAATCACATTTAGTCTGAATGGGAAAAGTGATGGATGGAATACTCAAAATAAATTCAGTCACTGGTAATTACTTGGAAATGCACAATTTGTTTTGATCTCTATGCCTATGCAGACAGTGATCCTGACCGAACAGTTCATGGTGGACTAAGCTGGTATACTGATTTAATAAGTGGGGCATGTGTGTGTATGTGCCTGTGTGTCTTATGTTATGTGGATTGTAAAGAGCACTATCACCCGCAAGGGTATCCTGGCACTGCAACCCTTATAATAGCAATAAAAAGTGATTAAAGAAACTTCTTGTATACTTGCACTCTAGTAATAAATGTGTTGATTGGATTGGATTCCTTGCTGTAAGAGGCTGTTGGTCTGTCATATGGGAAAATTGTGTTTAATTAAAGTGATAATCCATGTAAGCAGAGCTAGAAGGGGCAGGAGGTTGAACTCAGCTGTTGAAGTCATACCCGCCAGTGGAGGAAGCCCCATGTTCGGGGGAGTTTGCATTCAATCTTCAAGAAATACAAGACGTAAAATGAGCACAGGTAAACTACCCTTGCCAATTCAGTCTCCATGTGCACTGGGGAGGCAATTGGTTGCATTGGCATCTGATGTCATAAATGGCAGGATCCAGATGGGCATATTTGTGGCAACTAAATTATATTTTTTGCATTTATTGCAGGTTTAAATTAACTTTACGGATACTACTTGTTGTGGTATCAACAACAACAACGGTGTTGATGTGTTATCAATGATCTCAAATGGCAATTGATGTTAATTCTTGTGGTGTCAGAGGCCAAGTGCTGTTTAATGTCACTTCCATACACCAGGGGCCATATTATAAGTTGAGCCCCATGAGCACCAAGGGCATGTGTGGTGACATTGTGCGCTATCATGAGAGAACTTTGCCTCAATTGCATGGGGATGTGACCCCTTGTAAATTAGGGCGTCTCCTTGACTCTGCTCCTGCACCATATTATAGACGTGGGGTAGGCACAGATGCAAACAGGCCCTTAAGCTGTGCACTCACAATGCTGGCAGCCCTCTGAAGGGGTGGAAAAGGATCCCACGAATCTCGGTAAATATCCCCTTAAAGGGGGAACTCTCTCCTTCTTTTAAGTGCAGGCGGCACACTGAGAACACTGAGTGGCTTTAAAGCTGAATGGGCTGCCCGCCCCCTCCTCCCCCTCCCCCCGACCGCAGGCTCACAGGTGCCCTGGAGCAGCGCATTCATTCTAATAGGGCGCACTGTCCCGGTTTGCGCTTGGCCCATCTGTTTAAATGTGCGTTGTGGCACAAACAGGGACAGTGCGCCCTTTCCATAACACAGCCTTTGGACATTTACCGTATTAGAATCTGCTGGGTGTGGAATCATAAATTAAGCCTCGTGCAGAATAACAAATGTAATATTCAGCAACCTAACAGTACACCGGTACCCTGATTTTGAGCGGCCTAAATATCTGCATATATGTTTATGGGGAAATGTAAGGTATTTACCGGAACATACAGTTTTTGGTGCATTAATCACCATAATCTAAATTATACCCCAAAACCTCGTAATTGGGTGGTATTTAACAGACCTGATAAACTCCTACTTAGCAGAGTCGGATTGTATTTTATCAGGTGCCATAAATATCACGCCAATTACCATGCCAGTCGTAATGAGGACAAATGTGGAGAGACATAGGAGTGCAATGGCTTTCTGGAATATAATCAGGTAAACGAGGCACATGTTAATTTTCTTGCTTTTCTATGAGCTAAATAATGACCGTTTGCTAGATGGATAGCATTTTGACATTCACATCTAGCCATACTCTGAGAATAAATATATAGGAATGATTATATACACATTGTTAGCTATTACATTGATTTTAAATGGCAAGTCAAAGGTAAATTCTAAATTCTTCTGTGAGGTTTGATTAGTTTCGAAATATTGCTCATGGATCATACAATCAGACAGCACAGAATTATATCAGACGATTAGAGTGTACATACCAATTCCTTTATGTATGTCTTCAAATATTTGAATATGACCTCTTTCACCAAACTCATTGGCATGATTCACAAGAGCATCCTTTACAGTCTCATATCCGGACAGAATCACCATTTTCTTCATTCCCATTTGAAAGCTGAAAACCGAACCATATTTTTGGACAGCTGAAAAAATACAGAGCACAGGGTATGGTTTTTCAATTGCAGTAACAACCGTTTCTATCCCCAACAACACCAAGAGCTTAGAAGAGATTCTTTCCTGCCCAGAAAAATGTGTAAACTATTGTTCAGTCATTTTATTTACTTTATTTCGGTCGAAGACCATTTAAGTAATAGACAAACGGATTTTCCATGCAAATAAATAAAACATCCTTAAAAACATCATAAAAATCTATAGTGACAACATTAAGATTAAATCGTAATTAAAGCATAAAAACCAGTCAAAACTTACTAAATAAAAACAAAAGTTCATAAAACACCCTAAGAAGGGGCACCTGTATTTTTTTCATCTTGATTCAGGGACAACATAATTTAACAACATATAGGCCAAATACTTACAAGAAACTTTACAACAGAAACAACTATTGTGGATGACATATTAGATCTACAAACCCTTAGGGCTAATTTATGTTGGCGAACACCCAACAGTTGGCACAAGGGAATAACCCAGCGTTTTCGCTGTTTAAGATAAATAGGACAAAAAATCAATAAATGGCCGTCAGATTCTTCAACCCCAAAACAGGCTAAACAGATCTTACAACCCCCTATTCCACCATTCCACTAGGAGGTAAACGCTGCAAGTGTGAGGGTACCAACCTGAAACAAATATAAAGAGAATTTATTATTAAATGTCTTAAACTCTAAAAAACATTCTGTCATATGACTCAATTCAGTCCAATTGAGTGGTGTTCCCTACTCCTGTTTACAATAGGTCACCTTCACTTTTTTTGCTGCGGTGACTGTGATGGTGTTCGGATCAAGTCAATGTTCTTTGTAAGGATCTCCCTGATATGACAGCCAATCTTGCTAGTCCCCTTCCCAATTTTACTTTATTAGGGGACTTTAACCTCCATCTTGATGACATCTTACACCCAGTCACGTGTGAGCTGGTTGATGGTCTGGAGGCTTTTCAACTTAATCAAAAAGTTGGGGGTCCCACTCATTCTAAAGGCCATTTATTTGACCCCATTTTTTCAAATATCGAGAATCTTTTGGTCGGGGATCCTATTCCGGTGCCATGGTCAGACCATTTCCTGATTCCATTCACCTGGGTCTTGCAGGCTGCTATCACGCCGGCTGTGAAAACCAGAAGACAGGTTCGCACATGGTCTAAACTTCCAATAGAGTCCTGGGTGTCAACTCTTGAAAACACAAGACCATTACCTGATTTAAATCCCACCATTGCTAATCATAAGTTCAATGAGTGGCTCGAATCATCATTAGACACTGTTCTCCCAAAAAAATTGATCTCTAATAAGGTTGGTGCCAATCGAAATGCTTGGTACTCCCCCAAGCTTTGCCAACTTAAGCAATCCTGCAAAAGACATGAGAGAAATTGGAGAAAGGACTTCTCAGCGGCCAATAAAGTTAAATACAGGGAGGCCATAAAAGTCTACAAAGAGGAAATTAAGTCTGCCCAGGCTCTCTATTATGAAGAGAGAATTACTTCGGCATCCAATTCTCCGGCGAAATATTTCGCATTGCAAAATCCCTTCTTAAACCTCCTTCCCCCCCTATTATATCTGATGATATTTCATCTCGCTGCAATCGAATTTCAGAGTTTTTCTTTAACAGAATACAAGAGATATATACATCTTTTCCTCAGGTCACAGACCAACAAAATGTACCTCCTGTGGATAATGGTTCTCAAATTAGAGAATGCTCTTTGGAGGAAATTCCTCCTCTGAAGCTGATATCACTGCGAGGTATTTTCAACCTACTAAAATCTGGCTCCCCCATAGACCCTGCCCCTCCGATTATTCTGAATCAAGTTATTGATACCGTGTCCCCAGCTATTCTAGAACTGATTAATGCCTCTTTCGTGACAGGACTTGTCCCCCCCCCTGGAAACGGGCAATGGTTAAAGCACTTTTAAAAAAAACAATTTGGATCCAGAGGTGTTGGGGAACTACCATCCGATTTCATTACTGCCAGGTATTAGTAAAGTTGCTGAGAAGCATGTTAATTCTGCTCTCTCTGCATTCTTGGAAAGTTACAACTGTCTCCATTCATCACAAACTGGATTTAGACCTCAACAAGGCACTGAGACTGCCCTTCTGGCAGTAGTAGAAGAATCCAGAAAAATCTTAGATGGTGGAGGCTGTGCTGCTATTATTCTTTTAGATCTCAGCGCAGCCTTTGACACGGTCAATCATCAGCTGCTGATTCAGAGACTCAGGGATGTGGGAGTGAATGGGAGAGCTTTGAAGTGGTTGCAATCTTTTCTGGGGGACAGGTCCTTTCAAGTTTTTGAAGATGAAATCACCTCCGAACGTATGCCCCTTAGATGTGGTGTTCCTCAGGGATCCTCCCTGAGCCCCACTCTATTTAAGACAGAGGTAGTTACACCCTTTGGAGTCCAGATTGTTACCTATGCTGATGATACTCAGCTGGTTGTCTCCCTCAACAAGATGGACAACACTGGGCCCGGTTTAGCCTTGTGTCTGGAAAAAGTAGCAATCTGGATGGAACGCTCTTACCTGAAGCTTAATGGGGCCAAGACGGAGCTGATGCTCCTGGGTAAGTCTCCTACTTTGAATGTAGGATTGTTTTGGCCTAGTTACTTTGGCCCTGTCCAGCCCCCAAAAGAACAGATTAAGAGTCTGGGCATCTGACTGGACTACAATCTAGATTTTAAGGAGCAAGCACGGAAAGTGGCAGCTAGTTGCTATGGGATTTTGCGGATGATGCGAAAAATTCTCCCTTTGCTGCCTTTCCCTGCCAGAAGACTGATGCTTCAGGCATTGATTCTTTCCTGGCTTGATTATGCCAATGCCCTTTATTTAGGAGCCCCACGCTTTACTACAAAAAAGCTACAGACTGTGCAAAATTGCGCGGCACGCATGCTCCTGAATACTTCTAATCGTCAATCGGCAAAGCCTGCCCTTGCTACTCTCCACTGGCTTCCTATTCAGGAAAGAATTAAGTTTAAGGCTCTGTGCATTGCACACAAGGCACTATCAGGCAAGGGACCGCCTATCATCTGCTCTATTATTCTGCCCTATTGTTCTAATAGGGCCTTGCGGTCGGACAGTAAACATCTGGCGGCAGTTCCTAAAATTAGAAGATCACGTAGTGGAGGAAGTCTTTTTTCTTATAATGTTGCTAAATTATGGAACCGCCTTCCCACCCCAGATTCGTCTTGAGGCTAATTATCTGACCTTTCGAAAACAAATTAAAACCTTTCTGTTTCCCTAACTCTGCCTGAAGTTTGCGATTGCACTGCTAGCAGCGCTGGGATGCCTACGGGTAACCACGCGCTTAAGAAATGCTGATTCATTCATTCATTCATTCTTGAAAACATAAAGAATAATGTGTTTGTTTCACATATTTCACCGATAGTAATCTATCCCCACCTTGCTGCCTTGCGAGAACATCTCTCAGACCTTCCCTGTAATGGGCTAGTTCAGGGGTACACCAAAGTCGCAACTAGAATAAGATAGGTTTAAGGCGAATTAAGGGGACGAATGATCAAAATCACTAATCTTGCCTAAAAACCAATGGGGAACTTAAGGGAAGTTTGAGTGCTGATCTATGAATTTATTTTTCGCAACCTCCAAAGCATTAACTTTAGTGGGACCCCACAGTTCAGCATCATACAAAGCAGAGGCAGCTGCTATAACCCTCCAGACTTCGAGCAGGGGAGAGATTGCATGGAAAAAGGTCTTAGAGGAAAAATTTAACATAGTAGCAGTCCTTTGATTTAATATGAGAGCACTTTTTGTGACCTGGACGGACCAAGAATTATAGGAAGATAAACGGATACCAAGGTAGTCAAAACTGGGCACTTTCTCCAACGTATCTCTGTCCAAGGTAAACCCCCCAAAGCCTCCATGGGGATGAATGGCCATGCACTTTGTTTTACTTGCATTGATTTTCAGACCATGATCAAGACAACATTTATTGAATTTCTCCAAGAGGGTTTCAATGCCTTTCGGGGTCTTTGATGATAGCAGGGTGTCGCCAGCGAATAATAAGGTCGGAACCTTAAAACCCCAAGTACCGGAGAGTCATTGTTGCAAATATCTATACACTTGTTAATAAACAACAAGAACAACGTTGGGGCAAGTACACAACCCTGCCTAATCCCCTTTTTGGCTCTAATGGGGTCAGTAATTTCACAATTACGGCCCCAGCCGACTTGAGCAAAAAAGGCACAATGAAGCTGAACAATGATGTCAAGTAGGGGGCCTGGGAGCCCTAGCTCTTTAACGGTGCCCCAGAGTTTATTCCTAGGTACCATATCAAAGGTTGATTTTAGGTCCACAATGCTGGTGTAGAGGCTTCCCCTCTTAAGGTCAATTTCTGTCCACCTAATTAACTGGAACCAAAAAACCTGGTCTACGGTGCTGACCTTTGCTCAAAATCCTGCTTAAAATTGGGTCAAAATCCTATTTTCACTAACCCAGGTCATGAGATGATCCAGTATCAACTTGCAGAATATTCTCTAGCTAGAATCTAGCAAGTTAATTGGCTGATACTTAGCAGGATCAACTTTAGAGCCTTTCTTATGGATAGGAATTACTTAAGCTGCCTTCCATGATGTAGGGATATCAGCTCCTGTCATTAGTGCGTTTGCCACCCGAGTAAGATATGGGGCCCAAATGTCAGGTTTGGAAGTAAAGAGATCTATTGGAATTCGATCCAGCCCAGAAGCTTTCCTAGATTTCTGAGAAGTGATGGGGAGGTTAACTTCTGTTACAGAAAAAAAAACAGCAAGATGAAAAACGGGCTCGGTAGGAATTGAATTTGGAATACCATCTAACTGAGAAGCATCTGTGGGGGTTTGGTAAGGGGGACCGATATATAGAGTTTCAAAATGAGATGCCCATTCCTGTTTAGATATAAGATAATCTGGCTTCGTCCTGGACGTAGTGGCACCATGAGAAACATGCCAAAAAGCTGACTGATTTTTGGAATGCACTGCTGCCAAAATACCACACCAGATATTAGTATCCAAGCTAGTTTTAGCTTGCTTTTGTATAGTTTTATAGGAGGGTCTGGCAGATTGAATATCAAATCGATGGCCACTCTTAAGAGCATTAATACGGTGATTATTTGCTAACCTGCAGCTGTGATCAAACCATTTAGGATTAGGTTTCAGGGCAGGGTTCTTTAGTGCAGGCAGTTTAGTAACAAATTGCATTTTCATTTCATAGAACCACTTAGAATGTATATCCATTATTAATTTGGGATGTAGCAATTTGTGGAAGAATGGAGGACAAACCATGATATAATTTTGCATGGGCATACCTCTCTTCCACTACACTTTCCCATTTAACACTCCTACGATTATTACTAAGCCATAAATCACCACAGAGCAGCCACTGCCGGTTGCCTGCCTCAACTACATTTCTACATAAAGTTAAAAGCAAGGGAAAGGGTCTCTCTCAAATCTGGGGAGGACTCCATGTAGATAATGTTTTTTCCAAGATTGGTGGTCCACAATGATATAATCAATACAGCTTCAACAAAAGTTGCTTCTAAAGGTAAATCTCCTCTCTAATTTTGACTTAGTTCTACTATTGCAGGTTCTCAATTGGAGACTTAAGCAGGAGGGCCATCAGTTAGAAAGCAACCCTGGATAGGGCTGCCACACTAGGGCCAGAAATGTGTGGAATACCTTAATATTGATCCTCCTCACCTGCAATTTCCTTCATCAGAGTGGAGGATTCGAAGAATACATTAAAGTCCCCTGCCACAACCACGATTTCCTTCTTCCTGGGCTTCGCTGAGATAAAATCTTTCAAAGTATGTAGGGCAGTGACCTGATTTAGGGCTGCTCCTATAAAATACATTAAAAACAAGAACATTTACATCTTCCTCTGAAGATAGCTCAAGCCCTAAGTTATCAGAGGAATCAATTAGAAGTTGTTTCGCATGGCAGCCCATTGAGATATTTACCCAAATGGCTAAACCACAAGAGGATCTGACAGCCTTTGCCTCAAGGGCCCGGACATGATATGTCTTACATCCTTGACTATGTGAAGGTTCAATTTCCCAGGTCTCCTGGAATGAAGGTAAATCAAGTGTATCTATGAATGCCCCCCAATAGGTTTGTTTTAAGAGACAGCGGTCCCTGAGTAGACAATGATCAGAAAACAAATAAATATAGCCCCAATCGGTACTATATTGTAGCCATTATTCCATCCGGGAAAAGGCAATTTTAATATGCATTCTTATTAAATGTACAGAACATAGAATTTAATAACAGTGGGACACAAGCCTGTATCCATAAACTCACATCACAAGAGAAAACACAAGAGAAGGCTCAGGCAGCATGTAGTTGTCTGTGTATAATCATTACAATGAAACAAACAACAATTGAAGGAGGTCACCTTTACACATAATGTAGCAAATAAATCAGAGTGTATAAGGCTGACAGTTTTGTCGACGGCGTTTCGATCCTTAACATTAATATCGGATCATCATCAGGACTTTCAAAATAATGCCTGAAAACATATTGCCTGTAATTAACTTGCAGCAAGAGCAGGAAGCAGAGCGGTGCGCAGTAAGCAAGGCTTCCCAATTGTAATCACGGATGATGTCCAAACCTCGTATTAGTGACTTCCTGGACAGCAGACGCCATTATGCCGCCTTCTCCCAAGTGATCGGACTTCTATCTGCCACTTATTCAGATGCCTATTTAATGATTCAATCAATGCGGGCATTCACCCCACCTAATACGAGGTTTGGACATCGTCCGTGATTACAATTGGGAAATTGGGAAGGCTTGCTAATTTAGCTCCCAGGTTGCTAGATATATCTGACTGAAGAATGTGCTCAACTCCTTCGATTAAGGTGTCTATGTCTTGCAGGGTGTTCGAATGTGATGAACATTTGGGTACCACCCCCCCCCCCCCATTCCCCGTGGGTTCGCCCGTAGGTTTCTCAGCGTATTTTCTTTTCCCCACCTCCTAATACAAAAATGTGACTACAATTACAATTTAGAGGACGAGCTCCACGTGGGTTAATTATTAAGTGGGGAGCAGGCCATTTCCCCAGCCAGGCAAGCGTAGCTCAAAGTCAATACAAATGTTTTAACTTTTGGTGTCAAATTTAACAAATTAGCAATTAATATAAAAACAAAATAGTGCAGTCTCATAGAAGCTCAGTCTCTAGCTCCAACCATCCAAATGCAAGGTAAGCACAGTTTAACAGAAGAAGAAAATAGGATGGAAAGATGAAGGCAGAATAAACAGCACTTCACTGTCAACGTCCTCAATTCAGCGGGGGGCCAAAGATACATTCTAAGATGCAGTCAGGGAAAAACAAATGTCAAGAACTCTTATCAACAGTGGGCCTAAATTCCTCCCAACTCAGGGCCAAGGGGGTGGCCCTGCCCTGCCTCTTCCTGGCTCTGAATGGCGCAGGACATGCCCACCCTTGGCCCGGGGTTTGCCCGGGTATGGCCCACGCGGGTCCAGCGCGGCGATGAAAACAGTCGCGCTATATAGCGCCTAAGAGGTCACGGCAGCAGAGGGTGAACAAGGGACACCTCCGGGGGCCTTGGGCAGAACTGGGAGATATAGACCTTAGCACGCATGTCCCACAGGGCGATGAAATCAGTTGCGCTATATTTCTGTACCCCTTCGCCCTCCCGTTTCCCGCCGCTGTGTCCCCTGCGGCCCCGCCCCCCTCGCTGACCACTCGCTGCCCCTGCCTCCCGCCTCCCAGCTGCTCCTCCCTCCCACCTCCCCATATATGCCGGCCGCTGCACGGTGAGGTGAGCGACCCTTGACCTCTGGGTAGGTCGCCCCCCCATCCGCACAGCGCCACCTGTGCGTCCAGCTCCCTGCTGCTGCTGATCTGAGGCCCTCCTCCACCCGCAGGCTACCACCTGCGCCTCATCCCTGGTGGCCAGTGGTAGGCCGTAGGTAAGTTCTTGTCGTTGTGAGCGTCACTGTTACTGTCTTTCCCCTCTATATTTGTGCCCCCACTGTTTTTCCACTGTTTTGCCCTTCCGTTGGGTGCCCCCACTGCTGTGACTGTTTTCGTTCTGTGCCCCCACTGTTTTTCCACTGTTTTTGCCCTTCCGTTCTGTGCCCCCACTGCTGTGACTGTTTTTCGTTCTGTGCCCCCACTGTTTTTACACTGTTTTTGCCCTTCCGTTCTGTGCCCCCACTGCTGTGACTGTTTTTTGTTCTGTGCCCCCACTGTTTTTCCACTGTTTTTGCCCTTCCGTTCCGTGCCCCCACTGCTGTGACTGTTTTTTGTTCTGTGCCCCCACTGTTTTTCCACTGTTTTTGCCCTTCCGTTCCGTGCCCCCACTGCTGTGACTGTTTTTCGTTCTGTGCCCCCACTGCTTTTCCACTGTTTTTGCCCTTCCGTTCTGTGCCCCCACTGCTGTGACTGTTTTTCGTTCTGTGCCCCCACTGTTTTTCCACTGTTTTTGCCCTTCTGTTCTGTGCCCCCACTGCTGTGACTGTTTTTCGTTCTGTGCCCCCACTGTTTTTCCACTGTTTTTGCCCTTCCGTTCTGTGCCCCCACTGCTGTGACTGTTTTTCGTTCTGTGCCCCCCTGTACCCCTTTTGATTTCTGTACCCCTTCGCCCTCCTGTTTCCCGCCGCTGTGTCCCCTGCGGCCCCGCCCCCCTCACTGACCACTCGCTGCCCCTGCCTCCCAGCTGCTCCTCCCTCCCACCTCCCCATATATGGCGGCCGCTGCGAGGCTGTGCAGCGGATGCGCGCAGTGGGCGCGCCGCTGGCGCGCCAAAGGCGCCCCTAAGGCAAGCCCGTCTGCGCCCGTCCCGCCTGGACCGCGCCCAGCGCCAGAACCCCTGGCCCCCGCATCCGCCACGAAGACCACCTCCGATACGACGCCAGCACCCTCATCGCTCTCAACCCAGGACGGACCTCCACCTGCTTCAAGGCTGCCCCGAAACGCACCCATGGTCCCTTCACCTGCCGGAACTGCAGCTTCACCTGCCTCGGAGAGTCCGAGACTCACGCCAAGAAGGACCTCAACCATCTCCGGTGCATCCTACTAAACACCCGCTCAGCACGCAAACACGCCGTCGAGCTCTGGGACCTACTCGACACCTCATCACCGGACGTCGCCTTCCTGACAGAGACCTGGATGAACGAATCCTCCGCACCCGACATCGCCATAGCCATCCCCGACGGCTACAAGATCACCCGCAGGGACCGCACCAACGGAATCGGAGGAGGAATCGCCATCGTCCACAAAGACACCATCAGGGTCTCGAACAGCACCGACGACACTCTCAGCACCGCCGAACACATGCACTTCCAGATCCACACGGATCCCAACACCACCGTAAGAGGCACCCTCATCTACAGACTCCCCGGACCCCGACCCCAGTTCAGCGACTCCATCGCCGACTTCATCAGCACGCACGCCCTGACCTCCACCGACTACATCCTCCTCGGAGACCTGAACTTTCACCTGGAAAACAACAACGACAGCAACTCCTCCACCCTGATCGACAACCTCGCCAACCTCGGACTGAAACAGCTCGTCACGACGCCAACCCACATCGCCGGACACACGCTCGACGCCATCTTCTCCTCAAGCTCCCACGTCTCCTTCAGCCACACCTCCGAACTCACCTGGACCGACCACCACTGCATCCACTTCACCTTCCGGAAACCCGCCGCACACCACCGCACTCTACAGATCCCCCGCAGATGCTGGAGCAAAGTCACCGAAGACCAACTCCAGACAAACCTCGCACTCAGCCCACCCAACGACCCCTCCAACCCGGCGCCGCCGCCCGCAATCTCAGACGATGGATGGACAACTGCGCCAACACCTTAGCCCCGCTGAAAAAACCAACCTACAAAGACACCAGCAAGAGAGCCAGCTGGTTCACCCCGGAACTCCTAGCATCCAAGCGCACCTGCCGGAAACTGGAGAACAAATGGCACAGCGAGAAGACGCCAGACAGCCGCGCAGCCCACAAAGACGCCATCCGCAACCACCATCACCTCATCAGGTCCGCCAAGAGGACCTCCTTCAAAGACCGCCTCGACAACAACGCACACAACAGCAAGGAGCTCTTCAGCATCGTGAAGGAACTCTCCAACCCCAGCTCCAACGCCAACGACATCCCGCCGTCGCAAGCCCTGTGTGATTCCCTCGCCACCTTCTTCCACCGCAAGATCGCCGACATCCACGACAGCTTCGACTCCCGGACGACCCCAACAGGCCCCGACACATCATATCCGCCGCACCCCATCGACCACGACCCCCTGACAGCCTGGGTCAACGTGAACACCGAGGACACAATAAAGACCATGGGCACAATCCACTCCGGCTCCCCAACAGACCCTTTTCCACACCACATCTTCAACAAAGCCGGCAGCTCCATCGCACCCCACCTGCTCAACGTCATCAACCTCTCCTTCGAGACCGCGACCTTCCCAGAGAGCTGGAAACACGCCGAGATCAACGCCCTACTCAAAAAACCCAAGGCGGACCCGAGCGACCTCAAGAACTTCCGGCCCATCTCCCTGCTTCCATTCCCAGCTAAGGTCATCGAGAAGATCGTCAACAGACAGCTCACCCGCTACCTCGAAGATAACAGCATCCTGGACCCCTCCCAGTCAGGATTCCACAGCAACCACAGCACCGAGACCGCCCTCATCGCTGCCACAGACGACCTCAGGATCCTGCTGGACAACGGCGAGACGGCGGCCCTCATCCTCCTGGACCTCTCCGCCGCCTTCGACACTGTCTGCCACCGCACACTACGCACACACCTCCACGACGCAGGGATCCGAGACAAGGCCCTGGATTGGACCACCTCCTTCCTTTCCGGCAGAACCCAGAGCGTCCGCCTCCCCCCATTCCGATCCGAAGCCTCCGAGATCATCTGCGGCGTACCCCAGGGATCTTCCCTCAGCCCGACACTGTTCAACATCTACATGGCTCCACTCACACGCATCGCCCGACAGCACGACCTCAACATAATCTCCTACGCCGACGACACTCAACTGATCCTCTCCCTCACCAAGGACCCCCTCACCGCCAAATCCAACCTCCACGAAGGAATGAAAGCCGTCGCCGACTGGATGAAGTGCAGCCGACTTAAGCTGAACACAGACAAGACGGAGATCCTCATCCTCAGCTCCAACCCATCAGCCTGGGATGACTCCTGGTGGCCCTCGTCACTAGGGGCACCCCCGACACCAACCAACCACGCACGCAACCTGGGAGTCATCCTTGACTCAACGCTCACCATGACCAAGCAAGTCAACGCAGTCTCCTCCTCCTGCTTCAACACCCTCTGCATGCTCCGCAAGATCTACAGGTGGATCCCAACAGACACGAGAAGAACAGTCACCCAGGCCCTCATCAGCAGCAGACTCGACTACGGAAACGCCCTCTACACAGGAGCCCCGACCAAGCTCATCAAACAACTGCAAAGAATCCAAAACGCTTCTGCACGCCTGATCCTCGACATTCCACGCCACAGCCACATCATCCCCCACCTTAAAAACCTGCACTGGCTCCCCGTCGACAAGAGAATCTCCTTCAAACTCCTGATCCACGCACACAAGGCACTCCACAAAACTGGCCCAGCCTACCTCAACAGTCGACTCTCCTTCTACGTTCCCAACCGTCAGCTCCGCTCCGCCGACCTCTCCCTGGCCACCGTCCTGCGCATCTGGAGAACCACCACCGGAGGCAGATCCTTCTCTCACCGCGCCGCCAAGATCTGGAACACCCTTCCCCTCAACCTACGACAGACCCAAGACCTGCTGACCTTCAGGAGACGACTCAAGACCTGGCTATTCGACCAGTAGCGGCAACACCCCCCTCCTCTCCCTCAGCGCCTTGAGACCCTCGCGGGTAAGTAGTGCGCTTTACAAATCTTGTGATTGGTTGATTGATAAGAGGTCACGGCAGCAGAGGGTGAACAAGGGACACCTCCGGGGGCCTTGGGCAGAACTGGGAGATATAGACCTTAGCACGCATGTCCCACAGGGCGATGAAATCAGTCACGCTATATTGTTCAGTCAATTCTTTCAAATGTTTGAAGGCAAAAAACAATGAGATGCTGCCAATGTAGGACTGTTACAGATGAGAAAGTATTTTTCAAACATAAAAAGTAACAGGTCAAAGAATGACAAAAAGCTTTCACCCAAATACATTCATAGATGTTCATGCGTTTAATAAACAGACACAGAGAAACAAGAAATATACCATTAAAAAAATAACAATAGCATCGACCGGGGTGTCTAATTACTCAACCTGAAGGTGAAAGATGCTAAGGCTGTTCCTTTTGAATGCCGCAATCGGTGCAGGGTTATTAACTATTGGTGAGTTAAAAGAAAACGAGGTGTGGTGCTACTGATTGATTGCACTGGATAATCTTCATTCCAGTTAGCCTTGTCATCCTCATTTTATTCGCACCACAACGCCCACCCACCCCTGGCAGCTGCACCCTGTGTTTTCTTATTGTCCCTGGCATACATCATCCTCTGTGAGAGGAAGTAGCATGCAGGTGGAAAGTGACTAGTGACCAAGCAAACTAAAGAAAATAGAAGCAAGACATGTGAAGTGAAGCCTGGATCTTCAGGGTGTATTTCGGAGGCAACAAGCATCCATTTATGCCATGTAGAAAGTTAGACCCGGACTACATGTAGTGGTAATGTTCCTACTAACATTCGACTTAGAAGCCCATCCAGATGGACCCTGTATCTGCACTGTAAAGACTGTACAGAATCCAGATAGTTCCTTTTTTATCAGTTTAGAAAGGTCACACCATTTAGTTGCTATAGCACAAACAGGGTTATTTTATCTACAGGCTTTAAGGAGACCTGGAAACTTCTTGGATCAATGAGAGAACATTGAATTTGCATTCAGGGATACACTACCCCAATGCACTTTATCTGAGTCTCCTAGTCTATTCTGTAAAATAGTGAAAAGACTACAAAGGTTTGCATCCAGATTACTTTTTGTAGCACTTCTCATGACTCAGTTAGGAAGTGTATTTCTCTTAGGATGTGTAGTACAAAACGCAAGGTTGTAAATGCTCGGTCGCTCCTTATCTGCAGAAGAGGTTTCCAAAGAATAATGCAAAAGGAACAATTGATGAACGGAATGCTAAACAATGCAAACATTCACCCCCTGTCATAAAGATCCGGGTTTAATCAAATAAAGTAAAAGAATAAACCTCAATGATTGCTTCAATCAGATTATTGATCAGTCTACGTAATGCTGGATTTGTGGATTCGAGAAAAAAACATTCTTAATTAAAACTTGGTTTAGGATTTCCTTTCTGTTACTTTTTTGTTAATACTTAAAGTGTTAGTATTTCACATAATACTCTCATATAACTGAAGAGTACTAATAGTGCTTGTTCAAGCTAACAAAAAGACTGATAGAGTCTCACGTACTAAACGGTTCATGAACTGTCTGTAGGGAGATGTAACGTTAATATACAGTGGGCTTGGAGCACGCCAATTGCTTACCATTGGTTAACTTTATTGTCACTCTCTTCTTGCTTCTTATCCAGTAATTTCTGTGGGCTGTACTTCTTCTTCTTGTGTTTGTCCCTCCTTCGAGCATAGATGTATTACTTCTATACTCTCACAGCTAATTCTTCGGCACTATTTTTTTCTTTTGGTTGAAGCACACCTTTAGAGTCCATGTGTTTTCCAGTTGTCTTCCTCATGTACATCTTCTCCCTTCTCTACTCTCCCAGTTGTTCTCCCTCACCCGTGTGTTTCTCCCTTCAGCCCCCTATGTGATGCACATATCCACGTGTGCCACTTCCCAGCATTGCTTTCTCGCCATGTGATATCATACCAGGAAAACATTGTGCATCATGGCATATGTGTTAGGCAGTGCAAGGAGATTACCAGAGTCCTCATTGGTGCAAATACTGGTACTAGTTCTGATTGCACCAGATTTATAGAACCAAATATAAAGGAGCCAACCAACAGAAGTTAATCCTAATGGGGCAAATTAGGTATCCAGATACTTTTTATGGGAAGAAGTAGAATAATGATGTGTATAATTACTAGAAATGTAAAAGGAGAACTATTGTAAATTTGCTCCTTTAAGCTACATATGATATGGTCGCAATTAGGTTTTGAGAAAATTGTTCGTTGGTATACCCATACTCAGTGTGTAAGACATTGGGTTATTGATTGAGAGAAGTGAAAACCCCACTCAAGCAACAACCACAATACTTTTTACCGTAAACCACAATAGTCACTAAATAAATCTGTGTTTAATACTATGGTAGCTAGGTACAAAGAAACTAGGCTTAACCATGAGGCAATGTGGAAAGTATTTATGCAGCACAAAAACAGGAATAAAGTGAAAACACAACACAATAAAAATTACAAACCAATTTAACAAAACAGAGTAAAATGTATTAAATAGAATTCTACCAAAATGAACAAAACTTAATAAGTAGAACCAGAGATGTAAATTTTTAAAGACTTAGGCAGAAATAATACTTAGAAATATAAAGTATTGTGTTTGAGCTAGATTGGTGAAAAGTCACAAGTTCAGGATGACTGTGATGAAGCACAGGTCAGATACGGGGACCAGGTTAGTCCAATGGAAGTGTTACCTTCTCCAGTCTGGCGTGAAGGGTTCCATTCATGTTGTTGGAGGCTGCTAGGAGGAGGCTTCCAGCACGAGGAGTAGGTCTAGTGCTGCAGAGAGTTGTTGCAGTAGTGCAATGATCCGGTCATCAGTGAAGCTTTGCATTGGTGGCCATCGCGTGCTGTCATAGCTGTAGCATGATGTGCAGGTCTTGCCTTGCCAGCCATCGATATCGATGCGAAGAGCAGGTTTAGCTGTAAATTTGCGTTGGTGGTCAGTAAGGGGGGCAGAATCGTGGCACAAACAGGCCCCTTCGCATTCGTGAGGAGTACAAACTTCAGGACTTTCACCTCTTCTTCTCGGAGGAGTTCACACTGATGACAGCCAAGGGTCCAGGCCCTGAAGGGTCTCCCTTTGGGGACCAAGACTCCAGGAGAGGTTAGCAGCAGGGCTCAAGCAGATCCTGTTGCTGATCCAGCAGGTCCAGTTGTGGAAGGTCAGCTGGGCAGTTGCAGGAAAGCCTCTGAAGCTTGCTGTGTCTCTGTAGCTCACACAAGTAGTCTGACCTTTGAACTCACTCTGGGTAGCCTGGGATGAAGGCAAACACGTCCAATCCTCCTTCTCAGACAGCAAGGCGGTCCTTCAAGGAGCAGGGCAGTCGTTTGCCAGCAGAGCAGTCCTTTCTCTGGATCTTCCTCAGGTACAGGAGTGTTCTGAGGAGTGGATCTAGAGATCCAATATTTATACCTGGTTCCAGCCTTTGTGTTGGGGGACTCCCTCTACTCACCCCAATACTTGGTCCTGGAAAGTTCCTCACCTCCTCCTATTGTTAATGGCTCCAAACTGCCTAAGGGGCAATAGGAAGGGCAGGTCTGGTGCCAGGTTCCTTTGTGTATGCTGGAGGTAAATCTCTTTGAAGCGTAAGTGGGGCTGGGAACACCTCCTCCCTGGTCATCCTGTCAGGATGGCCCATCCTGTCCACACCTAAGCCCCTCTGTGTCACTGTATGGTGGCAGTTCACGAACCCCAACAGCAGAGCCATTCTAATTTGAGTTCAAGGTCATGTGACCCAGGACACTGGCAGAAACGTACAGTTGGTTAGGACACAAAAATGGCAACTTTCTCAAAATTGTGTTTTTGTAATTATAGCTTAGAATTTGACTTTACCATTAAAGAAGACTTTAAATTACAATTTGAAAGAGACCAAGAAATATTTTTCTACCTGCTCCCAATTTAAAGTTGCCAGTAAGCACTTGAAGCATTACCCGTAATCGAGCAAGCAATGTAATTTAACACATGATGGACCTCATTAAAAGTGTGCTGGATTTCTCCCAGTTGAGCCTGCCCATGAATTTATTGATACAAGGGGCAGAATTAATTGGGGGCTTATTTATTGTGGATAACAGATGGATTTGAAAGCGATAGGAAAATAACAGATGAGGAGTCACCAAAATTGTACTACCAATCAGAAAAGAATGTTTGCTGGACACCTGATGGTATATTATTTGTGACTCTGGGCCTTCTCCCACACTAGGTAACATTCTTCATCATATGGCCCGCACCTCAACCCACCAAGAAGGAGCTTGTTTTTTGGTTGGGCATGCAGGCCATGTAGACCTGTTGTGCGGGAAACATGGTGAATCTAGTACTATTCTGTTTGGCGATTTACAATGCGGGTGAATCAGCAGCAGAGCTTTCTGGTTCTGTTATGGAAATCCCTAGAATAAAAATAGTGTAAAGTTGACCTAACCATACTTTAATCTTTGTCACACTATAACAGCAATAGAAGGCAGAATGGTGTGTCGGAACCCTTTCCCTATGTTCACTTCTAAATCTTTCTTGCCTGTAAAGCTTATCCTGTCAATGATATTTCTTGAGAGTGAGGGGTCTCTGGAAAGGTCTCTAGATACATGGCTACCCTACTTGAATGGTGTGAGGTTGTGTAAGAAATGTTTGCAAGGATTAAATTATAGTGATGCTGTAGTTATCCAACCCTTGGGAACACCGTTTTCTAGAACATTGTGATCAGTCTGAAAAGAGAATCAGTGAAATCAGCAATATTCTCTGTCAGGAACATTAGGAAAACTCTTCTCAGCAGAGTACCTTTATCCAGGCATGCAAGGTTCAGAAGCTCTATTAAGCTAAGAGGACGCCAGGTTTTGTGAGTATGGAGGACAGAAAAATGAAAACTGGGCTAGTATTCACTTCTGGGTTGTGGGCAGGACTTCTAGGGCTTTATGGGTCACTGTCTGTGAAATGCCAGTGCAGACAGTGGGTTGGTACCTGGCAATATCTCCTAGTTGTTTCAGATTACTTCTGTTCAAAATTTATGTCATTCAGCATTTGGGATCCCTCCCTGTTTGTTATTTTTACTCTTCTTCGTTCCCCACCTCTGCTTGACATCTGAACCTCTTGGCCTTTATCATTTACTTCCATTTGCCTTAATGTGCCTGCCAAGTTCTTTTCTCCGTTTTCACTGTGTGCCTGATATCCCACAGTGTGCTGCTGATCTCCGTCTCAGCAGAGATCAGAGCCTGTTCCATTTGCATCAGCTCCTGATGCCACTACTCCAAACATCCTGCTTAAACAGGGTGCTGGCTCACTCCATTCCAGCAGTCCTTGATCCTCTCCTTGGCCTTTTGGCTCCAGGCCTGATTTCTGGTAGTTCTAGAGCTAGTCATAGTAAGTCCTTGACTATAAAGGAGTAAGATACCATGTGATATATTCAGTGTTTGTTGATTTACAATGTCTCATACTGTTTCTTTGTCTCTCTTCACAAGAAGAAGAAGAAAATGGAAGACAGATAAGATAACATGAAGAATACAAAGTAGTCTCTTAATATTAAGGCACACTTTTACATTGATCCGGTGCCGAACTTCCAAGCCAGGTTCTCCCTGAACCAGGATGGGTTTTCATCCTTGTTATGGGCTCATCAGTTGGGTAGAGCTTAGTTCCAGTGACATAGTGATCATGGAACCCTTGTGTGGTTATACCCATGCCACTTAAATCAGTACATGAAACAAACAAAAGGTGATGGGAGGTTGCTTCAATAAGGTTCTTCACAGAGCGATTGCCAGTGGTTAGACAAATTGCCAGCATTCCTCCCACCATCTTTTGTGTTTTACACAGGGCCATGGATAATCTTTTATGGATGTAAGATTATAACCTCGCAACAGACGCCCTGTTGGACAGGTACCCCCATGATAGATAAAAGCAGGGAGTGTTCTCCAGGCAGACAGCGCACTTAATAGCAGTTATAGGTGTGGTAGATCTCTGGAAGGTGAAACACTCAGGTGAGAAGTACAACACCTTCTGCTCACAGGCCCACAAATCCTATTCTAGGATTTACTTAATGTGGGGTTCTCAAACACTGACCAATGTGACAACTGCTATTGATCAGGGTACAATAGCACTCTCTCAGTTCATGCATGGGTAGTCTGGGAAGGTGACGTACAATGGGGAGAACTGCTGAGGACACCCATGTGGAGATTTGATAAAACTCTCCTCAAGTACCACCCTAGTCAGACACTAAGGTAATCCATTGCAAATAATTTCAGGGAACGAGATAGATGATCTGGCCCCCTCTGTTCAATTCCTTTTTACATTCACAAACCGTCAGACCCTCAATGTCCTTAGCACACATCACTTCCATTTATGAGGTGAAAAAACCAGCAAAATAAAAAGTCGAAACCTATAGGCCAATGGCGATTTTGAACTCTGATATAACAGTTTTACAATGGTGCTGGCCAACAGACAGCTATCCCATCTACCCTACCTTTTCCCTGACCATTTCTGCCTCATTCACCAGCGGCAGGCAGCAGACAATATTCAGTAGGTCTTGCATCTGATCGAGAAAGCTAATAACAAGAAAATCTCCAAGGCCAACCTGTCACTTGATACTAAAAAAGTATTTTTGACAGGGTCAGCTGGAATTATTTATTCCAGGTACTGGAGTGACTGGCTTGGGCAAAAATATGATTACTTCGATAGCGGCCTGCTAGAAATGTCCCACTGAGAAATTCTGGGTGAATGGAGTGTGTTCAGCAACAACACCCATGCGGAGAGGGACGAAGTAAGGATGCCCCCTATTGTTTCTGTTATTTGTATTGTCCATTGAAACCCTGGTGGCTATAATTCAGCAACACCCAGATATTCTGGGTATACCCTTCAGAGACGACCAACACAAAATGACACTGACAGAAACTAGGCATTGAATCCCTAACATGATAGATGTGTTGGAGATATATGGGAAAATCTTAGGGTTTGATTTTGAGTCTGGCGTTCTTCCGACTGCCAGACTCGTGGTGGCGCAGCAGTGGCACTCTGCCATATTATTACTACTAAAGCCGTTGAGGCGGTGGACCATCAGCTGCGCCAGAGAACAGTTGTTCCCTTGTGGTGGCGCAGGAGCGTCACAACGCAATATGCTGAGCGGGGACTGGCGCAGTCCTGCGTAGCATATTCCGAGTTCCTGGACTGCCAACCTTTTCATGGAAGACCCCCGCCATTAAAAGGCTGGCAGTGCAGGAACAAATGGGGCTCTACAATGGCCTCCATAAAGTGCCTTGTGCACCAGACAGAGGGCCTTAAATTCCACTCATTGCTGGACAGGGAGCCGATGAAGTGACCTTATGCCCGTCGAGGTGGAATGGCCTTTGGGAATATTTAATAACAGTCATGCCGCAGCGTTTTGCAGGGATTGTAATTTCCTCCTCTGCGACTTATCGATGCCCATAAAAAGAGCATTGCAGTAGTCTAGTTTTGAAAGAAAAAGAGCTACTACAACAGTTTTCCGAAGCTCCTGCGGGATGAAAGGGAAGATCTTCCGTAAGCTCTTCAGTAGGAAGAAGCAGGAGGAAGTCAGATGATTGACCTGGGCCGAGAAATTGAGCTGATCATCAAAGATCTCTCCTAGGTTCCTAACCTTAACAGTAGGGCAGGGGCATTCACCTGCCTCTGTCAGCCACCAGGTTTGGTTCCACAGTGATTGGCCCTTACCAAACTCCAGTACCTCCGTCTTGTCGGTGTTTATCTTGAGGAAGTTTTGACTCATCCAGCTCATGATCTCTGTCAAACAGGCATGAAAGCCACTGGCAATGGTCTCTGGTTGTTTAGACACAGATATTACGAGCTGAGAGTCATCAGCGTATGAGACCAGGGTGAAGCCGTGCTTTCTGATGAGTCTGGCCAAAGGAGTGACATACATGTTAAAAAGCGTCGGAGACAGGGCTGAACCCTGTGGTACTCCGCACGGGAGATAGAAAGTGTCAGATTGTAGACTATCCCAGTGTATGTTCTGCTCCCGTGCTGCTAGGAAGGAGGAGAGAAGGGCCAGAGCTGTATCCTCGATTCCCACATCCTTCAGCCGCTGCACTAACACTGTGTGGTTCAAGGTGTCAAATGCTGCTGATAGGTCTAAGAGGATAAGGACAGCCCTGTCCCCCCCGTCCATCACTTTTCGTATCTCCTCCATTGCCATTATCAGGGCCGTCTCCGTGGAATGGCATGGCCAAAAACCGTGCTGGGTCGAGTCAAGCAAATTATTGGAGTCAAGGTATTGAATTAACTCCTTGTTGACAGCTTTTTCAAGAATTTTGGCTGCTACCGGCAGCCCTGAAATTGGACGATAGTTTTTGGTCTCAGTGGGGTCGAGGGCCGGCTTTTTAAGGATTGGCCTGATGCATGCTTTTTTCCAAGCACAAGGATAAATTTCAGACTCTAAGACTTGATTTAGAAGGGGGGTTAGATGTGCACTGATCTTCCCGGAGACTAAGTGCATAGTGGCAGGGGGACAGGGATCATTTGGAGAGCCTGATTTTGTGGATAGGAGGAGGTTATTCACCTCCTCCTGAGAGAGCGACCGGAAACTAGTTAGCTGGCAGTGAGCTACCTTCTCCTCCAATGATGGCCTCTTACAGCCATCCGTGACACAAGACGTGTTAAGGAGATCGTTGTAGATCATTTGCACCTTGTTTTGAAAGAAAATAGCCAATTTGTTGCAAAAGGCTTGGTCCGGTCTAAACTGATTAGCCTGCTGCTGTTTGGCTAACAGTTGAATAGATTTAAAGAGTTCCTTAGAGGAATTGCTGGCATCCTCAATTTTCGTCGTAAAGTAAAAACGTTTGGCTTCAATAATTGCCTTCTTATATTGTTCTAACACTAAATTGTAAGCCACTTTGTGCTCCTTACTGTAATCAGATCTCCAAATTCGTTCGCTTCTCCTACATTTGACCTTTATGCGTTTAAGGTCTGGTCCATACCATGGCGCGGTTGCTGGACCTCTTTTTACCTAAATAGTTTTTTCATTTGCTACACGGTTGACTGCTGTATGGATCCAGTTGTCGAACTGGTGAGCTGCTTCATCATTATCCATGACCAATGTGGGGGAGCACATATTAAGGGCATGTTCTAAGTCACTCCCTTGTATCTTATTCCACAGCAGAGTTTTTACCCTGGATGGTCTATTTGGAATTGAGTGAGTGGACTTTGTTGTCTTGATGTCGAAGTAGACCGCCCTGTGGTCTGTCCAGGGTAATGGCGAGGTTTTGGTCAAAGTAATGTCTGGATTGTTGGTGAATATACCATCCAACGTGTGGCCTGCTGAATGAGTGGGTTCAGACACTATTTGGGTAAGACCGTATGCTGCTAAATTGTCAAGGAGTCTGCTAGTGTCTGAGTTAGTGCTTAACTCCAGATGATAGTTAAAATCACCCAAAATAGTGAGTGAGGGGAAATCTAGACATGACTCTAATAGGGTCTGGAGGCCTTGGGAGAAAACCGCTCTGGGGCCCGGTGGCCTTGAAACGTGGAAATGTTATGTAGTTTGAAGGAAAAATGCATCACCTCCGCCGGAAGCAATGAGATTGTTTCAACTCGGACTTTTAGGTGCACTCGATGAATTAAGGCTATTCCCCCTCCTTTATTCCCAATTCTGTCCTGTCTAGTCGCTACATAGCCTGGGGGGAGGGCAATATTCCAGTCAGGATCGGAGGTCTCATCAGTCCAGGTCTCGGTCAGGAAAACTATATCCGGATTGGAAAGCTGTAGCAGACATTCTAGCTGATACTTGTGTTTAGCTAATGATCGAGTATTTAATAGTATGCATTTCAGGGACTGGTCGTGCAACATCCTGACACCTCTGCCCGAAAGACCACTACTAACACTGGACGTCAACTCTCCCTCATTAGCCCCCATCCCCGCCTTCCCTATATCCTCGGCGCCATTAACAGTGCCAAGTGCTGGGTGGAACCGATAATCACATCCGGTACAATTAAACTCCCCATGCTTATTTGCGCCGTCTCTGCTGTGCCAAAGTAGTAATCAGGCTGTTAGGTTATAAAGTTAATATCAGAAATCAGAGGTACCTAATATAGGGATACCAACAAAAGTTACAGCAAAACATCTTGCGGCCACACACCTGAGATGGGCAGAGAAGAAAATCAAGTACTAGGGATATATATTACCCCAAAACATCACTTACTGGACACTGCATGCCATTACCATGACCTATGCAAATGGAAAGACCTTTTCTTTTCATGGTTGGACCAGGTAGCGGTCATTAAACAGAATATACTGCCTAGCCTATTGTATATTTTTCAGGCACTTCCCAGCAGTCTTCCCCAATGCAGACACTGAGGCTTTACTGAAGGAGGTAGATGCCTTCACTTGGGCAGGTAAAAAAGCAAGGGCTTCAAGGAAAATACTGCAGGCTCGCGAATGCTCCGGGGGTGTGGGTTTACCATGTATCAAAAAGTACTCCCAAGCCACCCAACTCCCTATTTTATTTGAGTTGTTCCTATCCAAAACATAAACATTGGATCTACATGAACATGGTGGTGATGAACAACAATCCGTGGGCAGTTCTTTGACTCCTCAAACGTGCAAGATCGCAAGTTTATTACTATTTTAAACTCCTAAAACCAACTATGAAGATATGGGACTCCCTCACAAGAAAGCTGGCCCTTACATCCTTCCCTTCCCCTCCCCTTACACGCCACTAATGCGTAATCTTGATTTTACACAGGGCCTGATTAAAGGAGACTTCTACCACTCGTCTGAGGGAGGGTGTAGAATGCTCAAAGACATGTTTCAGGGTCTTGACATTAAACCCTCCCCCAATGTAAACACAAGTATGAACTCCAGGAAGCGGTCAGCATCCACTATTTCCAACTGTGACACTGGGTCCTCCATCCAGATAACAAGGCGGTGGCCATCAGACCAATAACTGCTTGGGAGAAGCTATTCACCAAATACAGTGGACCAAAAGGCCTCATAGCCAATATTTATGCAGGTGGGAAAAACACCAGTGTGGCTCTTTCTGAAATGAAGGCAAAATGCCGTGGAGATTTCAGTGACCCAATGGAAAAAACTGTGGGGTGATGAAGGAAATTAGGCTTATTGGTTGAAGGGGGTGAAACCCTAATCAAGCAGCAACTGCAGTTCTTGTCAGGCTGAAACGCAAGCAAACCCCAAATTAACTTGTGCTCAACCCCTTGGTAGCTTGGCACAAATCAGTCAGCCTTAATTGAGAGGCAATATGTAAAATATTTATGCAGCACTTCAAACTATGATAAAGTGAAATCACAGGACAAGAAAAATCCCACACCAACTTAGAAAAATGGAGTTACATTTAATAAATTATTTGAGACCAACTGACAAAAACCCTATCAGTAGAACCAAAGATATGAAAGTTGATGTGAAAATAGTGATTAAAAGCACAAAGCTCCTTCTCCACATCAAGTAACAGATGGCCCATCCTGCCAACACCTATTTCTCCTTTGTCTCACAGTCTTCGAGCAATACACAAAGACCAACTTCCAACTCCACCTATCCAGGTGACTCAGAATACAGGCTGCAGGCACTAAATGGTTAGGACAAGAAAGTACCAATTTTCTAAAAGGAAAAAGAACAATTGATGCAGTGACGGCCACCATAAACAAAGGGTGATGGGGTGGGTGGGGTCATGCAGGAGGCGTAGAGCGAGGGGAACAATATTTAAAAAAAAAAACACACCTTTTGGTGCCGGCTGCTCCAGCATCATATCTCTTCGCACCGCAACTCCTCTTCCTGCCTGCCGGTCCCAGCAGCCCCTGGGACAGACTCTCTGTCCAATCCCCACGCAGCAAAGCAGCACGGGAATTGGTCTGAGCAGGCAGGAAAGACGCCCTTCTCAGACCAGGGAGTCTGTGGGGTTTCTCCAGCCCGGCTTCTCAATGCAGCTGGGCTGGAGAAAACCCAAGTGTGCATATGTGTTTTGGTCAGCCTGAGATGGCTTGGCAAAACACCTATGCGCACTTAGGGAGAGAAGTGCATGCAGCACTATTCCTCCCACCTCCCATGCCTAAGCCCCGCCCCTCCTAACACCACTAGCTCAAAGCCGGCAAATGTAAAATAAAACAATGCAAGTGCATTGTTTTATTTTACATTTGCTGGCTCTGAGCCAGGCAGTGGGGCGACGCTCCTCCGCCATTGCGGAGGAGCCGCCATTAAATTGATGGACGGAATGCTGAAACAATGTCAAACATTCACCCCAGTACAGAGAGCTGGGCCTAAATCCATTGTATTTTTGCACACCATGCCATTCCAGTTTAGACCCAGCAATATGCAAATCAGACTTGACCCTGATCCCCATGGGAACACTCCAGCACAAACTGTCGGGCCAGGTCCTCCCTGGACCAGAAACAAGCATCCTGGGACCTGTTTCAGGGTATCACCCCTCAGCAGCCAGGCTAGCTTGACTCTAGAGGCATGGTGAGCACGGGACCCACGTCTGGGCATACCCTTCCCACTTAGGGTGACAAATGTCAAATGAACAATTGTGGGACGGAATGCTAAAACAATGTCAAACATTCACCCTCAATACAGAGATCTGGTCCTAAATCCATTGTTTTTTTGCACATCATGCCATTCCAGTTTAGACCCAGCCATACGCAAATCAGTCTTGACCCTGCTCCCAATGGGAACAGTCCAACCAGAACTGGCAAGCCAGGTCCTCCCTGAACGAAAACAAGCATCGTGGGACCGGTTTCAGGAAACTCTGGCATAATTCATCTCATGTAATCTTATTATGATTGATAACATCTTACCAGGTACTCCCATGGCACCCGGAACTCCCCATAGCTTATGGCTATGAATTAAATGGAAAGCTGATTTAAGATCGACAAATGCCACTTACAAGTGGCCCTTCTCCAATATCACAGTTTTTTCCAGGGAATTAAGCATGATAAAAATATCTGGACAATTGTGCTTATTTTCGGGTGAAAGCCTGCTTGGAAATCTGATAAAATCTTGTTATCATTAGCCCACTCATTGAGTTTCCCCAGAATTTAGTGACAGAAAAGCTTCTGTAGCATATCAATTAAACTAATTTGTCTGTAGTTACGGGGATCTTTATGACTGCCTTTCTTATGAATGGAGACAATCTCTGCATTGTGCAAGGATTTAGGTAGCTCACCACCCATCAAAATCTCCTGATATGCAATCAGGTCCTGGGGCCTTCCGAGTAACTATCGAAGCAAGGGCATCTAGGGAATCCTTGAGAGCGTTAGCTAAAGGACTTAGAGTTCCGTTAGTCCTAGGTGGTTCTATTTCTAATGTTGCACTTGAAAAATAAAAATAATAGACCCTCAAAATGCCCAACCCAGGCCTGGGGTTGAAGGTGAAAATCAACTTTGGCTATTGAGTGGTTATTGAGTGGCAACTGGCATGAGCTACTATGCTCCACAATGATTTACTAACCCCCCTTCTGGATGCGATTCATCAGATCGCAGCATACGTCAGTCTCCCAATTAGATCTATCTTTGCTAAACACATACTGGTAATTCCTCCTTGCAAATTGTATTTGCTCCTGATCTTTTGCTTTAATAGATTTAATTAGAGCCAACTTAGCCAGACTGCATTGTTTGCTATACCAAGAATGTCAGGGCTTGTTTTTAGATGGTCTTTTATGCTCCCTGATGAAGGATTCACAAAGATAATCAAATAAGTCTTAGTTATCCTTCCCCAGTTGCTCCTCTATTTCCCATTTGCTCGATAGTGTCTGCCACCTTGCTATAGATTTGGGACATTACACTTGATTGGTCTTTTAAATGGGACCATTTTATGCCTGTTTGTTATTAGAAAGACTTAGCTCCCCAAGGTGTTTGAAATTATGGGCATTGGAATAGGTTGGCAGGCACCCTTTCATAATTAGATGTAGGGCATTATGATTACTGTTAAATTTCTCAAGGATCTTCATGTCCATCATGTGTGGCTCTGTTGGAGAGCTAACATAATGTAGTATATTTTACTTGATTCATTTAACCTCTTGAAAGTGTGAGTACCTCATCAGAAGGGAATAGCCGTTACAGGCTTAAAGACCTAAATTTATTGTCATCCTCAATAATTGGGTAGAAAGAGCTGACTGTCTTTTTACTGGTGCAAGATCTAGTTGTGGAATTCCCCATGTGGCATCTTCCTCCTACATAATGGCAGTTCTGAATTATCAAATGGCTCATGGGTAACACTGAAATCGCCTGTGACTATTGCAGGCCCCACTGCATGTTCACAATCTATGTAAGAACCAAGCCAAGCAAGGGTATTGGACTCCTTGTTCCGACCATAGTTCCTATTATAGACATTATGAAGATTCTAACCATCAAGTGAGTTGATGAAGAAGCCAAGACTATCAGGGCACTTTAGAGAAAGTCTCCTTATTCTACAGGTAAAGGAATCTTACACCCAGATCATTAGTCCACCTGCTGGTCTCTCTCTCCCCTGTAAAACAGCTTCAATACGGAGCTCCGACGGCGGCGTTTAGCACTTAGCGTCTCTGTAATGAGGCGCTAATGAGGAAGTAGGAGAGGGAAAGAAAGAGCAGGAGGACCTGCTGACTCGAGCCATGGTGCTGCTGCGGAGTGGAGAGGTGATTTTGTGGAGGCTGCCGCTTTTGTCGAGGCTGCCACCTTGGAAAAAACGCTTTGGGAAAAGACAAGTGGAAGATCGAAGGGAGCCTATGGAGCTGAGGCTGGCGGGTTTGTGACTTGGAGAGGTGTGACCACCAATCCAGTGGGCTGATAAACCTGTATGCAGACGAAGGAGCCAGGAAGAGAGTCCGCACTGGCTGAGGATTAGAGTTTTGAATTTGAATTTTATTACATTTGTATAGTTACTTAAAACCATTGCAATACGAATTTCAAATAAGACAATAAAATTAAAATGAAATATTAATTACACATATGCAAAATTCATGTATCGTAAAAGCTTAAAACAATTAAATTACTATCAGGTTAAAAATGCTTTGTTCTTCATACACATAGCTCTCAATATAAATTGTGCGCTCTACCCGGCTTCATTACTCTGTCTGGGCAGTGCTATTAACCAAGAGGGGACGTTATTGAGAGACCAGTCCAAGTGCTTATATGGAGGCTTCCCAAGTCGACCTTATTGGAGGCAGTCTCGTATCATAGTTAAAAGAGTGCACACAGTAGTCCCGGGTATCTTGGTTTCTGGCCACCTGCATGAATTGGTGGCCTAACGGGCTACCCCTTAGCCTGGAAGGAATTTAGGTGTTCGATGGCATTTTTTTTTCTTGGCTGCATCTAGGAATCTCACTAGTCTAAAGTTTAATTGAGGTGTTGCTGGGTCAAAGCATGCCAAAACTGCTTGTCTCCTTGAGCGAATGCTCCTTTGATTTAGGGGGACCCTTAGCAGCTGTCTCCTTTCTTGTGTCAGCTCCTTGCAGGAGCATAATAAATGGATAATGTCGCCCTGGCCATTTTTGCACAGACTACAAGATGTTCGAGATGTCTCCCTCTTCCATGGTGGAAGGTTCTGAGTGCACGGGATCAAGCCAAGGCGAAGTTTTAAGAATTTTAATTTCTGTGATTACGGGTAGCCCAAATTAAAGTATTTTTGGGGAGCTAGGACTTTGTAATTGTTCACAGTCATCCAGGAGTGCGATCTTGCTGAAAAGGCTGCTTTGTCCTCCACCAGCGCCAGTTTTTTCAGGGATTTCCAAACTAATTTCTTAAAAACTGAATGGTGGGTCTGTGTGTTCCAAAGGGCCAAGAGTACAGTGCATGCTAGAGCCTCCTGAAGATAGCTTCTTGCAGGAGAATCCTCCCTCTGCTGAAGATCTTGCCATAGAAGTTGATTTAGAGTTTTAGGGGCTGATAGTCTGATTTTGTTCCAGCAGTTGATGTATGTGCCGTATCTGGCCCATGATTGCTTCAGTAGGCCGAATTCCAGCCTAATTTGCGCTGGGGAAGTATAGTTTGGAAGGCTAAATGTGGTTCTGTATGCTTTTACTAAAGTTGTATCCAATAGCTTTGCATCTCTCCCTCTTAAGGCTTCACTACCATAAGTTATTGTGGGTAGGATTTTAGCCTGTGCTACATTCAGTAAGGGACTCAATGTTGGGCCCAGTAGTTTAGATGTTAGGCTTTTCATGGTTAATGCTAGCACCAGCCCCTTTCTTTTAATCTCTTCTAGGTGTCGAGCAAATGTTCCTTCTTTATCAATGTATACACCTAGGTACTTATAGACTCCTGCTGAGTCTATTCGTGTACCGCCCAACTGCCAGCTTCTCACTGCCTTCCTTTTGTTGTTAATTGACATACTTCTAGTTTTCTTTAAGTTGATTGACAGCTTATTTGCTTCAGCGTAATCCTGCATGCTGTTAAGAAGATGTTGCAGGCCAACTGCTGTGTGGCTAAGCAAGATTACGTCATCAGCGTAAAGGAGATTGGACAGAGTTGTGCCCCCGATTCTGGGTGCGTGAGAATTGCTGGTGTTGAGTAATTGTGGTAGGTCTGCCATGAATAAGTTGAATAACATGGGTGCCAGCACGCAGCCCTGTTTGAGGCCCTTCGTTGTTTTTACTTTCTTTGTCAAATGCGTCCCTGTGCCAAGTTTGACCTGTACCCAGGTATCGGTATGTAGGAGCATTATCATTTTTAAAAGAGCATTTGGGATACCCCAGCTGGCTAGCTTCGCCCACAGTCTCGATCTGTCCACATTGTCGAAGGCGGCACTAAAATCGATAAAACAAAGGTGCAGCTGCATTTTCTTCGTAATTGTTGCGTCTATAAGCAGGGATAATGTCAAGATGTTCGTTGTTGTACCTGTTTTCTTACGCAAGCCTGTCTGATTTAGTGGAATTATATAATTCGTGTCCGCCCAGGCTGTAAGCTCTTCCAACAACGTGCCCGCAAAGTATTTGGCCTCATTATCGATTAGTGCCACTAACCGATAATTGACGGGCGAAGTCTTGTCACCACTTTTGTGGATAGGGATGATCGTGGAGCCTTTCCATGAATCAGGCATGACACCCGTTGTCTCACTTCCAGGAATATTGGATGAAGTATTCTTGCCCACTCTGTCGCCCTCTGTTTAAACAGAGCGGGCGGGATTCCATTCGGGCCTGGCGCCCCTTCCTTTCTTCCCTTTGTGATCTGCTGCTTAATTAGCAAATGCGCAGCTTCATCTGACGTTTCCTCCAGCAGTTGATTTGCGTCTAAGGGTTTATATGAGACTCTATCGATTATCAGATTAGCCGCATCGCGATCAGTTGGAGCTGACCCGCTCTTGTCCAGATGAAGGGAGCCCGCTGTGAAGTAGCTGAAGTGGGTATACAGATAATTGGCCCAGGTTTCCTCTAGTATGTGCGATAAGATTCACCCATGTTGCGGGTTAATGATTGTATTAACCGTTTTCCAGAAACGGGCGCTGTCATTTTGTTTTATGTTTTGGAGAAGTTTGGCCCAGATGTCATTTTCATGGTTTGTATTAATGCCCCATTTCAACTTCTTTATATTAGTTCTTTGCTGGCGCAAAGAGGAGAGTAGCAAGAGGTTCCCAGGGTCATGACGCAAGGATCTTATTGAGCCGTTTATAGATCTTTTGAGGCTTTTAATTTGCGCGCCTTGTGCTGCAGTTAGCCTTTTCACTTGCTCGAGTAGCAGAGTGTGCTTCATTTTTATTTGCGACGCGTGTTGTTCTCTAAGCGTCTTGGTGAAACGTTCCCAGATTTGAATGTAATCCATGTTGATCGGGTATGAGAGTATGAGATTCAATGCCGATTCTGACAGGGATTCGATGCTATTTACCGTGAATTTGATTCTCTTGTAGTCTGACGTGTAGATGGTGCCCGAGACTTGGGCAGGCTGGATGCCAGAGGGAGCAGTTGCGGCTAAAGTTAATTCTTGTGGGCGGTGATCACTATCTCCCTTGTCTCCCATTCTAAAATTAATAATGAATGAAAACAACGAGAGACTAGTGAAGGTATAGTCCAAAATCGAGGAAGTTGTTGCAGTATAGTAACTGGCTACAGGAGGAGTGTCGTCTGTGAATCTTCCGTTGAGGGCCCTGACATTGGAGTGTTCCAGATCCTCGAGGAGGCCTCAGTTTATCTTGTTGGTTTTCCCGTGGGTGAAGACACCTTGTGTTGGTATATTGCAGTATGAAGTTTGAAATCTTGCTTCATATTCGTCTGATGATCCCAGTAAATATTGGTTCAAGTCCCCCGACAGTATGATATTTGATGATTCAGTACGGCCTATATTGGTAAATATTTGGCCAAATAGCTTCGCCGAATCTGTTGCTAAACGTTTCGGGTGGATGTATGCGTTGATGATCGTTACTTCTTTTTGTGAGCCCGCCAAAGAAAGAATGAGTTTGGTTGCTAAGGCAACCTCTGTTCCAGGGTCGACTGCAGCTGCTGTGGATATGGTAGTTGTCGATATATAAGTTGCCAGCCCACCTGAACAGTGACCGGTTTTTCCGCCTTTTGTAGCTGGTATGGTGAAGCAGTGGAACCCGTGTATTTGTAATGGTTCTGTCAGCCATGTTTCCTGCAACAGGATTATATCAAACCTTTTGACGTATTGCAGAAAGTCTGGGTCAGAAGCTTTTGAGGCTGGACCATTGATATTCCATGAGCAAAGGCAAAACGTACTTCCTTTTTGTTGGTTGTTGCCTGTGTCCATTTGGCTAAGATGTCATTGAATTGCTGGAAAGAGGGTTAGAGTTCTTGTGATAGGCTCAGCAAACCGAAGACTATCTCCAGGTGCAGCTTCTTCGCCAAAAGGCGCACGGTTAGAACCCCGGAAGAAAGGCCTTGATTGAGGAGAGGATCCCAGTGACCCTCTAAGAACGGAGATTGGGGGCTTTGGGCGGCGATTGAGGCCAGGCCTTGGACTGGGGTTTAGAAGAGGCGCTGAGTAGGCTGGATTTTGGTAAGAGGTAACCTTGATTCCCCAAGCTTCGAAAATGTGGTGCTCGTTTAATACTCTTTGACGGATAGCAACTGTTTTCCACGACACCCTCGTTGCCTCAGGCATTGCTGGATTTTCCGGTGTAAGAAACTCTATTGCAAGAAGATCAGTTGTATTCAGATCTGCTAGATTAGGAATGGCCCTTAATAGTTTCAAGACATTACCCCTGTTTAGTATGTCTTGGTGCCCTTTTGATGTGTACTCGGGTTTGAGCAATGTGAGACTCGAGCTGATTGGCAGTCTTTTTGAGGCCTGTGCTTGATTTGTGGATTCTCCAGCGTACAATGAGCGGTCTTGCTGATTGTTAAGTTGTACATGCTCCCTTAGTTCCGGTAGCTGCACCTCTTTGGGGGGGCTGTAATTGGTTACATTGTTGCTTGTTAGTGTTCGTTCGCTGGGTGGCCTCGAATCCTGCAGGTAGAGTGAGCCCTGAGGTAGCTGATCTGGGGCCTTCCATATTTGTTTTCCTTCACTCAGTAAAACAAGTTTTTCGATATTGTGGTTTAAGCTATTGTTTATCTGATCTTTGTTGACGTAATGATTAATGGTCGTTAGCTCGATTGCGTCCGTTCTGGATGCCCTGTTTTCTTCTGTCGCAGGATCGGTGCTTATTAGAGATTCTCTTTGTCCGTCAGGCCAAGTTGGATTGTTTGATGGCTTTTGTAATGAAGATATGGGAATTACACTTTGGTCGGTGTTAGCACTTCCTCTGTGGAGAGCTAACATTGCCTGTGGCGAGTTTCTGTTATTTGTAACAGCTAGAGGCCTTTCGATGTTAGAAGGCCCGGGAGATGCTACTATGTTTTGGAGGATGCTTGTTTGAGCCGGAGCTCTGTGTTGCTTGCCCCCCTCTTTGGGGTCAGACTCTGATTTGGAGCACTGTTTGCTGAAGATTGTGTAGGTAGCTACTTGATTGAGGGGAAGTGATTTTTGATTCCGTCCCTTCCGTTTCTGCTGGCGGCGTTGTTTGGCATTTGCTTTAGTAATGGCTGAGTCAGTTTGAACTGTCTTAAAACATTCCTTGGTAGCACGTGGAGACCCCTCTTTTTGCTGGGTGCAAGAGTCGCTACCTTTAAAGTTCTGATTAGTTGAGCTGCCCGATTCTCCTTCCTTGCTTTCAAGGGCTGGGGGTTCAGAAATCAGGACGCCTGCTGGAGAGCAGACAGCGTTGGCTAGTGGTGTGTTCTTCAGCTCGTTTAGTACCGTTGTAAGCATTGTTGGAAGGGTTGTTAGTTTATCCACAATCTGACTACAGCTGCATCGGAGGTGTGCCTCCGTCTGTGCTCTTCTAATTGGCCCGTTGAGGTCCCCCAATTTCTCGTCTATGCCTGCTGTGAACACTGCAAGGGTGTTTAATAGGGTGAGCTGTATGTCCTTTTATCGGACTGATATTGGAGCGCCTCCACCGACAGTTGCATGGTATTTAGGATGGAGGCCCAAACACTTCCATCTTGTTCTTTTGGCCCGCCCATCCCCTTTCGCTCCCCTATGTCCCTTGGGGGCTGGCTGTCAGCTGAAGGATTTGAAGTCGGCTTCGCAGGAGGTTGCCTATGTGACAGTCTGGAGAATATGCTGCCAACATGTCCTCCTATTCTTGAGTGCTCAGTTAGGATAGGTACGCCCTTCCTTCTTCCTGCTTGGACTCGTTAATGATAGCTGTTGGAGTCAGCGTGTTGATACTAGTGTGGCTAAGATCCGAGATATTGATGTTAGTAGTGTCGGCAGAGGTAGGTGGATGCAGGCTGCAAGTGCCTTTCCCGTAAAGTGCCGATGGAGATTGCATCCCGCTTGTCTCATCAGCTGAAGGGTTTGGGGGAGCTGTTTGGGGAGCTGTCTGCAGTTGATTTTTCAGGTTTGTCTTTTCCGTGGGTATTGGCTGACTTGTTAGAACTGTTGGTGTAAGCGCTTGCTGAACATCCCCTGCTGCTAGGGGCGGTGTTGTATTCCTCTTAGGGTGTCTGTACATGGGTTTTCCTGTATCATGTCCTTATCTAGGCACAATTCGCCCTGTCCTTATATAGGCATAAAATCCCAGTCCTTATTTAGGCATTAAACCGTGCACTCCAAATACAGGCATGGTCTCCGACATCCGTCCACCCTAACGTCACAACGAGTTCTTGAAGAACAGACCCTTAGGCTTCGGGAGTTTCCCTAGCACAGGACTATTGATTTCTTCAAGGACTCATCTATTATGCATGAACTGTTATACCTTGAGGGTTCATTCATGACGTCTTCCGCTGTCCGATTCACGTCAATTGCTAACATTCTGAGGTACCTCTCAGGTATAAATATACCTTCCCTAGCCCTTGTAAATCAGAGGAGACCTCGACTTTAGAGGAGCCCATTTCCCGGCCTGGCGCACTGAGAAGACGCTGTCATCCCTGCATGCAGAGAGTCCAGCTTCCAGTGATCTGACTTCCCTCGCGGGGTGTTGGAGTTCGAGTCTGGCAAGAGATTCCCACCTCTCTCATTCTTAAGGTATGGAGCTGACTAGAAACCTAGAGGGACTCTTGGCATACTAGGCATACTAGGCTTAACATACACTTAGTATACCATAGTAAGGAATACTCCACCTACTTCATACCTCTCCCTACACCTAGGTTAGGTTAGGTACATTGGGGTAGAACTAGCTTAGAAACGCATCGTATGAGTACTCACATTTTTAGTCTATGTTATTTATGTAAATGAATATCTACTAAAGATCATGCTCGCGCAGTATTATTTATTTCTACTGCTTACGCTGTACATTATTTATCTTGCATACTGTCTTGTGATCGTAACAGCACATATTACTTACAAGAGAAACAAGACTGTTCAATAAATCTTTTATTGAAACGCCCATCTATTCTTCCTGTGTAACTTTGAGGAAAACTAAGCATGCACGATTGAGCTGAGTGAAATGGTTATCTATTGTTTCCACGACTCAGGGACACGTTCTGATTCTAAAAGGGAAACAAAGTTGTCATGTTTTGCGGCTGCCAGAAACTACTCCCTTCTTGTCTATCAAAGAGTTTCTAGTGGCCTCTGAGCTAGCTGGCACAAGTAATTAAGGGGCATATTAGCAAGACCAGCGATAAAATTATCGCCGTTTTAGCGGCAGGAAACTGCCGCTAAAGCAGCGATAATGAGCTTGCTAATATGCGTTATAAATTCAATAGAAGCCCAGGTTAGATGTGCAGGACATCTAACCTGGGCTTCTATGGAATTCTATAACGCATATTAGCAAGCCCATTATCGGCGTTTTAGCGGCAGTTTTCTGCCGCTAAAGCAGCGACTTTATCGCGGTCTTGCTAATATGCCCCTCAGTTTAATATACTCGATAGGGACATATTGACCGTAGTCCTATGTCAAACCTATAGGGTATATTATTCCAATGCGCAGAGCCTATTAGGGAAATAGGAGCTACACTACATGGCGCCCAACGGTTTGGTAAGGCGGTAATTTAACGTTAGATACTGAGTAACTCAGCCATGCCTTTTCTCTCAGAGACGCCTACCCATATACTCCAAAAGACGTCTGGAGTGGGCAGGGTTAAGTATCCGCCACGGCTACATAGGGAAGCACCCTATATATTAGCTGTTTGGTTTGCTCAACGTTGAAGGATACAGTGTTCCAAAATATTTTGCACCTTATCTTTGTTTCCTTGAAACTTGTTCTACATTTTTCAAAAAACAAATGTCCATACAAGGGGACGATGCCACCGGAAACGGTCGAGCTGCGGCTGAACCAGCCATAGCAGTTTTTAACTTTACAGGTTTAGATGGAACCGAGGAGGGTGTTATAGACATCCATCCAAACTTAAGAAGAGCCATCACTCTAAAACTCATAAAACACGGCCTACCACCAAGAGGCGGTAGAGCAGTTTTCGTGATAGAGGCACACGAATCCTTTCAGACAGAGGTATTCTATTCATGGGTAATATTTCATAAATCCAATCCAGTTACAAAACTGTTTCACTTCTACAAAGAAGATGATCCACCAGAGGAATATATTCCTTTCGAGGATATTGAAATTCCACTAACATACCAGGAGCATCAGCTCTGGTTTAAAGGTGCCCTAAAACATCACAAAAACATTACCAGGCTCGGTCCACTAGGTAGACCAGGAACAACATGGCCGATTCTAGCCGGCTACACACCTCATCCTGAACTAGATATAACGTCAGATGAGGAACTACTTACTCAACTACAAGAGTTAATAAAATCTACAGACAATTGGTCCAATATCTCATGCGGACTTTCACAGTCCAACCACCATTAACCATTCCAAATCAGACCCCTCAACCGGGGACTGCACTAAAAATTACACCACAGACTCTATACGCAGTCATGGGTAAAATGCCCACAAAACGTGAACAAATTCCATTCTGGATAGCTCAAAAAATTACTCAAATCGAAGCAGTATTTCCAAATACTAGCCCGTATGAGAAACACAGAATCCTAACAATCAGTTTACCAATGGGGATCACACCACAACTGGAAGACTGCGCCACTTGGGGCTCAGTCTTTGCTGCCATCTATACTAAAACACATGGCATTCCGTCAATTGCGGTAATACCTGATGTCCTGAAACAAATTCAAAACGAATACGGGGCAGAGCCTGCTCTAAATTTAGGTATGAAATTACAAAAAAATTTCGACCAGGTCTCAACAATAATATTATCTAATATTAAAGGGGAGGCAGCAGCAGTGGCGATCCGCCAACGATTAAGGGAATTTGATGTTACAGAACAACAAACTGAACTACCCAGAATTATAGAACAATCTTAGGCAGAATTAGGCAGAGATAGTTTGGGTGGAAGACCAGTGAAGCCAAAACTATTTGAAAGTCCTGAGAAGGACTCTATTAAATAAACTCCTACATCTTCTAAAAAGAAGTGGGAAACTACTAAACAAAATTCAAACGAGAAACGTTCTCAATCCCGAGCTAGGTCTCCTCAAAAGGAGCCCTCTGAAAAGAGGTATAACCTCAGGAATAGGGATAATTTGAAAAAACCTGACAGGTATCAAGATACTGATACACGTTCCTCTCGTACCTTTCAGATCTCGTCACATACATCGGAAAGAAGAGGACGTCAGAACATAGAGAAGAACGCGTGAAATCGAAAGACGACAAACACGTTCAGAAAAACAAATCAAAACCTCAATTCTCCAAAAAGAAAGTAGCGGGTCTGAAGATCAGACATGCCGAGAATACTGAGAACACAACTCAGGAACGGAGAATGGGCTCAGACAATGCTGGACAGTGCAGCAGAAGTCACAATACCTCGCCAGAATCTGAAAGAACTTCTGGAGACAGTGGACTTGAATGAGTACATTACAGTAGAGACTGTACACACCAGGGTTAGTACTCCACAAAAGTTATATGAAATAACACTCCGGATGGAGGGAGACATACCTAGACAGGTGAAAGCACATTTTTGGGAAAAACTTTCAAGGGGCTATGACATACTTCTAGCAGAAAAAGACTGGCCACCACAATTTGTCAGGGAGTGCACACATGGCGAGGACATTATTATGCCTGCCTTCTCCAACCATATTCCAATTCACCTAAAATATACATATGCCAGGAAATGGGCAGTAGCCCAGGCCCCAGCATTATATAAAAATCATGTAGGATGGGATGAGGACTCACCTCACCATAAAATACATCTGAAACATGAACCTACTGCACAGAGGCAGTACCCAATAAAGCAAGAAGCTAAAAAACAGGTCAGGGAGATCTTAGATCAACTTGAATACAAGGGGTGATTGAAACATGCACCTCCTCAATAAACAATCCTTTGTTTCCTGTCTCCAAACTAGACAACACATATCGTCTAGTTTTGGATTACAGACACTTAAACACTTGTTCTAAAACATTTGCAGTGCAAAATGCACATAGCACAGCATTAATGAATAACATTGTGCGTAAAAAATATAAAACCACATTAGACATCTCAAATGGTTTCTTTTGTCAAAACATAGCACCTGAAAGCAGGTACTTAACAGCTTTCTCCATAATGGGGACCCAGCATCAATTTTGTCGACTCCCACAAGGGTTCAAGAACAGCCCGGGGTTATTCTCAGCGAGGGTAACGGAGTTACTACAAATTTATGACAATGAGGCATTGTCATATGTCGATGACATCTATCTGACAGACGAATACCTGGATAAAAACTTGAACAGGGTGAATACCATTATACTGGGCTTCGCCTCTGAGGGCTACAAATTCAACTTCAAAAAGTCCAGAATTGCCCATCTCAATGTCCTATTTCTAGGATATGAGCTTTCAAGTGAAGGCAAGAGCTTGGCAGCTAACTTTCTAGAGAAATGTGCGCTGCTCCAACCTCCAAAAACACTAAAAAAACTTAGAATCCATCCTGGGTTTCCTAAATTTTGGAAGAACATACATTCTAAATTACGCAGAAAGGGTTAAACCTCTCTACGCATTAATCAAACCTGATTTTTCAATCAAAAATTGGACACATGAACACACAGAAATCTTGCGTTCACTCCAGGCTAACATGTTAGCAACAAATCACTTACAAACACGCGTAAGTCAACGCAACCTGGTGATCCGAATAATTTCGGGTCAATGCGGATTCACCTACTTAACATTTAATGAGGGTGAAAAAATACCAATCGCATACAAATCTCATTTGTATACACAAGCGGAAATGCACTTCACTTCAACTGAAAAAATTCTGACAGCAGTTCAAACCGCTGTAGCAAAAGAAAGAGCCCTAGCCCAAGGGAAACGCATTGTTGTCGTAACCCCAGTACCAGCTTTAGAAGCGGTCACAAAAGCAAGCATTCCAAATGCTAAAGCATTACATCCAAGATGGATACAATGGGTTAATTCTCTTGCTGCAACAGATGTTGAATATGTTTTTGATCCTGATTTAAAAAACACAAGCGTTTCTGCAATATGAACAAGAATGTCCTCTGCCCACTGAAATCCTGCCTCTCGATCAGTACGAATTTATAATTTACACTGACGGATCCGCACAGCCCGCAACAGGGAGTAAGCAAGCTTACAGTGCAGCATGTGCAATTGTTAAAGGTCGCATGCGAGATGGCATCTTCAGACCTATGGTCACAAAAACTCAATCTCTAGGAGATTGTACAGCTCAGCGAGCTGAACTACAAGCATTCAAACTGGCACTTGAAAGTACAAATTGAGAATTCCCCACACTAATAGTGTGCGATTCCTTTTACTGTGTTCAGTCGTATAATGAATATATACAAAACTGGCTTGAAAATGGGTTCAAAGATGCGAAAGGTGGCACAATAAAGCACAAAACGCTTTGGGAACAAGTAGTTCAGTTGAAAAACGAACTACCAAAGGCTCACGTGATCCACACACTGAGTCATCAACGTGATGGCGTTCACGTTGCAGGAATTCATTGGCTGACGAAGCCGCAAAGGGGCTGTTCAGACGGCTTCCGTAGCTGCGATCACTCGTTCAAAAACGAAAATAGACAGTGAGATAATGTTGGCTGTCAATGCTACAAGCAAAGGCAGTGGTGCAGCGTTACCAAAAAGTTTCCACTCAAGTACTCTTATGTAATTGATGCGAATAACGTTCCTTTTGCTCGAATCCCTGGAGTGGGGGATAGGGTAATTCCAAACAAGGAACGTAGATTAGGACTTATCCTAGCAGCACACGAAGGGATAGCTTCTGCCCATGCATGTGTTTCTGCAACAGTATCTTTACTCAAGCAGAGATACTGGTGGCGGAAACAAACAAAGAACTATGTTTTAGAATGTGATATTTGCCAACAGATGAAAGTCTCAACAGTAAAACGTCCTGCGCAGATACCCCTGTTAATTTCAGACAAACCATTAGCTTGTGTTTACCTGGACCACTGCGGTCCCTTGCAAAGGGACGGTAACTATAAATATATCATGGTTGCAGTGGATTCATGCTCTAGGTTACTATGGATATGGCCTCAGCGCTCGGCTGACGCTCGAACTGTTATAAAAGATTTGCGAGTCTTTATCGGCACATACGCAATAGGCACGCTACATTCTGACCAGGGCCCTGCGTTTAGCTCTCGGGCTTACAAAGAAGCCATGGCCAGTCTGGGCGTTGCATTGCGGTACTCCTCTCCATTCCATCCTGAGGAAATTCGGTTGTGGAAAGGAAAAACCGGGACATAAAGCAGTCTATAACAGCTAGGGTATTAGGTTCGGGTGATGGGTGGGTCAAACATCTTTATGGGGTCCAACGCTCATTATATAACCTGCCAAGAAGTTCTCTAGGAGGTCACTCCATATGAGGTCCTATTTGGGACAAGAATGTGGGTACCAGACCTCGATCACGTAGGCACAGTGGTGGAAAATAAACCGTTTGATATCAAAGATCGTTTGGCTGTTTTACAGGAACTCAATGAACTAAGATCGAAACAAAGCAACGTATTCCTGCAGCCAACCACCACTGGGGAAAAACCGGCGGTCCCAGCATGGCCTGTCTGGATTCCAAAAGTTGGGGATCTAATCAGAGAAAAGATTGCTGACAAGAAGGAATTTGGACCTTCTTACAGACAACCAGTACCTGTCCTAGCAGTTCAAGGAACAAGAACAGTACTTCTGCCGCCCCTTGCTGGAAAAAAGGAGAAAAGATTTGTGTCCATCGACCTCATCAAACCACAGTATGTGGCCAATACTAAATAGTAGGCCTCGTGGACTCCGGCCTAGTAGCAGACGAACTCCTCTCGCTACTATCCAAGAGGTTCAGAGTCAGACTGAAAGACTGATAACCATCGAGAATTCAGCAGTAACAGATGAAGGACTAAGCAACAATGCTATGGAACTCATCCCTCTTGAAAATCAAGTAACAGTTCGTCCAAATACACCTGTCTACACAAATGTAGCAAGTGATCAACTGGTTCCAGCGATTTCTACAAATCCTGATGCAATTTCAACAATTGACAGAACTGCTTCTGGCTATTTCATTAACTTTGATACGTTCTCAGAAGATCCGAGTGAACCTGAAACGACGCCAGCATCATTAACATTCAAGCAGCAAGTACAAGACTTTCTTCACTTTCTGAAAAAGACTTATCTGGTTTCCCCATGGATTGAACTCTGGATTATTTCTGGAATATTTGTTTTCCTGCTTTGGCTAGCTTTGGTTATGACTATGAGCGTGCTTATAAATGGCAGATACATCCATGTGAACACTGAAGGAAAAGATGTGAACGTACTTTTGAAACCTCATAAATCTTCCCATCGTGAAGCAAGAGACTTGTCAACAGTGAACATCACAGCCGTTCCTATACAGGATGGTATAGTGTGGGACAAAACAGAATTTGATATCGTTGGCCCGACGGAACAATTGAACATTCCACATTTGTTTAAAATTTCACTAAGTGATCTTATTTCGTCCAGTACCTATTCTGATGATTGGGACTTTGAGACTGTTAACGACATAATGTTTGACCTAGAAAAATCTGCTGCATTTTCTAAAAATGAATATTTAGAGGGTTCATCAGACTATGAACAGCTGTATTGCTATAACCACTATGGTCATCATTATTTGCATAAATCTGCATACCCTAGAAATGTGTTTATGTTTAACCAATGGGAGCATTGTCCTACACCACCAAAAGGTAGTTCAAAAACATTTGCTAACAAGTTTCCATATTTTTCAGGTTACAATACATCTGATCCAGAAACGTTTTACTATAAAAATATAAACAAAACAGAACTGAAAATTATGTTAACTAATACAAAACAGATTTACTCTGCAACATTTATTGCCCAACTGTCTAGACAGGGTTTCGACTTATGGAAAGACACAATAGACACAAGAACTGTCTGGGGTACTAAAGATTGGCAAGTGCAGGGGATAGAAGCTTTATTTAGAGCCTGTATCATCCCTGAACAAATAATGTTTTTGAATGAAACTGTCCAACAAACATCTTGTCTTGGACTAGCCAAGATCAAAGAGATGAAAACACCTTCTGTACCAACACCTGCAAGTGATAACAATACACAGGCAGCGGTTACAGTTGACAAAATACTACAACTCAACAGATCTAATCCTGATTGGAGAAAATGGTTGATCTGGCCCATAGACACGAACAACTGTCAGGAAAGATTCCTGAATAAAACTCAGGGCTTTACCATTCATAGGCCAGACCCAAGATACGTCCAAAGACAGCATCCGGGGGTAGTAACAACATACAGTGTAGGAAAATTATGCCTCGATTGGCTGCAGAAATCTACACTACAGGATGTGAAACAACACTTATCCTTACTTAAAGAAGAAGCAGACCTTTGGGAATTCTTGCTTGGACCAAGAAAACCGCGTCAGAAACGTTTCATATATGCCGGCATTTATGCTGCCTATAATGAAGCATGGAAAGTGTCACAGATGGAGGCTGCAGAACGAATGCGTGACCTTGATCGTATTAATTTAGAGAAAACACTCACTGTGGTCGACAATAGTTTAACAACTTTGTCCTCCAGAATATATTCATTGGACAGCGTTGTATCCTCTGCTATCGACATACTAGAACAAGATTTGGCGATGTTACAGCAAGGCCAATCTCAATTAAGTTCTATTGTGTTATTAAGCTGGACGCTGCAATCTTTGCGTGCGGGCTATGTGCCTTGGCGTTTCATCAACACGTCGGCTCTGTTTGCAGAATACAATCTAACTGATAAACAGATCGAACTGGCACAAAGAGGAGCAAAGTATACAGTGCTGATCATTGAAAAACTGGAAAAGTTACCATTCACAGTGGCAGAAAAACCAGCTACAGAATGGCTCATTCATGGCAAAATCACATTACCTGTGACTACTTTTCAGTTTCAGTATTGCCTCAAACAAATGCAAGCAGGCAAATATGAAAGGTTGGGTAAGGAATACATTAAGACATCTTGGGATTTACCGTATACATATAGATGTTGGAGTGGGGATCATGAAGTGTTTTTGAGCGGTACACACTGTAAAAGTGCACTGAGCGGTTCACTTATATGTCAGGACATTTCTTTACACGGGGCTTGCAATGGTTCAGTGGCAAATTTGTCTTGCCATCAGCAGGGTACACCAGCAGCTGTGATTAATCCAATGTTTGGACAACTTTCTAATGGGAGTTACCTCATGTTGAATGATCAGATTTGCTGCAGCATGTTGCCAGGCATCCCATATCTAGTAACGGTCAACTCCAGGGTCACTTGCTATATGCAAGTATTGTTTGCCCCAATAGACACAGTCAGGGAGTCGCCTTTGTGGCCTTCGCTGAACGTCTCTTTTATAAGATTTGATACTTTGAGCAGAATGAAAGCCATGCTTTTACAGCAAACAGTGCCTTTGACCTCGGCCAAAGAAACCTATGATCTACAAGTAGCAAGGACTTCGGCTGAGATACAGACTTTAATACGTACAAACTGCCCTATACATTTCGTGGAAATGATAGGACGTATCTTTAACATGTCTGATACAAGCGGAATTGTACATGTATTTAAGAGCATCTGTTCCGGTCTGTTAGCACCTTTCCAGGCAATACTCGGAATCATCCCGAACTTTGCACATTCGGTGTTTGGTGGTATACCATTAATTCTAGCACTTGTTGCCGGAGGAATTCTATTTCTCTTCCTGCTATTACGCTATGGCCAGCCTATTCGCAGACATCACTCCGAGCGAAGTGGAGAAAGCTCTCCTTGAACGAAAGTGCCGTGAGCGAATAGTACAGCTTTTGGGCATGACTCGTCTACGGGAACTTAATACCACGTGGTTCCTGTCATTCAGACCAATCTGGCAAGATTGCATCTTACCTGTCCTACGATGCCTGCTATGCGGTGAAGAATGCGTGATAGACATCTGTCTAGCATTTCCATCAGCAACGCCAACGGATATCGATACTCTGCTGGACCCGATAATGGCCCATGCTCTGTGTTGTCCCCAGAGGCTACCAATCCTGATGACGGCATTCATTGAGATCTCACAGACGCTTCCAGCTGCTGCTGAGGTACGAGATGGATCTACAGGCACACAGGTAACAACGGAGGCGAACATTGCTGCAGCATCCTATGCTGAAAGCGATGCTTCACATCTCTGTGCAATTAATCTACTACACGATGTGTTCCAACTGACACCAACTTCAGTGGACGATATTTTGTCTACAGAAATAGATGATCTCATGTTTACACCAGACCCGTACACTGACTCTGATTCAACCCACAGTGTACCAGAGACACAGTAAAATTTGGCCTTCATATTTCAAAAACTTGGAACTCTTCCCAAATTGAACTTTTTCCGTTTTTCAAACTAAATGGCAATTCAATCTGCTTGAAGTAGAACTAGTCTTATAGTACGGACTTCGCGGTACTTCCTCAGACACTTTGTCATCTTATTTGTCTAAAAGTTCATTAATTTTCATGACATGAAATGACTTTGATTTTTGAACAACTTATCGATCATTTTCTGTCACATGTAAATATTACTGCTTATTTCATTCAAATTGCATTTTATTTCCAAATATATGCCTGAACTGAGAAAAGCAATGCTTAAAATGTACAGTACCTTTTGCACTTTAATAGGTTTTTAAATGCTTTTTAATGCTTTTAAGAAATATTTTTAGCAATATGCGGTACTCCATTTTATGTTTAGCATATTAAATGTTTAGCATTTTATTATTATCGTACATAAGAAAGTGGAGTGGGTGTTGTATTCCTCTTAGGGTGTCCGTACATGGGTTTTCCTGTATCATGTCCTTATCTAGGCACAATTCGCCCTGTCCTTATATAGGCATAAAATCCCAGTCCTTATTTAGGCATTAAACCGTGCACTCCAAATACAGGCATGGTCTCCGACATCCGTCCACCCTAACGTCACAACGAGTTCTTGAAGAACAGACCCTTAGGCTTCGGGAGTTTCCTAGCACAGGACTATTGATTTCTTCAAGGACTCATCTATTATGCATGAACCGTTATAACTTGAGGGTTCATTCATGACGTCTTCCGCTGTCCGATTCACGTCAATTGCTAACATTCTGAGGTACCTCTCAGGTATAAATATACCTTCCCTAGTAAATCAGAGGAGACCTCGACTTCAGAGGAGCCCGTTTCCCGGCCTGACGCACTGAGAAGACGCTGTCATCCCTGCATGCAGAGAGTCCAGCTTCCAGTGATCTGACTTCCCTCGCGGGGTGTTGGAGTTCGAGTCTGGCAAGAGATTCCCACCTCTCTCATTCTTAAGGTATGGAGCTGACTAGAAACCTAGAGGGACTCTTGGCATACTAGGCATACTAGGCTTAACATACTCTTAGTATACCATAGTAAGGAATACTCCACCTACTTCATACCTCTCCCTACACCTAGGTTAGGTTAGGTACATTGGGGTAGAACTAGCTTAGAAACGCATCGTATGAGTACTCGCATTTTTAGTCTATGTTATTTATGTAAATGAATATCTACTAAAGATCATGCTAGCGCAGTATTATTTATTTCTACTGCTTACGCTGCACATTATTTATCTTGCATACTGTCTTGTGATCGTAACAGCACATATTACTTACACGAGAAACAAGACTGTTCAATAAATCTTTTATTGAAACGCCCTTCTATTCTTCCTGTGTAAGTTTGAGGAAAACTAAGCATGCACGATTGAGCTGAGTGAAATGGTTATCTATTGTTTCCACGACTCTGGGACACGTTCTGATTCTAAAAGGGAAACAAAGTTGTCATGTTTTGCGGCTGCCAGAAACTACTCCCTTCTTGTTTATCAAGGAGTTTCTAGTGGCCTCTGAGCTAGCTGGCACAAGTAATTAAGTTTAATATACTCGATAGGGACATATTGACCTTAGTCCTATGTCAAACCTATAGGGTATATTATTCCAATGCGCAGAGCCTATTAGGGAAATAGGAGCTGCACTACAGCGGGGGCGTTGCTGTTGCTGTTGCTGAGTGGTCTGAACTATCTGAGGCCTGGTCTGCCAATAGTTGAATTGGCTGGGTCCCTGAGTGACCTTCTGAAGGCTTCATTAAGTGTGCGGCAGTCGCCAGAAGTCCGATGTTTTGGGCCGGACGATTCGTAGCCGGCATAGGCGCTGCTGCTGTTGTGCTGGGTAAGGTGGTGGCTGCCCCTGGGGCGCTTGAAGTTAAATTCCTGTTGGAAACTGAGTTGGTGTGATCCGCTGTTGGAGATAAGCTCGGCTCACTGGCTTGAGTGTGTATTAAAGCTGTAGTTAGTTGTGGCGAGTGAAGAGTTTGAACCGGTTGAAGGGGGGACTGAAGCCCTTTAAGTGCTGCGTTGCTTGAATAGACAGTAGCACCAATGTCTTTTAAGAAGTTGAATATTGTATACATTTTAGGCTGGGTTGGAGAGACCTTGGGGTTGGAGGAGGTACCCCTCCTTGGTTGCGCGGTGTCCATTAAGTCGACTTCTGTTGAAATGAGGGAGATTTGGTCGAAAGATTTGGCTGTGGGTGGGCTAGATTTACACTTCTTTCTCTTACTCCCTACTTGTCTGGGCTGGACGGCCCCCCCGAACATGCCCTGATCTCATGTCTTAATTGTTTAATGGACTTAGGCTCTATCTTCCTCTCTGCTGTCCCTCCTTTTGCAACTGTTTTATTTTAATGTGGGGGTCGCCCCCTATTTTTATTTGTGTGCTTATTTCTTTATCTCCTCCAGTGGCTGATGCCTTGTTCTCCTCTCTTTATGTTTCCTTGAGGTGAAGTTGGGGGTGAGATTAGGGGTGCTTAATTTGTACCTTCCTTACACTCCAAAAAGTTGTTGGTGATTTATTCAGGTCCACTTTCTGTTATATTTGAGTGTGATGGATTTGACAAAATTTGAAGACTTGAAGGTTTTTTATTTGTTATTTGGTTGGTTTTGTTTGTTATTGTATCTTGTATGATTCTGTATGATTTTCAAGCCCCTGCCTAGTTCCGAATGCTCTTCCCCACACCGCTGAGGGGGGAGGGGCAGTTGTCGATTTTGCTGTGCTTGATCTGCTTTGCTCTGAGCCTTCTCAAGGTGCTTTTTCTTTTTTTTTGTTCCTTGTGCCTTGTTCCTTGTGCCTCTGGGTGTTGTCCTGCTCCTTGGGGCTTTTTGTCACCCCCTTCTCCTCCTCTGATCACCTCTGATCTCCACCAGCTTCCCTTCCCCTCTCCCTCACTGTTGCCACTCGCTCACAGCTGCTGCTGTTATTGAAGGTATTGTAGCTGACATGGGAATTGAAGGTATTAAAAGTATTGAGGGTCCGAGTGGGCTCAGTTTGGGGGGGTCGAGGAGGTCAGGGGGGGGCAGGGGCTGCTGAGGATCTTCTGTGGGCAGCTGCCCCCCTTTAATAGCTGCTGGAGTAATCCAAGAAATGTCCACAAGTATTTTATATTGAGGTCCCTTCCTCAATCGCCCTGTCTCCTAATGAGGCTTCAAGTGAGGCTCTGGCCCAGGCACTGTCCGGGCATTTTCAGGCTGCTGCTGGGGGGGGCCACGAGTGGTGGAGGAGGGTGGGCAAGAAGTGTGAAAAAAGGGCGTAGTTGGTAGAATTACTCCTCACCCCCGCTCACCTCCGCTCCGGTCCTTACGCGCGGCTCTCCGGCTCTCCGGCTCTCCTGCCTCCGCTCCTGTGCTCCTCAGTGCACTTTGCTCTGGTGCTCCGGTGGCTTTTCGGTGGCTTCTGCAGCTCTCTCGCAGCTCTCCCACGGCTCTCGCGGCTCTCCCTCGGCTCCCGTGGCTCTTGCGGCTCTAACGCCTCGGCCGCCTAACCTTTGTCGCCAGTCTCTCTCGGCAAGACAAAGCCCTTAGCCCCGGCTCACGGCTCGCACTGCTCTGACCCTCTCGCCTCTCACCTCTCAACCCGGAACCGGATGCGTACAAAGGCTGAGGATTAGAGGGGCTGTTTGAAGCATGGAAAATTGCTGGCAGCTGTTGTGGCTATAGTACCTATGAGGTCTGATCCCAGCTCTCATTAGGTTTATGGAGAAATAACGCGACTGCTTCTATTTAGCCTGGGAGAGGATCTGGTACAATCAGCTCCCATTCATCTGTGGAAGTAAGAAGTGGCTAAGACGAGGCGAGGTGCAAGGTAGGTGCTACGCATGACTGTGTGGTTTTTACAGGGCTGTGTTAGTTTCCTGGCACCCGTGGGAGGTATATGCTTGACCTACAATAGACAAGAAAAGACTTTGATAGTCGATGCATTGATAGCATATGCGCCCTACTGTCATGCGACAACTTCGCGCAAAAATTGGCTAACCAGTCTCTCCTATTCCCCTAAGCAACGTAAGAAGGCCTCACAGATTAGGCTGGCTGACTGGCGAGATAAGCAAATGGAGACCTCGGGAGGCGCTCCTGCCTTTTCCTTTAATCCTGTCCAGCCGCAAGAAGAAGAGGGAAAGGGGACAGCGAAAGGTTTATTCATGCATAAGCCTGGGTCAGGTGTAATGGGAAAAGCTAGTGCCTCCTGTTCAATTGGTAACAGCTCTGAAAATTCAACTCCATCCCCAGCCTCTACTTCACCAACGAGGAATGTAGGGTTAGACAAGAGTCTTGAGCCTCTTTAAAAGCCTAAAACCTTCCCTTTGTTCACAAATGTTGGGCCTAAACACTCTAGTGTGGATATTAGAGCGGGAGTTTTGCCAGCGATTACAACAACTACAACAATACTAGGGCCCGTGAACTCAACACTTGACGGGGGTCGCTGTGCGAAATATGCAAGAAATATCGGATTATACACCCCCCCCCCGACTGCTTCCGTGGGTCCGGGAGCCTCGGATGAAGCTTCCTCTACTCCCTCCCAGGATCCAAGAACCAGCCACAGTGCTCAAGCTCCTGAACTGAATATCCACTCAAATGTATCGTTGATCAAAAATCCTTGCATTGCCCAGGTGCTCCTGCCAGAAGCTTTGAAAGAAATGCTGGATACAATTTTGGTGGAGATCCGTGGACTTAAAGTCCAGCGAGCTTTGTATACGGAGCTAATAAAGCAAAGGCTTACTAAAATGGAAGAGACCTTATTGGTACTGCCAAATCAGCTACAGGCAGAGGAGCAAAGAATTTCTGATATTGAGGACAAATTGGCACTTATGGAATTCCGCACGACTCCTGAACTTGCAAAAATCACAGAATTGGAGCTAAAATTAGAACCTATTGAGAATCATGCAAGACGCTCCAATCTGCAGTTTACGGGAATTGCGGAAGGGAGTGAATCCCAGGGTCAGATACAATCAGTTCCTCAGCTCATCAATATGTTGATTAAAGATCATGTTTTACCATCTGCTCCTGAGGATTTGACAATCATGCGGGCTCATTGAGTACCTTCTCATCAGACACCTGGGGCCAAATATCCTCGAACTATTTAGGTCAACTTCTCTGATTTCCGGATTAAGGAACAGGTCCTCACTAGAGCGATACAGCAGAAAACATTCACGATTTTGCAAAATGCCTCTTTGAAGATTTTTTCTGATCTTTCTGTGACTTCAGCCAGATGGAGAAAGGCGTTTCAATTGCTTTCCTTCGAATTTAGATCAATCGGAGCACAGGCCTCAGTGGTTCAGTCTTCAAAATTGAAAGTGCTTTGGAAGGGACAATTTAAGATCTTTAGTGTTCTTTCAGAAGCTCAGGACTATCTAAAAACTATTCGAAATTAGAGTTTTTTTTTTTCTCTTTCTCTTTCTTTTCTTTTTTCTTCTCTTCTGGTTTCTTCTCTTCTGGTTCTTCTTAAGAAGGGTGTGGGTGGGGTTGGTGGTGGGGGACCCGATTCTGAAAGATGAGGATGCAATTCCAGGGCATCCATCAGTTAGGGGGTTTGCGTGGTGTGTTGCTAGGGGGACGCTCGCCACGTAGGGGTTGGGGGTGGCTAGGGTGGGGGTGTGGTTGGGATAGCAGAGAAAAAGTGAGTGGATCATTTTTGGATTGCATACATAGGTTGTGTTTGCTGTTTTCAATTTCTAACATTATGTATTTTTTGGTGCAATGAAAGCTGCCATTTCTATTTTGAATGGATAGTATCAAAATAATTTCCTGCAATGTGAATGGCTGGTTAAATTCAAGAAAAGCAAGTGCAATGTTAGCTTAGTTGCTTTCTTTCTCCCCACATGTGCTGTTTATTCAGGAGACTCATTTTAGATCTGATACACCTAAATTGATTCTTCCAACGGGGTATAATCAAGCCTATTTTGCCTCAGCTAGTTCATCAGTTCGTGGGGTGGCTATTATATTTTCCAATAACTGCATGTGTCAAATAGTAAAAGTTAGTCGCGATGTGCAAGGCCGCTGGATCTATGTGCAAATTAACTGAAATGGGGTAGTATTTGATCTCTTGAATTATTATGGTCCCATATTTGAGGACATCTCTGCTTTACTGCAAATTGATGATCTATTAGCAGTTTCTGAGGGCTCGATAATTTGGGGGAGATTTTAATTTCATTCAAGATATTCACCTAGACACTTCTAATACATCTAAGAAACAATTAAAACCTAAATCAAACAAGCTGATTAATATGATGAAAATTTATTTTTCTCTGCTAGATCCATGGCGACAAAGTCATCCTGGGCACTCAGATTATACATGCTATTCTTTTAGAATAAATAAGACTGCATCTCGAATAGATTTCTTTTTTATTGATAATCTGTTATCTAGAAACGAGACGGAGATAATCTCCAATACCTTTTCTGATCATTCAGCCATTTCTATTAAAATTCATATGAAGGGAACACAGCTTCGAAATACTAGGCGCTGGTGCTTCGATAAATCTCTTCTTGAAGATGTGGTGTGGATCTCTAAAATGCTGTCTTTTATCAAGCATTTTTTGTAAATCAACGAGAACACAGCGTCTATCTTTTCGGTGTGGGAAGCTTTTAAAACAGCCTTTAGAGGGCAGGTAATAGCATATACATCGGCTCTATGGAAGCAACGCTCTCATGAGATGCTTTCCTTCAGGAGGAGGTTGAAAAAGTCGAAGCTATTTTAAAGACGGTTAGGGCCGAATCTCAAAAGACGGGTTTCCTTCGAGATTTAGCAAAGGCTAAAGATAACCTCAAGCAATTTTTTTATCTTCAGGTAATTAAGGGGAGCAAGGCCTATAAACAAAAACTTTACGAAGAGAGTCAACATATAGGACGCTATCTGGCCTGGTTAACAAAAACTCAGAACAGTCAAAATACAATTACTCAGATTAGAGATCCGGTCCTGGATACAATTGTAGATTCCAAAGAGGAAATTGCAGGGTTTTTTTCTACGACATTTCAAAATGATATATGAGGAGACGCAGGAAATTACCCAAACATCACTTATAAACTATTTTTCATCTTTAGAAATGCCCTCTATCTCTAAGACCGTACAGGATTCTCTTGATAAATCTATTTCACAAGATTAAGTCAGTAATCTATTGAAATCTATAGCCCAGGCGAAAGCCCCAGGTAACGACGGTATCCCTGTTGAAGTTTTTGAGATTTTTGAACCTTTGCTTTTACCTTTTCTTACCAAATTATAAAATTCGATAAAAAATGGTGAACCAATATCTAAAAATTTTAAGGAAGCGGTTGTGGTCTGTTTTCTTAAGAAAAATAAGGATCCCACCGCTGCTGGTTCATATAGACCCAAAAGTCTTTTAAATATAGACTATAAAATTTTTAGGAAAATTTGGGCAGTAAGGTTGACTCTGATTGCACAACAGCTGGCTCATATAGACCAGTCAGGTTTTATTCGGGATAGATCTAGGCCTCTAATACATATTTTTTGACACTAGCCATCAATTACCTGTTAGTCAACAAGGTTAAGGCAGCAATTTTAATGCTTGATGCAAAAAAAGCATTTGACCTTGTTGACTGGCAGGCTTTGTTTCTTATATTATCTAAGTTTGGCTTGTCTGAACATTTGGTCGATATGATAAAAGATGTGTATTCAGGCTCAGAGACGAGAATCTTGATTAACAGAGAATCGGCGGTTATAGTCAAGATTCGACGTGGGACTAGACAGGGATGCCCGCTGTACCCCATTTTATTTGCACTTTTTATACAGCCCCAGGCAATTAAAATCCGCAATAATCTGCTTGATGCAGAAAAAGCATTTGACCTTGTTGACTGGCAGGCTTTGTTTTTTATATTATCTAAGTTTGGCTTGTCTGAACATTTGGTCGATATGATAAAAGATGTGTATTCAGGCTCAGAGACGAGAATCTTGATTAACAGAGAATCGGCGGGTATAGTCAAGATTCGACGTGGGACTAGACAGGGATGCCCACTGTACCCTCTTTTATTTGCACTTTTTATACAGCCCCTGGCAATTAAAATCCGCAATAATCTCCAGATAATGCCCCCAATAGCGGGCATGCCAAAAATGAAATTATTCGCAGATGTTGTTATTTTATATCTATCAGCAGAACCATCTAAGATCTTAAATGCAATTAAGGAAGTAAAAGAGTTTACACGAATAAGTGGGTATAGACTAAATCGAGCAAAGACAGAGGTACTTTGGTTTAATGCCCCATCGGTGTTGCTGCCTTTCCTTCCTCAGCAGAATGCATTTAATCCTATTAGATATTTAGGTTTGTATGTAAATTGTCATTATGATCATCTTTTTAGGCTAAATTATTGAAACACCCTGGAAAAAGCTAAAAGGCTATTGGACCGATGGTCTCATCTTCCTTTATCTTTAATAGGTTGTGTATCGTTGGTCAAAATGTTTATTTTGCCATTGTTTGTATTTTTATTTATTCATCTTCTGATTAAAATTCCTAAATCATATTTCTCGGAAGTACATGCATTAATTCGGAAGTTTATATGGGCTCAGAAACAGCCTAGAACTTCCTTAGCAATTTTACAATTAGATACGTCTCAGGGGGGGCTCGAACTCCCCAATCTTGAACTTTATTACCAGGCTGCTCTATTGAATTTATTAGTTCAACTCCCATTGGTAGCATCAAAATTTGAGAATTTTTTATTAAAAAGTATGCTGCAGGAGAGTGCAATCCAGTTACCCGCTTTTCTACACTTCCCGAAACTCCCCAAAAAATTGAGATATAAGGCATTAGCTGACCTTGTTTGTCGCATACAAGTATTTTTTATTCTACATAAAATTCCTAGACACCATCTATATTAAAAAATAGTGAGGGTCAGCCCTTTGGTCTGCAGCTTTCTCGGGGGACTTTGCAATTATGGCAAGAGGCGGGTTTTGAATATCTGGGTGACTTTTTTAGTTCATCTAAGTTGATTTCCAATGAGATGTTGTCCCAGCAGCTGGGCCCTAGGTTTCCAGCTTTGGCATTTAGTTTTAACCAAATTTCGAGCTTCTTAAAAGCAAATTATGTGGCGACTAATAATGAAGCTTTAACCCCTTGCATGCTGTGCACAATCCCCCTCTGTGCTGGAGAATTAATGAGCGGGCGGGATTCGGACGGCCCCCGGACGTCCTCCGCACAGGCCTACCATGGCGTCGGATGGCCAGGGGCCGTACTAAGCATGCAAGGGGTTAAATATATTAAACCAACTATATGGGCAGGACCTATGTGGAATTGGCAATTGGTATTCTTGCCTAATTCAGCCGGGCCAGCAGAAAGTGCTTGATAACGTTTTTCCAAAATTACTGAAAGAAACCGGCTGCAGTGTCAGCAAAAAGGAATGGCAGTCTATATGTGAAATAGGCCACAAAGCGCTTAGAGCTGCTAACTATAAAAGAATGGCCTATTTGTCAATATGGTTATCATATTATACACCTAAAAGATTGAATAACATTTTTCCTGCCTCTTCTGAGTTCTGTTTTAGATGTGGGAACCCAGAGAAAGGGTCCTGGAACCATATTTTTTTCTATTGTCCCAATCTATATCAATTCTGGTCCGATGTTTTTTCGGGGATTAATCAATGTGTAGCTTTATTAGTCCACATTATTCCTCCTATTAAATTAGCTCTCTTCGGGTGTTCAATAGAGGTCCAACATTTGTCTAAATACCAACAATATTTCTGTTCAATAGCTATTGCAGTGGCCAGGTCTTTAAATTTACAAAAGTGGAAGTCGAATAAGATATTGTCGATTCAGCAATGGCAAGAAAAGATGGCTAAGACATATATATGGGAGGAAGCATATGCCAAGCGGGTAGGGTCACTTAGAAGATTTGTAGGAATTTGGTCAGGATTTTTCAATAATACGTTTTAAAATGTTCATAGTTATTTATACCCTCAATGTGTTATGAAAGTAGATTATTATCTATGGGGCATTGGATTATTTGCACTTTATTTTCTGAGTATAAATAATTTGCTGCTATTGATATATTGCCTGACTTTATATTGTTAGCATTTCATCTTTATAGCACTAGCACTTTATTGATGTATTCATGAACAGATGGTTTTATTGACCATATGTTGTGATGCTTCTTACGTTTTCGATATTATTATGAAAGTAGATTATTATTTATGGGGCATTGGATTATTTGCACTTTATTTTTTGAGTATAAATACTTTGCTGCTATTGATAAATTGACTGACTTTATACTGTTAGCATTTTCATTTTTATAGCATTAGCACCTTATTGATGTATTCATGAACAGATGGTTTTATTGACCATATGCTGTGATGCTTCTTATGCCCTTGATATTTCAGGTGTTTCAGTTTTTAGCATTATATTGATATTGTATTAGTACTTTTCTGATGGATCTTTCGATCCGGCAAGGATAGCACCTTAGTCCAATGGCACTAGCACTTTATCATTATAATTATGAACTAATTACTAGTTTGGACATAAGCTGTTTTTTTTTCTTGATATCTCCTGACGCACTATTAGCACTTTATTGCCTTTGCAATGTTGCTTTTTCTTATGTATGCAGGAATTAATTGTTATACAGATATAAGCTGTATTATGCAATTGAGCTGCTTTTTCTTTTTTTTTTGTAATCCACTCAATACATATTTTTTTTAAAACCAGCTTCAATACAAAAGCTTGCAAAGGCGGATCTGTAAACGGGCTCAACACACCAGGTCTCCTGAAATAAACAAATGCCAAAGGAATCAGTAAAGTTCCCCCAGCTCGGATCTGACAGTTTGTATTCCAAGAAATTAAGTTTCACTCGTGATAGATTTTAGATAGAGGTAAAGAAGAAGAAAGCCCTTGGGATTCCTGTATGCAAAGTCAATCCACTTTTTCCACAACTGAACAAGGTTCATCTGGAAGACATTCATCCCTTGCCATAGGTGGGTTATATAGTATTTTTTAGATTTAAACCTATAATAACTGATGAAACCCCACTGAAAGGTAAATAGCCCTCACAGGTGTAAACATATAAACACTGAAAAAACACCTTCACAACCACAAACTAAATGCCATTCAAAGAAAAGAAAAGGTGAGTGAAAGAACCATTTATCCTGAAGGGGCCAATACAATAATACTTTGTTATACAAGGCAGCAGCGAGAAAGACTGGGCTAACATTATTCTGGTTGAGTTTTGTTGTTTACGATGTCATTAAAATATTGTTTCTTCCATTTGCTTTTTTCAGTTTTGTGGTGTTTGGTCTAAAGATGCAGGGTTTAGAAGCATGTTTTAGGTCTTATTTAATTGTTTTATAAACTGTAGAGAATCAGGAAATATCAAAATCATATTTGATATTTTGGCTAAATTTGATTCTTTCACTGATAGGTAAAATGGTTGGTTTCATAAGAATCTTTACCAATATGTACCATCGCATTTACCCACAGACAGAGAATGGGTGAACCCTTTGTCACAGCAGCCCCCTTTTCTAGCAATTCAGTATTGATAGTAGGTGAATTGCCAAACACCCCAGGCTTTAAACATTCAATGTAAGGAGTAGTGACAGGTATATGTGAAAAGAGTGCTGTCACCAAGCATCGGGGATAGTGGTGAAAACATGACACCAGACATTTGGAAAACATGGAATGCTATGTCACTTGGAATGCTGCTGAAAAAGGTTCTTACCAAGTTTAACAAAGACTGGAGTGATATTGTTTGTATTTGCAATAATTCAGCTACGTATATGAAAAAGTTGTGTGATAACCTGTCAAAATTGATACCTGAGCTGAAGTGCTTCCCTGTAAGAGATCCTTGCCACTTGCTAAATGGTATGGTGAAAGCTCCTTTACAATCTTCAGAGTTAATGAAGAGTGCTATTGACTTTCTATTCCATTCTGGTGCACTGTTACATTATGGGGCCGATTCCGATCTCGGTCGGAGGCGCACCCAATACCATTCGGTCTGGAAAAAAGCCATGCGAATGCCTGTTCCCCGACCGATCCGTACAGCACACCGAACGAGTAAGTACGATGCGCACAACAGCACAGAATCCGGCCGAGCCGTACTCACCCAATCCAGGTCCTGTTCTCCGACCGAGGCGAATCCGGAAACGCAGAATCGAGTCGCACGGAAGGGAAAATGCAGCTCCGTCCGGCCGAACAAGTACGATGCGCTTCCCATACGCGCCGAAACCGTCGCTACGCACGGCACGTCAAAGCATCCGGGAGAGGCGCACATAAGCTCCGCTTCGCGCCACAACACAATCCACGGCTACGAGACGAACACGCCAGCGACGAGGACGACGCGAAGCGACGAGGACGACGCGAAGCAACGAGAAGGACGAACGACACGAACCAATCATGAAGCCCTTCGTCCCGATCATACCAATATTCTACATTTACTACCGGAACAGGCACAGACGCGTACGGCGCAGAAGGTAAGTCAGACACCAACCACAAAACACATACAACACGTACACCACACATCACACACACACAGAGGGATGCAGAATATACTTACACCAGCAACAGCAGCACCATAGGGGCGGGATGCCCATCACCAATGCCACATATGCACACAGGGGCCTGAATGCGCACCACCACCCCTACCCAGGGGGGGCCGGATGCCAACCACCACAACCACCCTTAGCCAGGGGGTGCCAGATGCCCACCACCACTACCACCCTTACCCAGGGGGCTGGATGCCTACCACTACTACCACCCTCAGCCAGGGGGTGCCAGATGCCTACCACTACTACCACCCTTACCCAGGGGGGCTGGATGCCTACCACTACTACCACCCTTAGCCAGGGGGTGCCAGATGCCTACCACTACTACCACCCTTACCCGGGGGGCTGGATGCCTACCACTACTACCACCCTTAGCCAGGGGGTGCCAGATGCCTACCACTACTACCACCCTTACCCAGGGGGCTGGATGCCTACCACTACTACCACCCTCACCCAGGGGGGCTGGATGCCTACCACTACTACCACCCACACCCAGGGGGGCTGGATGCCTACCACTACTACCACCCTCACCCAGGGGGGCTGGATGCCTACCACTACTACCACCCTTAGCCAGGGGGCTGGATGCCTACCACTACTACCACCCTTAGCCAGGGGGGCTGGATGCCTACCACTACTACCACCCTCACCCAGGAGGGGCTGGATGCCTACCACTACTACCACCCTTAGCCAGGGGGGGCTGGATGCCTACCACTACTACCACCCTTAGCCAGGGGGGTGCCAGATGCCTACCACTACTACCACCCTCACCCAGGGGGGGCTGGATGCCTACCACTACTACCACCCTTAGCCAGGGTGGTGCCAGATGCCCACCACCACTACCACCCTTAGCCATGGGGGCTGGATGCCTACCACTACTACCACCCTTACCCAGGGGGGGCTGGATGCCTACCACTACTACCACCCTTAGCCAGGGGGGCTGGATGCCTACCACTACTACCACCCTTAGCCAGGGGGTGCCAGATGCCTACCACTACTACCACCCTTACCCAGGGGGCTGGATGCCTACCACTACTACCACCCTTAGCCAGGGGGGCTGGATGCCTACCACTACTACCACCCTTAGCCAGGGGGGCTGGATGCCTACCACTACTACCACCCTTAGCCAGGGGGTGCCAGATGCCTACCACTACTACCACCCTTACCCAGGGGGGCTGGATGCCTACCACTACTACCACCCTTAGCCAGGGGGCTGGATGCCTACCACTACTACCACCCTTAGCCAGGGGGGCTGGATGCCTACCACTACTGCCACCCTCACCCAGGGGGGCTGGATGCCTACCACTACTACCATCCTCAGCCAGGGTGGTGCCAGATGCCCACCACCACTACCACCCTTAGCCATGGGGGCTGGATGCCTACCACTACTACCACCCTTACCCAGGGGGCTGGATGCCTACCACTACTACCACCCTTAGCCAGGGGGTGCCAGATGCCTACCACTACTACCACCCTCACCCAGGGGGCTGGATGCCTACCACTACTACCACCCTCACCCAGGGGGGCTGGATGCCTACCACAACTACCACCCTTAGCCAGGGGGGCTGGATGCCTACCACTACTACCACCCTCACCCAGGGGGGCTGGATGCCTACCACTACTACCACCCTCACCCAGGGGGGCTGGATGCCTACCACTACTACCACCCTCACCCAGGGGGGCTGGATGCCTACCACTACTACCACCCTTAGCCAGGGTGGTGCCAGATGCCCACCACCACTACCACCCTTAGCCATGGGGGCTGGATGCCTACCACTACTACCACCCTTACCCAGGGGGCTGGATGCCTACCACTACTACCACCCTTAGCCAGGGGGTGCCAGATACCTACCACTACTACCACCCTCACCCGGGGGGGCTGGATGCCTACCACTACTACCACCCTTACCCAGGGGGGGCTGGATGCCTACCACAACTACCACCCTTAGCCAGGGGGGGCTGGATGCCTACCACTACTACCACCCTCACCCAGGGGGGGCTGGATGCCTACTACTACTACCACCCTCACCCAGGGGGGGCTGGATGCCTACCACTACTACCACCCTCACCCAGGGGGGGCTGGATGCCTACCACTACTACCACCCTTAGCCAGGGTGGTGCCAGATGCCCACCACCACTACCACCCTTAGCCATGGGGGCTGGATGCCTACCACTACTACCACCCTTACCCAGGGGGGGCTGGATGCCTACCACTACTACCAACCTTAGCCAGGGGGGTGCCAGATGCCTACCACTACTACCACCCTCACCCAGGGGGGGCTGGATGCCTACCACTACTACCACCCTTAGCCCGGGGGGGCTGGATGCCTACCACTACTACCACCCTCACCCAGGGGGGGCTGGATGCCTACCACTACTACCACCCTTAGCCAGGGTGGTGCCAGATGCCCACCACCACTACCACCCTTAGCCGTGGGGGCTGGATGCCTACCACTACTACCACCCTTACCCAGCGGGGGCTGGACGCCTACCACTACTACCACCCTTAGCCAGGGGGTGCCAGATGCCTACCACTACTACCACCCTCACCCAGGGGGGCTGGATGCCTACCACTACTACCACCCTCACCCAGGGGGGCTGGATGCCTACCACTACTACCACCCTCACCCAGGGGGCTGGATGCCTACCACTACTACCACCCTCACCCAGGGGGCTGGATGCCTACCACTACTACCACCCTTAGCCAGGGTGGTGCCAGATGCCCACCACCAGTACCACCCTTAGCCATGGGGGCTGGATGCCTACCACTACTACCACCCTTACCCAGGGGGGCTGGATGCCTACCACTACTACCACCCTCAGCCAGGGGGTGCTAGATGCCTACCACTACTACCACCCTCACCCAGGGGGGCTGGATGCCCACCACTACTACCACCCTTACCCAGGGGGCTGGATGCCTACCACAACTACCACCCTTAGCCAAGGGGTGCTGGATGCCTACCACTACTACCACCCTCACCCAGGGGGCTGGATGCCTACCACTACTACCACCCTCACCCAGGGGGGCTGGATGCCTACCACTACTACCACCCTTAGCCAGGGTGGTGCCAGATGCCCACCACCACTACCACCCTTAGCCATGGGGGCTGGATGCCTACCACTATGTACCACCCTTACCCAGGGGGGGCTGGATGCCTACCACTACTACCACCCTCACCCAGGGGGTGCCAGATGCCCACCACCACTACCACCCTCACCCAGGGGGGCTGGATGCCTACCACTACTACCACCCTTAGCCAGGGGGTGCCAGATGCCTACCACTACTACCACCCTTGCCCAGGGGGCTGGATGCCTACCACTACTACCACCCTTAGCCAGGGTGGTGCCAGATGCCCACCACCACTACCACCCTTAGCCATGGGGGTGCCAGATGCCTACCACTACTACCACCCTCACCCAGGGGGGCTGGATGCCTACCACTACTACCACCCACAGCCAGGGGGGCTGGATGCCTACCACCACTACCACCCCCACTAATAGGATGGACAATGCATGACACAACCAGCACACCACAACCTAGGGAATGCAAGAAAAAGACATCCCCCAACACCATGACAAGCGTGTGTAGACTGTGTCAAATGCCTACAACACTGAACATGACTTTGAACATACAATGTGACCCCCTAGCACATGTGCCACACATATATGTGTGTGGCCCCCACAATGCAAGCAGGCCATGACCATTGTGGCAATGGGGTCCAAACCCCCATCATCACAGTGACCAAAAGGTAAGTGTGGGGTCCATAGCTGAAGCACATTCTGAAAATTGTGGCAATGGGGTCTAACGCCCCATCACCACAGTGACCAAAATGTAAGTGTGGGGTCCATAGCCGAAGCACATATTGAACATTGTGGCAATGGGGTCTAACGCCCCATCACCACATTGACCAAAAGGTAAGTGTGGGGTCCATAGCTGAAGCACATTTTGAACATTGTGGCAATGGGGTCCAAACCCCCATCATCACACCCCCATCATCACACCAAAAGGTAAGTGTTGACAAAGAAAGAGCTGCAACTGCCAAACTGCATGGATGATTCCTGGTCACAGAACAAAAAACACATCAGTGGCAAAGTAGTGCATGTGGCCCACTGCAACATAAATTGGGGGAGCCAAATACTGCAGTGCAAATAAGACATACCTTTGGCCATGTGCAGACAAACAACACCCATGGGGGCTGACACTGTCAACATTCATCAATGACACAATGACAGAAGTGACCATCAGAATGCAGACCCACATATTAGCACCAATGGGCACACAAATGCAGATACCCTGTGGAGACTGTAGATGTGAGGTGAACAGATACCATACCATGGCAGCAATGGGACACACAAACCATGATCATTGTGCTGACCGATGACCTAGGAGTCCCAGGGACAGCAGGGGAAACCCACCAAACTACATACAGCCAATGGCACACCCAAGATATGCCAATGCAGTGGTGCAGATGCACAAACACAAACAGGCAGACCCACACTGCACATCATACACAACAGGTGAGGGGGGTGCCAGTGTCCCCAGGCAACCACACAACACATGAGGAGACCTGAATACCAATCATACAGATGTGCATACAGTGCCACACAAAGGTAACTCATGGATCCAAATCCCCTATGTGGGCAAGCAGGCATTGTCAGATGAGAGGGAGCACAAATCACACATGTCACACAGGCACGTAGGAACAGCAACTGACACAGCAAGACACAGACACACCACAGCACTACCCCCAGGGCCCCCACAATGTGGTGACCCTGGGCTGCATTACAATCCCACTGTGATGACAAAGCTAAATGTCGTTCACACTGTGAACCACAGTCATGTGTCCTGAGCAACAAACTACCATCACACCTACACAAGCACAAATCAATCAGCATGGCCAGTAAGCCAAGGCCAACATGGAGGCAGGGGCCTAGCCGGGCAACAACTCTCATCTGCACACACTCAACACCACACCCCTCGACCTCCAACAATGTGCAGCAGTGAAGCACACATGCACTGGTGACATTGCACATGCACCCATGACTATTCCAGGGTGGTGGGTGGGAACCAAGGTGCAGAAACACATCACACATGGCCACTCAACAAGACTCCTGAATGTCTGACACACTGCACACTACGCTGTACATGGACATGACGGCAATACCACACCAACCAATGGGATCCCAGCCACAGTCACACACCAATGAAGAAGCCAAGGTCACCCACAAAGAACACACATAGACAACAACCAACATTGCAGCCCGGACCCTGAGGAGTGCCAGCAGTCACACACACAACGTGTCACAATCACTGAAAGATAACACAAACTGGAAATCACATGACAGGGGCAAACAACAAGTGCCAAGGGGAAACCTGACTGTGACCCATCTGCGTCTGCACACAAACTCAGCCCTGACAGCAAACACACCTATGGGTGACACCCTGATGACCAGTAATGTGCCATGCACCCACATCACAGAGAACCCAGGGAGAAGACTTTGGGGGAACATAGGTCAACTCAGCAAGCATCACAAACAGGTACAACAGTAGGGATCACACTATGCACAGCTAAACGGAGGTGAACACACAGACATGCACATACAACACACACCTTGGGCGCAGGCAATGTCACAGGAGTACACACTGCCATGAGGGGACTCCACTCCTGTGTGAGGAAAGCTGTGCCATATGTTGCCTCAGTAGGGCCCCATCATGTCAGCTGAGCACTTGGTCACACAATCAACAATTAGCACCAAATGAGGGCTCCCGTCACATCAGCCTGGTCATGGAAGTGCCAACGTAATCATCAGCACAGATCGAAGACACTCGTATAGTAATGTTGCACTGACAACACGGATGAGTCCTTCCCCATTGATGCCCAAACCTGCATGTCCAGTGGAGATGGCCACACGGTCAGGGAAGTAGACGAATTGAACAATGGCAGGCACAACAGATGTGCAGGGGTGGAAGCCACAGATGTGAAATAGCTAATCTAAGTAGGAAATCCCATTGCCAAATACTGAACACATGACACCCTCAGATGCTGCTATGGATGACATGGATACACCACAGGATAGGACACATTCCCCCTGGACCACATGGGTTCCTGCACAGTAACACTTCATTATCATGAGACCAAATATCACCATCACTGCAGCAAGGGCATGGTTAGCATCATCAACAACATGTACATCAGAAGCATAAGCACTAGAGAACAGAAAGTTGCTTTATTCAGCATATGTGTGTAATGAAAACAAAGTCCAGAAAAAACACAAAGGCCAATGGCCAGTCCATTGTCAAAGTCCAAACTGGGTGACAGTGGCAGATGTCACCCTACGCATGCCTGCACAAAACCAGGGACAATCCACTAGGAGGGGCAACCGGGGGCAGGCCAGGCACCGCAGGGACAGGATCAGGGCTCACCAGGAGGAAGCAGAGAAGGGGTGGTGGGTGCTGGAGAGCCACTGACAACTGCAGTGGAGGTGTCTGACATGGTGTGTGCCGGCACAACTGGGGGCATGACTCAGATGTTGTGGGTGCCGGCACGACTGCAGTGGACCCTGCAGATGGAGTGGACAGGTCCGCCACTGCAGTGCCCAAGTCAGACAGGGTGGTAGTGGACTCCACTGCAGTGCCTACCACCAGGGGAGGAGAATGGGGAACAGGCAAGGTGGGCTGGACAGAGGGGAGGACACCCTCACCACATCAGTGGCACAGACAAGCGCAGCGGGGGTGTGGTGCCGGGAGAGCAAGTGGCAGGGGAGAAGGCCGGATCCTCTTGGGGATGGTATATCTGTGGGTGGGGAACCTGGGGCAGGGTGTGGTGGGGGCACCTGTGGAGTGGGGGCCTGAGGGATGGAGGATGGAGACCTGGTGCCTGAGCTGCAGGGCGGCGGCGGGGTCTTGCTCTTACGACTCCGGGGGACTTGCGGGTGGGGGTCTCAGTCTGTCTGCGCCTGGGGGAGGGTGTCCGGGGGCGAGGGGCACTCTGCTCCGTGTGGGTGGGCTTCCTCTTCCCCCTGAATGCTGTATCAGCTGGATCGGAGGGGAAGAGGCCGAGGTCACTGAGGAAGAGCCGCTGGGTCTTTGGGGTTGCAGGTGAGGCAAGGGAGGGTGCTTTGGAGGGAGAGGCAACTGGGGACTGCGCAGTGCTCGTGGATGCATGTGTGTGTTCCAGGGCCCCATCCCCTGTGAGTCTGGTTTCAGTCCCCTGACTGTGCGTGCGTGTGCGTTTTGTTTGTGGCGTGTGTGTCTGTGTGCTGGACGTGTGTGTGCTGGTGTGTGCCTGTGCCGGTGTGTGTGTGCTTGGGACGGGTAAGGTGCTGGGGAGTGTGGATGGAGCAGAGGCAGGAGGGGTGAGGGACTGTCTGAGGAGGGACACTGCTGCCGTCAGGGAGGAGTCCATGGACCTATTGCCCCTCTGTAGGTCAGACATGCCCGATGAGATGCCCTCCATGAACGACACCAGCTGAGTCAACAGAGCGGTGTGCGCATGGAGGACACTCAGCATGGCTGTCTGCCCTACATGGAGCTGGCGAAGGAGGTACACAGACTCCTCACTCAGGGCAGCAGGGGACACAGGGGCAGGGGGTGCGGTGCCTGGCCCAAAGGAGACACGCTCCCGAACATGGGAGCCTCCACGGACCTGGGGAATGGGAGCCGATGGGAGGGCGGTGGTGGTGCTGGTGGTGGCGGGGACAGCAACACTAGCTGGGGTGTGGTGGCTGCTGACACCCGCCTCCATAAGGGAGTCATCCTCCGAGTTGCTCTGGTCCTCAGCTGAGGTGGATGGTGCTGAGGACTCCTCGGTGTGGCTCCCCTCGCCCTCCGTGCCACTGGGTCCCTCCGACCACTCCTCGGCTGCTGACCCAGTCTGGCTCTCCGGCTCCTCCTGGTCCGTGGAGCTGTCCCCTTCCGTGGCCGTGGATGTATCTGCAAACAATGGGGAAACAGACAGACATCAGTCACCTGCACCAAACGCACACACCACTGTGAGCACAGCACATTACAGAGCAAGCCCTGGCATCATTAGTTGTACATTGCTAAAAGTGCCCTAACTGAACAGGAGAAGCCAATTGTCAGTCTGATGCCAACCATGGCACTCACATCCCACATGGCCTTGCATCCATCTGTCTGGTGTCTGTTGGATAGCAACACCCCAGTGTGGACACATGCACCAACTACACAGTAGTTGGACAGTGCAGAGGACACGGTGTAGCATGTGGACATGCACACATCACAACTCTTGCCACTGAGTCAGTACAGGTTTCCGGATGAAAGGGACGCCCAGAGTCAAATAGGATATGCATGTGATGCATACCAGCGACAGACACCATGATGCACCCATGTCCTGATAGCCATCGCCACAATGGTGTGCATGTAGCACATGTCACTCCCCTGCAGGATCACCAATAAGTAGACACATGCCATGGCGGAGGCATGACTGCTAAGTCATACATCACTGTCTCAGTGATGTATGACTTGGCAGCCAGACAACAACACTCTGCACTGTGTCACAATAGTAGGTCATGGGGAATGCAAGTCCTGGAGCTGCACAAGTGCACATGTACATCCCCCACACAACACATCATCTTAACCCTCATCTGTCCAGGTCATACCGATTGGACATATGGGAGACCTGTGACACTACCCTCTGAACCTGAGCCCCTCACAAATCTGCTGTGAATGGGGAACAGCTGCCTGAACTTCACATTCGCATACCCCAGTCTGCACGGGCAGCTGATCAAACACCTATGTGACACACAAGTATCGTCTCCTATGGTCACATCTCCAGTGGCATGCTGAGCCCCTACCAAGAAACACCCCAGCAGTCCTGGCAACAAATCCACAGCACACTGACACAGAGGCAGACACCTGAGGGGTCAAATCACTGCGCACAATGTGTCAGCTGATACACGGGAGTGGGAGTACAGAGTGCATTGCATGGCCTGGAGTAGGCATGACTGTCCTGCCCCACATGAATGAGGGATGAGCCCTGGACAGTGGATAGCTGGCTATGTATGTGTGACACACGTAATCTGCATACTCCTGGGGCCCAAACATTGTTCCCACCCGCTGCATGGGTGTGTGCCACATACCCCAGGCACATGTGGTGGCTCAGCTCAGCAAGTGGACCGCATATCAAAGCAACACGCAGATTACATGTCCGAACACAGGCGTTGTGTGAACAATGGACCCACCCATGATGCCCACAACAGAGTTAGGGAAACAGATGCTGTCCCCCACCTTTAGTGAAGCAAACTGCAAGGACACAGTCCCAAGTGACACAATTCCCTGAATGTAAGGGCCACACCTGGGTATCAGATGAGGAGTGGGCAGTGCACAATAAAGGGACATGGCTCCTGGACAACATGACTGCTGTACTGTGGCAGTTGAACCAGGCCAGAGGAGGGCACAAAGCATGTAATACAGAGTTCACAGTGCAGTCTTTGACTCACCCCCTCCTTGCTGCTGTCTGGCCTTCAGCTGCCCATCCAGGTCTGGAAACACCACCGTCAGGATCTGGAGCATGTGGGGGGTCAGGGTCCGTGTTCCGCCCCTCCTGCGAGGAGGCGACAGCTTCAGCTGGACCCGTGCAATCCTCCGGGTCCAGCCCGAAGGTCCTGCCACCTCTTCTGGCAGTTGCGGATCCGGCGCTTGTAGACCCCCACGGACCGGACAGCCCGGACGATGTCCTTCCAGATCTCCTGCTTCCGATGGGCATTAACCTGTCAGGATGACAAAGTGAAAAGGCCATTACTACACATGCAACATATCCGTGCATGACACAGTTGTATATACATGTCTCATTCACAGGGGCACATGATGTACACAGGCAGTGCAACGCTGCCCATGGACAGTTTGCCAGACGTCACTACATGGTATCATTGCATGGGAAGTAAAACCTTGTTCAAATGCACTGTCACTGCACCATACCTGTCCAGTGCATGTCACTACATACTATGGGGGGTGACAACTACTCAGTGAGCCTGCTAGCCAGTGGCGTGCAGACTTTCAGCCTTGCTAGTCAGACAAAATGCACATTCAGAAAGGCAGTGCACAGAACACTCACCTGCTCCCCTGGTGTCCCATACAGCTTGCTGAACTGTGGAAGTAGGCTGTCCAGCAGGGCCTGGTTCTCCTCAAGGCTGAAGGCTGGGGCTCTCTCCACAGTACGTGCCATTGCAGGGTCCAGAGGGGCAGAGACAGCAGCAGTGCAGTGGCAGATGTCGTCCTGGAGCATGTAGTGCAGGCAAGTGAGCTCTCAGGGGAACAGCCAGCAATATATATGTGCTGGAGAGGCAGATACTGTCCCTTGTGTCCAAAGTGATAGGTCCAAGTCGTTTGCATCTTCTGAATCTGGCCAATCCATGGAATAGCAGCACCAATACACGCCCACGGCATCCTTCAAATCTTCAACTTCATGACATACATGATTTTGCAACATTGTTGTGGGTGACCAAATGAATTTCCAGCAACCGACTCGTTCGAATTTCGAAAACGCGTCCGTTCCCAGGCAAGGCCATTGTCAATGGCTGCGCACCGATCGGTCCATTGCGGTACAACGCGTACAGGGGTACAACGCGTACCCGCACACATTGAATGCAATGGGCCGGCCGGGGGCACCGATCGGTCCATTGCGGTACAACGCGTACAGGGGTACAACGCGTACCCGCACACATTGAATGCAATGGGCCGGCCAGGGGCACCGATCGGTCCATTGCGGTACAACGCGTACAGGGTACAACGCGTACCCGCACACATTGAATGCAATGGGCCAGCCGGGGGCACCGATCGGTCCATTGCTGATCAACGCGTACAGGGGTACAACGCGTACCCGCACACATTGAATGCAATGGGCCGGCCGGGGGCATCGATCGGTCCATTGCTGATCAACGCGTACAGGGGTACAACGCGTACCCGCACACATTGAATGCAATGGGCCGGACGGGGGCACCGATCGGTCCATTGCTGATCAACGCGTACAGGGGTACAACGCATACCCGCACACATTGAATGCAATGGGCCGGCTGGGGGCACCGATCGGTCCATTGCTGATCAACGCGTACAGGGGTACAACGCGTACCCGCACACATTGAATGCAATGGGCCGGCCGGGGCCACCGATCGGTCCATTGCTGATCAACGCGTACAGGGGTACAACGCGTACCCGTACACATTGAATGCAATGGGCCGGCCGGGGGCACCGATCGGTCCATTGTGGTACAACGCGTACAGGGGTACAACGCGTACCCGCACACATTGAATGCAATGGGCCGGCCGGGGGCACCGATTGGTCCATTGCGGTACAACGCATCCCTGTACAAGTGACTGGCATATGTCACCATTCCTGTCCCAGATGGACATATGCCAGCCACAGATAGCTCCCAGGGAGTGAGGGGCACACCTACAACACGACAGCCTGTCCAAACTGTATGATAAGGCATGTAAGGCTGCATTTCCTATTGTGTGTATGTTGGTGTACATGTTGTCCTGTGGGTGTCACCTGGGGGCAGCCACCCCCAGGCTGTGCACGTGTTCATGGGGACAGGATCCTGGGTGTTACGTGTACATGACCACTGTGATGTGCAACTGTTCATATCTGTGCATGTGCCATGGTCACATTTCACGGTGGTGTATGTGTATGTCATGTCACATACCCCGTGAGTCCCATGTGGGACGGTATGTTTGAGCCAGGGTGTCCCAGTGGCACAATAGTGATGGTCCTCCACAGTCTGTGTGCATGTAGTGTTTACAATGTCTCTGATTTCATGTGCACAATGGGAGACAGTCTCCACATCCACGTTGTGTGTGCATGGACTTTGATGTTGTGCGTGTGTGTGTCACAGACGTCCATGTCTGTCCTGCAGTGGCAAGTGGGACCACTACCTGTGGGGGTCATAGTTGTTTTGCTGTGGTGTATACATGATACTCCATGTAATGCCAGTGTCCATGTGGCAATACAGGGTCCCTGGGAATGTACCTGTCGTTGAGCTGTGATGCCTGGGGCACATCTGTCCTCACATGTCACTGTGGGGGGTGATTGTGACATGGCAGCAGGAGATGGGAACTGTGACACGGCCTCATGATATCCAATGGGCCCAACCTGGGACTTATTGATGCCACTTGTTGGACCGTGATGACAGATGTTGGCCATGTATGTACCATACATGTCCTTACGGAACTGCACACTTCATGTAGTTGTGCCTCATAATGATGTATGTTGGGATATTGAGTGTGTTCAATGCCGCATATGTGGGCTGACTGACAATCTTGCTTACTTCTCCTCTGCACTGCAGGGCTCCTGCTGTCCATCGACCATTCCCAGACCTGGCAACGATGGTGGAACGGGACAGCATCCGACGGTACCGCTTCACCAGGCAGCTGATTGAGGATTTGGCAGTGCAGTTGGCCCCACATTTGCAGCCTGGCCGGCCGTATCCTACAGCGCTGACCCCCAAGGTGAAGGTGATGGCAGCCCTACACTTCTTTGCCACCGGTACCTTCCAACATACTGTGGCGACTGCTGGTGGGATGTCACAGACCATGTTGAGCCGTGTGCTCCGCGATGTTTTGGCGGCAATGTTGCTATTCCTGAACCGGTACATCTATTTCCCTAGACTGCGACGACTCACTGACGTGAAGAGTGACTTCTATGCCCTGGGGAGGATGCCGCATGTCATTGGCTCCATTGATGGGACACATGTGGCTTTGGTACCACCACAGGCCCAGGAGCAGGCCTACAGGAACCGCAAGCACTACCACTCGGTCAATGCACTGGTGGTGTGTCTTGCAGATATGACCATCACACACGTGTGTGCCCGTTTCTCTGGTTCAGCACACGATGCCTTTGTGATGAGGAGTAGTCGCATCCCCAGGATGATGGCACAGATGCAGAACCAGCGTGCCTGGCTTGTCGGTGTGTACTGACTTTGTGCCATTGTGTGTGATCTGATCTGTAGTATTCCGCCCACTTTTCCAAGTCAGCTAATGTGCACTTGTCTGTCCGTAGGTGACTCGGGATACCCCAACATGCCGTGGTTGCTGACACCCCTCAGGAACCCTGTGACACCAGCCCAGATGCGCTACAATGAGGCACATGGTCGGACCAGGAGAGTGATTGAGCGGACATTTGGTCTCCTGAAGAGCCGCTTCCGCTGCCTGGACAAGACCGGAGGGTCCCTCCCATATGCCCTTGCGAAAGTGTGCAAGATTATCATCGTCTGCTGCATGCTCCACAACCTGGCAGTGCGGAAGGAGTTGCCTCTCATCCAGGATGACAATGACCAACATCCGCCACCTGTGGAGGATCCTGGCCTGGACCACGATGCCAGTGATGATGATGATGATGATGAGGGTGATGTCCGCACACAGCTCATCACCAACTTCTTTAGCTGAATGTGAGTATCCTGAGGTGTCATGTCAATGATGTGAGTTGGCATGATATGTGTAGGTGGTGCTCTGGTGCTGTTGGAGTGTGTCCATGGGCTACTTGACTGGATGTGTGTTGAGATGTGTGCTTACAGGTGGGCTGTACTCCCCAACAGTGTTGACAATGTAACTTGGTTCTGGGTGGGTATCTTGTAACATGTATTGTGCATGAGTTTTGCTGTTCTGTCCTGTTCTCCATTGCTTTTGACTGTGTGTCATTTCTGTCCTTCACAGGGTACTTTCAGATTCGTTTGGTCAACTGTGTCCACCGACGACGTGATTGCACTTCCAGGGTGGTAGCTGTTGTGTCCCTACAGGTGATGTGCGCCACACCCATGGACTTCCTTCCGTCTACAGTTGTTGACTGTGTGCCCGCTGCCAGGTGGGATTACCTTGCATCTGTAGTGGTTACGACATGTTGCAACTGTGTAATAAACCTGTGCTTCACTTTGTGATGTGCGTTGTCTGTGGTCACACATTTGACTGCCATTTGCTTACTGCACCTGTGGGCTACTTGACTACAACTGGGAATGGGTGTGGTGTCTGTGCATTGCACCGTCTTCCCTGGCAACATCAGTGTAGGCATTGAGTCAGATGGCCTAGGTGTGTATGTGTTGTGTAGCCCTGGTGGTGTGTCTCCCTCATATGTGTCACGTTGCCTTTACTCACATGCCTGTGTTGTCCTTGCTGTTGCAGTTCGCATACACAGTGTAATTTTGCAGTTCATCATCCCCATAACAGCACCCACGTTGGAATCACAACAGAGGCAAGTATGGTGTATTAGTGTGTTTATTGTGATACATTTGTGTGAATAGTGCATAGGATGGGTAGTGCTGTACATAAATCTTGCAATCAGAAGTTCCTAGGTGAATTGAAAGTCCTGGTAGACAAAATCCCCAGTATCGGGGCCACAGTTGTCTGAGACATTGGTCCAACTTGTACTCCCCATGCAATGTGTGGGAGTAGTGTTGCCGTCAACAGGGTGAACAGTCTGTGCACAAAGGTGAACATCCAGAACAGGTTCAGGCTTCCTGGGAGTTGCGCTTGGCCATCGGCCTCTCACTTGCCCCTCCTCGGACGACCCCTCTTCTTTGGGGGGGGGCCCTCAAGTACAGGCTGCTGTGGTGCAGGGGACTCTCCGCCAGAGTCATCCTCCCTCCCTGTGGCAGTTGCAGTTTGTTCAGCACCAGATGTTGTTGGCACACAGGGAGGTGTGGACTGGTTGCTGTTCATCTGGCGGAGGCATTGTAAAATGTCCCTGTGCACCGCCATCATCTCATGCAGTGCATCCCACTTGGACTCCACGCGGGACATGTGTGAGTCCACGCGGGACATGTGTGACTCCACATGGGACATGTGAGAGTCCAAGCGGGCATGATGGGCAGCCTGCTGCTGTTTCATGTCTCTGAGGAGCCCCACTACCTGGCTGAGATCTCCGGTGCTGGACTAGTATGCATCAGCTATGCGTACCAGTTGTGGGTCATCATGCACACCAGCAACCTCTGCAAGCAGCGACCTCTGTCTCCCACCCCTCCCACCACCCCTGCTGACATGTGCAGTGCGTGCAGTGGCACGCACAGATGACCCTGGTCCACCTTGGGGGTTGGTGGTGGTGGTGGTGTCCATGGCCCCAGGTTGGTCCAGGGTGCCTGTGCTGGTGTTGCTCCTTGTTCTGTCCATGTCGGCAGGGATGGTATTTGTGGTGACAGTCGTTGGAGGGGTGGGTGCAGGGGGTGCAGCTGGTGGTCCTGCTGGTGCTGCAGCTGGTGGTCCTGCTGGTGCTGCATGTAGACTTGCACCGGATGTGCCAGGTTGGTCTTCTTCGTCCGAGGAGGGCAGAGGCTGTACGACACCAGTGAGCTCCGCATCCTCTTGAGCCTGGGACTGGGACTCCTCAGCGTCTGCTGCTGTGTCCCCATCATCACCTGTTTTTGGGAGACACACACAATGTATGTTATGTTTCTGCAGGCATCAATGGTTGACACACCTGACAGTTGTGACTGTGCCTCTGGGTGCGGGCCTGTACATTGCATTGTCCTAAGTCGTCACAGTCAGGGGTTGATATTGGTGTGGCACATTGTCCTGCATTATTTGGGCATTTCTATGTATTTGTTGGGGTGTGAACATGGTCTGCATTGGTTGTATTTGGTTGACAGCCGGCCCTCCTTCCCACCCAGCCAGTCAGTTATCCCACCTTGGACTGTGCTTGCATTGCAGGGAGTGGAAGTTGTCTCTCAGGATGTCAGTCAGTGGTGTCCTGCTGTTTGTTGGTGCACAGTTGCCAGCAGGGCCTTGTGCTCCCCACAGCAGTAGCCAGTGTCAGCCATCTTGTGAGTCCTTATCCACTCCCTGTGATGTGAGCATGGTTCAGGGTGGTGTTGATGGGACAGTTGTGGGGGTGAGCTATGTCTGTGACTGTGACTCCCATCATGCTATTGCCTCCACCCCACTTCCCAGCATTCCCATACTTACTTGCTTTTGTGGGGAGTTCAGTGTGTGTGGGTGTGAGGGCAATGGCAAGATGGCTGACAGTGGTGTCCTGCTGTTGGTTGGTGTGCAGTTCCCAGCATGCCCTTGTGCTCCCCACAGCAGTAGCCAGTGTCAGCCATCTTGTGTGTCCTTATCCACTCCCTGTGATGTGAGCATGGTTAAGGGTGGTGTTGATGGGCCAGTTGTGAGGCTGAGCAATATCTGTGACTACCACTCCCATCATGCTATTGCCTCCACCCCCTTCCCAGCATGCCCATGCTTCCTTCCTTTTGACTCTGCTTCCCTGTGGGGTGGGCTGGCTGTGCTGACAGGATGGCTCGGAGTGTTGTCCTGGCAGTTGTTTGCCTAAAAGTCCCAAGAGTGTCCCTGTGCTTCACACAACATAACCCAGGGTGGTGGTTCTTTGTGGGATCTTGAGTTAGGATGGGAGGCATTGCATTCTACCAGGTGGGTTCTGTGGAGTTTGTGTTGAGGGGGTGTGAGGGGAGGTGCTTGTGACTATGGTCAGTGCTGCAAGTCCTCCTTCCCACCCAGCCAGCCAGATATCACACCATGGAACGTGCTTGCATTGCAGGGAGTGGAAGTTGTCTCTCAGGATGTCAGTCAGTGGTGTCCTGCTGTTTGTTGGTGCACAGTTGCCAGCAGGGCCTTGTGCTCCCCACAGCAGTAGCCAGTGTCAGCCATCTTGTGAGTCCTTCTCCACTCCCTGTGATGTGAGCATGGTTCAGGGTGGTGTTGATGGGACAGTTGTGGGGGTGAGCTATGTCTGTGACTGTGACTCCCATCATGCTATTGCCTCCACCCCACTTCCCAGCATTCCCATACTTACTTGCTTTTGTGGGGAGTTCAGTGTGTGTGAGTGTGAGAGCAATGGCAAGATGGCTGGCAGTGGTGTCCTGCTGTTGGTTGTTGCACAGTTGCCAGCAGGGCCTTGTGCTCCCCACAGCAGTGCACAGTGTCAGCCATCTTGTCAGTTGTTTTCCACTCCCTGTGATGTGCGCATGGTTCAGGAGTGGTGTTGATGGGACAGTTGTGGGGGTGACCAATATCTGTGACTACCACTCCCATCATGCTATTGCCTCCACCCCACTTCCCAGCATTCCCATACTTACTTGCTTTTGTGGGGAGTTCAGTGTGTGTGAGTGTGAGAGCAATGGCAAGATGGCTGGCAGTGGTGTCCTGCTGTTGGTTGTTGCACAGTTGCCAGCAGGGCCTTGTGCTCCCCACAGCAGTGCACAGTGTCAGCCATCTTGTCAGTTGTTTTCCACTCCCTGTGATGTGCGCATGGTTCAGGGTGGTGTTGATGGGACAGTTGTGGGGGTGACCAATATCTGTGACTACCACTCCCATCATGCTATTGCCTCCACCCCACTTCCCAGCATTCCCATACTTACTTGGTTTTGTGGGGAGTTCAGTGTGTGTGGGTGTGAGAGCAATGGCAAGATGACTGACAGTGGTGTCCTGCTGTTGGTTGGTGTGCAGTTCCCAGCATGCCCTTGTGCTCCCCACGACACAGCAACAGTGTCAGACATCTTTGATGGGCCTTTCCACTCTCTGTGGGATGTGCATGCGTGAGTGTGAGCTTGCTGGGCCATGTGGTGGGGGATGTAGAGCTGTGACTACGACTCTCATCATGCTATTGCCTCCACCCCCCTTCCCAGCATGCCCATGCTTCCTTCCTTTTGACTCTGCTTCCCTGTGGGATGGGCTGCCTGTGCTGACAGGATGGCTGGGAGTGTTGTCCTGGCAGTTGTTTGGCTGAAAGTCCCATGAGTGTCCCTGTGCTTCACACAACATAACCCAGGGTGGTGGTTCTTTGTGGGATCTTGAGTTAGGATGGGAGGCATTGCATTCTACCAGGTGGGTTCTGTGGAGTTTGTGTTGAGGGGGGGTGTGAGGGGAGGTGCTTGTGACTATGGTCAGTGGTGCGAGTCCTCCTTCCCACCCAGCCAGCCAGATATCCCACCATGGAACGTGCTTCCATTGTAGGGAGTGGAAGTTGTCTCTCAGGATGTCAGTCAGTGGTGTCCTGCTGTTTGTTGGTGCACAGTTGCCAGCAGGGCCTTGTGCTCCCCACAGCAGTAGCCAGTGTCAGCCATCTTGTGAGTCCTTCTCCACTCCCTGTGATGTGCGCATGGTTCATGGTGGTGTTGATGGGACAGTTGTGGGGGGGGCAATATGTGTGACTACGACTCCCATGATGCTATTGGCTACACTGACTTGGCCAGCATACACAGAATTCCTTCCTTTCAGTGGTCTTCACTGTGTGTTGGTGTTGTTGTGGTGGCTACATGTCTGGATGTGTTTGTTAGTTCTATTTGTGCCACTGCCTAGCTGTAGTTGTAGTTGTGTTTGTACATGTGATGGCACGGTTGAATGTGACTTTGAGATGGCATGTGTTGTGTTTCTCTGACTGACATACACATTTTGGGATGATTCTGTTCTGGTTGCTGTGTAATTGCTATGAGTGCATGGTTTGACTCTCCCCTTGACAGTGATGTGTGTGTGTATTGTGGCAGAATATTGTGTACATTTGTTGTGTACTCACCAGGCTCTGGGATGTTCTCTAGTCCATATACGCTCACTGGCGGAAGGATCGCCCGCACCTTCTCCTCCCAGGGCCTGAGGTATACTGGCTTGGCAGGAGGGCCACTGCCGGTGTATTGGCTGAGGAGGTAGTCTTTCTTGAGCAGCTCCCGGACCCTCCTGCGCACGTCATACCACCTGTTCTGGATGTCGGTCTTTGTGCGCAGACATGGTGATTGTGCGTTCACCCTGTTGATGATCCTCTCCCACATCTTGGTTTTCTGGGAGATGGGGGTCTGTTGGACCAGTGTGCCAAACAGCTGTGGCTCTACCCTGAGGATCTCGTCTACCAGGACTTCCAATTCACAATCTAGGAACTTGTGATTCTTCTTGGGGGGCATGGTGATGGGTGGTGATGGTGAGTGATGTGTGTGTTGGTGTGCAGGTGAGAGTGTGTGGGTGTGTGTTTTGCTGGGTGTATGTGAGGTAGGTATTTGTTGGTGTGCTGATGGTGTGTGGCTTGTGTGAGGGATGAGCTGTGGGTGTGTGGTTGCTGTCTGTTGGGTGCTGGCAGTGGAATGGCATTTGCAAAGGATCATGGTTGGGATTTGTGTCCTTTATATGGGTGGAGTTGTGGGTGTGTCTTTGTTCTCTGTCCCCACCCCCCAGTATTTATTGGCTTTGTAATTGCTTGTTTGGCCTTTTTTTGTGTTAATTTTCCTTTGTACTGTCTGTGCATGTTGGAAACGTTCTTGTGACCGAGTCGGATCCTGCATTTGTCTCGTACGGTGTTCTCCGTTTCGTTCACGCTGTGTTTGTGCAGTTTTCTATGCTGCGTACGCGTCGGTCGCGGTGTTTTGTGTTACTTCGGCTCGGTTTTGTATGCGTGTCGGTCGTACGGCTTGTCCTCCGGCCGACTCGGTCGTGGTTTTTGCGCCTTGCATCGTACTTTGCGGTTTGGAGTTCGCGTGTACGTTTCGGTCGGATTTGTTCCGGGTGCGTGTCGGTTGGTTCGATTCGCGTGTTTTCTGGCCGGATTGCTGTTTTCCGTGCGGCTCGGTCGTTCGGCTTAGGTTCGGTGCGTGTCGGTCGGATTTTGCACGCTTTGCATCGTACTTGGCGTGTCGGGCGCCACAGGTACGTGTCGGTCGGAATAAATTCCGGCTCCGAGTCGGTCGGTGCTTTTTCCGTCCCGAATCGGAATCGACCCCTATGCCTAGATAAGAATTAAATCTTTTCCTACTTTGTGTTTGTGCTGTACAGTGCAGCACTCATGCAAAGTTGGAAAAGAAAGGAGAAATGGAAACATCTATCCTTTTAACGTCTGCTTTCAAAAGGCGTTAATTTGTTACGCAAAACCTTTTCTCAACATCCTTGGGAGTTTTGTGTAAAAAAGAATGGATGATTGCATAGAAAAGGTCATGTAATGCCCTTAATTCTAAGTAAGGCAAATGAGCCCCCTTGCACTACGTTGCTTTACTTTTAGGCGATTTTTTGCGTTGGAAAGTAAATAATAAAAAAATACATTTTGTGCTGGTTTGCCTCACGTTTGTGATGCAAACACAGCGCAAAATGTTGTCAAATCTGTTCATAAGGCTACAATGTCAATACATATCATTACCCACACTGCAGGGGATACGTTTGTGTGGCAAGAAGATGTTCTATACATTTTGCTGTGTGTCTTTGCATGGCTTTGGTGCATGACACAATGTACCTAAATCTGCTACTCATTGTACATCTAAAATGCAGTATATTTTCCTGTGTATGTAACATATGAGCGCATAAGGAGATAATATTGGACGTAATGTTTCCATGGTTTTGGCTCTCCCTTGAACCATGCATCATTAAATACCTTTATTGCTACTCCTTGGTTCCTCTTGCTAAGTGTGTGGCATTCTGCAGCACACTTAGAAAGAGCAAAATGCCTCAGAAGATATTTTATTGTGGTAAAGTATTGGCTTCCCTCACATAAATCTGTAATGCCTGCAATGCAGTCACCCATGCACTGTGGTGCAAGGGTGCCTGTGTTGAAGCTAGGCAGCAGTTTTATAAACAGCATATGCATAGAGATGATTTTACCATATGATGAAACACATTTCTGGCCTTTCACCTTCATGCAGTTCTGCCCTGCAAGGTGACTAGCTGCTTTCCATTGTGTAAAAACGTTTAAATATGTGTCTAAGGGTGTCAAAATGTTCAATAACATTGGGATATCATAGTGCTTAGTATAGATTTTGAACTGTGTGTCTATGCTCCATTTGTAATGCAATTTTACTGTACTTGTTTTTCAGATGGACATGTACTTTTTTCAAGAGGCGAAATAGAGTGCTTCAGGGATCCTAATGCCGAAAGTAAGTGTCATGACAACATAGTTGTGGCTCTGTAGAAAATGTGTGTGTGATTCATAATAGTATTAACAGTGTAATGTGTACGGCAAGGTATTCATCACTGGAAACAAATCACTCTGAATTAGAAAGCAAATGCAACAGCATGTGTTTAGGCATATTGTGTAACAAACCAGGAGCCCTGTTAATGTGAATCAAGTGTCAATACAGGTATTGGTAAGTATTTCTTATTTACACCACTTGAAATATGGGGATAGTATAACTCAAACAGAATCTGCATGTCATACCAAACTACACTTTGCATAGACCTTAGTCTCAGTGTCACCAGGATAGCTATCACATTGCCATCATTGCACAACAGATGGATGCAGGAAATGTGGCAGTAGTATCACAACTTTAGGTGTATCTAATTACAACCTAAAACAAAAATATTGAAATCTCACCATGTGATGGTGCAGGGGTGTGAGACATTTCTCTATCGTCCAGTCATTTCCTCACTATTACCACTTACCTGTGGTATGGGTATCGACATCCTGTCTCAGGGGTGTCTGACCCTCCGCCAGAGGTATCCATGTCAGACCTATGCAGAATGGAGTGACAGTGGCCCCATAATACTGATGCCCTGGAAGCTGTGTGGATATAGGGCAGCTAATGATTTGAATCAAAGATTGTCACAAAACAATAACTCTCAGCCAGTCTTATGATCGATGTGAGGGTATTTGTCCTCATGGCAGGGAACTTGTACTGTGGCCTAGCAGATGTCCCATGGATGGCAGTCTGAATATCTCAGATGTTATGTATCTGATAGAGCACTGAGTGCCTATATTATTTATGATTAAACAATGCAGCTATATTAGGCCTCACAGGATGGATACAAATGCATTGACCTAAGTTTGGCCAACAAGACATAAGCACTAGAATTGCCTTAATTTGGCAACTCAATGCTAGCCTCATGGGCAGTCTCTTCACTATGGGGTATATTTCTCAATCTTTCACTCATTGTAATGCAGGAAGCCATATTGCTGCACTGCGTGAAAGGGAAAGGGCAGGAATGCACCGTAATTTCCATTATACGGCACATTCCTGTCCTTTCCTAGTGGTGGTGCACTTTGCCTGCCTGCCTAGCCCCAATTCAGGCACCCTTGCATCATGGTGCATGGGTGCCTGGGTTATAGACATAATAGTCGATGCCAGTTACGGAGCTTTCTCGCTCGCAACACACCAAGGATCACTTTACCTTTTCACTGGTTATGGCCCCTGTTTTTTGACCTCTTATAGAACTCACAACAGTATACCTGCATATATATTGACAGGATATTCTACTTTACAGGGTTTACTTTCATGAGGACACTACTTGCATACCGAGATGGAATTACAACCAGATTTCAGCCTAGAAGATACTTAAGAGATTGAAAGCCCTGCGGAAGTCGCTGGTGTATCCCAGACAGCGACGAAACACGTGTTGGCTTTGTTGCTAAGAAAGGCCTTGTGGCCAAGAATAAAAGAACTGGACAATATACAGAAATAACAAATCAATTTATTTGTGAAAGGACTGTTTCTTTGAATACCAATTTGGAATGACCAATTTGTTTAATACTTATGCGAGTGCCTGGGTCTAAGAAGTATTTCCCTAAGTGATTTTTATTTTTTAGCTTTAAGTTCCTATTATTGAGCTAGGAGAGTATATGATGTTCAAATAGTCTGGGGTACATTGTACTGAAATGTTGCAGCATTAGACTCCTCTTGACAGCTATAGGTCTTCCTCACATTGCAGATATGAGTGTGTCTATAGCCATGCTTTTACCACTAACAATGGGGCACAGTTTTACACTTTACCCTCACCACAACACAGGTAGTCACCTTACTGCAGTGCACTGTCATGAAAGGTAGAGGGCAGGAATGAGCCGTATTTTACATGATACAACAGATTCCTGCTCTCTGCCTGCGCTGGCACACAAACTGCTGTCTAGCACTAAATCAGACACCCTTGGACCATGGTGCAAGGGGGTCTGCGTTGGAGGCAGGAATTATTTTTGTGCAGGACGGGATACCTTCCTGGTCAACACCCAACCTCAGAGGCATTTACTTCTTGCTAATTGTTCTGCATAATGTAGCACAGTTTGAAAGATGACACAGAAAGAAGACTTAAACATATATCTCCTCGTTAGCCCTCCCCTGGGGAGGTGTGGCATTTTACAAGTTCCCTGGTCTACAATTACTGCTAAATCTGTGAATGTAACTAAATTAATGTGTGGATGTGTGGGTACACCCACTCTCAATACATATAACACCTCTCTAGGGCAGAGTAATGCAAGGCTGCTATTTTGCCCTGCCTTGCGTTACTCCACATCTACCAAGACACACAGGACCCTGCCTGGCTTGATGTAACAGATTTATATTTTGCCTTGCACTTGAATCCCCTTGCATGGCACAAGGGCAACCCTGAAGACTGATGAATGTGCCCCAAGGTTGTTCTTCCAGAAATCAGATGGCAATTCCATTCATTTTTGTATTTGACAATTAATCATTCTGCACTTGTACACTTCTCGGTGACATTACACCCCTTGTTTGCACACACCATGTACTTCTTGAAGGTCCTCTACATCAGCACTGTCCTGTCCTTTCACTCTGGCTATTAACTCTTTTGGAATGAGGGATGCCACCTGCTCCTCCAATGGGTCCAAATCCTCATGGACATCCTGTCTTCCTCCAGTCCTCATGACTGCCTTTAGGTTCCTAGCCTTTTTTTCTTTTGTCCTACATTCCACTACAGTCTTTCTGGTTTGCACAATGCAGTTGATTTTGTCCGCTATAGTTTGCCATATGCCCTTCTTGCCTTAGAAAACAAAACTAATCATCCCGGCCAGCTGCCTTCCCATCCCGGGTTCCCTCCTAAATAAGTAAGTGCTCTTTTGATTCCTTGCTCCAGCCCCCACGCTTACTGTCAAGTGCAAGACCCCTTTTAAATTAATTTTCTCTTTTTCTTCAGGCCAACACGAGTCCCGGGCAGACATTCCCACTCAGTTTCTTGGCGCCAATAATTCACTCCCTCAGCCAATTTTAAAAGTATGTTCAATCCTGTAACCTTTTGTTAAAAACTAAGCTGTTACTTTAATAGATTCAAGCTTGTGCTCAGATTCAAGCTTGTGCTCTAATTTAATTATTGTCTCGTTCTCACTTAGATCAGTACCAGCTGCCCTCATCATTAACAGACGAATGGGCCTAGGATGTTTTTCCTTTCCTCTAGTAAGTCCAAAACCTTTTCCTTAGCATTAAGCGCCTTGCTATTAATGCACCAGTCTCCCTTTTCTATGGTGCCTTAAGTTAATAATGGGCTAGCGACCATGATAAAAAACAGCTGCAGTATATTTCTACTCTCACCTTCTTGACCAACTTAATGCCTCATAGCACCAACTCAGTTGTACAGGGAGCCATTATGTATCATGGCGCGCGCTATTCTTAACTGATAAAGGCATTTAATTTTATTTTATTTTATTTTACATTAATTCTGCTTTACCTTGCTGCCTCAACCAAATGCATGTTTTGTGCTGATTAGTTGCATAATAGGGAGCCCCAATCAATGCATTAAATTGATTGTTTGCATACACAGAGGGTCTTTAGATTAAATATATTTCCTATTTTCACTACCTCCTACTTCGATTCAGCTTGCTCACCCTTGTCCTGAAGATGAACCCCACTTACTGGGTTCGAAACGCCGTCGACCACCATACAACATGAACTCCTATTACTCCTTGTAAAATAACTGTGGAGCTCATTATACTGTTGTCAATGTGATGCCTTTTTAAACCTCACTATCACCCTGCATGTCACGCTTCCTTTCACTTAAATATATGTGAGCACCTGAACACTATACAAAAAATTGTAAAATAAATGTTTATCATTTATCTGACCTACATGACCTTCCATTGATCTTTCCTTTGCTCCCTCATGAATTAATTTCAAAATCTTAGAACCAAGTGTTCCCTGCTGGGTCACTTTCTCGCTTTGGACCATTTAGGCCACACCTGAACCACTGTTTCCTAAATATCTCGCCACCCCAGGTTCACATATTGGGGTACCCTTGTCTTCTCAAAAACCCATAGTTTGCCATATGGCATTCTTCTTTGGTAATGGCAATTTGGAGGTGACAAATAATAGGTGTTCATTCTTGGTCACCTCATTGATGAGTATTTGGTTTTCCTCCAGTGAGAAATTAGACTTCGTCTTCCTTTTCCCTTGGGTTGTTGGCAGGTCTTCTGGGTTAGGGTTGTTGCCCTCCTGGGTTCCTGATGCTCCTTCCATGGCTGTAGAGTATGGGAGGGGGTTGATAGTGAGAATTGCGCTGCTCTGTTTCCTTTTTTTTAAGCGTTCCTGCGATGCAATGCACTTGTATGTGAATCAATGCTGATTTGCGGCACGTAAAGGTGCTTTAGAACAAACAAATCCACTTTGCCTCACAGTAGTAGTTGAGATACAGTAGTTTGCGTCATAATCAACTACTTGGCATCACAATGCATGTGTGTGATGCATCTTGCAACCACTGTGCCATGGTGCACCGTATTGAAAATACGGCATATCCATAGTGCAGGATTCTGCTGCCACACAGCGCAATACAGTCTGCCACAATGCTGCGCAATGCAGCATGATGCAAAACACAAGATATGCCAATACTGATGATCATTCACTCAGTCTTTTATTCAAAGATCACATAACCTAATCTATATGGTCTGAAAAAATATTTTTATTCTCTTTCCTTTTGTTTGTTTTGTATATATTTAAAACGTTTCAATTTATGAATTTTTTTTCATTTTTGTTTGATACGTTCAACATTTGTGTAAAGATTTCAAACATACACTGAAGTCACAACGAAATAATAATAATCAATAAACACATTGAGTGACACAATACAATCATAGTACTCAAAAAACATCACATTACACATAAATAACAAGAATCACATAAATAGCTCTGGTTCTGTATAGTTTTGTCAACCACATTGATGTTTACAACCAATATCCCTGGGTATTGTCTTACTCAAATGAATTTTGATTGTTTCCAGAGATAAAGACCAAATTTTGACCCTACTATGCTCACTCCGATTTCTTTTTGGGGGAAATAATTGAAAATAAGATAATTTGTGAGCAAAAAGTGGTGTGAACATTAGCCTGAACACCTATTTGGTCAACGTAAAAGCTCAGACAGAAGTAATTTTCTGTTCTGACAACCGAAACATACAATTGCTTTGAAAACATAACACAGCATCTCAGCCTAACATGTCATCTTTTGACATTTTTCTTTTGCCATTTTATTGACTTTATAGTGGCGTCATTGGCATAAGATGCCACAGGACTTTGAACAGTGGACAAAAAAAGCAAGGATTTTTTCAAGTTCTACGAAAGGCAAAGGTAAAGGAAGTTGGCTGGTTTTTTGGTATATATGTAATGAGAATGAATGAAACAAAGATTAGTTTCTTAATTTTAGTATTGTTTCTTCTTTTTCAATTCCTAGCTCTTCAAGTGTTCTGTGTCCTGAGGAGAACCCCTCAAGAAATTTCAGTGGGTTCGAAACGCATCAACAGCTTTTACGTTGACCAAACAGGTGTTCAGGCTAATGTTCATACCACTTTCTGCTCACAAATTATCTTAGTTTCAATTATTTCCCCCAAAAAAAAAATCGGAGTGAGCATAGTAGGGTCACCATTTGGTCTTTATCTCTGGAAACAATCAAAATTCATTTGAGTAAGACAATACCCAAGGATATTGGTTGTAAACATCAATGTGGTTGACAAAACTATACAGAACCAGAGCTATTTATGTGATTCTTGTTATTTATGTGTAATGTGATGTTTTTGTGTACTATGATTGTATTGTGTCACTCAATGTGTTTATTGATTATTATTCCGTTGTGACTTCAGTGTATGTTTGAAATCTTTACACAAATGTTGAACGTATCAAACAAAAATGAAATTTTTTTCATAAAATGAAAAGTTTTGGAATATATACAAAACAAACAAAAGGAAAGAGAATAAAAAATATTTAATCAGATCATATAGATTAGATCATGTGATCTTTGAATGAAAGACTGAGTGAATGATCATCAGTATTGGCGTATCTTGTGTTTTGCATTATTTAGTGGCCTGGCCTTACTGATTGAAAGCCAAACCCCTTCTGTGGTCAGCACTTATGCGCAATGCAGCATAGCATCAGAAATTATAAATTTGCCCCTGGGGTTTTGATTTGCCCATAGAGGGGAATCCAGTGATTTAGAGTTATTGACAAACGGTTAGATTCCTATGGTCGAGAGGGAGGTTAGTGATTTTTGAGTCTTGTAGTGATCCTTGGAAGAAGATAGTAGTAGATTGTGGTGCACCAAACCATTAATTTCATTCATTTGTTTTGTGGCTTATCTGCCACCAGAGAACAAAGGATTTGTGATATAAATATTGGGGCCCAGACCCCAGAACTTTAGATCATTTCTGGGAATCAAGAGGAACCTTTGCCAAGGAGAAGAGCCGGAGAAGCTGAGGAGGAATACTGCCCCTGTGCTGTTTGCTGTCTGGGGTTGGCCTGCAGTGGCTACTTGCTGCATAGGAAAGGAGAGAAGGACTTTGCTGTTTGCTGTGTCCCCCGCTTGAAGAAGATCTCCAAGGGCTTGAAACTGAGCTTGCCTCCTGTTCTGAAGTCTCAGGGACACAAAGACTTCACCACCAGCTCTCCTGAACTGCCTTGCTGGGAGTTCTGACCTGCAAAGAGGTGCCTGCTGTTGTTTTGTACCTCTCGAGACTGTTTTCGACTGGAAGCTGGAAAATTAACGCAACACATCCATACCTGTTTCCGATGCATCGCCAAAGAAACCGTCGCAGCGCCTGCCACGGCTCGAGAAATCGGTGCACACTGCATCGAGTGCAATGATCTCCGAAGTCCGAGATCACTGCACCGATTCCGACGCAAGCCCTGCTCGGCGGCTGCAAGAATCCACACATCGTCCCGGATCGTACCATCACCTCCCCACACAGTAGGAAACCGATGCATCACCTCCCCCACGCAGCAGTAAGGAACTGACGCATCACCTCCCCGAAGCAAGGAACCGACTCATCATCTTCCCTGATTGTAAGGAACCGACGCACCACCTTCCCTGTGGCCCGTTTTGTTTGTTTGCGTGATGCATCCAAGGTACTGAGGTGTGAAAAGTGTCGCATCTGCAATTTGCTTTGAACTGAACTATTTCTACCATCTGAAAGTCATATTTTTAGGTCGAGCCCTGAGCCAGCGCGCAAGCGCTGCTCTGGGGTTGATCTGTGGTAGTTGACTACGTGAGGGAAGCCCAACCCACTCCCCGCCCATCTTTTTCATTGGCTTGTCTCTTTGTCCTTCCTAAATGCTGCCTTCCGATTGGTTTATAGGCTTGTTAGTACCTCCTTATGATGGTCATGTCATCATTTGTATCCTTCCATGGCTACTGGCCTCTTTACTTTGAGTGTTGCACAGTATGTGTTATTTAGACTGTGAGCACTATTTTCTTTAATGGGGTTCTCTTACTGCCCGTGCCTTCTCCCCCATCCCACAGTCCGTGCCTTCTCCCCCCCCGCCCACACTCCCATTGTTCATGCCTTCTCGCCCCCCTGCCCCCCTCCCACCCGCACCTCCATTTGCAATGCAATAGCTCTCACGTAAATGCGAGTCCTATTGCATTGCAAATGCTTTTTTTTTTAAATTGCTGCTTTCTGCCCCTCGCTGCTTATTATTAGTGCGTGTTTTTTTTAATTGGCACAGCGCACTGCGCTTCATCACAGGACATGGAGCTGCTAGTCAGAGGAGCATACGTAAGAGATCTGCTCTAGTGTGCGTTGTTCAGAAAGCTGGCACAGTTTCTCGCTGTCGCTGTACGGTCCCTGGCACCCCGTGCTTGTTATTAGTGTGTGTTTTCTTTAATCAGCACGGCGCACTGCGCTTCATCACAGGACATGGAGCTGCTAGACAGAAGCAGAAGTGAGATCAGCTCTAGTGTGCGTTGTTCACAAAGCTGGCACAGATTCTCACTGTCACAGAAGGGTCCCTGGCGCCCCCGGGCCTCTATGCTGTGAAGTGTAGCGAGCATTTAATATTTCCGTTCACCACCGAACAGAGCCATTTCCCGGCTCGTTAAATATTTGCCGCTCGTAATATACGGATAGGGAAGCACGTTCGTATGAAAGTAAGTGTATGTTGTTGGGCTTTTTTGATCTGACACAGCTTGGGGGGGCCCTGGCGCAGCAGGGGTTACTGGAGCTTGCGTTGCGTTATGCCCCTGGGCTGCTTCATTTTACATCATGCCTCTGCGCCTACACGCTACTGTGGGGCTCTTCTTATGACATGCACAGGATCTAACTGTTCATTAGAGGTGTTCTGCAGGAACAGGTATAGGACGCGTTCAAGTGTAAATTCAGTGAAAAAATTTGATTAAATTGATAATCCTGCTCAAAGCATAAACGCTAAATGTCGCTGCATGACGAGTAACTGGGATTAGAAGAGACACATGATCGGTGGTCTAGCAGTAATCTAGCAACAGAGATATGGTTTACTCTGGGAGCCGACTGTGGCAGCAGATCAGCAGCCATGCCGCAGGGCGGGGGCACTTTGCGGTAGGGCGCTGCTCCCAAATGGAGGAAGGGGGGGCGCTCTTGGAGTTATGGGCATGTCTTGCTCCGGTTTGGAGTTCGGACAGCTCTGAACCCAGCCTGCTCTCTTTGAAGCAGCCAGTGGGAGAGATTGCTCGACGATTGGTGAGGGATCTGCATGCAACCTGCAGGTCACATATTTACATCACAAGCGGGCTAACTCCACATTTCATCCTTCAGGGATGTATAAAGTAACTGCTGATGGTAATCAGACCACCTGTTAATGAAAACGTTATGGAAAAGCAAGTGTGATAGCAAGTGCTAAATAACTACCAGTTATTCATGTGAGGTTAATACTTATCTAAGCGCCTAAAATTAATCTTGCTGACACTATGAGGTATGCAGATGGCCAACCCTGATCTTTTCATCATCACAGTTATTATTAACAGTCTTCTCTGTGCCCTCTCGCTCCTGTTTTTCTATTCAAAAATACAATGCTCCAAACGTACCAGATCCACGCAGCCCCCTTTGCCGGGTTATCTCCCTTTTTAATTTCTGCGGGCTCTTGGGTTTATTACCCTCATGATTTTCCTCATCCTTGGCTGTCAGAGGGAGAGGTGGGGGAACAGGGCTCTGCCGCTAACTGCAGCGATTCTGCAGGGTCGCAAAGCCTGCCATGTTCAGGGACACAGATTCTGCTTGCATATAAAGGCAGGATAATTTGAAGAAAAAAGCATTTTCAATGCAATAGGTCTCGCATTAGTGAAAGTTTGAGCTATTTTAATTTTAAATAATAATGCAACGCCAATAGCTCAAACTTTCAGTAATGCGAGACCTATTGCATTGCAAATGCTTGTTAATACTGTATTGTGGATTTTTGTCGTTTGGTCTTTTTTTGTTTTAGATAAAGATTACCTATTTTTCTAAACTGGTGTGGTGTCCATTTGTAGTGTTTTCACTGTGTCACTGTATGTGTTCACAAATGCTTTACAAACTGCCTCTGAGATAAAGCTGTCTGCTCGTGCCAAGCTACCAAGGGGGGTGAGCAGGGGTTATTTTAGAAGTGTATCCCCCTTACCCTGACTAGAAGGAAGGGTCCTTATTTGGACAAAGGTACCTACCTCTGCCAACTAGAGACCCCCATTTCTAACAAAAACCCGTAGAGAGATTAAAAACATTTCACATAGCGTTCTGGCGTTCGCCAGAATTGAGGGAGACATGATTGTAAGCGCTGCATACTCCCATGAGCTTCCCAGATATGGCGTGAAAGTCGGGCTGACCAACTATGCAGCAGCTTATTGCACTGGCCTGCTCTTGGCCCGCAGGCTGCTGAATAAGTTTGGACTGGACAAGGTGTACGAGGGACAGGTGGAGATCACAGGGGATGAGTACAATGTTGAGGATGTTGATGGCAAACCAGGTGCCTTTACCTGCTTTCTGGATGCTGGGCTGACCAGAACCTCAACTGGGAACAGGGTCTTCAGTGTTCTGAAAGGGGCAGTGGACGGAGGTCTTTCCATTCCACATAGCATGTAGAGGATCCCTGGCTACGACTCGGAGAGCAAGGAGTTTCACGCAGACATGCACCGGCACCACATTTACGGGCAGAATGTGAGCGACTACATGAAGCAGCTGGCAGACGACGACGAGGAACTCTTCAAAAGCAGTTCTCACAATACATCAAGCATGGTGTTGCTGCTGACATGATGGAGGCAATGTACCAGACGGCCCACTCTGGTATCCGCTCTAACCCAGTGATGGAGAAGAAACCCCCGAAGGAGGTGAAGGTGAAACGCTGGAATCGGGCAAAGTTGTCTCGCAGCCAGCGTCAAGATCGAGTGGCGCAGAAAAAGGCTAGCTTCCTGCGAGCCCAGCAGGCAGAGGCTGGAAATTGAAGAGCGTCCACGGAGGACTGAAAGCGCAAAACTACCCACATCTCTACACTATGTCAATCGAAAAATAAAGATGCAACAAAAAATTGAAAAAGAAAAAAAAAACATTTCACATATGCCCCCATAGAGGAGGTGGTGGCCTATTGGAACTCCACCTTCTACATAATGCTACACCTGTTTGCTTGGTGTAAGGCTCTCAATAACTATGTGATTCAAAAGAGAGGAGGCAATGCAATTTCTACCACTATGGGGCCAATTCCGATTCGGGCCGGAAATCTCTCCGACCGAGCCGGACCCGGAGAGATTTCCGACCAAATCGGACCCGTGCAGCCCCACCGAACGAGTACGATGCGCACGTATGACATCGGACTCGAGTCGGTCGGACTCCCATTGAAGTCAATGGGAGCCTGTCGTACAATGCGTACGCGGGCTCCCATTGACTCAATGGGTGCGAGGCGGACAAGGGCGCCCCTACAGCGTGTACGCGGCGAGCGACTCGTGCCGTACACGCACAGGTAGGGGGACCCATGGGTCCCCCTGTGTGCGACTCGCGTGGCTACGCATACAGGGGGGTCCGACACGGACCCCCAAAGTACGGCTCCGACTGCTCTTTCGAGCCGGAGTGCGCGGCTCGGTCGGACTGCTCGCGGCGCGCATCGTACTTACCCGGCCGGGGAACGTCTCCATTGCGCGGTGCGAGTCGAGTCCGAGCGAGTCGGTCGGTGCGGTTAGACCTGGGAACGAGTCGGTTGGAGCGGTCGGGACGCCCGGACGAGTCGGTCGGCGATTTCGCATCGTACTCGCTCGCCCGGACGCACGTACGAATCGGTCGGGCAATAGGGCTCCGAATCGGATCCGGTTAAGCCGAATCCGATTCGGAGCCCTACCGGCCGAGATCGGAATCGGCCCCTATGTCATTAACTGTGGGGCAATGGACCTAATATGTAATCAAAATGTTTACTCATTATGAGGTTGTGACACAGGCATTCAGGAAAGGCAATATTATAATGAGTCAACCTATCCTAATGCTGAGCTTGCTACAGACCAAGTTGAAAGCAATAGATCACTTCTATAATCAGAATAATGGCGCTTTTGTATTTTCCAATACCTTACTCTTTCATCTGAAAAAAAGCAACAGGCTGCAGCAAGAAATAATATCCTGCCAGGAGTACATTTCTTCTGGGCGCATGGTGCAAAGACGCTCTGTATAATTGTATTTCCTTTCCAGCGCAGGATGTCTGTATATGTAGGAGTTGGATAGACAAACAAGTGCTCTAATATGATCATGAAAGACAGTATAAGTATGACTAATAAGTACTGAAGTCCTCTGTAGAGTATGATGATAGTTTCAGCAGAATCACAAAATCCTTCACAATAGCAACCACCACGTAATTAGTGAGGTCATCAATTATGTCACTTGAGATGTCATCAGTGATGTCATAAATGATGTCATACAACATGTCACGACTGATGTCGTATGTGAGGTCATAAGCAATGCATGGCGGGGGCTCAAGTTATAGTTAGTGCTACTTTTTTTTTTTAAGTAAATTCTTTTTGTTTGTGTATGTATGATAGAATAACTGAATAATATATCCTTTATATGGACAATCTGAAAGGGACCTGCATTCGTATTGTAACTTAACAGGAAAGGATGTACACGTTGCAAAATGTTTCTAAAAAATTATGTTTGAGTGTAAAACAGAGTAGTACAACAATATTTGTGTTGAGATTGTCTATCTCCTGAGTTCTTTTGTCTCTCATATTGAGACATTTTTCCAGCAAGTTCATAAATATTGGTATGGCAAACTTTTCAAAGTCTTTGTATGTGTTTTTACATTAAAGTCGTAATTAAAATTCAGAAAGTGAATTATACGTTTTTTGAATACTATATAGTATGACATTCCATTATATAAATCTATTTTTAAGTGTGTGATTACTCACTAGAGTTCTATGTTTTGTTTTAATCTACTGTTTAGAGTTCTTTTTCATGTGTTCATTTATAATATTAATCTGTTATAAGAGAGTCATTAAAATATGGTTGTAAAATTCATTTTTTTTTAAAAAAGGTAGTGAATCTTGCAAGACGGTCACGGGAGTCGAACACACAATCCCCTGCGTGAACTCCAAGGGTGATGCACTTCCTGGTTGGCTTTCACGACCCTCTCGCGAGATCGTACATTTGGGATTAAGTTAAGAACAGCACGGACTCCCGCACATCTTTTTTTAAAGCCACCGGGTGGGCCAAATCTCGGGGGCATGAGGAAGGGGGGCTCATGGGTGCCCCCTCCTAGGTTTAACCAAAGCCCCGGGACCGCCACATCCATGGGGCAGTAAACAATAGAAATGCGGGGGCCCGCTTGGCCCCACGCAGCCCCAGGGACCACTACCACCCAGGGTAATGAACACTACAAATGCTGGGGGGCTTGCTCGGCCTCCCACTGCCCCAGGGACCACCACCTCCCCTGGGCACACAGTTTTTTAAAAAGAAATGTGGGGAGGCCCTACAGCCTCCCCCTCTGCCCCGGGGACTGTCACCTCCCCGGGGCACTTAACAATAGGAATGTGGGGAGGCATGCCTGACCCCCACAGCCTTGGGGACCGCCACCTTCCCAGGACACTTAACAATAGGAATGCATGGGGGCCCACCTGGCCCGCCTGCTGCCCCGGGGACAGCCCCCTCCCCGGGGCACATACATTATTTACCCAAACAAATGCGGGGGTGGCCCTATGGCCTTCATACACAGTCCCGGGGACCGCCACCGTCCCGGGGCACAAACACAATAATTATGGGACCATTGTGGACCCCCAGCCCCAGGTACCACCACCTCCATGGGGCTAAAGTAAACATTGGAGGGGGGCTGCGGGGCTCCCCTCCTGGAGCCCTAGATGGCCCTGGGGACCGTCACCCCCTAGGGTTGGCTCCTGCAAAGCCCTGGGGTGCCCACCCCCAGGACATTGAAGTTTGCTGTGGCTTGGCGGGAGCTTCCCTCCAAGCCACAGCAAATGCTCCGCTTTCAGCAAGTGAAAGCAGAAAAAATGCTCTCGCTTGCTGAAAGCGGAGCATGTGTCTCTTTCCCTGCCCGCTGTCAAGCGAGTAGGGAAACAGACACATTGCTTTGAGATCCAGGGAGCTGCAAGTTCAGCAGCTCTCTGGGTTTCACAGCAATGCCGGCTCCTGCAGGAGGCGGAGAGCTTGCAGGGACCGTGAGGCTCCCCCATGGTCCCCAACGGAGAGGCCAGGCCCCGGGGTGAAAATCAGCCCAGGGACGGGGGCGGCAGCCATAAATCACCTCCGCTGACACGGCCTCTGAGGAGATGCAAACAGCGGCATCGAAACGCGTCAGGCCATGGACTTCAAAGGGATGTTAAGCTGCCTGCTTGGTTCAAATGGAGTTTGTAACTCACCTGCAGCTGTGTGCGGCCTCAAGCTTCTGGGCGTTTTTGTATATATATATATATATATATATATATATATATATATATATATATATAAATGAGCCGCTGCAGATTGCAGTTCGTGACGGCACGGAGGAATCTGGATCACTGTATCCATGCTTTCCAGGCTGGGCCGACTGCGAATCTATGTGGTTGAGTGCGTCTAGGGGACCCGGGAAAGGAATTTGTGTTCACCAGCATCGTTTTGCCACAGATCTCAACAGCGTTCCTCATTTCATCCAGTACCCACGCAGGGTTTTAAAAGAGCAGAGCAGAGTAACTTACCTGGCATGCCGTGAGAGGTGCATGCTGGGACTTGCAGTTTGCCGATGCGACTGAGGGTCCGTTCGTGACTTTGACTCAGCCCACCTGGATGGCCACCAATGGCAGAACGACTGGGGTTATTTCAAAGGATCTGGTGGGAGACCTGTGCTGGAGCTGGCATTTGATAAAGGCACAGTCCGAAACGCGTCATGCCGAAGCTTTTTGTGAGAAATAAATCCTTTCCTGATTTTCTCGCTGTGTCCCTCCCGTTCTTTTTCATTCCAAGAACGTTTTGTGGCATATATATATATATATATATATATAGTATATGTATATTATCTACTGGCAGTCGCCAGTAGATAGTTATAGTTAGGACCTATTTTACATAGGAAATCCGCTACATTCTATTTGAAATAACTTTGGCGTCGGTTGACGAATCTTCGCGAAATTTTCAAACTTTGTGGCCCGCTCCGGTCCGCTCCTATCCTGAAAGTCTCGGGGTGATTTGTCAAGTGGGGGCCGAGAAAAAAGGGGGGTCCCAAAACGTGTTTTCCCCATGCAATTTTCCATAGGAAACTTTAGACACGGCTACAGCCCGAACTGCTGAACGGAATTACACCAAATTTGGCAAAGAGGTAGTTCTTGGTTCAGAAAGAACCCTTTTTGTTAAATGGTGTAAATCCGTTCAGTAGTTGCTGAGAAAATCAAAAGTAAAAACACATATATATCTATGGCCGCGGAGGATCCACGCACCCTCCCGATGACGAGCTGTATGCTAATTGGCTGTCAACACTCCAAACCAGGAAGTGTTGGCAGCCATCTTGTGACTCGGTAGAACCGAGTCACAAGAAAACAGTAAAAACAATTGCGCAAAACGCAAAAAGGGGGCAGGGTAGAAACACCCTGACCCCCTAGGCCTGCCCAGGGGGTCCTACAAGGAACCCCAGGGCCCAAATTTTTTAATTTTTTTTTAATAAATCGGCAAAGTCCCCGGGGCATGCAGGGTTTAATTTAATAATAATATGGGGGGCCTCTAAGGCCCCCCAAGCCCTGGGGACCGCCACCCCCCGGGGCTTTATAAAAATAATGGTGGCGGGGGGGCGCACGGCCCCCCCGCAGCACCGGGGACCGCCACCCCCCGGGGCTTCTTTTTTTTATTTTTTAAATTACCTGTGTGTGGGGGCTCGAGCCCCCACATGCCCCAGGGACCGCCACCTCCCGGGGCACTAATAATAAAATGTGGGGGTCCGTTTAGGACCCCCGAGCCCCGGGACCACCACCTCCCCGGGGCTGTGCACAGGATGGGAGGAGGGCCGCGCGGCCCCCTCCTGGAGCCTGTGGTGGCCCTGGGGACCGCCACCCCCAGGGCCGGCTCCTGCAGTGTCCCGGGTGCCTACCCCAGGGACACTGCTGTTTGCAATCACAGGACGGAGCCTCGCGGCTCCGTCCTGTGATTGCAAACTGCTTAGCTCATTGAAGCGAGAGCAGGAAACCTGCTCTCGCTTCAATGAAGCAAGCAGAATTGCTTTTCCATAAGGGGAGCTGCATGTCAGCAGCTCCCCTTATGGAAAGCAATGCCGGCTCCCGCAGGACGCGGGAGCCGGCGGGACCGTGCGGGGATTGGGGACCCCCCACGGTCCCCAACGAGTGGCCAGACCCCGGGGGATGGGGTCCCCGGGGCCATTAGGGGCCTGGGAGGGGGCCACGCAGCCCCTCTCCCCAAAAATAAATTTAAAAAAAAGAAACGTAAAGGCCGGCCCCGGGGATGTGGTCCCCGGGGCCTTAAATGGCCTGAGGAGGGGGCCACGCAGCCCCCTCCAAATATATATATTTTTTTAAAGAGGGCATGCCCCGGGGGATGGGGTCCCGGGGCCAATAGAGGCCCAGGGAAGGGGGGCACGCTGCCCCCTTCCCGTTTAAAAAAAAAAAAAGTAAATCCTCAGGCCCCGGGGCATGGGGTCCCCGGGGCCAAAAGTGGCCAAGGGAAGGGGGGCCACGCAGGCCCCCTCCCATAGAAAGAAAAAAAAAGAAGAAAAAAAAAGACCGGCATCGAGCCGGAGGCCCCGCCCCCTCCCTGCAGCAGTCTGCAAACGCACCCCCTAGCGCGTTTGCAGAGTGGGAACGAATTCCCCTTGAATACTGGGGGTCCCTGGGGGCCAACTAGCCCACAAGGAACCTCCAGTATGCGCCAGGGGGCTGCATTGCAGAGAGGTGTACAGAGGCCACGCCCCTTTTTACACCTCTCTGCAACGCAGCTCTGTGGCGCTTTTTGGAGGTACATGGTGGGCTAGTTGGACTCCAGGGACCCTCAAGGTTCAGGGGAACTTAATCCCCCAACTTAAAACGCGCCACGGGGCGCGTTTGCACAGTGGTGAAGGGAGGGGGCGGGGCTTCAGGTGACATGTGTGTAAACAGGCCCGTGGCGCGTTTTAAGATGGGGAATTAAATCCCTTCAATCCTGAGGGTCCCTGGGGCCAACTAGCCCACCAGGTACGTCCAGAAAGCGCCACAGAGCTGCGTTGCAGAGAGGTGTAAAAGGGGTGTGGCCTCTGAACACCTCTCTGCAACACAGCTCTCCTGGCGCATACTGGAGGTACAGGGTGGGCTAGTTGGACCCCAGGGACCCTCATGATTCAAGGGGACTTAATCCCTCAACTTAAAACGCGCCACAGGGTGCGTTTGCACAGTGGTGAAGGGAGGGGGCGGGGCTTGAGGTGACATGTGTGCAAACAGGCCCCGTGGCGTGTTTTAAGTTGGGGGATTAAGTCCCCTTCAATCCTGGCTAGCCACCAGGTACCTTCAGTAAGCACAACAGAGTTGCGTTGCAGAGAGGTGAAAAAAGGTGCGTGGCCTCGGAACGCCTCTCTGCAACTCAGCTCTGTGGTCCTAACTGTAGATACCTGGGGGGCTAGTTGGGCCCCAGGGACACTCAGGATTCAAGGGGACTTAATCCCGCAACTTAAAACGTGCCACGGGGCGCGTTTGCACACATGTCACCTCAGGCCCCCCCTCCCTTCACCACTGTGCAAACGCGCCCTGTAGCGCGTTTTAAGAGGTAGTTTTAATCTCCCTGCCCTATTATGTACTAGGGACTTACAGAGGAGGTCATGCTAATCACAGGGGTACCCCAACGCATAGTGTTCCCTAGTGTATGTAGGTGTTTTAACTGTATTCTAAGTGTGTTTTAGCATAGCACTGGCTCTGGTTAGTCAGAGTCAGTTACCACCATTACACGTCGGAAAAAGTTGTGGGCACAGGATGATTTTGGAACAAGGCCTCTTTCTGCTCCTCTGTTGGTTCTTTCTGCACATCTTTTGCTTCTTCCTGCACTTTTCTTCGTCTTTGTGGACTTCTGTTGCTTCTTTCTGCATTTCTTTTGCTTCTTTCTGTGCGTTTTTTCTTCTTTCTTCACATGTCCTACCTCTGTAGGCATAGTTAGAAACTAGCATTTAAAAAACCTTTGAAATTCACTTAAAAATCATAGGTTTCAGGCACGTTATAGTTAGAAATTAGCATTTAAAAAACCTTTGAAATTCACTGAAAAAACCATAGGTTTCAGACACGTTATAGTTAGAAATTAGCATTTAAAAAACCTTTGAAATTCACTGAAAAAACCATAGGTTTTAGGGAAAGTTATAGTTAGTTGGACATTGCACTCGTACAAAACCCGTGAAGTTTCCCCGTTATAGTTAGTTCAGCTAACTATAACTCGCGCCCCCGCAATGCACTGCTGATGACGTCACATATTACATCACTCATGACATGGTCAGTGACATCACTGATGACATCACTGATGACATCTCAAATGACATCACTGATGACATCATCCAGTGAATGTGTGTTTCTGTAAAGTTTAAATATGTTTAAAATATATAGGGAAAAGCATATTGAAGAATGAGTGGGTGTATAAGTATCTGAATGGATGATTTAGTACGTGCGTGAGTGACTCTACAAGTGAGTGATTAAACGTATCTTACTGAATGCATGGGTTAGTGACTAAACTGAGTGAATGTCTGTATCCGTCTGTCTGTTGGTGTGTAAGTGGATGCATGGATGTGCGAATAGCTACATGAGTGTCTATATGGGTTATTGATTGGTTCTCTGAGTATCTGTATGGGTGCCTGAGTGTTTGGGTGGGTGGGGTGTGTGACTCTGTACATAGATGTGTGAGTGGGTGATTCACTGGGTGCATGATTTCAAGAGTGCATCTGTGAAGGACTGCTTGGGTGGGTGAGTGTGTGTATGGGTGTGTTAGTGAGTGAATGTATATCTCAGTGGTACATGTGCGAGTAAGTACATATGTAAAAGGCAGTATATATGTGTGTTAGAGTATTTCAATGGCTATAAGTGAGAGTGTGTGATTGTGAGAGTGGCTGTATGGATGCGTGTGTGCTTGTATCAGTTATTGTATAAGAGCATAAGAATGTGCTAGTATTTGTATGAGTAAGTGAGCTGGTGTGTGTATAACTGTATAGGTGAGTAAAGGGTAGTTTGAATAATTATTTGTATGACTGACTAGGTGTGTGAGTACCTCTATGGATTAGTGGCGGTGTGTGAGTGTTTATATAGGTGTATGAGTGCATATGATAGTCCTGTACTGAGTGACTGTAAGTATGAGTGACTGTACGGGTGAGTGAGTAGATGTGTGTGTGTGTAGACCTAAGAATTAGTGAGTGGGTATGTAGTTATTGGCGTTGGAGTGTCTATGGTTTTGACAATGGCAGTCTGTAATTTAGAGTGGGTGTATCAAAAGTTATATTAGGGTGTGAGAAGATGCATGAAATTATCACATGGATGACGTCATCAGTGATGTCATTTGAGATGTCATCAGTTATGTCATCAGTGATGTCACTGACCATGTCATGAGTGATGTAATATGTGACGTCATCAGCAGTGCATTGCGGGGGCGCGAGTTATAGTTAGCTGAACTAACTATAATGGGGGAATTTCACGGGTTTTGTACGAGTGCAATGTCCAACCAACTATAACTTTCCCTAAAACCTATGGTTTTTTCAGTGAATTTCAAAGGTTCTTTAAATGCTAATTTCTAACTATAATGTGTCTGAAACCTATGGTTTTTTCAGTGAATATATATATGTATCTATATATGTATGTATATATATATATATTCACTGAAAAAACCATAGGTTTCAGATATGTTATAGTTAGAAATTAGCATTTAAAAACCTTTGAAATTCACTGAAAACCATAGGTTTTAGGGACAGTTATAGTTAGTTGGACATTTTACTCGTACAAAACCCATGAAATTCCCTGTTATAGTTAGTTCAGCTAACTATAACTCGCGCCCCGCAATGCACTGCTGATGACGTCACATATTACATCACTCATGACATGGTCAGTGACATCACTGATGACATCACTGATGACATCTCAAATGACATCACTGATGACATCATCCAGTGACTGTGTGTTTCTGTAAAGTTTAAATATTTTTAATATATATAGGAAAAGACGTATTGAAGAATGAGTGGGTGTGTAAGTGTCTGTATGGATGATTTAGTAGGTGCGTGACTGACTATAAGTGAGTGATTTAACGTATCTTACTGAATGCATGGGTTAGTGACTAAACTGGGTGAATGTCTGTATCCGTCTGTCTGTTGCTGTGTAAGTGTCTGCATGGGTTTGTGAATAGCTACATGAGTGTCTATAAGAGTTATTGATTTGTTGTCTGAGTATCTGTATGGGTGCCTGAGTGTTTGTGTGGATGGGGTGTGTGCGACTGTGCATAGATGTGTGAGTGGGTGATTCACTGGGTGGATGGTTTCAAGAGTGCATCTGTGATAGACTGTATGGGTGGGTAAGTGTGTGTAAGAGTGTGTTAGTGAGTGAATGTATGTCCCAGTGGTACATGTGTGAGTAACTACATATGTGAAAGGCAGTATATATGTGTGTTGGAGTATATAAATAGCTATAAGCGAGAGTGAGTGATTGTGATAGTGGCTGTATGGATGAGTGTGTGCTTGTATCAGTGATTATATAAGAGCGTAACAATGTGCTAGTATTTGTATGATTAAGTGAGCTGGTGTGTGTATAACTGTATAGGTGAGTAAATGGCAGTGTGGTTAATTATTTGCATGACTGACTAGGTGTGTGAGTACCTCTATGGATGAGTGGCGGTGTTTGAGTGTCTATATAGGAGTAAGAGTGCATATGATAGTCCTGTACTGAGTGACCATAAGTATGAGTGACTGTACGGGTGAGTGAGTGGATGTGTGTGTGTAGACCTAAGAATCAGTGAGTGGGTATGTAGTTATTGGTGTTGGAGTGTCTATGGTTTTGCGAATGGCAGTCTGTAATTTAGATTGGGTGTATCAAAGGTTATATTAGGGTGTGAAGAGCTGCATCAGATTATCACGTGGATGATGTCATCAGTGATGTCATTTGAGATGTCATCAGTGATGTCATCAGTGATGTCACTGACCATGTCATGAGTGATGTAATATGTGACGTCATCAGCAGTGCATTGCGGAGGCGCGAGTTATAGTTAGCTGAACTAACTATAACGGGGAATTTCACGGGTTTTGTACGAGTAAAATGTCCAACTAACTATAACTGTCCCTAAAACCTATGGTTTTTTCAGTGAATTTCAAAGGTTTTTTAAATGCTAATTTCTAACTATAACATATCTGAAACCTATGGTTTTTTCAGTGAATTTCAAAGGTTTTTAAATGCTAATTCCTAACTATAACATGTCTGAAACCTACGGTTTTTTCAGTGAATTTCAAAGGTTTTGTAAATGACAATTTTTAAATGTATTAATTGTTATATTAATTTTTTTCATACTGATTTACTACATTTTTAGAAACAATTTTTTTTACATATTTTATTTTTTAAATTACATTGTAATTACATTATACATTACATTACAAAAATACTTTCTCAGAATGAATTACTTTAGTTTAAATACTTTGCACATAGGCAATAGACTTTTAAGTACAGTAGTTACAGTTGTTGCAATGGGCAACACATTTTCAAACACAATGCAACATTCAGCTCAATGTGAATTTCTAGTTAAATGCAATTAGTTACTTTATGGATTACTTTTCTAACCACAGGACTGGATCCTAGATTCAGTCCTGGTACATCTCCTGTAAACAGTTGAGTAAAAGCGTTTTGGTTACAGTCGTGATTTTTAAGGAATATTATTGTATTTTAAAAGTTGACACTTAGAAACTTTTTCTCATAGAATCACCAATGTTATCCTATGGAAGGAAATTCACTTAGCAGGTAAAAACTGTTATCGTTACTTTTTCTTACTCAGTGTTGGATCCTGGATCCAGCACTGGTGCATCTCCTGTAAACAGTTGAAAGAATGCGTTTAAGTCATACAGGCGATTTTTAAGGAATATTTGTAGTTTGTGAAAATCGACACTTTGAAACTTTTCTGCTGAAAACCAGACAATGGATTCCTATGGAAGAAAATATAAGTTACTGGTAAGTACGGTTAAAATTACTTTTCAGGACCAGTACTGGGCTGAAAGATACAGCACTGAGGTCTCTCCTGATAACAGGTGAGTAAATCGAAATTCGTATTTCGGCTGATTTTAGAGGAATATTTTAAAGTTCCAAAACTCCACACTTAGAAGAATTTCCAAGTGAAACCAGTCAATGTTAGCCTATGGAAGGAAATTCAAGTTACTGGTAAGTACGGTTAAAATTACTTTTCAGGACCAGTACTGGGCTGAAAGATACAGCACTGAGGTCTCTCCTGATAACAGGTGAGTAAATCGGAATTCGTATTTCGGCTGATTTTAGAGGAATATTTTAAAGTTCCAAAACTCCACACTTAGAAGAATTTCCAAGTGAAACCAGTCAATGTTAGCCTATGAAGGAAATTCAAGTTACCGGTAAGTACGGTTAAAATTACTTTTCAGGACCAGTACTGGGCTGAAAGATGCAGCACTGAGGTCTCTCCTGATAACAGGTGAGTAAATCAGAATTCGGATTTCGGCTGATTTTAGAGGAATATTTGTATGTTTCAAAAATCAACACTTAGAAACTTTTTCAGCAAAAAGCAGGCAATGATATCCTATGGAAGGAAATTCAAGTTACTGGTAAGTACGGTTAAAATTATTTTTCAGGATCAGTACTGGGCTGAAAGATGCAGCACTGAGGTCTCTCCTGATAACAGGTGAGTAAATCGGAATTCGTATTTCGGCTGATTTTAGAGGAATAATCTAAAGTTCCAAAACTCCACACTTAGAAGAATTTCCAAGTGAAACCAGTCAATGTTAGCCTATGGAAGGAAATTCAAGTTACTGGTAAGTACGGTTAAAATTACTTTTCAGGACCAGTACTGGGCTGAAAGATACAGCACTGAGGTCTCTCCTTATAACAGGTGAGTAAATCGGAATTCGTATTTCGGCTGATTTTAGAGGAATATTTGTATGTTTCAAAAATCAACACTTAGAAACTTTTTCAGCAAAAAGCAGGCAATGATATCCTATGGAAGGAAATTCAAGTTACTGGTAAGTACGGTTAAAATTACTATTGAGGATCAGTACTGGGCTGAAAGATACAGCACTGAGGTCTCTCCTGATAACAGGTGAGTAAATCGGAATTCGTATTTCGGCTGATTTTAGAGGAATATTTTAAAGTTCCAAAACTCCACACTTAGAAGAATTTCCAAGTGAAACCAGTCAATGTTAGCCTATGGAAGGAAATTCAAGTTACTGGTAAGTACGGTTAAAATTACTTTTCAGGACCAGTACTGGGCTGAAAGATACAGCACTGAGGTCTCTCCTGATAACAGGTGAGTAAATCGGAATTCGTATTTCGGCTGATTTTAGAGGAATATTTTAAAGTTCCAAAACTCCACACTTAGAAGAATTTCCAAGTGAAACCAGTCAATGTTAGCCTATGAAGGAAATTCAAGTTACCGGTAAGTACGGTTAAAATTACTTTTCAGGACCAGTACTGGGCTGAAAGATGCAGCACTGAGGTCTCTCCTGATAACAGGTGAGTAAATCGGAATTCGTAGTAAGGCAGATTTTAGAGGAATATTTGCACAATGGTGAAGGGAGGGGCGGGGCCTGAGGTGACATCTGTGCAAACGCGCCCCGTGGCGCGTTTTAAGTTGGAGGATTAAGTCCCCTTGAATCATGAGGTTCCCTAGGGGCCAACTAGCCCACCATGAACCTCCAGTATGCGCCAGGGGCTGCGTTGCAGAGACGTGTAGAGAGGCCACACCCCTTTACACCTCTCTGCAACGCAGCTCTGTGGCGCTTTCTGGATGTACCTGTTGGGCTAGTTGGCCCCAGGGACCCTCAGGATTGAAGGGGATTTAATCCCCATCTTAAAACGCGCCACGGGGCCTGTTTGCACACATGTCACATGAAGCCCCGCCCCTCCCTTCACCACTGTGCAAACGCGCCCTGTGGCGCGTTTTAAGTTGGGGGATTAAGTCCCCTTGAATCCTGAGGGTCCCTGGAGTCCAACTAGCCCACCATATACCTCCAAAAGTGCCACAGAGCTGCGTTGCAGAGAGGTGTAAAAGGGGCGTGGCCTATGTACACGTCTCTGCAAGGCAGCCCCTGGCGCATACTGGAGGTTCCTGGTGGGCTAGTTGGCCCCCAGGGACCCCCAGTATTCAAGGGGAATTCGTTCCCCCTCTGCAAACGCGCCAGGGGGCGCGTTTGCAGAGTACTGCAGGGAGGGGGCGGGCCTCCCGGCACGATGCCGGTCTTTTTTTTTTTTTTAATGGGAGGGGGCTGCGTGGCCCCCCTTCCCTTGCCCACTCTTGGCCCCGGGGACCCCATCCCCCGGGGTCTGAGCATTTTTTTTTTTTAAATTTAAAAAAAAACGGGAAGGGGGCCGCGTGGCCCCCTTCCCTGGGCCTGTATTGGCCCCGGGGACCCCATCCCCCGGGGCATGGCCTCGATTTTTATTTTTTTCTTTGGAGGGGGCTGCGTGGTCCCCCTCCTCAGGCCATTTAAGGCCCCGGGACCCCATCCCCGGGGCCGGCCTTTCCCTTATTTAAAAAAAAAAACTAATTTTGAACTTTGGGGAGGGGGGCTGCGTGGCCCCCTCCCGGGCCACTTATGACCCCGGGGACCCCATCCCCCGGGGCCTGGCCTCACGTTGGAGACTGTGGGGGGTCCCCAATCCCCCACAGTCCCAGCCGGCTCCCGCCTCCTGCGGAAGCCGGCATAGCTTTCCACATGGGGAGCAGCTAACATGCTGCTCCCCATGTGGAAAGCGATAGTGTGCATTTTGAAAGAGAGAGCAGGTTTCCTGCTCTCTCTTTCAAAATGCAAACCAAGTTTGCTATGACAGGACGGGAGCCGCGAGGCTCCCGTCCTGTCATAGCAAACAGCAGTGTCCCGGGGGTAGGCACCCCGGGACACTGCGAGGAGCCGGCCCTGGGGGTGGTGGTCCCCAGGGCCATCAAGGGCTCCAGGAGGGGGCCGCGCGGCCCCCTCCCATTCAGTGCACAGCCCCGGGGAGGTGGGGGTCCCGGGGCATGTGGGGGCTGGAGCCCCCACACAGGTTTAAAAAAAAAAAAAGAAGCCCCGGGAGGTGGCGGTCCCGGGGCTGCGGGAGGGCTCAGAGCCCTCCCGCCATCATTCTTAAATAAAGCCCCAGGGGGTGGCGGTCCCCAGGGCTTGGGGGGCCTTAGAGGCCCCACCTACATAAATTAAAACCCCCCCACCATGCCCCCGGGACTTGGGCCACCCGGGGGCCAATTAACATCGAAGCGCGGGAGACCGCGCTTCAATTTCTTTTTTTTGGCAGGATCCGCGCTCCCTGAGCGCATCCTGCCGATTTAAAAAATAAAATAAAAATAATGTTTTGCCCAGGGGGGTCCTTGTGGGACCCCCTGAGCAGACCTAGGGGGTCAGGGTGTTTCTACCCTGCCCCCTTTGTGCGTTTTGCGCACTTGTTTCTGTCCCTCGGTTCTACCGAGGGATAAATGGCTGCCAACACTTCCTGATTTGGAGTGTTGACAGCCAATTAGCATGCAGCTCGTGATCGGGAGGGTGCGCGAATCCGACGCGGCCATAGATATATATGTACTTTTACTTTTGATTTTCTCAGCAACTACTGAACGGATTTACACCATTTAACAAAAGGGTTCTTTCTGAACCAAGAACTACCTCTTTGCCAAATTTGGTGTAATTCCGTTCAGCAGTTCGGACTGTAGCCGTGTCTAAAGTTTCCTATGGAAAAATGAATGGGGAAAACGCGTTTTGGGACCCCCCTTTTTTCTCGGCCCCCGCTTGACGAATCACCCCGAGACTTTCAGGGTAGGAGCGGTCCGGAGCGCCCCACAAAGTTTGAAAATTTTGCGAAGATACGTCAACCGGCAAGAGAGTTATTTCAAATAGAATGTCGCGGATTTCCTATGGAAAATAGGTTCTAACTATAACTATCTACTGGCGACCGCCAGATAATATATATATATATAGTAGTCGAAACGCGTCACGGAGGGTTTATGACAATAATAAACCCCCATTTCTAACTCTGGAGTTCTGCTTGGTTTTGTGCGTTAACCCGAGAGCGTGATTGGCAACCCCGCTGTTGATGAATATATATATATATATATATATATATATATATATATATTGCCAAACAAATGCCCAGACGCTTCGGGAGGGCACACGGCCGAAAATCCTCCATCCGGACTGTACTTCAGTCTCTCCGTCATGTCCCTCATTTAAATATTGCTGCCTGACGCGTTTCGATGCTAACAGCATCTTAATCATAGGCTTGCTGGTATACAATTCCATAGACAGGCTCCCTTTTATTTCTATTTAAGCATGCATGTGTTTCCAAATACCTTGAGTAGGTGTATGCTTAGTGCAATTTTCGTAGTGCATGCTGGGAATTATAGTTCCTTTTAGAGCACATCAATATTCCCTGAGTGGGTATCTATTGGAATTGTTCTTTTAAAATCCATATCTTTTCCTTTGTAGGATTCGGGGCATTCTGAAGAGTCTTCTTACTCTTTTCATCACGGAGATGGTGCTCCTCCTCACGACTGGACCGTCGTGTAAATATGGTAATTGACTAATTAAGCATGCAGCCATGAAAATAAACGAGAGCCTCGCTGTTGAATTTTGTGAATAAAAGCCTATGATTAAGATGCCTTGGGCATCGAAACGCGTCAGGCAGCCAAACCAACTTGTGGGTGCCAAGGAGAGTCAGAAAGGAAGTCCGGATGGTCGACTTGCAGCCGAGTGCCTTCCTGAAGCTTTGGGCACTTTGATGGATAATATATATAATAATAAATTTTCTGCATACTCCACGAACAACTTTATTCGACCCTTTATTCTGAGTGTGGCTGAGGTCAGTGCCTACTGGGTCTGTCGACATTTGGCAGACAGGAAGCGTTACGATATATATATATATATATATATATATATATATATATATATATATATATATATATATATATATATATATATATATATATATATATATACAGCAGTCATCCAGTGACTGTGAGTGTTTTTTAATAGTTTATGAGTGTTAAATATATATACCAAGGTGTATTGGTGAATCAGTGGGTTTACTGTATAAGTGAGTGATTAGGTGTCTCAGTGAATGTGTGGGTGAGTGACTGGTTTTTTAAATGTGTGTATCTGTCTGTCAATAAATGTCTAAGTGGGTGTATGAGTGTGTTAGTGGGTCTGTGAATGGCTATATGGGTGATTGATTGGTTGTCTGACTACGTCTATGGTTGTCTGTGTTTTTGGGTGAGGAGGTGTGTGACTGCCTGTATGGATCAGTGAGTGGGTGAGTCAGTGGCTGTATGGGGTACTGTTGTGTGTGTGAAAAGCTATATGAGTGAGTGAGTGTCTGTAAGCTGTGTCGGTAATTGAGTGCATGTGTCAGTATAGGTGAGTAGCTGAGTATGTGAAAGGCACTATACATGAGTGATGGGGTATATGAGTGACTGTATGCGCGAGTGAGTGAATGTGAGAGTGGCTATATAGATGAGTGCATGCTTCTGTCAATGACTGTATAGCTGAGTGAGTATGTGTTCCTATTTGTATGAGTAAGTAGGTGGCTGGGTGTGTAACTGTTTGGGTGAGTAAGTGGCTGTATGATTGACTGTATGGATGAGTGTCTAGGTGTGTGAATAGTTCTATGGGTGACTCACTCAGTGTGTCAGCGCCCTTTATGCCTGTATGAGTGGATATGCCAATGGCTGTATTAGTGAGTGAGTGGGTCTATGAGTGGCAGTATGGGTGAGCGAGTGGATGTGTGTATAGATCAATGAATTAGTGAGTGGGTGTGTAAGTACTAGTATGGCTCTGTGGATGGGTTTGTGAATGGTTGTGAGGGAACGGCAGTGGGTGTATAAAAGATTCTACAGTGTTGTGAGTGGGTGCATCAGAGATGCTGTAGATGATGTCATCACTGATGTCATCATTGATGTCATTTGAGATGTCATCAGTGATGTCACAGACCATGTCTTGAGTGATGTAATATGTGTGGTCATTAGTGCATTGCGGGGGTGCGAGTTATAGTTACCTCAGCTAACTATAACGGCTGAATTTCTCTGGTTTTGTACGAGTGAAAAGTCAGACTAACTATAACGTCCCTCTAACCTTTGTTTTTTTCCGTGAATTTCTAAGGTTTTTAAAATGCTAATTCCTAACTATAACATCCCTGAAACCTGTGTTTTTTTCAGTGTAAACCTGGAAGAAAAAAGTCTCATTTTACGGGGACATTGAATAACGTTTACAGTCATATTAGAATGATGTTTATGGTGATTATAATATACACAGGCAATAAGACGACAATGTTGCTTTTTGATAGATTGATGATGTAAGCACAACATGTATAATATATATATTTTTTATGGCAATGAATGTAATTGCCTATGTTGAATTCAACATCGCTCCTAATGGCAATGTTTATCCTTAGTAAGGAATGTGAGTCTTTCCTTGCTACCTATGATGACCATGGAACCATGTGACTCTTTGCTTTTGTATTTTAAAACTTTATCATTGAACAAACAACTGTTGTGTGAACAAGCCAGGCAATGGCGAAACGCGTTACAGCGTAATTTGGAATAAAGCAGAGACTGTATTGAAATTCCATCCCCCGTGTCGGTGTCTGCTTTTTAAGCATAAAAGCAGTAATGGTTGGAATACTGAGCCGCTAAATGCTGGGGAGCGGCAAAACCGACATAGCCTCGATCAGGAGCTTCTACGTAAAATCCAGCAGCGAGTGGAGTAAATGCGTGCAGCATAGCGAGAAGCCCCTCGGAGTTTGCAACAAAAGAAGGAAAAAAGGCATTTTACCGCTACGGAGTGAGACGTCCCGGAAAGGAGTGCATCGGAGGAGGCCTGCAGACTGGGAAGTGTATCACTAAGTAGGTGGGAACTAAGAAAGCGAATTCACGGGGAGAGGAGCCGGGGAGGTAACCCGGCGGGGACGGTGTTTCCAGTCACTGACGAATTCCGGCTACGGAGTGGTGTGTGAGCAGTTGACTGTTGAGAGAATGGATACCTGGTTGAAGGAGAGGGAGGAGGCAGCAGACTCCGTGTTTAATGAAGGAGAAACGGGACCCCGAGGGCCAAATAATGAAGTACAATCAGTCCCCACCGATGATAATAATGCACAATTTCTAATGCGGAAATTAGAAAAATTAAGACGCAATGAGGTATCAAAATGGTGGGAAGTAAAATCATTGAGTAAATACCTGGATGTAGGAAGAGTTCCGCGTGGGTTGCGAGTCCTCACGGCCCCCACTTATGAAAATCCAGACCCAGAAATGCTCCAGGAGTGGGCTGCCAACAATGCCTTATCCTCACAAAATATGATGAAGATTTTGATTAGATATGCAAGCAAAGACCGGGATAACATTTTGGAGGAAATCAAACTGGTGGAGAGTGACCTCAAAAAGCGGCCAAAGAAGAAGTGTTAAGAAAATTCGAATCGGAATTGTCTGGCCGCCTAAAGAAACATGAACAAGGAATAAGAGACCGGAAGGCGACTAAATTCCAAAGGGACAGACTTGATTATCAACGGGGGCAAATATATACTTTTGCCTGTAGATTTGACAATATCAGAAGACAAAGGATGTCAAAGACCGGCGGGATGGAAAAAAAGAAAACAGACGATCGACACGCAGATGGAGATCTCACTTCAGAAGCCAGCTCAGCACAAAGCTCGGAGGCAGAAACCGGTTCAGAGGAAGGGAACCGTAGTTATCTGCAAGGAGAAACCCCGTCAATCATTGAGGAGTTTGGTTTTTTATATTTAGATCGGACACAGAGCACCAGACCGAATCTACAAAGAAACAAAAAGAACGTGCCGGAGGAGGAAGAACAGAAGGGGCGGGAATGGAGCTGCGCTCTGGGACAAAGAAGAAGGAGTATTATCCACGCAAATGAAGGAATCCCCACCAACTATAATTAATTTGACGGACTTGAATTTGACAGATGAAGAAACCAAGATCCTATCTCTGGGTCTATCATTCTGTACACGAACTAACTTCAATTATACACAGACACGAATTGATTTCTTTAAGTACATCAGGAAATTGAAGTTAAAGAAATTCTTTATGAGCAGGAGTGAACAACCCAAGAAAACTGAAAGCACCATGGAACAAGTGGGAAACCTAGAGGTTGGAGATATGGAGGTACTCCTTGATTTACAGCAATTGGAACTGGAGGGAGAGGGGTTATCATTGTCTGGGTTTAAGGATGACACTACTAATCTTTTATGTTTAGATGTGTGGGATAGTGTGGCAACAAATTTTAAACCCAAATCGACATTTACCCCCAACACCCCGAAAGATGCCATTGATGTTTTCTCAGATTTAGTGATCAAAGATCTTAAAGGATTAGCAGCAACCACTAGTAAATCTTTTTGAAGAGTAGGGGCCAACTAGACAGAGAATATGAAGCAGTGATAAAGAAGCTGAAAGATCGAAAAGACATTGTGGTACGCCAGTCTGACAAGGGGGGCAATTTGGTCCTGTGGCCTTTGAAGTTATATAATGAAGAGGCTCATTTGCAACTGAAAGACCGTAACTGCTATTTGTAGGTACCACAAAGCAATTTAATTGAGGTAAAATTCAAATATATGAAGGATTTGGCAAGGTGGCAAGGATTGGGGCTAATAAGCAAAGGTGAATATTTGTTTATGAAGGTAGATAACCCTGTGACCCCGATCCTATACTTGATCCCTAAGGTGCATAAAAACAAGGAGAGACCCCCGGGCAGACCAATAATTTCTGCCATTGGCAGTCTTTTTGAACCAACCTCTCGGTACCTAGACTCCTTCCTACAGGTGTATGTGAAAACCCTCCCAGCTTACATTCAGGACACTAGGGACTTTATGGAGAAGATATCCAGTGTGGTATGGAGTGATACATATCTCCTAATCGCACTGGATGTGACAAGTTTGTATACGAGCATAGCGCATAAAGATGGTTTACGAGCAGTCCGACACTATCTTAATTTGAGACCAATTAACTTCTACCAACATTCAGAAATGTTGTTAGAAATGTGCAGACTTTGTTTAATCAATAACCACTTCATGTTTGGAGGAGACACCTATAAACAACTGCGAGGGACGGCGATGGGCACCTGCTTCGCCCCAGCTATGCTAATTTGCATATGGGCTGGTGGGAGGAGCAGGTGCTCAAAGTCAAGTTCAACAGAGAATGGAAGGAGAACATTGTAACTTGGGTCAGATTCATCGACGACTTGTTTGTAGTGTGGGAGGGATCGAAGGACTCAGCAAAAGAATTTGTGCAGGCAATAAATAATAAAGATCTGAATTTGAGATTCACGGATGAGATCAATGAATCCAGAGTAACATTCTTGGACTTGGAAGTATATATCCAGCAAGGGGCAATTCAAACTCGTACATTCAGAAAACCCACTGCTGGGAACTCGATACTGCACGCAGAAAGCTTTCATCCCCAGAAACTAAAAATGAGCATACCTTATGCCGAGCATCTGAGGATGAAGCGTAACTGCAGTGAAGAGGCAGAACTAATAGAAGCCCAAGATGCACTCAAGACTAGATTTATTCAAAGAGGGTACAATCCCAGAATATTGGATCAGGCCTGCGAGAAAGTAAAAAGATAGAAAGAGAGTCACTGATCAGACCAGATGCAGAGAAGAAAGATTTAAGGAAAAAGAACACAGGGGGTCAGTTGAGGATGATTACCGGATACAATGCATATCAGTCAAATGTAAGAGAAAGCCTATGTAAGCATTGGCATCTGGTTAAGAAGGATCCGATATTGAGGGATATATTAACTCGTAGACCCCTGATCACGTTCAATAGAGCCAGGTCGATGAGAAGAGATTTGGTAAATAGCAGTCCGGAAATAAACATGGTGGAAGGCTGGTTGAAGACTATCCCAGGTTTTCACAAATGTTCAAAATGTAAGGCCTGTAAAATTGGCATCAATGAAAGACAAGTCACATCGCCGTTCATGCATAGCCCATGGAAGATTAGGTGCTCACTGACATGTCGAAGTGAATATGTGGTGTACATCATACAATGTACTTGCCCCAAAATGTATGTGGGGAGTACGATACATATGGTACATGTTCGTATTTTACAGCACCTTAGGGCAGTAAAGAATAATGATAAAAATTACGTGGTGGCCCGTCACATAAATGAAGTACACAAAGGCAACCTAAATGATTTATCATATTATGCAATTGATCAGGTCCCAAAGCAGAGGAGAGGCGGAAATCGTGAAGGCAGACTACGCCAACTTGAGTCAAAATACATTTTGTTGTTCAACTCCAAAACTCCCAATGGTTTGAATGTAGAAGAAGACTTGCATGTACATTTGATTTAGCACGGGTATTCTGATTTTAAGTGTTTTTAATAAAAGGAAATCAGTCACAGAGTAGGGAGAATCATAAGTAATATAGGCAGCTATTTTGATATTAGTGTCAATTTATTGTTTTACATGAAGGTGTCGATATGTTGATGTTTTGATATAACAATGTTATTTAAGGATGTATAAAGTTTAAATTAAATATATGCATTAGCACTTTATGCCTAGATGGAGGCAACATGCAATCTATGATAGTACTGTCATGCACTTGCAGTTTATTATGGTGCACTTGCACTTTATTGCGTATTTTGCACAGTTGAATGGATCTGTGTATCACAGTATCATGCACTAGCACTTTATTGCGTAAATTTGCACAGTACCTTGCATCTGCACTTTATCTTTTAAAATTTATAAAAAAAATTTGATTAATGCAATTAATAGTTGAAATCTAAAATATGTGAATCAACATATTGACACATGTCAATCAAATTTTAGATTCATCAGGAAGACAAGGATGAACCTGGAAGAAAAAGTCTCATTTTACGGGGACATTGAATAACGTTTACAGTCATATTAGAATGATGTATATGGTGATTATAATATACACAGGCAATAAGACGACAATGTTGCTTTTTGATAGATTGATGATGTAAGCACAACATGTATAATATATATATTTTTATGGCAATGAATGTAATTGCCTATGTTGAATTGCAATATCGCTCCTAATGGCAATGTTTATCCTTAGTAAGGAATGTGAGTCTTTCCTTGCTACCTATGATGACCATGGAACCATGTGACTCTTTGCTTTTGTATTTTAAAACTTTATCATTGAACAAACAACTGTTGTGTGAACAAGCCAGGCAATGGCGAAACGCGTTACAGCGTAATTTGGAATAAAGCAGAGACTGTATTGAAATTCCATCCCCGTGTCGGTGTCTGCTTTTTAAGCATAAAAGCAGTAATGGTTGGAATATATATATATATATATATATATATATATATATATATATATTCACTGAAAAAAACACAGGTTTCTGGGACGTTATAGTTAGTTGGACATTTCACTCGTACAAAACCAGAGAAATTCATCTGTTATAGTTAGTTGAGCTAACTATAACTTGCGCCCCCGCAATGCACTGCTGATGACGTCACATATTACATCATTCATGACATGGTCAGTGACATCACTGATGACATCACTGATGACATCTCAAATGACATCACTGATGACATCACTGATGACATCATCCAGTGACTGTGTGTTTCTGTAAAGTTTAAATATGTTTTATATATATATGCCAAGGTGTATTGAAGAATGAGTGGGTGTATAAGTGTCTGAATGGAAGATTTAGTAGGTGCGTGACTGACTGTACAAGTGAGTGATTAAACGTGTCTTACTGAATGCATGGGTTAGTGACTAAACTGTGTGAATGTCTGTATCAGTCTGTCAGTTGGTGTGTAAGCGGCTGCATGGGTTGGTGAGTAGCTACATGAGTGTCTATATGGGTTATTGATTGGTTGTCTGAGTATCTGTATGGGTGCCTGAGTGTCTGTGTGGGTGGGAGGGGGGTGTGTGACTCTGTGCATAGATGTGTGAGTGGGTGAATCACTGGGTGTATGGGTTCAAGAGTGCATCTGTGAAGGTCTGTATGGGTGGGTGAGTGTGTGTATGGGTGTGTTGGTGAGTGAATGGATGTCTCAGTGGTACATGTGTGAGTAACTACATATGTGAAAGGTAGTATATGTGAGTGTTGGAGTATATAAATGACTATATGTGAGAGTGAGTTATTTTGAGAGTGGCTGTATGGATGAGTGTGTGCTTGTATCAGTGATTGTATAAGAGAGTAAGTATGTGTTAGTATCTGTATGAATAAGTGAGGTGGTGGGTGTATAACTGTATAGGTGAGTAAATGGGAGTGTAATTAATTCTTTGTATAACTGACTAGGTGTGTGAGTAACTCTATGGATGAGTGGCAGTGTGTGAGTGTCTGTATAGGTGTATGAGTGCATATGATAGTGCTGTATTGATGAGCGACTGCATGTATGAGTGACTGTAAGGGTGAATGAGTGGATGTGTGTGTAGACCTAGGAATCAGTGAGTGGGTATGTAGTAACTGGTATTGGTGTGTCTATGGTTTCGAAAATGGTAGTCTGTATTTTAGAGTGGGTGTATCAAAGGTTATATTAGGGTCTGAGGAGGTGCATCAGATTATCACGTGGATGATGTCATCAGTGATGTCATCAGTGATGTAATTTGAAATGTCATCTGTGATGTCACTGACCATGTCATGAATGATGTATAATGTGACGTCATCAGCAGTGCATTGCGGGGGTGCGAGTTATAGTTAGCTCAACTAACTATAACGGCCGAATTGCTCAGGTTTTGTATGAGTGAAATGTCCAACTAACTATAACGTCCCTGAAACCTGTGTTTTTATCAGTGAATTTCTAAGGTTTTCTAAATGCTAATTTCTAACTATAACATCCCTGAAACCTATGGTTTTTTCAGTGAATTTCAAAGGTTTTTTAAATGCTGATTTCTAACTATAACGTCCCTGAAACCTATGGTTTTTTCAGTGAATTTCAAAGGTTTTTTTAAATGCTAATTTCTAACTATAACGTCCCTGAAACCTATGGTTTTTTCAGTGAATTTCTAAGGTTTTTTAAATGCTGATTTCTAACTATAACGTCCCTGAAACCTATGTTTTTTTCAGTGAATTTCAAAGGTTTTTTAAATGCTAATTTCTAACTATAACGTCCCTGAAACCTATGGTTTTTTCAGTGAATTTCAAAGGTTTTGTAAATGAAAATTTCTAACTATAACGTCCCTGAAACCTGTGGTTTTTTCAGTGAATATATATATATATACATATATATATATATATATATATATTTGAGATAAGGGAGACTGAGGGGCCCGTCGTCGGGGGGGGGTCATTTTCTGCTACGCCACTGCCTGTCCCTTCAATATATTCTAGTTGACATGATTTGCTGCTGCCAATGCCAAAACCTAAACAAATTGGTTTTTTTTCTAAAAATAATTTGCTTTATCAAGAAGAACAAGTTTTGCAGAACTCCTCTGTTCCTGTGTTTAGCCATAGGAATGTGGCACGCCCAACCCTGCACCGGAGCTGTCCGTTTAAAAATGCAAACTGCAATCCAAGTCAGTGGGCTTTGAAAGGCAGAAAGATGGATGTGAAAAGCTGCACCCACTGGTCGCTGCTGTAGACCTGTTTCGACATGTCACACAGCAAGGAGTCTTGGGAAAACTGCTGTCTGCTCAGACCTAAACTGTCCCGCTTAATCCAAGGGTGTCTGGGGGGAAACGAAAAAACTAAAATACTCTGCTATTGGGGCGACGCACATGCACATGCACACAGGTACACAGGTACACAGGTACACAGGTACACACCAATGGTGCACCAATGGTGCACATATGACGCTGCCTGCACTAAAACTAGCAAACACCAGTTGAAGGGCGATAATCTAGCTAGGCACGGCCTCGCCCCTACATACATCCAAGGTCTGGTGTCACTTTATGTCCCCACCCGACCGTTGAGATCAGCTAACCTCGCCCTATGCAACGTGCCCAGGTTTCGCCTGGCCCGCATAAAGGGCCGCTCATTTCCATACTTAGGCCCTAAACTCTGCAACTCCCTTCCTTTGGCTCTCAGGAACTGCCATTCTCTACTTTAGCTCTGTAACAATTTTAAGACATTGCTCTTTAACTGCTCTTAATGAGCTCAGTGGATTCTGATTCGGTCTTATGCACCCTGTTGCTGTTTGCTCTAGCGCCGGGAGACCCTTTTGAGTAGCTGCGCGCTCTACAAGCTCTGTAAATAAAATAAATAAAGATAAATAAATAATCTCAGATTGCGTTTCAAGTGGTGTGCCAGAGCCCCAGCTCCCACTGGTGTAGCAGGAGCAGTGGCACCGGGGCCCAGAGGCCTGAGGGGCCACTGAACGCTGTCCATCCAGAGTCCATGGGGCCCATGTCTGTCCTTGCTCTAGGGCCCACGCCACACACGTGAGGCCACAGCCTGATAAAATGTGACCCTTTACATTTTAAGAAACAGCAGGCTTGACAATGACCAGCATCACCGAGGTTACACTGGACTTCAGTAGCCTTTCTGTTTCCCGCTTTTTAATAATGCAGCCCGCAAAATGCTTCACACACACAGACGCGCATGCATGACCATCGATAACTTATCTAATGAACACCTTATATTTTTTTCCAATGTCATTTTCTCACATTCCTTTGTCGTGCACTACTGAAGTACAGTCTCTGGGTGAGCACAGCCTGATGACTGACTGCAAGTGTCACACAAGCCTCAACTCATTACAGATTGAACAGTGGCGCCTGTAGACTGAGGCCCAGGAAAAATGTCCAGGCACAAAAAAGCACAGCAAAGAACAACTGATAGACGTCAATACCTTCACCCCCTTACCTGTCCAAACAGCCACACCAGCAGGACCCCAAATCCACAGAAACACAACAACTAAGAAAAATGAGCCCACACATTCGAATGAAATATGAAGACTACTGTAGACAGCGTGCGTGTGGTCTCTCTTGGACCCAGCTGAAGTATTGGGGGATTATGAACACTGGGCTATGTGTACCCAGCAAGCAAACACAAAACATACACACACGCAAGGGAAGCCACGCTAATCAAAAGAAAATAACATATTGAAGCAACAGACCCCAAAAAAAATCAAACTGGCAGTACTGTAGATGCTCAAAACCCCTCAATCCAGAGTTGAATCCCACAAAAACCACCCCTGTCTGGCAGTGCTTTACATGGAAACATACATGTGCTAGTACCCTCTCTTTAGAGTACCTGTTTGCTCTTCAGATGTCCCGGTGCTCCTCCGTTGTAATGTATTGCAGCAGCACTGAGAAGCGCAGGTACTCTCCCCTTCAAATTAAAGAAGTGCTGGTGCTCACTACCGGACAGCACCGGCCCATTTAAAGCACTAACTGGTCCCCTCGATTAGCACCAGACCAACACTCACGGCGCAGGGCTGTGTGACACTAATGTGGGACAGACACTTCCAGTCTTCAATTCAGATTCACCCAAAATGTGTTTTCGTGTAGAAACGTGCAAAGGGTGTATCAAAAGTCACGTTAGGTTAAAAAGGTGTGCAAAAAAAGCACATCACACAAAAAAAAATTGATTGTCAGCACTTTTCGGTGAGCTGCCTGCTGCCAACATTTTACCTCATTTGTCTATTTTGACTTGTGTAACACCAAATTAGGGTATTAGCTGTATAAGTGATTTTTGTATTTATTATTTTCAAAAACACTCAACTTGATTTCCCAAACTCGATTTTTGGCCAATAAATCGTTTTAAGAAGGAGCTATACCGATTCTAAGCCCTGGAATTTGCAAGCATCAGGTTGACACGCGGTAATGGTGCCCTGTGTGCCGATTTGGAAAGATGAAACGCTGAGGTGGCCCTTATTGGAACACTTGGCCGACAGGTGTCAGAAATAATCAAACACTTAGATCAATTACCTCTTCAGTATTATCAAATATGTAACAATTAAGCTTAATACTAGCCCACAGGATGTTCTAACTGCTTCCATTTTTGTCAGGAAGGGGATCCAACGAGGTGGGAGAAAAAGCGGTTTGCGAAGATCACACGGTGAGGACAGGTAGCAGGAGCCGGGATAAGAAGGCTACAAAGTTTGGAGGGAGAGGCGGCTCTTAAAAACAGCATATGACGTTCTCTGCTTTCCTGTTGCCCTTCTGGACACAGCGTGTACCCATGAACGCACCCCTGCAGGAGGTTGACATCTCTCCCATTGTGGGTGGCTTTTTTTTTCACTAAAACCCCAAAAGATCTCCTGTTTTAGACCGTAAAACTTCCAGATTATCAATTTCATTGCCTCTGTTTTTTAAATCATATTTCTGTGTTGTTTGGTGTTTTACTTGGACGATGGAAACTGCAGTACGATGTGAAATGACAGCCCCGATGTGCGGTTGTTTACACAAGGACCAAGCGTCCATTGACGTATGTTGAATTTCGTGCAATTGTTCGTGTAAAACAGTCACCAGCCGGAGCGTTTTTATTGCTTAGATGATTTGTGTTAAATATTGTAACTCTGAATTCCGAGCTCACTAGCGCACATAACTATGCTGCACTCTTGTGCACTCTTGTGAGACGCGTTTCTGTTTCTGGTGGTCTCTCATTGCTCTTCAAACTGCAAAAAAATGGGTTTAGTCGCCATACTTTGAATATTTGTTTATATTATGTTTTGGGGGCTATCTGTCAGAGGTGGGTTCAGAAGATCGGGGCTTCAGTCCCGGCATCTGCACTTTACCACAAAGCCTGACCCTGGACTGGTGACTTGACCTCTCTGAGCCAGTGAGATTCACGAAATGGGTGGGGGTTGGCGCTTAAAAAGGCGCTAGAAATATGCGGAAGTGCCAATGTCCAGTCCCTGCGGGGTTACAGCGCCGTTCAGTCTCACTGTCTCTATCAAACCTTCGGGTTCAAATAAAGATGGACAGCAGCCGCGTGAAAATAAATAATTTGACACTTTTTGGCAATATTCTTCTTTGAGAGCAGAGCCCCCCCGGACTGCCGTGTGTGCTCTTTGGCACCATATATTAAAACAGCAGCGCGGGAAAGCAGAGGTCTGGGCTGCTTGTGTGGTGATCTGCACAGAACTGAGATCCGCCCGCACTTTAATCAGGATGTATCTATTATCTCTTCTATCAATTATAAATAATATGTGATCGAGTACGTGTGGGCATCCTGTTCCGATCCAGACTGCACCTACTGTTGATAACTTCAGAAAACTCATTTCTAGGGCTTCCCTCTTCTGCATGTTTTGTGGCAAAGAGGATGATTGTGGATACATTTTGTATATATTTCCATAGGGTTTCAATGAAGCTCCACTATTTCTGTTAGCTGGAAACAATATAATGGTCTTGTTTTATACTGCGCGTGATAGCGCTGGTCTGCCCTTTCCAAGCGCTGTAAATAACTGGCTTTGTTGTATTATCCAATTTAAAGGTCCTCCATCTCGACCTTTCATTATTGGACCTTTCAATAACCACTATTGGCACAATGAGTTACCTGCCCAGGATCACACATTGTGGTCAAACGTTGAAGCCTGGATTAGAACCGTCACAATAATTAAAATATAGCTTTGATCGTGCACTGCAAAGATTGACTTTGAGGCAACGAGTGCAACTTCCTAAATATCCATTCAGTGAACACGCCTGTAAGGTAATTTTCTTATAAGTTTATTTAATTAAAAATAATTGGCTTGCCTCAGGAGTTTGGCACTGCCACATTCCTAAATTGTGAAAGCGCAAACCTGTCAGAAGTGCGAAAGCGTGGGCCGAATTTACGTACTTGGTGAGCGCGCGTGCCTTTCATTTATCACAACTCGGAAAACACAGAAAAATGCAGTTTTGTCAATGATGGAAGGATGGATGTGTATTCTGCCTCGGGTGCAAGACAAGTGTCTAAGAACTGGGGCGGAAAAACAGACTAAGAGCATCTTTTCATCGGGCATGCACCAGCATGTCTCCGGTGAAGATATATCAGTGTCCAAAACCTTCCAACTGTTGTGACTTGCTTTTAGAGGGGCTGGGGGGATCCAGGTCACGACCTGCAGAGACCAGTGCCACCCAAGGGTCAGTGGCGGTGGTGGTGTAATTAATAAAGCCCCGGGGAGGTGGCGGCCCCTGGGACTGCATGGGGGAGGCATGAGCCCCCCCACGCATTTTATTTTGGAAAAAAGCCCAGGGGAGGTGGTAGTCTCCGGGGCTGCGGGGGGCTGTGTGCCTCCCCGCATGTAATCAGCATGGCCCCGGGGAGGTGGCGGGCCCCCGCACTATATTTTTTGATTGCCCCCGGGACCTGGCCCACCCAGGGGCTGATTAAAACGAAGCGCTTCATTTTTTATTTTTTTTCGGCCGGATTTGCGCACCCAGCGTGAATTCGGGCGATTAAAAAAAATGCTTTTTTTGGCCCTGGGGGTCCTTCTGGGAACCCCTGAGTAGGCCTAGGGGGTCAGGGTGTTTCTACCCTGCCCCCTTTTCTTGTTTTTTAAACTTTTTTTACCTTTTTCTTGTGACTTCTTGTGACTTGTGACTGGTTTGGAGTGTTGGCAGCCAATCAGAATGAAGCTTGTGCTCGGGAGGGTTCGCAAATACTGCAAATACTGCAGTGCTCAGATATCGATATTTTTTATTTTTAAATTTCTCAGTAAATACTGTACAGATTTACACCATTTAAATCAAAGAGTGCACTCTGGACCAAGAGCTACCTCTCTGCCAAATTTGGTGTAATTCCGTTCTGCAGTTCGGGCTGCAGCCGCGACAAAAGTTCCTATGGAAATTAAAATGGAGAAAACGCGTTTTGGGACCCCCCTTTTTTCTTGGTCCCCGCTTGACGAATCACTCCGAAACTTTCAAGACAGGAGCTGACCGGAGCGGGCCATTAGTTTTGAAAATTTCGCAAAGATTCGTCAAACGGCGCCAAAAATATTGGCAAATCAAAAAACGCTTTTCCTATGGAAAGTAGGTCCTAACTATAACTGCCTACTGGCGATGGCCAGTAGGTAATATATATATTTATTACCTACTGGCGGTCACCAGTAGGTAGTTATAGTTAGGACCTCGTTTCTATTCAAAAAGTGTTTTTTCTTTTGAAAAGAAACACCCTGAGCAGGCCTAGGGGGTCCCACAGGGACCCCCAGGCCCAAAAAAAGCATTTTGTTTTAAGTTTTCAGCCGGAGTCGTGCTGGCTGCGCGAATCCAGAAGAATTTTTTTTTTAAATGAAGCGCAGGGTCCCATGCTTCATTTTCCTTAAGCCCCCATGTGGAGGCCCCCCACAGCCCCGGGGACTGCCAATTCCATGAGGCTTTTGCTCATAATGTGTGGGGGGCATGTGGCCCCCCCGCAGCCCCCGGGACCGCCACCTCCCCTGGGCTTTTAAAAAAAAATTGCATGTGGGGTCTCCTGCCCTCCCCACGCTGCCCTGGGGACCGCCACCTCCCTGGGGCATTTCTTATTATGCAGCACAGGGCCTCATGGGCCCCCCCAAGTCCCGGGGACCGCCACCTCCCGGGGCTAATAGTAATAATATGTGTGGGGGGCTCGAGCCCCCTCACACTGCCCTGGGGACCACCACCTCCCCGGGTCATTAATTATTGAAATGCGGGAGTCCGTTGCGGACCCCCTGCCCCTGGGACCACCACCTCCCTGGGGCTGCATACATGTTGGGAGGGGGGCCGTGCAGCTCCCCTCCTGGAGACCTAGATGGCCCTGGGGACCGCCACCCCCAGGGCTGGCTCCAGCAATGTCCCGGTGTGCCCACCCCCGGGACATTGCAGTTTGCAATGACAGGGCGGGAGCACGGCTCCCACCCTGTTATTGCAAACTCTGCTTTGCTTCGTGGAAGCGAGAGCAGGAAACCTGCTCTCGCTTCCATGAAGCAAAGCAGAATTGCTTTTGGACAAAGGGAGCTGCATGTCAGCAGCTCCCCTTGTCCAAAAGCAATGCCGGCTCCCGCAGGAGATGGGGAGCCATCTGGCCATTGGGTCTCCCCCCGCGGTCCCCAGCGTAAGGCCAGGCCCCGGGGAATGGGGTCCCCGGGGCCAGAAGTGGCCCAGGAAAGGGGGGCCACGCAGCCTCCCTCCCCTAATTAAAAAAATAGAGGCCACGCCCCGGGGAATGAGGTCCCCAGGGCCAGAGGTGGCCCAGGGAAGGGGGGCCAAACAGCCCCCTCCCCTAATTAAATTTTTTTTTTAAAAAGAGGACAGGCCCCGGGGGATGGGGTCCCCGGGCCAAAAGTGGCCCAGGGAAGGGGGGCAATGCGGCCCCCCTCCCGTTAAATAAATAATAAATAAAAGAGGCCTAGCCCCGGGGGATGCGGTCCCTGGGGCCGAAATAGCCCCGGTAGGGGGGCCGCGCAGCCCCTTTACCGTTTTTTTAATTTAAAAAAAGGGTCAGGCACTGGGGATGGGGTTTCCAGGGCCCAAAAATTACTAAGAGAAGGGGGGGCCACACAGCCCCCTTCTAAAAAATAAAATAAAAGCCGGCATCTCGCTGGAGGCACCGCCCCCTCCCTGCACCACTCTGCAAACTCGCCTCCTGGTGCGTTCTGGGTTGGGGGATTAAGTCCGCAAGAATGCTAAGGGTCCTTAGGGGCCAACTAGCCCACCAGGTACATCCAGTAAGCCCTACACAGCTGGATTGCTGAGAGTGGTCTGAGGCCACGCCCCCTTTTTACACCACTCTGCAAACGCACTTCTTGGCACACTGCTGGTGGGGCGATGAGGTCCTCTTGTGTCCTGAGGACCTCAGGACTGAAGTGGACTTCATCCCTCAAGCAGCAGTGCGCCAGGTGGTGCTTTTGCAGAGTGGTGTAAATAGGGGGCTTGGCCTCGGACAACTCTCAGCAATCCAGCTGTGTGGGGATTACTGGGGGTAACAGGAGGGCTAATTGGCCCCCAGGGACCCTCAGGAGGCATTGGAGACTTCATCCCCCAACCAAGAGCGTACCAGCAGGCATGTTTGCAGAGTGGTGCAGAAAGGGGGCATGGCCTGTGTCCACCTCTCAGCAATCCCACTATAAGAAGCTTACTGGAGATATCAGGTAGGCTAGTTGGCCCCTAAGGACCCCCAGCAGTGAAGGGGACTTCACTCCCCATTCAAGAGTGCGCCGGGAAGTGCGTTTGCAGACTGGTGGGCAAAGGGGGCATGGCCTGCTTTGAAAACTTACCAATGCCGCTGTGTGGGACTTACTGGAGGTAATATGAGAGGTAGTTGGCCCCCCAGGTTGTCCTGGGGGGCCAACTACCCCTCCTATTACCTCCAGTAAGTCCCACACAGTGGTATTGGTAAGACGTCTTCGGAGGCCATGCCCCCCTTTCTCCACCGCTCTGCAAACACACCTCCTGGCACACTACGGGTTGGGAGATGAAGTCCACTTTGCTCCTGAGGGACTTTGGAGGCCAAGAAGCCCTCCTGGTACCTCCTGTAAGTCCTACGCAGCGGAATTCCTGAGCGGTGGTCAGAGGCCCAGCCCTCTTTCTCCACCTCTCTGCAAACGCGACTACTACTTAAAGAAGCATTTGCAATGTAATAGGTTTTACATTTGCGAGAGTTAGAGCTATAGGCGTTGTAAATGTAAAAGTGTTTTACTAATGTTTCTTGGAGTGGAGTGGATGTAGGTTGTGTGTAGTGGAATTATGTGGTATGATGGGCAGTGAAATTATGTGGATAGACTTCGACTTTGATGTGGATAGAAGGTATGTGGTATTTAGTGTATAGGAATTATGTAGAGTGGGATTATGTGTTATGGATAGTAATTATGTGGTATGGTAGTCTGTGTTGTGGAGTGGTAACCTCCAGTTTAGTCTTCCTCATTTCCAAAGAAGCTAAACTATAAATTCAATGAGACAAAAAAAGAAGGAACCACTGAGGAGCACTTCTGGACCTAGTCAGAGATAAGAGCAGGGCCACTGGAATTATGCGACTGTTTGGCTGCACCGACTTTCGCTCAATTATACATTTTCCTCATTTGCCACATAATCCATCATCTGCTGCATAATCTGCAGATTTGAACAAAAAAAAACTTGTTTCTAGCTCAAACTGCTCAAAAACGACCAAAAATGCAGCGACAAGTGTTACAGCGTGGTGGAAGGCCCTTTGCAAACCTAGAATGGTCACCTGTTACTTATTGCTAAATGTGGGTATTAAATTGGTACTAATGGTGTGCAAACCACTCTTCCTTCTTTCTGCGTCTCTCTTGACTCTTTCTGCATTTCTGTTGCTTCTTTCTGCACCTTTCTTTTTTTCTGCACTTCTTTTGCCTCTTTCTGCTCATCTCTTCCACTTTCTGCACCTCTCTTACCTATTTCTGCACCTCTGTTGCCTCTTTCTGCACCTCACTTGCTTCTTCCTGTACCCCTCTTGCCTCTTTCTGCACCCTTCTTCCCTCTTTATGCACCTCTCTTGCCTCTTTCTGCACCCCTGTTTCTTCTTTCTGCACCTCTCCTGCCTGTTTCTGTACCTCTCTTGCCTCTTTCTACAATTCTCTTGCCTCTTTCTGCACCTCTGCTGCTTCTTTCTGCACTTCTCTTGCCTCTTTCTGCACCCCTCTTAACTCTTTCTGCACCTCTGTTGCTTCTTTCTGCACTTCTCTTGCTTCTTTTTGCACCCCTCTTGCCTCTTTCTGCACCCCTCTTACCTCTTTCTGCACCTTCTTTGCCTCAGTCTGCCCACCTGTTACCTCTTTCTGCATCCCTTTTGCCTGTTTCTGCAACTCTCTTGCCTCTTACTGCCGTTCGCTTGCCTCCTTTTGCACCTCTGTTGCTTCTTTCTGCACTTCTCTTGCCTCTTTCTGCACCCCTGTTGCTTCATTCTGCACTTCCCATGCTTTTTCTGCACCTGTCTTGCTTCTTTCTGCACCCCTGTTGTCTCTTTCTGCACTCATCTTCCCTCTTTCAGCACCTCTCTTGCCTCTTTCTGCACCTCACTTTGCCTCTTTCTGCATTTCTCTTTCTTCTTTCTACTCCTCTGTTGCTTCTTTCAGCAATTCTCTTGCCTCTTTCTGTACTTCTCTTGCCTGTTTTTGCACCTCTCTTGCCTCTTTCTGCACCTCTCTTGCTTCTTTCTACACCTCACTTGCTTCTTTCTGCACCCCTCTTGCCTCTTTCTGCACCCCTCTTCCCTCTTTCTACACCTCTCTTCCCTCTTTCTTCACCACTCTTGCCTCTTTCTGTACCTCTGTTGCTTCTTTCTGCACTTCTCATGCCTCTTTCTGCACCCTTCGTGCCTCTTTCAGCACCTCTGTTACTTTTTCTGCAGTTCTCTTCCTTTTTTCTGCACCGCTCCTGCCTCATTCTGTACCCCTCTTGCCTCTTTGTGCAACTCTCCTACCCCTTTCTGCACCCCTCTTGCCTTTTTTGCACCTCTGTTGGTTCTTTCTGCACTGCTTTTGGTTCTTTCTGTACCTCTTTTGCAAATTGCTGCACCTCACTTGCTTCTTCCTGTTCCCCTCTTCCCTCTTTGTCAACCTCTCTTGCTTCTTTCTACACTTCTCTTGCTTCTTTCTGCACTGCTCTTGCTTCCTTCTACACATCTCTTGCAAATTTCCGTATGCCTCTTGCCTCTTTCTGCACCCCTGTTCCCTCTTTCTGCTCCTTTCTTGCCTGCTTCTGCACTTGTCTTGCCTTGCTCCACCTCTGTTGCTTCTTTCTGTACTTCTCTTGCATCTTTCTGCACCCCTCTTGCCTCTTTCAGCACCTCTGTTGCTTCTTTCTGCACTTCTCTTGCTTCTTTCTGCACCCCTCTTGCCTTTTTCTGCACTGCTCTTGCCTCTTTCTGCACTTCTCTCGCTTCTTTCTGCACTACACTTGCTTCTTTCTGCAAATTTCTTGCTTCTTTCTGCATCCTTCTTCCCATTTTCTGCACCTCTCTTCCCTCTTTCTCCACCTCTCTTGCCTCTTTCTGCAGTACTCTTGCCTCTTTCTGCACCTCTCTTGCCTGTTTCTGCAACTCTCTTGCCTCTCTCTTCAGTTCTCTTACCTCCTTCTGCACCTCTGTTGCTTCTTTCTGCACTTCTCTTGCTTCTTTCAGCAATTCTGTTGCTTCTTTCTGCACCCATCTTGCCTCTTTCTGCACAATTCTTTCCTCTTTATGCACCTCTCTTGCTTCTTTATGCACCCCTCTTGCCTCTTTCTGCACCCTTCTTCCCTCTTTCTACAACTCTCTTCCCTCTTTCTGTACCTCTCTTGCCTCTTTCTGCACCCCTGTTCCCTCTTTATGCACATCTCTTGCCTGTTTCTGCAACTCTCTTGCCTCTTTCTATTTCTGCACCTCTGTTGCTTCTCTCTGCACTTCTCTTGCCCCTCTCTGCACCCCTTTTGCCTCTTTCTGCACCTCTCTTGGTTGTTTCTGTACTGCTCTTGTTTCTTTCTGCACCTGTCTTGCACATTTCTGCACCCCTCTTGCCTCTGTCTGCACCCCTCTTGCCTCTTTCTGCTCCTCTGTTCCTTCTTTCTCTACTTCTCTTGCTTCTTTCTGCAACCCTCTAGCCTCTTTCTGTACCTCTCTTGTAGATTTCTGCACCCCTCGTGCCTCTGTGTGCACCTCTCTTGCCTCTTTCTGCTCCTCTCTTGCCTCTTTCTGCAACCCTCTTGCCTCTTTCTGCACCTCTTTTGCTTTTTTTCTGCACTTCTCTTGCCTCTTTCTGCACCCCTCTTGCCTCTTTCTGCACCTCTGTTGGTTCTTTCTGCACTGCTCTTGCTTCTGTCTGCTACTCTCTTGCACATTTCTGCACCACTCTTGCCTCTTTCTGCACCTCTGTTGGTTCATCCTGCACCTCTCTCACCTGTCTGCAACCCTGTTCCCTCTTTATGTACCTCTTTTGCCTGATTCTGCAACTCCCTTGCCTCTTTCTGCACTTTTTTACCTCTATCTGCACCTCTGTTGCTTCCTTCTGCACTTCTCGTGCCTCTTTCTGCACCCCTCTTGCCTCTTTCTGCACCCCTCTTGCCTCTTTCTGCACCCTTCTTCCTTCTTTGTGCATCTCTCTTGCCTCTTTCTGCACCTCTCTTGCCGCTTTCTGCGCCCCTCTTGCCTCTTTCCATACCTCTTTTGCTTGTTTCTGCACTTCTTTTACCTCTTTCCATACCCCTCTTGCCTCCTTCTGCACCTCTGTTTCTTTCTGCACTGCTCTTGCTTCTTTCTGTACCTCTCCTGCAAATTTCCGCACCCCTCTTGCCTCTTTCTGCACCCATCTTGCCTTCTTCTGCATCTCTGTTGGTTCTTTCTGCACTGCTCTTGCTTCATTCTGCACCTCTTTTGCCTGTTTCTGCAACTCTTTTGCCTCTTTCTGTACTTCTCTTGCCTCCTTCTGCACGTCTGTTGCTTCTTTCTGCACTTCTCTTGCCTCTTTCTGCACCCCTCTTGTCTGTTTCTGCACCTCTGTTGGTTCTTTCTGCACTGCTCTTGCTTCTTTCTGGACCTCTCTTGCCTGTTTCTGCAACTCTCGTGCCTCTTTCTTCAGTTCTCTTGCCTCCTTCTGCACCTCTGTTGCTTCTTTCTGCACCCATCTTGCCTCTTTATGCTCCCTTCTTCCCTCTTTCTGCACCTCTCTTGCCTCTTTCTGCATCCCTCTTGCCTCTTTATATACCCTTCTTCCCTCTTTCTACACCTCTCTTCCCAATTGCTGCACCTCTCTGCACCTCTCTGCCTCTTTCTGCACCCCTGTTCCCTCTTTCTGCACATCTCTTGCCTGTTTCTGCAACTCTCTTGCCTCTTTCTACAGTTCTCTTGCCTCTTTCTACACCACTGTTGCTTATTTCTGCACTTCTCTTGCCTCTTTCTGCACCCCTTTGCCTCTTTCTGCACCTCTCTTGGTTGTTTCTGTACTGCTCTTGTTTCTTTCAATACCTCTCTTTCTTCTTTCTGCACCCCTCTTGCCTCTTTCTGCACCCTTCTTCCTTCTTTGTGCATCTCTCTTGCCTCTTTCTGCACCTCTCTTGCTGCTTTCTGCACACCTCTTGCTTTTTTCCACACCTCATTTGCTTGTTTCTGTACTTCTTTTGCCTCTTTCTGTACCCCCCTTGCCTCCTTCTGCACCTCTGTTGTTTCTTTCTACACTGCTCTTGCTTCTTTCTGCTCCTCTCTTACAAATTTCTGCATCCCTCTTGCCTCTTTCTGTACCCCTCTTGCCTTCTTCTGCACCTTTGTTGTTTCTTTCTGCACTGCTCTTGCTTCTTTCTGCAGCTCTTTTGCCTCTTTCTGCACTTCTCTTGCTTCCTTCTGCACCTTTGTTGCTTCTTTCTGCACTTCTCTTGCCTCTTTCTGCACCCCTCTTGTCTGTTTCTGCACCTCTGTTGGTTCTTTCTGCACTGCTCTTGCTTCTTTCTGGACCTCTCTTGCCTGTTTCTGCAACTCTCTTGCCTCTTTCTTCAGTTCTCTTGCCTCCTCTGCACCTCTGTTGCTTCTGTCTGCAATTCTCTTGCGTCTTGCTGTACCCCTTTTGCCTCTTTCTGCACCTCTGTTGCCTCTTTCTGCACTTCTCTTGCTTCTTTCTGCACTTCTGTTGCTTCTTTCTGTACCCTTCTTCCCTCTTTCTCCACCTCTCTTGCCTCTTTTTGCACCCCTGTTCCCTTTTTCTGCACCTCTCTTGCCTGTTTCTGCAACACTCTTGCCTCTTTCTGCGGTTCTCTTGCCTCCTTCTGCACATCTGTTGCTTCTTTATGAACTTCTCTTGCCTCTTTCTGCACCCCTCTTGCCTCCTTCTGCACCTCTGTTGGTTCTTTCTGCACTGCCCTTGCTTCTTTCTGTACCCCTCTTGCCTCTTTCTGCACCCCTCTTCCCTCTTTCAGAACCCCTCTTGCCTCTTTCTGCACCTCCGTTGCTACTTTCTGCACTTCTCTTGCTTCTTTCTGCACTTCTGTTGCTTCTTACTGCACCCATCTTGCCTCTTTCTGCACCCCTCTTCCCTCTTTTTGTACCTCTCTTGCCTCTTCCTGCAGCTCTGTTGCTTCTTTCTGTACTTCTCTTGCCTCTTTTGTACCCCTCTTGCCTCTTTCTGCAACTCTGTTGCTTCTTTCTGCACTTCTCTTGCTTCTTTCTGCATTTCTGTTGCTTCTTTCTGCACCCCTCTTGCCTCTTTCTGCACCCTTCTTCCCTCTTTCTGCACCTCTGTTGCTTCTTTCTGCACTTCTCTTGCTTCTTTCTGCATTTTGTTGCTTCTTTCTGCCCCCCTCTTGCCTCTTTCCGTACCCTTCTTCCCTCTTTCTGCACCTCTCTTGCCTCTTTCTGCACCTCTCTTGCCTCTTTCTAGACCCCTGTTCCCTTTTTCTGCACCTCTCTTGCCTGTTTCTGCAACTCTCTTGCCTTTTTCTGCAGTTCTCTTGTCTGCTTCTGCACCTCGGTTGCATCTTTTTGCACCTCTCTTGCCTCTTTCTGCGCCCCTCTTGCTTCCTTCTTCACCTCTGTTGGTTCTTTCTGCACTGCTCCTGCTTCTTTCTGCACCTCTTTTGCCTGTTTCTGTACTTCTCTTGCTTCCTTCTGTACCTCTGTTGCTTCTGTCTGTACCTCTCTTGCCTCTTTCTGCACCCCTCCTCCCTCTTTCTGCACCTCTCTTGCCTCTTTCTACACCTCTGTTGCTTCTTTTTACACTTCTCTTGCCTCTTTCTGCACCCATCTTGCCTCTTTCTGCACCTCTGTTGCTTCTTTCTGCACTTCTTTTGCTTCTTTCTGTACTCCTCATGCCTCTTTCTGCACCCTTCTTCCCTATTTCTGCACCTCTCTTGCCTCTTTCTGAACCCCTGTTTCCTTTTTCTGCACCTCTCTTGCCTCTTTCTGCAGCTCTCTTGTCTCCTGCTGCACTTCTCCTGCTTCTTTCTGCACTTCCCCTGCCTCTTTCTGCACCCCTCTTGCCTCCTTCTGCACTGCTCTTGCTTCTTTCTGCACCTCTTGCAAATGTGTGCACCCCTCTAGCCTCTTTCTGCACCCCTCTTCCCTCTTTCTGCACCTCTCTTGCCTCTGTCTGCACCCCTGTTCCCTCTTTCTGCAACACTTTTGCCTGTTTCTGCAACTCTCCTGCTTCTTTTTGAACTAATCCTGCCTCTTTCTGCACTCAAATGGGAAGTGCAAGCTGTCAAGTTTTAAGGTCTGCATGTTCTTGTGACTTAGTTATATGTCTACTTGTAAATGTATTCTTACATGTGTTATGCATCTGAAGATGGTAGCTTAAAAAGTGGGTAGCTTCTTCTATAGGTGGTTAAATGTTCTCAGTTCTGCTCTGTCATTCAGTTGCACAGGCAGACATGTCTTATGTATATAGGTGTTATAGAGCCCCCTCAAATATACTATTGAATACCCATGTGCCCTGTATTATGAGCAGAAAGAAATACATACACCTTTTTGTACACAAATTTACAGAGTATGCTGTTTGAAACACAGGTATTCAAGTGTTTGTATGTTTATTTTCATTTAACATGTCACTAGGTAAAAGCATAGACACGCAGGCATACCTTCACAAACTTTGTCAGACTTACAACAGTGAAATGCTTAGGATTGCTGTTTTATATTTGGTAGGTCTAACATTCTGAGCAGTCGATTAATAGTGAACCTTCAAGAGAAAAGTGAGGTTTAAGACATCTTCGGAGAAGGATTAGTGATTAGGGTACTTTGTATGAGTCTGTTGTAAGGTACAGTCAAAATAGGCCTCTATCTGCACCTCTGTTGGTTCTTTCTGCACATCTTGTGCTTCTTTCTGCACCTTTCTTCCTCTTTCTGCACCTCTCTTGCCTCTTTCTGCACTTCTCTTGCTTCTTTCTGCGCCTTTCTTCCTCTTTCTACACTTGTCCTACCTATGTAGGCATAGTTAGAAATTAGCATTTAATAAACCTTAGAAATTCACTGAAAAAAAACAGAGGTTTCAGGGATGTTATAGTTAGGGATTAGCATTTAAAAAACCTTAGAAATTCACTGAAAAAACCACAGGTTTCAGGGACGTTATAATTAGGATTAGCCTTTAAAAAACCTTAGAAATTCACTGAAAAAAAACACAGGTTTCAGGGATGTTATAGTTAGGGATTAGCATTTAAAAAACCTTAGAAATTCATTGAAAAAAACCTCTGGTTTTGTACGAGTGAAAGGTCTGACTAACTATAACGTCCCTGTTTTTTTCCAATGAATTATATACATATATATATATATATAATATATATATATATATATATATATATATATATATATATATATATATATATATATATATATATATATCCATCAATGATCAATGTGTCCCCATTATGGAGCATTTATAATTTGGAGGCCCACTGGAGGGTAATTTTAAAATGCATATTCAGTGTTGCAGCGCAGAGTCTACAAGAGATAGAACACTGTCTGAAAGGGACTACATATCCCAGCATGAACATAAGCTAACTCACCTGTAAACCTACTAAAGGTCAATTGAAATGTGCTGAGAAGTTTTGCCTTTGAGTATGTCTGCGTGCTCCCTGGCAGCCTGTGATCAAGGAGCTGTGCTCCGAAATGCGTAAGGCAAACAAAGAACTCTGAATTAAAAATGCCTTTTGCTTTTACTAGATCTTCTGTGAACTGCGTCTTTGAAGTGGGGACACATTGATGGACTTATATATATATATATATATATATGAATCAACAAAATGCCTTGAGCATTGGGAAGCACTCGACCTTGCTGTACCCTCCGGTCTGTATGTTGCAGCCTGCCATTAAGTTCCGCATTTCTTTAGGGTGCCGACGCGTTTCAAGGTTAACAAACCTCTTCATCTGGGCTGCACAAAATGACACTTGAAGCTCGCATTGCCTGAATCACGGCTCAATTTATTTCATTTCAAGCCCCTCCAGTGGGCGTGTGCTAAGTGCAACGTCACTGTTGAATCCTGGGACTCGAAGTCCTGTAATGCGAGAAAAACAGTTTCCTTTAAGTAAGTTCAAGTGTTCATTTTAAATCTGTGCTTTTTTCAAATGCCTTTAGTAGGCTGTGTCACTTAAAAACAGGCTCTTTATGCATCAGCAAGGTGCCACTCACGTCCCAAGTGGTCCTGGGGCTTCGGCCTCGTTCCGCTGGTTCACCTTTCATTCCAGCGGGTGATGGTGCCTTCCCCACGGCCAGGCCGCCGTGCGCAGTAAATGAATCAACAAAATGCCTTGAGCATTGGGAAGCACTCGACCTTGCTGTACCCTCCGGTCTGTATGTTGCAGCCTGCCATTAAGTTCCGCATTTCTTTAGGGTGCCGACGCGTTTCAAGGTTAACAAACCTCTTCATCTGGGCTGCACAACATGACACTTGAAGCTCGCATTGCCTGAATCACGGCTCAATTTATTTCATTTCAAGCCCCTCCAGTGGGCGTGTGCTAAGTGCAACGTCACTGTTGAATCCTGGGACTCGAAGTCCTGTAATGCGAGAAAAACAGTTTCCTTTAAGTAAGTTCAAGTGTTCATTTTAAATCTGTGCTTTTTTCAAATGCCTTTAGTAGGCTGTGTCACTTAAAAAACAGGCTCTTTATGCATCAGCAAGGTGCCACTCACGTCCCAAGTGGTCCTGGGGCTTCGGCCTCGTTCCGCTGGTTCACCTTTCATTCCAGCGGGTGATGGTGCCTTCCCCACGGCCAGGCCGCCGTGCGCAGTAAATGAATCAACAAAATGCCTTGAGCATTGGGAAGCACTCGACCTTGCTGTACCCTCCGGTCTGTATGTTGCAGCCTGCCATTAAGTTCCGCATTTCTTTAGGGTGCCGACGCGTTTCAAGGTTAACAAACCTCTTCATCTGGGCTGCACAAAATGACACTTGAAGCTCGCATTGCCTGAATCACGGCTCAATTTATTTCATTTCAAGCCCCTCCAGTGGGCGTGTGCTAAGTGCAACGTCACTGTTGAATCCTGGGACTCGAAGTCCTGTAATGCGAGAAAAACTGTTTCCTTTAAGTAAGTTCAAGTGTTCATTTTAAATCTGTGCTTTTTTCAAATGCCTTTAGTAGGCTGTGTCACTTAAAAAACAGGCTCTTTATGCATCAGCAAGGTGCCACTCACGTCCCAAGTGGTCCTGGGGCTTCGGCCTCGTTCCGCTGGTTCACCTTTCATTCCAGCGGGTGATGGTGCCTTCCCCACGGCCAGGCCGCCGTGCGCAGTAAATGAATCAACAAAATGCCTTGAGCATTGGGAAGCACTCGACCTTGCTGTACCCTCCGGTCTGTATGTTGCAGCCTGCCATTAAGTTCCGCATTTCTTTAGGGTGCCGACGCGTTTCAAGGTTAACAAACCTCTTCATCTGGGCTGCACAAAATGACACTTGAAGCTCGCATTGCCTGAATCACGGCTCAATTTATTTCATTTCAAGCCCCTCCAGTGGGCGTGTGCTAAGTGCAACGTCACTGTTGAATCCTGGGACTCGAAGTCCTGTAATGCGAGAAAAACAGTTTCCTTTAAGTAAGTTCAAGTGTTCATTTTAAATCTGTGCTTTTTTCAAATGCCTTTAGTAGGCTGTGTTGTATGTTGCAGCCTGCCATTAAGTTCCGCATTTCTTTAGGGTGCCGACGCGTTTCAAGGTTAACAAACCTCTTCATCTGGGCTGCACAAAATGACACTTGAAGCTCGCATTGCCTGAATCACGGCTCAATTTATTTCATTTCAAGCCCCTCCAGTGGGCGTGTGCTAAGTGCAACGTCACTGTTGAATCCTGGGACTCGAAGTCCTGTAATGCGAGAAAAACAGTTTCCTTTAAGTAAGTTCAAGTGTTCATTTTAAATCTGTGCTTTTTTCAAATGCCTTTAGTAGGCTGTGAACACTTGAACTTACTAAAAGGAAACTGTTTTTCTCGCATTACAGGACTTCGAGTCCCAGGATTCAACAGTGACGTTGCACTTAGCACACGCCCACTGGAGGGGCTTGAAATGAAATAAATTGAGCCGTGATTCAGGCAATGCGAGCTTCAAGTGTCATTTTGTGCAGCCCAGATGAAGAGGTTTGTTAACCTTGAAACGCGTCGGCACCCTAAAGAAATGCGGAACTTAATGGCAGGCTGCAACATACAGACCGGAGGGTACAGCAAGGTCGAGTGCTTCCCAATGCTCAAGGCATTTTGTTGATTCATTTACTGCGCACGGCGGCCTGGCCGTGGGGAAGGCACCATCACCCGCTGGAATGAAAGGTGAACCAGCGGAACGAGGCCGAAGCCCCAGGACCACTTGGGACGTGAGTGGCACCTTGCTGATGCATAAAGAGCCTGTTTTTTAAGTGACACAGCCTACTAAAGGCATTTGAAAAAAGCACAGATTTAAAATGAACACTTGAACTTACTAAAAGGAAACTGTTTTTCTCGCATTACAGGACTTCGAGTCCCAGGATTCAACAGTGACGTTGCACTTAGCACACGCCCACTGGAGGGGCTTGAAATGAAATAAATTGAGCCGTGATTCAGGCAATGCGAGCTTCAAGTGTCATTTTGTGCAGCCCAGATGAAGAGGTTTGTTAACCTTGAAACGCGTCGGCACCCTAAAGAAATGCGGAACTTAATGGCAGGCTGCAACATACAGACCGGAGGGTACAGCAAGGTCGAGTGCTTCCCAATGCTCAAGGCATTTTGTTGATTCATTTACTGCGCACGGCGGCCTGGCCGTGGGGAAGGCACCATCACCCGCTGGAATGAAAGGTGAACCAGCGGAACGAGGCCGAAGCCCCAGGACCACTTGGGACGTGAGTGGCACCTTGCTGATGCATAAAGAGCCTGTTTTTTAAGTGACACAGCCTACTAAAGGCATTTGAAAAAAGCACAGATTTAAAATGAACACTTGAACTTACTAAAAGGAAACTGTTTTTCTCGCATTACAGGACTTCGAGTCCCAGGATTCAACAGTGACGTTGCACTTAGCACACGCCCACTGGAGGGGCTTGAAATGAAATAAATTGAGCCGTGATTCAGGCAATGCGAGCTTCAAGTGTCATTTTGTGCAGCCCAGATGAAGAGGTTTGTTAACCTTGAAACGCGTCGGCACCCTAAAGAAATGCGGAACTTAATGGCAGGCTGCAACATACAGACCGGAGGGTACAGCAAGGTCGAGTGCTTCCCAATGCTCAAGGCATTTTGTTGATTCATTTACTGCGCACGGCGGCCTGGCCGTGGGGAAGGCACCATCACCCGCTGGAATGAAAGGTGAACCAGCGGAACGAGGCCGAAGCCCCAGGACCACTTGGGACGTGAGTGGCACCTTGCTGATGCATAAAGAGCCTGTTTTTTAAGTGACACAGCCTACTAAAGGCATTTGAAAAAAGCACAGATTTAAAATGAACACTTGAACTTACTAAAAGGAAACTGTTTTTCTCGCATTACAGGACTTCGAGTCCCAGGATTCAACAGTGACGTTGCACTTAGCACACGCCCACTGGAGGGGCTTGAAATGAAATAAATTGAGCCGTGATTCAGGCAATGCGAGCTTCAAGTGTCATTTTGTGCAGCCCAGATGAAGAGGTTTGTTAACCTTGAAACGCGTCGGCACCCTAAAGAAATGCGGAACTTAATGGCAGGCTGCAACATACAGACCGGAGGGTACAGCAAGGTCGAGTGCTTCCCAATGCTCAAGGCATTTTGTTGATTCATTTACTGCGCACGGCGGCCTGGCCGTGGGGAAGGCACCATCACCCGCTGGAATGAAAGGTGAACCAGCGGAACGAGGCCGAAGCCCCAGGACCACTTGGGACGTGAGTGGCACCTTGCTGATGCATAAAGAGCCTGTTTTTTAAGTGACACAGCCTACTAAAGGCATTTGAAAAAAGCACAGATTTAAAATGAACACTTGAACTTACTAAAAGGAAACTGTTTTTCTCGCATTACAGGACTTCGAGTCCCAGGATTCAACAGTGACGTTGCACTTAGCACACGCCCACTGGAGGGGCTTGAAATGAAATAAATTGAGCCGTGATTCAGGCAATGCGAGCTTCAAGTGTCATTTTGTGCAGCCCAGATGAAGAGGTTTGTTAACCTTGAAACGCGTCGGCACCCTAAAGAAATGCGGAACTTAATGGCAGGCTGCAACATACAGACCGGAGGGTACAGCAAGGTCGAGTGCTCCCCAATGCTCAAGGCATTTTGTTGATTCATATATATATATATATATATATATATATATATATATATATATATATATATATATATATTTATATATATACCCCACGACACCATCAATTTACTTTATCCCCAAAATCCCCAAAGACCCTTGCAAACCACCGGGGAGACCGATTATATCGGCGCGTGATGGACTTTTAGAACATACGTCACAATATGTAGATTATTTTTTACAAGGACACGTCCAATCTTTACCTTCCTATGTACGCGATACCAGTGACTTTTTAAACAAATTGAAGGAATGTATCTGGCAGAGTGACTACTTACTTAATTGCGCTTGATGTAACATCACTGTATACCAGTATTAGACATTGTGATGGTATTACAGCACTGAAATACTATTTGTCTAAAAGATCTGAGCACCTTATACAGCATAGTCAAATGCTGATTGAAATGGTTGAATACAGCTTAAACAACAATGTTTTTATGTTTAACAACATGCTGTTTAGACAAACAAGAGGAGTAGCCATGGGTGCCAGCTTCTCCCCCAGCTATGCATGTTTACACATGGGCTGGTGGGAGGAGCTGGTACTCAAAGTCAAACACAGGGAATATATGCAGAGTAATATCAAAACATGGCTTCGTTACATAGACGACTTGTTTTTGATTTGGAAAGGTTCACGTCAGACAGCGCTGGAGTTATTGAGTCACTTAATATGAATACAATGAATTTACATTTCACTGCCACGATAAGTGAACACACAGTTAACTTCTTAGATATGCAGGTGTATATCAATAACAACAAGATAGAAACAAATCTTTATCGAAAAGACACAGCAGGCAACTCAACCCTACATGCCCGCAGCGCCCATCCGAGACATTTGATAAACCGCATCCCATATGGGGAAATGCTAAGGTTATGGAGAGTTAACAGTGACCAACTAACTCTCAAAAAGGCACAGGAGGAGAGTACAGCAAGGTTCCGGGAAAGAGGATATTCACTTAAGACTATTGAGGGGGCCATAACAAAATCCATGATCCCAGACAGATCAGAGCTGATCAAGGACAAACCCAAGAAAATGTTAAATCAGCAGGGACAATACGTGATCACTAACACTCCTAAAAAAGAAGAGTTTAGGATAATCATGGAATATAGCAAGCAGAATAAGGAATTGCGCAGTATCATCACACGCAATTGGCCTCTTATACTAAATGATCCAGTGATCGGAACCACGTTACCTCACAAAGTCTCGATTACACATAGCAGGGCGCCCTCTATGAGGGACAATCTTGTTAAAACAAGCCCTGAATTGATAGAAAACTGCAGCTGGCTAAAGACACATAAGGGATTTTACAAATGTAAAACATGTAAACCCTGTCAACAGGGGATAAACACAACTACGTATGTAACCCCCTTCAGCCCCAAGGAGTATAAAATTAGCAAACTCCTAACATGCAAGACGGAGTATGTGGTCTATGTATTGGTATGTCCCTGTGGTTTACAATACGTTGGAAGTACTAAACTCTAGGCACATAAACGAGTACTCCAACACATTAGAGCCATCACCAATCAAGACAACACATACCCAGTAGCAAGACATTTCAAGGAGTACCATAATTCAAGAAGCCATGAATTGAAATATTTCCTTATTGACTCAGTTCCCTCAAGTAGGAGAGGAGGAAATAGAGAGGCCAAGTTACGTAAGCTCAAAACTAGATACATCCTTGAAATGGATTCCAAACAACCAGGGGGGCTTAACACGACTGAGGATTTACATACCTGCCTCTAGGAAAACATAATAAATAATGCAAACTGGTAATCATAAGTAAAAGGGATTGTATATATATACATTGGATGTTTTATGCTATTTATATATTTTTATATTTATATATGTATGTGTTTAATATTTAATATTTAATGTTTATATGATTGTGACTTTTTCTATTCCATATGTTGATAACAGCTGTAACACATAGTTCACATTTTACAAAAATACCATATTAAATACAAATATGATGCCCAGTATAGAAACACAGTAATATACAGTTCCAGGAAACATGAGGAAGCAGGGATCTTGAGGTATTTAAACCAAGATTATGGCAGACATGAAGGGTATTCACCCAATACCATCGAAACAGAGGTAAAAGAACATTAGAATCTCAAGAAAACGAGTAGATACAACAAATGTATCAATTGTACCATAAGAGAGAAAATACCTCCTTTTTTAACAAACACATAGCACTAAGGCACCTATTTTTATATTGCACTATTAGCACTTTGGTTCAGGTATCCGAATAGGGAAGGCTGACCTAATTTTCAACCACAGCAAACAGCATGGCTCAAAGGTACTTTGCACATTGCCCATTTGCACATATTTATTAAAATTGTATTTTACAAATAAACAAGTGCACAAGAGGGTAACGGTGATATGAAATTTATACCTACATTCATAGCAAGGTAACAGGTGAAATGCAAAATTTCCTGTATTTTAGCATCTACAGATTATCTTGTCTACATCAACTGATATTTTGCGCACAATGTGTATTTAATTATTTATATATTTATATATTCAAAAATTTATACTTGTTATCTGCAAATGTTGATAAAACTTTTAAAATCAAGTACTTGATTATGCCAAAGTTAAAACGCCAAAAACAAGTTGACAATTCATTAAATGAAACAATGCCGGAATTGTTACTATCAAAAGAGGTCCACACTACGTGAATTACATGCGAAGTATTTCTTCCCTTGTTATACCTGTTTTTACCTTTGCACTTTGCACTAAGCACAATGTCACTTTAAAAATGAAAAAACAACGCCGCAACGTTGTCATGTGATCAAGGCTCTTGAGGAGCTGAAACGCGTAATGGCGACATCGAAATAAACACCTGAATGAGAACTTACATTGTGGTCCGTGTCCGTGGTTTTAGAGGAAAATCCGAGCACCGACGGTGAGCGTGATATATATATATATATATCACAGGATTCGCCTCAGCAATAGCTACTCAGCTGCTCCAATTCCACTGTGGAAAGACGAAGAGCGGACCCAAAGTTCTTGGTGCAATTCAGTGAGTGTTTATTAAATGCCCAGCATATCCGCCATTACGCGTTTCGACCCCCACTCGGGCCTTGATCACATGACGCGTTGCTTTGAAACTGATCAACATTTAAAGTGACAGTGCAGGAAGTGATATGGTCAGCTAAGGTGAATAATGCATTGAAACTGAAGAGTTACTCAGTTCCACTTAGCAAGAGGTTCACTATGTGCAAATATGCATTAAAATAAATATCACGATAAATACATAAATGTATAAATATAATGATAAAAAATGCCTACATACTAAAAATCATGGTGTTAAAATTCATAGCATTGGAATAAAAATGGCAATTTAAAATCTATTAAAACATACCAAAATTGGATTTGTAAAAGCTAAAAAATGCCAAGATTATCATTACCAAATTGCATCAGAAAATCAAACACCATCAAAATTATTGCACTATTGTATTAAAAACATTATACAAGTTCAACTTCGTGAACAGGAATATTAGTACAATCTCGGCGTGTCATGATGTTTCACTCCTTGCTACTGTACTTAGTCGAAATCGAGCCCAAGTGGGCTGAGACAAAGCTTTCTAACATTATAGTCACCTAGATCTTAATACTTAATCAGTATACGTGAATCACCCTGTTGACCACCAATTAGTGCAAAAAATAGTGCAAAATATGAATTTAAATAATTAAAATGATGTAAATATGCGAGGGGAGGTTCTGTTTCAAAAAATATTCTCATATTAAAAGTTAAATAAGATGGAACTGATTTTAACCACTAAGTATATTACCTACTATCTCTGGAAATACTTCATAGACATGTATAAAAATCTTCACTGGCATTCAACCCTGATGGTGTCTTAGTGTCAAGCTCTAATATATATCTCGTTTCCAAGAGGCGCAACTTAGCCTCTCGGTTTCCTCCTCTTTTAAGGGGCAGGACTGTATCTATTACGAAATATTTTAGATGTACAGGGTTGTTAGTTAGTTAGTTAGTCCGATTTGTATAGCGCAACAGCTGCCTCAGCAAAGAGGCGTCCCGGCGCTTACTACTGGCAGACAACAAAAGACTAAGCCGCGGGGAAGAGATGAGTTTTTATAGCCTTCCTGAACGTCAAGTAGTTATCCAGACTACGAATATGCAGGGGGAGAGAATTCCAAAGCTTGGCCGCTAGATAGCGGAAAGATCGTCCCCCGGCACGTAGACGTTTTACCCGCGGGACCAGAGCCAAGCAAGCCCCCATAGAGCGCAGAGAGCGCAAGGGAGTGTAAGGTACCACCACGTCGGACAGAATACAAGGAGAGGAGAACTTTAAGATTTTGAATGCCAGGGAGAGGGCTTTAAATTCTATGCGCTTGGCCACAGGCAGCCAGTGTAATCGACGGATTACCCCCGAGATTGGCATCTACGCGGGAGACCCAAAAGGGCTCTGGCAGCTGCATTTTGGACCCTTTGTAGGGTTGTTCTCATGACATTCCTCAAAATGTCTGGCTACAGGGTAGGCTTGGTCTTTTTTGTTAATTGCCCTTATGTGCTGGAGTATCTGCTTATGGGCTGGCAGCTTGGTGCTGCCAATATATTTCAACCCACAGGGACACTCCAGCACATAAACTGCAAATTCTGTTTTACAAGTCAGTCTTTTGCTAATGATTGTACGATCTGGCTTGAAAGGACTATTATAATGAGTCTTGTTGCATGCAAATTTGCATGCTTTGCAGTTTGGACATTTTTAAAAACCTTTATACATTGTAAGCCAGTTAGTAGGTGATTTAAGTTCTGGACTACTCCTGACCAAACTATTGCTCATTGACCTGGATTTTCTAAAGGTCAGAACAGGCTTTGCAGGTAGATGTTTGCCAAGGATAGGGTCAATCTGCACCAGACTCCAGTTTCGATTTAAGATCTTTCTAAGAGCCTGGTGCTGCCTATTATAGGTAAGTATGATCCTGGGTTGCAGCTCTGACTTATCTGGGCTGGTTTCTACCTGACTAGGTTTGGATGCAAGGGCCTCACATCTAGACAGAGTTTTGGTTTTATTGATCGCCCTGTCTATGATGTCAGAGGCATACCCTCTTGCTTGAAATCTCTGTCTGCTCAAATTCTGGGCTGCCTCACAATCTTTCTCAGTGCTGCAAATACGCTTGATGCGTAGCATCTCCCCGTAGGGGATGCTTTGTATCAGGTGGCATGGATGATGACTACTGGCATGCAGCACTGTGTTGCCTGAGGTGGGTTTCCTGAATAATCTGGTAGCAATAGTATCCTGATCCAAGAATACCTCCACATCCAAAAAATACACTGAAGACTTACTAATAGTTGATGTAAAGTGGAGATTGAGACAATTGTTGTTAATTTGATCTATAAATTGCAATGCACTGGTTTCAGATCCTTTCCAAATTAAAAACAAATCGTCAATAGATCGTAACCAGGTCACTACATGCTGGTCTATTGTGTCTTTGTGCTGTCCCCTGAGGACCTGCTCCTCCCACAGCCCCATATGCAAACAAGCATAGCTGGGGGAAAAGCATGCCCCCATGGCAACACCTCTAATCTGCTGATAGATTTGATTATCAAACATAAAGAAATTTTGCTCCAAACATGTAGATATCATAGAAATTAACATTTTGTTATGCATGGAGAGGTACATTAGTCTTAAGTTCAAATAATACTCAATAGCTTTGAGTCCATCACAATGCCGGATAGACGTATAAAGTGATGTAACGTCTAATGTTATTAAAAGCAGATCCGGACTCCATGCGATGTGGTCAGTTTTTCTAAGAAAGTCCGATGTATCTTGTATAAACGATGATAGACCTCTGACCCAGTCTTGCAAAAAGTAATCCACATACTTAGATGTGTTCTCCATAATGCTGTTAATGGCAGAAATTATTGGTCTACCTGGGGGTTTACTAGCACACTTGTGAATTTTAGGAATCAGGTACAGAGCGGGGATGACTGGGTGTTCATTTTTTAAAAAGCGATATTCATCCTCACTTATCAGCCCCCCGCTCTTCCAAGCCAATAATTTCAAATAATAGTCATTCCATGCTGCTTTGACAATATGGATATTACTTTTCCTATAGCACTCTGTATCCGACAGTTGCTGCAATGCCTCTTCCATATACAGTTTGCGCGGCCACAGAATAACATTGCCGCCCTTATCTGATTGTCTCACAATTATATTATTGTCGTTCTGCAATTTTTTCATCAACTGTATATAACATATATTTTGTTTGTCAATCCCATGGCGGGCCTTGCTAGTTGTTGTATAGAGTTGTTTGAGTTCCTTTGTCACTAATTCATGATAAACGTCCAAGTTATCATGCAGCATGGTAGGTTGAAAGATAGACTTAGGCTTGAATGGAGTTTTTATCGTGCCGTTAAAGTCTGTGAGATCTAGGTTTGAGGTAGCGGTATCAATTGACAGTTCGTTTTGCAGTGACCAAAGTTCCTGAAACAGGTTCATGTCTCCTGCCGTTAGGAGCGAAGGGCTGCTTATTGATGTCTCCGTTGCAGTGACCTTATTCTTTGATTGTAGCATGTGGAATTTGTTAAGCTTTAATTTCCTCACAAATCTAAAAACATCCATACGAGTGTCCGCGTAATTAAAGCTGCTCACCGGACTGTAAGACAGTCCCAAACCCAATATTCGTTTCTCCGCCATTGATAGATTAAGATCAGTCAGATTTATTACTGAATTGGCGTCTGGAATTTGTTCTACTTCTGTTGGCGATTCCATCTTCCCCTCGTTTGTCTTTTGGTACTTTGCTTCCCCTGGTTTGCTGCACTTTCGTCTTTGGCTACGCTTGTAGTTGTTTATTTTGTTTTTGGGCCAGTCTGCCCTCGGGGTCTCAATGTGTCCCTTCGATCTTGGCATAAGCAGTCTACTTCCTGCGCAAGGGACAATTTGGTAAACTCCAATCCCGATGTCCTAGATGTTTCGCCTTCAGGTTCACTTTCTGCCGCAGAACTCAGATCTGATACTGAGGTTGACGCTATGGCTGCCTCACTGCCATCTTTTTGGAAAGCTCGTTTTTTATTTCTCCTCGCTTTAACAGCGTCATATTTACCGGCGAATGTAAATACCTGCCCATTCTGGTAGTCCGCCTTGTCTCTTTCAAATTTAAACGCCTTGCGTCTTTTAATAATGTCTTCATCCTTCTGCAAGCGTGCATACATGTCTTCCCTTAATTTTTTAATTTGTTCTGTCATGTCCAATTTACATATTTCTGCCTCCAGTTCTTCGACTTGAGCTTGTAGTTAGGCACGATCGCTTTCAGCGTATTTAACGAGTATCCCAACTAATTTGCTTGAGGATGCAAGATTGCAATCGGCCCATTCAGCAAGCATTTCGGGATCCGGATTGTCATAACTCGGTGCCAAGGTGATACGCAAACCTCTCGGCATCCTGCCCACCTCCAAGTAGCGGGATAAAGATTTGTGCTCCCACCACTTGGATTGTTCGGAGCGCATGAGTTTTTCCAGTTTTTTAAACAAATCTTTGGTGTTTGAATTTCCAATAGATGTGGTGCTTTGTTGTCTGCTCACCATCGACCCCCCAGCCGGAGAGTCATTAAACATAACATTAGCCGCCTCCTCGCGGTTGCGCAACGTGTTCGCGGACATTATGCTGAAAGTTTTGGCAAAAATGAGCAACTTTGAAACGGTCACAAGCTTTTAAGATAAGTATCCAAGCTTGCGCCGTGCACACTCCTCAACTGGACTATCTGTCGGGTCCTACCTTCGCGAATTGCCTGGCGCTTGATCCGGTCATCCGACACAGGTCCCGCCGACTTCGACCAACAGGCAGGACAGTCCACAGTGTCCAGGGGCTACAGCAGCTTACTCCTCGCCGGAGTCTCGATTACAGTTCCGGGTTACGAAACTGACTGCTTCCTGCCGCCATGCCCAAACAGAGGAGGGGTTACCGCTGGTACCACTGAAGCAACTCTGTACCTATTTATCACAGGATTTGCCTCAGCAACAGCTACTCAGCTGCTCCAATTCCACTCTGGAAAGACGAAGAGCGGACCCAAAGTTCTTGGTGCAATTCAGTGAGTGTTTATTAAATGCCCAGCATATCCGCCATAACGCGTTTCGACCCCCACTCGGGCCTTGATCACATGACGCGTTGCTTTGAAACTGATCAACATTTAAAGTGACAGTGCAGGAAGTGACATGGTCAGCTAAGGTGAATAATGCATTGAAACTGAAGAGTTACTCAGTTCCACTTAGCAAGAGGTTCACTACGTGCAAATATGCATTAAAATAAATATCACGATAAATACATAAATGTATAAATATAATGATAAAAAATGCATACATACTAAAAATCATGGTGTTAAAATTCATAGCATTGGAATAAAAATGGCAATTTAAAATCTATTAAAACATACCAAAATTGGATTTGTAAAAGCTAAAAAATGCCAAGATTATCATTACCAAATTGCATCAGAAAATCAAACACCATCAAAATTATTGCACTATTGTATTAAAAACATTATACAAGTTCAACTTCGTGAACAGGAATATTAGTACAATCTCGGCGTGTCATGATGTTTCACTCCTTGCTACTGTACTTAGTCGAAATCGAGCCAAGTATATATATATATATATATAATTCAGAAGTCAGAACCCCTTTCTAAGGGCCACATGGCAAGCAAGGGTTACTGGGCCTAACAGTGGGGGTTGAGGCCTTTTACTCCTGATTTCCTGGGGCTCGACCTACTATGGATCACGAGCAACTGGGCCAAGCACCCCTTCTGCACTTCATTGTCACTGGTAGCTGCAGTTGAGCAGTCAAGACTCTCTTGTGGGAGGGCAGATACTGGTTAATGAACACGACTCATAACTTAATAGGTGCACAGTACAAACAATAAATCAATGTCCAGTGAAATAGTTGCTTTTATCTAAACAAAAGAAGTATATTATTTCTAAAAAAACAAAAATATATGACATTCAGAAGTAACAACACACACCCCCTTGAGGTTGGGCTCTAGTAGTTTCCAGGCCAATCTCTGTCCCACCCTCCTTTTGTAATGTGTTTGGGGTTATTCCACAAACACTAGTGGCCGCATCTAGGGAATGTGCACTAATATGCTGTGCTTTTTTAGTCAAAAGTGTCTATGGTGCCGCAGCACTGGCAGCAGCGAGTCCCCCAGGGTCCAACTGGCCCAGTTTTCATCTTACCCACTCTCACAACACAGAGGAGTTCAGTGGAGCAGCAGGTGCCCTCAGAGCGAGCACCCGCGAGTCCTACTCAGTTCAGAGAAGTCAAGCTGCTCACTGTCCACGTAGTAGCACCCAGCAGCACAGGCTTTCTCTCCTGAGTGGCGCTGCAGGAGTCCTTCTCTGTTGTCGGAGCAGCTCCCTGCTCGCGAAGACCCAGTAAGTTGGCTTTACCCAGTGGGGGAGGGGGAATCCTTTCTTTGCTCCCGACTGGAGCCTAGTGAGGGTTCGACGTCATCCATGTCATCTGTGGCTGCCCTCCAGTCAGTCAGGTTCAGTTCCTTTGCAGTGCGGGTTCAACCAGCAGAACGTAGCCTCAGTCTCGCCTACAGGTAATGACCCGAATTCTTTGGCACACTGGTATCAGTATCCCCTCCTGGCATACGGGGTTGCCGCAGTACTTAGAAAAACATTGGCACCGATTTCATTGGTGCATGCACCCACTCTGAGATAGACATGGATTTCAGCGATTCAGAAGTAATAACTTTACTGATGACCCCCTCTGGCATACCGGGTCACTGTAGCGTGGTGATACGAGTTCGCCCAGGCCTGCTTCCTTCTCGGCTCAATCTCCAGTGGCTCTCTCTTGGCATATGGGTGTCAAAGAGTCAACACGGCACGGTAGCGGCCTCTCCCTCAGCGCCTTGAGACCCTCGCGGGTAAGTAGTGCGCTTTACAAATCTTGTGATTGATTGATTGATTGATTGGGCAACAGCCCGATCGGTGCATAGCTTCACACCTCGCAAGGCTTCTCAAAGGACCTCATTCCCTCCAACATTCTCTTCCTCACAGGGCACATTAGTCTTGGCTAGCAGGTAGGTGCTGGTGCCTCAGGCTCCAGGGCAGGTGATGATCTTGGTGTCCTGGGTGATGTCCTTTCACCCAGCAGAGAGACCAGCAGACCTTTGTCCCCAGTCCTGGTGACAGGCAGAAGTCTTGCAGAGCTTCCCCTTTTCACACATTCCATCTTGCTGCTTGGCAGATGACAAAGTTTGAGGTCTTAACCTCCACTTCTTACAGTCGATTTCCAGAGACCAAAATGTAATTTAGGGTCTGAGTCTTTACAATTATATGTGGTGTTTCTGCTTCTTTTGAAGTGGACCCTTCTCCTTTTCTTCTTTTCTCATGAAAGACTGTCTGTCCAACAGGGAAGAGTCTGGATCTCATTGTCCCACAACACAATTCATGGGAGTGACCAGTGTTCACAACTGGATGTCAGCCATAGAATATGTGCATCAAAAGGTTAATCCCAGACCCCAAGGCCTAGTCTTTATGATTCCCTTGTCAGCCCCATCTCCCTTCCTGAGATGTTTCCAGGCCCCTGCCTTGTGATCTATAACTGAATCAAAGAGCAGTATTTGAAGTGTGATGGGAGTCTCTTCCATTTTCCTACCAGTGTGTGTCTCACCCAGCTCACAGGAATGCAGCAATACACAAATCTGCATGGGGGGATTCATCTCCTCCTCATGTCTTCACCAGGCAGGCCTGGGTTTTCCAAAATTGAGCTCAGGGTCCTCCATGTAATGTGCCATTGCGGGCGCACTTACTCAGTGTACATTCACAGCACACTTACGGTTCAACACTCATACCTCCACACATTGTACCCTTACATGCACACATGCATTCAGCACACACACTCAGTCTGCGTGCACCAATCAGCGCTGAAGCCTTTTCATCTTTAGCCAGGGTGTATTTTTAAAAACACGTGCACTGCTTGCACATACACTTACTATGGGCACTACAGAACTCTTCACTCTTCATGTATTGTACTTCACGCAAGCACACATACACCCAGCCTATGCTGTCCCTGCGCACGCACTGCACAGCACTACATCTCTCATGCAATGCATTCTTCTCAGGCATACGTACACCTAGTACAGGTACTAACCACACATGCACTGCACAGTACTGCTCCATCCTTGTACTGTACACTTCTCAGGCACACCTACAACCAATGCAGAGTCACTACTCCGGCGCAGCACAGTACTCCAAATCTTGTCTGATGTAGGCCAAGGTGAGTTAAGCACACAGCAGAGGATTTTTTAAACAGGTGGGTAAGACTGTAGGCCTCACTCCTGTGACACAGGTAAAAAGGTCCTGTTCACTACTACTGATCACTACACGGTATGCTGCAGCCACAAAGCTTCTGCTGATTAACTCCTGGTGAAGGCAGTAGCCTTCCACTACCATGAGGGTAGCGCATTGGGCACCCTTCCTGGTCTAACAAGACCACAATCCATGAGGCAGGCATATGTTATGGCCCACATGCGTGATCCGTGTTTGCCCATGACAAAAAAAATCAATCAGCATTAAGGATACAGAAAACAGTACTGTTGGGCAGGGGTACAAATCTTTACCATGCAGAGGACCTTTCCGAACCAACAGTTGCGTTCTTTCTATCTTCTGTCTTTTTTCTTTCCTTACCTTACCTCCTTTCCTTCTTTCTTTCTTTCTTTTTTCTTTCTTTCTTTCTTTCTTTCTTTCTTTCTTTCTTTCTTTCTTTCTTTCTTTCTTTCTTTCTTTCTTTCTTTCTTTCTTTCATTCTTTCTTTCTTTCTCTGTTTCCTTTTCGCCTTCTTTCTCTTTCTTACTTTTTCCTTCCTTATTTCTTTCTCTTTTATTCTTTTATTATTGCCTTCTTTCATTCTTTCATTCTTGCCTTCTTTCTTTCTTTCTTTCTTTGCTTCTTTCTTTCTTTCTTTCTTTCTTTGTTTCTTAAAGCTAAGAGGCTTGCAGCCAATGCCCATCTGTTTGATTTTTTAAGTAGTTCCCTTCAGTGCCAGGGAGTACTATGGTAATGTGTGGGTTCTTTTTAACCCAAAAAACGTTTTTGCCTGTAGCAATTTATTTTTAAAATTGACGAGGGCCTGGCATATCCCCAAACAATATAGTTGTGCAAAAACCATGACAAAACAAAATAAGAATTTCCAGAAGGCTGGCGGCCAACTCCAGAACTAATGGCTTTGCCAAGGCTTGTGAGGTATTGACACCATTCTGTCACAGCTGAATACCACCAGGTTAAGACAAGGAATCTTTTTCATGCAACTTTCTTCAGCAGAATAGTTGTATTCTATTTCCCACAGGGAATGCATGCCAATCACAGATGTCTTTGAGAAATGGAAGCACTACCTACTCAGGGCTGACACAGAGTAATAATCTAGAAAGATCACAAAAGCCTGCACAGTGGCCTTTACGAAGATGGGCGCCATTGACTAGGGCTCGGTGGTGCTGGTTGACATTGAGCACTATCCTTGCTTCCTGCAGAGCCCTTCACCTTCCGGAGACATCCCATCCATCAGGGGATTGTCTGGAGGTTATTGCAGTTTCTGCTTTACAGCTCCAGATGCCACTAGGAAGGTAATAGGGAGACCTGAGCATCAACCCCTACCATGTTGGGGCTTAGGCAGCACATGAGCAGTGGAGAGACAGATTCATCCATCACTCCTCACCTGTATCTGTGCCTGGGGTCAGGGTTCAGCTCCGATAAAGACCCCAACAGGAGCACCTTAAAGCCATGGAACATTAGGAAAGAATGCTCCTCGCTGTCCTTGGTTGCTTGTTAATCCAGAACAAACTCTGTTGACAGGGCAAAACTGCTCTGTGATGCATAAAAGAGTGCCATGGGATACAATAAGGGGCACAACATTTCCCCCCTTCCTCCATCCTATGCTATGGCTATGGAATTGAGAGCTGCACACTGTGCCTTAGAAGCCCTGATGACCCCCCACTCAGCTGCCTGCCTAGAAAACAGATGTGAATGGAGTGAATGTTTGCATTCTACTTTATCCTGGCCACTATGCATGGCTACTTCTTTGATTTTTGTAGAGTGATGCCATTGTGAGAGCACAAGTGGGTGCTAAAACATTTTTATGAGTGGGAATACAAGGAGTTTGCTTCAATTATTGATCCCAGTATTCTTGTGACCTAGTCTGTCCTCTGGCCATCATTGCCCTGAGACCGGTTCAAGTACAGATGTTACATATAGAATTTAAATGACTGCTGCTGGATATACTTTGAGGTGCTTGGTGTATGAACTTTACCTCATACTACGCTTTCAAGTTGCGGTATGCACATTGAGTTACTACTGCTACCTGGCTTGGCCTGCGAAACATGTTATCATTGAGGGGCCCCCCTCCTGGGGCGTATTAGGCCCCAGGGACCACCACATCAGTGATGTCACTTACCTTAACATGAGTGATGTAATATGTGAGGTCATAAGCAGTGCACTGCGAGGGCGTGAGTTATAGTTAGCTCAGGTAACTATAACTGCCGAATCTCACTGGTTTTGTAGGAGTGAAATCTGAGCCTAACTATAACGTCCCTGGAACCTTTGGTTTTTTTCAGTTAATATATATATATATATATATATAGGCAGAAGACTGAAAATAAAAAATACTTGCACCATTGGAGGTCTGCACTCGTCTTTGTTCCGCTAGCAGCAGGATGTATCACGAGGAAAAATGATATATATATATATTTATATATATTCCAATCGAACTTGCTCACACAAATGAAGTCGCCACTCACAACGCTATATATATATATATATATATCAAAGCTCCAAGAGCACTCAACGTACAAGGAGCACTCGGACAGCAGCCACAAGCAACAAGCCTTAGAAGGTATGCGCACATCCAGCATACCGATTCTATGAGCAGCTCGACCGCCGTTAATGCCTGACGCATTTCTGGAGTATCTCAACTCCTCCTCAGAGGCTTCGGCAGTTCGAAAAAAGGCGGGACACCACCCTGTCATATAAATACTGAATAGTATGCCCTGGATGGGCTGCTCCGTCACGTCTCAAACGTAGTAGTCTTGGATTTGCAGTGTCCATAATAATTCCACAGATGGTAAGCGCTGCTTTGGGGATGAAGTCCACTTGTGTCCTGAGGTCCTCAGGACACAAGAGGACCTCATCGCCCAACCAGCAGTGTGCCAAGCGGCGCGTTTGCAGAGTGGTGTAAAAGGGGCATGGCCTCGGACCACCTCTCTGCAAACCAGCTATTTGGCGCTTACTGGAGGTACCTGGTGGGCTAGTTGTCCCCCAGGGACCCTCAGTATTCATGGGGACTTAATTTTCCATCTTACAACGTGCCAGTGGGCGTGTTTGCTGAGTGGTGCAGGGAAGGGGGCGAAGCCTCTGGCGTGATGCCGGCTTTTTTTTTTTTTATTAGAAGGGGGGCTGTGTGGCCCCCCTTCTTTTACTATTTTTGGGGCCCTGGGGACCCCATCCTCAGGGCCTGACCCCTTTTTAAAAAAAAAAAAAAAAAATGGGAAGGGGGCTGAGCGGCCCCCCTCCCTGGGCCAATTTCGGCCCTGGGGACCCCATCCCCCGGGGCATGGGCTCCTTTTTTCATACATAATTAAAGGGAAGGGGCGGCGTGGCCCCCTTTCCCTGGGCCACTTTTGGCCCCGGGTACCCCATCCCCCGGGGATTGGCCTCTTCTTTTTTTAAAATATTTACAGAGAAGGGGGGCCGTGTGGGACCCCCTGAGCAGGCCTAAGGCTAACCCTGGGCGTAGGACCACGCTACGCTCACGTAGTTTGCGTAGTTTGCGCAACTACGCGCTACGCGAATTGCACGTAGCACAGTGCAAAAACGCGTAGCGGGCATTTTTTGCTTGCTCGCGGTCCTCAACGTCAAGTTGGCGACCGCGAGCGAGCAAAATGACATCCCGGCGAGACTTTTTCCTCGTTCGCGATCAGCAACATCAAGTTGCCGATCGCGAGCGTGGAAAATAAACCTCCCGGCGAGATTCTCAACGCGGGGAGGTCAGGTTTCTCATTGCGAGTGGTCGCGTATGCTCGCGACCGCTCGCGATGAGAAACTACCAGTCCGCGTTGAGAAAACTGCTGCTCGAGTACACATCTACTCGAGCGGCAGAAAACGACCGCTTGCACTGTGCAAGATGCCGTTTGCAATGATTGCACAGTGCAGACAAGCATCCGGCACTGTGCAATCAGTGCGAACAGCATTTTCCCTACCGCACTACGCAGTTCGCGTAGCTACGCGTAGCTTGCGTAGTGCGAAGTGCACTTCGCGTAGCTACGCGTAGCGCGACTACGCGAACTACGCCCAGGGTTACCCAAGGCCTTGCACTTGTCGCATTTGCTGAAGCCTTTTTGGAGTTCCATAAGCCTTGGGTTGTGGTCTTGTGTAGTGGCTGTGTACTAGTTTGTCGCTGATTGACGGTGCCTTCCTGTACGTTATATTGGTTTTGTTGCCTAGGATTTTTTTCATATCTGGTTCTTTTAAGAGGACATTCCAGTGTTTGTTCATAATCTGGAAGATTTCATGATGTTCTTTATTGTAGGTCAAAATGAGTCTGATTTCTGAGTCCTTTCCCTTCTCAGATCTTTTGTTTAGCTCTTTTTTAGTCATCAATGTTTGTTCTCGAGATACTTCTTCTGCTTTTTTCATGCCTGCCCTAATGTATGCTGGTTTGTATCCTCTTTCTTTGAATTTACGTGCGGTTTCTTTAGTTTTGATTTCCAATTCTTCCACATCCGAGCAGTTCCCTTTCATTCTAAGGAATTCGCTGTAGGGTATGCTTTTGATCAGAGATGTAGGGTGAAAACTGGAGCCATGTAGGATACTGTTTGTCGCAGTCGGTTTGCGATATGTTGTTGTTTGAATGTACCTTGATCCACATATACTTGTCTGTCCAGGAATTTTATTGAGGTGGCACTTACGTTATACGTGAATTTGCAGGCCTGTCTCGTTGTTGTTTAATACATTCATGCATTGTGTGAACTCCTCACTCGTTCCATTCCAGATGATAAAGAGGTTGTCTATAAACCTCAGCCACAGCATTATTTTCTTTGTGCATTGATCTTTATCCTCTCCCCAAGCTACCATCTTTTCCCACCATCCCATGGTCAGATTCGCGTAGCTTGGGGAGAAGGAAACTCCCATCGCGGTTCCACACATTTGGCAATACACTTGTTGGTCAAATATGAAGATGTTATTTTTCAAACACAATTCCGCCATGTCTTTTATCATCTTTGAGTGGGCCATGTATTTCAAATCTCTTTGCCCCAAGAAATATTCCAGTGCTGTGAGGCCCATCTCATGATTGATTGACGTGTACAGGGAGACTACATCAATAGTGGCTAAGAGATAACCTTCTTGCCACTGTGTTTTGTCCAATATTCTCAAGAAGTCTCCCGTGTCTCGAATGTATGAGTTGAGAGTGGTTACAATTGGTGCTAAGAAATAATCCACATATTCTGACATTGGTTCGTATAGACTGTCACAGCTCAAAATTATGGGTCTTCCTGGTGGTCTTCCTGGTGGTTTTATGCACTTTCGGAAGAAAGTATTTGGTGGGCTCCGTAGGATTGTCCTTCTTCAAGAATCTTGCCTCTTCGTTGGTTAAAAGACCCTTATCAAACCACTCATCAATTTTGGTATGCAGATTTAGTGTTAATTCATTGGTGGTATATCGTTGTAGTTTTTTATAGTTTTCTTGTTTATTTAGTTGTCTCAGTGCTTCTTTTTTATACTGGGTTTTATCCATCAGTACAATGTTACCACCTTTATCTGCTGGTTTTATTTCGATGTCTTGATTATTTACCAATTCTTGTAATGCGAGTCTTTAACCTTTAGTTAGGTTCTCTTCTTTTTGTGTGTGTGTCTTATTTTGGAGCTGTTCCAAATCTGTTGTTACCAGGTCATAGTACAGGTCAATTCTATTTCCAGGGGTCAGCAATGGACAAAATTTAGACTTTGGTTTGAAAGGTGTTTTTTCTCTACAGCCGTTCGCTATCTCCAGTTCCCTCAAGATCTCTGATTCAGGCATGTCTTTGTCCTCTAAGTTGTGAGCTAGATCATATATCGTTTTGATGTTAGACGCTGCAGCTATTGATACACTTGTGTCAATTGTACTCTCAGGGGCATATTCACAAGAACGTGTGATAACCACCGCAAGTTTAGCTTAACGCAACTTCTCACATCGCAGTCCATCGCGGGAAAACAACACTGTGTTAATGTAGCTTTCTCAACCTGGCATCACCATGCAATAGTCCCACGATAACACGTCAAATGACCGCATTAAAAACAACGCGACGCCGAAAAAATGCGAAACACCAACGCGAATAAAGTTGCGATGAGGCCAACCACGAAAAAAAAACAGCGACAACCAGCGATAGGCCTGCAATCCCCACGCGTCTGGCGGGAAAATGCACCATAAAAGCTGAACAAGAATAACACACCATGAACAAATCAAACTGCGCAGCAACATGGATGCACCCGGAACGAGTGCCCAGATCAACGCGAACCCCACAAGCCCCACAGACCACCAGCAATGAACCTCGGGGGCGGGGAAGGCCAAGGAGAAGAGGAAGACTGGGTACAGTCCGCAGGAAAACCCAATCGTCGTCACGGAGGTGACAGAGCACCACCAACAACTGTCCGTCACCACCACCGTGTCATTGGCAATACAGACGGAAAAATGGCATCCCATCGTGAATGCAGTCGGAGTGCCCAAGAGGTCAAGATGCGCTGGCATGATATCAAAAGCCAAACCAAGCAGAAACCCGCTGCCAACAGGAAGGCAGCAACGGCGAATGGAGGTGGGAGTCCTGCGCCACAGGAAGAGCTTGAGCAAATGGTGCCCACAGTCATCAGTGTGGAGACGGTGCAAGGAGTCGGGAGTCCGGACACTGCTCGACATGACCTGACACAACAGCAACAGGGTGAGTAACGAACAGGGACTGTGGGGACGGGGGGGACGGGCACAATGGCACACATGCACAACGACGTTTAGCACACCGCACACCCACAATAACCCTGGATCATGTCCCTGATCCCCGTGGCACACTGCAGCACACATACAGACATCAAGTAGGCCCCCGTTCACCATGTGCCCAAAGGGGTCCCACCCCACACAACACCAATTACACAACACACACATGCACCCGTACGAAACACAGCAAAGATGCGTATGTGAGAGCCACACTGACAATGCAAGTGACACCACATGACCAGCAGCATGGCTGGAGTACAATCACCATGACACTGTGCACGCCACAAGACTGAGGTGGCTGAGTGTGGACCACATCCGGAAAGGAGCAGGTCACACTCTGACACATCCACCTGCACAAACAACCACTGACGTCAACAATACATCTGCAGACAAACAATGCACAAGAGTACAAAAACCGTCCAAGAGCACAAATGACCCAAGTCGCAAACATCACAGCACCGCAAAAGCACAAAAGCCAAAGGCACACCGCCTCCAAGGGATAAGGGGCAGCAAAATCACAGCTGCAGGTGCGACTCCCACACAAAGCAGCACACACACATAGCAATTACAGCACACCCATATGGACGACAATGTGGTACACAGCCCAACACCTACACTGTAGAACAGAGGACACAACTGGGTCCGCCTGTGCGTAGAAAATGGCCAATCACATCTGACATAGCAGGAAACTGTGAGATGCAAAGGTACGTGTACAACCTCACCTATGTCATGTAGTCCAAATGTCCACTGTCCCGCATCAAATAGTCCGCCCCTCCCAAACAGTCACAATGTACATTGTCATGAAGTCTGAATGTAAAGGTGAACAATGCGGCAACATACATGCCAACACAATGTCAACAAGCATCTCCCCCCACATTGCAGAGGGACAAACAACACCCCCGGCAGAACAGACCAGACAACTCTACAGTGATGCTGAAGAGGACCACCACACCTCCAACACCTACGCCACACAACAGTCCATGGACATCTAAGGCAATCGACCTCCAGGAGCAGGGCAGCACCGCTGCATCGAGGACACCCCACCCCCTGCACAGACAACACAGCTGGACGCACCCACCACTCCGGCTGGCTCCCAGCAGCCCACACAAGCACACATCGCATTCCAAGGCCAGGTGTCAGACTGCCAGAAGGGGGTGGCCAAACATGTGCGGGTGGGCCACTACCTCATGGAAGCCGAACCAGATCACATACGTGGGTGTCCAAGTCCCATCAGGGCCCACCAACACTCCCCAACGGAGACCCACACTGAGACAGAGACACATGCCTTTGCACATTTCCAGTACTGAACCATACCCAGAGCCACGGGATGATCATCCACACCCCCACGCCGGACTGGCGTATGCCAGCCCAGTACACTCCTTTTACGTATTCAGTGGGGGACGACAAAGCTACATGTGCAATGTCCCACCCGCTGCCTGCGGTGACATGGCTGCGTCCTCTGTACACGGCACAATGTAATGTCGTAGTGCCCGGGGCACAAATGCATACATCATGAGCACATGGACACACACAGATAGTTCGTTGAACTGGCCACGGGCACATGCGCTCGACACCTTTATTGGCATGGTCACATGTACAGTGACGCATGTGCTGGATGTGTGTGGGGTGAGTGTAAGCCAGTCCTCATGGAGTCATTGGTGCTGGCAACAACTTGAACAGTGATCACAATTGAAGCTGAAACATAAAACACCAGCACAACAGAAACATCTGTGAAGCATCATGGTGGTAGCCGGAGGGAGTACAGTGTTCACCCAACATGCAAGCAGAATGTTCCTTGATTTGTGGTGCACTGAGTTAGTTTCACCTGAAGAGCTGAGCAGGGTACCAAGCTGATGATGGCCTCCATGACAGGTGTGAGCAACTCTGACAGTCTGGCAGTAAGACACCTCCGACTCTGGCACCTGTCGTTTGGAGTCGGTCCTGGCGGTGGTGGCGTGTGCATCCTATGGTGATGCGACGTCCGGGCAGGTCAGGACTCGATGTGATGTGTGAGCCAAGGTAGACCGCAGTTGAGGCTGGAGGCAGCGGACAGCGCAGGGCCACAGACACATGGCGTTGATGACCCCCAGACCATCGACCCAGAGGCCATCCAACATGCCATCAGACTGGGGCCATGGTTTGAGCTGCACAGAGTCAGTGGCCCTGAATGCACTGCGGCCGGCACAGGCACACCGCCACGGGACGGTGACTTGCGGTGCAGTGAGATAGGGCCACGCAAGGTGAGCGGGTCCTTGTCGATGGTGAAGGTGAATGTAGCGGAGGTTTGCGGGGGACCGTGGAAGGTGTCCTCCAGGGCATGATGCAGAGGGCAGGAGCCGGCCGGAAGCGGCAGATGGAGGAGTGGAATGCTACAGCCCCGTTTTGGCCACATAGTCATTATCACCAACCTGATGATGATGACAACCCCCAGTCCATGGACTCAGTCGCCAACAAATCTCAAGAAGAAAGTGTCCATGGTTGTCGGGGAACAGACTTAGTGGCATCGGAGCTGACAGGGGATGCAGTCTGCGAGAGGCCAGTACAATGGTATCAGGTCTGCCATGAATGAATCATGACTGAGTTCCCAATGTGTGCACTACTCGCCCGATGTGTAGTCCGGAGGCAGCGGCCAGCACGGGACAACCGCTGTTCAGCAAGCTCCTCCTGGAACACTGACACACGGCGTTGAAATAGCATGTGGGGATGACTCGTGGTTGACTGAGGCAGTAGCGACAGAGCTGAGCGAGTGTTTGGCCAGCAACGATGCTGTGTCCTGCCTGGTACGGACTGGCATGGATTTGTGTGGGGCCTGCAGGACCGCAGTGTAGTCCGAAGGCATAGTCATCAAGGGCCCACAGACACATGTGGTTGGGATGCCATGCACATACTTTGTGTCACCACATCGAAGGGAGTATAGTGATATAAACTCCGCCATAAAGTGTGTACTCTGCCATAGCATAATCAAGACTCAGTTCCAAATGTGTGACCTACTTGAGCGTAGTGTAGGCCGGAGGCAGCGGTGGTGTACGTCAACAAAAAAGGAGTAAAGCGGGCCTGTGTCGCGGAGGCCGTGATGGTCTGAGGAGGCTGCGAAGGTCGCGGGCCTTGGGCTTGGAGCTTGCGCCGGCACGTGGTGGACCCTCTTTGACACACGCCGGTGTCGGCAGGTGAGCAGTGAGGCCTGACTGCGCAGGGGCGGGCATGATGGCTCCGGGGACCAGCGGCCCGGGGTGCAGCAGGCACACAGGGTCACAGACCACACCGCTCACGGCGACGGCCTCGTGGCGGGGTGGGAGGCGCCGCCCTGGCAGACACATTGGGCATTCCGGAAGAGAACCACGCCCAGTGCTACGTGCTTTTTATTCACACCCCTGTGCTGGCCTGGCATACGCCGGGCCAGCCCACTCCGCACACGCTTATGGGGGGGACGTCACAAGCTACATTTCCGCGATCTTCCCCATTGGCTGGGGTGACATGGTTGCGTCCACTGTCACCGACACTCCAAACACCAGCAGTGCATGTAGACATGGCTGTGTCTGTGGTCTACATACTGCAGTCTGTCCAGCACATCTCCGCCACACTTGGCTTTGTGTACATACTCATTCATGGGTCACTTGCCTCCTTCGCACATGCCTGGTTCCCACCTCTCCCCACATTCCGGTATTGTGTGGCTGAGGTGCCATGCCGTCGATGGCTCATGTACATGGCTGACCAAGGTTGCCACAGTAAGTTGTGCTGTCGTGTCTGGTGGGTGGGCATGTTGTTTGGCATGTTGTATGTGGGTAGTTGGCCATGACATGGGTGGGGAGTCCCCTGTGGTCCACTATTGCCTGCACATTGATGGGATGCGTGTGCTTTCTGTTGGGGTATTGTGTGCGGTGTTGGCAGGGGGCACAAGTGGGACAATCATGCAGTGGATTGCCCCCGACACATGCGGGGCTCCAGCTATGGCGTATAGTCCTTGCTTGGTCTCCAGCTGTTCCTGCGCATTGAGGGGGACGTATGGGTGCTGTGGTCCTGAGCTGGTGAGGGCATCCGGGACAGGTGTGAGGAACTTGGATGGGGCTGGCTGTGAGACTCCTCCGACTCGGGCAGTTGTTGTTTGGGAGGGTACCAGAGGCCAGCAGGTGCAGCACAGCCAGCAGCTTTGACCGCGGAGGGATGTTGGTTGTCCGCTGTGTTTGTACCGTCAGCCTGTGGGCAATGATGTTCAGGATGCGGAGGATGGTTGTCCTTTTGGGCCTGTAGTGGGCATTGGCATTGTCTGGTGTTAGGTCTGTGGGGCTGGTGCATTTCCTGAAGGTCCGCTGTCTTTGTCTGTGCTACCTCTGTGGTGGTCCGGGGGGGGTGGGGGGGTCCGTTGGGGGGGTGGCGGTCCTGGGGGTGGTGGCGGTGGGTGTTGTTGCCCTCTGGGGGCTCCAGGGTGCATGGTGAGTGGGTCCATGGCATCTGTTGTTCTTCAGGTGTGGCTGTGGGCTGGGCTCCCTTTTCTCATGCAGGTTGACGTCCGACTTTGCACCAGGTCAGAGCAGGTGTTCATTTCCTGCTCGTAACGCGCCGTATCGCCTGTTTTGTGTTCCTATCACAGATGTGGCTGGTCGATGATAATGTTGCGTTGTGGTGTTGTCGCGGCTTATTGCTTGGGAACACCTACTCTGCATCTCATTAGCGTTAGTTGCCAGGGTCATCTGTGGCAATGTTTTTTGCGACTGCTTTCGCAGAGAAACTGGTGTTATGGGCTGTTAGCACCAGCTTGTGAATGGGGCGATAAATTTAGCGCGACTTTGGATGCGTTAAAGTGCCGATAACTCGGCGGTAGCTCCTTGAGAATATGCCCCACAGTGTCTATGATGGGTGTCCTTTGGCTTTTAGCAAAGAATTGGGCCAATTTTAATTTGCGGATAAATTTGAATGTATCGATTTTTGTTTCCACAAAATCATAATGTTTTTCGGGGGAAAAGGTCAGCCCCTTGTTTAGGACTTTCTGTTGATTTTTAGTCAAAGTGTGTTTCGACAAGTTTATGACTAGATTATTCATTGTTTCCGAATTTTGTTTGGGACTTATTTCCGCTGTTTGCTGCGTAAAGGATACCGATTTGTACTTCCTGAGGCTTCTCCTTGTTTTTCTTCGTTTGAACGTTCGGTTGTTTTTCCTCGTCCACGCCCTCGTTTTTGTGCTTGTCCTCTCCCCCTTCCTGTGTTCCCAGGCCTTTGGTCTATGTATAAAAGTATCATTTCCTCTAAAAAAGACATTTTCCTGGTGGTAGAGGTAGCATTTTCTCCTTCACTCAGTTCTGTATCAGATTCACTTACTGTTGTATCCAATTCATTTCCTCTGATCTGTCTTTCTGTTAGTTGTTTCTTCAAAATTGTGAATCTTTTGGCGAAAGTGAATATGGTGCCTTCTTCATAGTCTTTCTCATCTCGTCTAAACTTTCTTTGTTTCCTTTCTTCAATTTCTTTTTCGTATTTATCCAGTCTTTTTCCATATCTTGCCTGTTTTGATTACTTTCCTCCTCTTGCTTTAACCCCTTCGCTGCTAGGCCTTTTCCCCACCTGTGCTAAGCCATTTTTTGGGCTATTTGGGGTAGTTCGCGCTTAGGTCCCTGTAACGTTTTGACCACATAAGGTATCCATGCCAAATTTTAGTCCTTTTCTTAAAAAATCATGGGGATTCTAAAGGTACCCAGGGTTTGTGGATTTCCCTGGAGGGGACCCAGAAATGAGTCAAAATACAGCTAACATTTTGTTTTTTTTGGGAAAAATGCGAAAAAAGTGCTACAGATGAAAGCATCTTGATTTTTTCCCTGCAAATGGCATCAACAAAGGGTTTGTGGGGATGAAATCACCATTTTCCCAGCTTTCAGGGACTAAGCAGACTTTTGTCAGAAAACCAACATTTTTTACACAGTTTTGGCATTTTACTGGGACATAGCCTATTTTTGCTATTTTTTGTGCTTTCAACCTCCTTCCAGTTAATGGTAGAAATGGGTATGAAACCAATAATGGATCCTGGAAAGCCATACATTTCTAGAAAAATAGTCAACATTCTGAATTCAGCAAGGGGTCATTTGTAGTAGATCCTTCAAGGTTTCCTTATAGAAACTAACAGTTGAATAATAGGAAAAATTGAAAATTAGTTGAAAAAAACAGCCATTTGTGTCAACGTTTTCACCTGTAACTTCTTCTAATTATGACAGCTGTTTGAAGGCAATATACCGTTATATCCGCTGGACCTTTCTGGTTGTAGGGATATATAGGACTTGTAGGTTCACCAAGAACCCGACGAACCCAGAGCCAATAACTGAGCAGCATCTTGCAATGGTTTTTATTATGTACTGGGTATATCGTAATTATTTTGGGAAAATGTATACAGTGGAAAAATTGGTATGAAAGACACCTATGTATTTCTGAAATGGGAACAAAATGTAGATTTTAGAAACAGTAGATATTTGCACATTTCCGAAATTGGGAGTACCCATACTAGCATGAGAATTATAGGTCATTTTTCAAAATGACTTATTTTTTACACATTGTCTTTCATTTGGAAGGCAGAAATGCATCGAAAGTCAATAGGTAATAAAAGTTGCTCTACAATTCTGTGTTACCCTAAGTCTCCCGATAAAAATGGTACCTCACTTGTGTGGGTAGCCCTAGTGCCCAGCAACAGGAAATGGCTCAAAACTGCAACGTGGACGTACCACATTTTCACAATGAAAAATTACCCTTTTTTTGCAAAGTGCCTAGGTGTAGTTTTTGAACCCTAGCTCTGCCGGCACCTATGGAAACCTAGCAAACCTATACATTTTTGAAAACTAGACACCCAGGGGAATCCAGGATGGGGTGACTTGACTTCCTCCCACCAGGTTCTGTTACCCAGAATCCCTTGCAAACCTAAAGAATTGTCAAAAAAACCACATTTTCCCCACATTTCTGTGGTGGAAAGTTTTGGAATCTGCGTGGATCCACAAATTTCCACACACCCCGCGTTCCCCAAAGTCTTACGAGAAAAATGGTACCTCACTTGTGTGGGTCGGCCTAGTGCCTGCAACAGGAAACGGCGCAAAACGCAACGTGGTCACACCTCCTTTTCGCAGTGAAAAATGACCCTTTTTTGGCAAAGTGCCTAGCTGTAGTTTTTGAACCCTAGCTCTGCCGGCACCTAGGGAAACCTAGCAAACCTATACATTTTTGAAAACTAGACACCCAGGGGAATCCAGGATGGGGTGACTTGACTGCCTCCCACCAGGTTCTGTTACCCAGAATCCCTTGCAAACATAAAAAATTGTCCAAAAAACACATTTTCCCCACATTTCTGTGGTGGAAAGTTCTGGAATCTGCATGGATCCACAAATTTCCACCCACCCCGCGTTCCCCAAAGTCTTACGAGAAAAATGGTACCTCACTTGTGTGGGTCGTCCTAGTGCCTGCGACAGGAAACTGCGCAAAACGCAACGTGGTCACACCTCAATTTCGCAGTGAAAAATGACCCTTTTTTGGCAAAGTGCCTAGCTGTAGTTTTTGAACCCTAGCTCTGCCGGCACCTAGGAAACCTAGCAAACCTATACATTTTTGAAAACTAGACACCCAGGGGAATCCAGGATGGGGTGACTGGACTGCCTCCCACCAGGTTCTGTTACCCAGAATCCCTTGCAAACCTAAAAATTATCAAAAAAACCACATTTTCCCCACATTTCTGTGGTGGAAAGTTCTGGAATCTGCGTGGATCCACAAATTTCCACCCACCCCGCGTTCCCCAAAGTCTTCCGAGAAAAATGGTACCTCACTTGTGTGGGTCGGCCTAGTGCCTGCGACAGGAAACGGCGCAAAACGCAACGTGGTCACACCTCAATTTCGCAGTGAAAAATGACCCTTTTTGGCAAAGTGCCTAGCTGTAGTTTTTGAACCCTAGCTCTGCCGGCACCTATGGAAACTTAGCAAACCTATACATTTTTGAAAACTAGACACCCAGGGGAATCCAGGATGGGGTGACTTGACTTCCTCCCACCAGGTTCTGTTACCCAGAATCCCTTGCAAACCTAAAGAATTGTCAAAAAAACCACATTTTCCCCACATTTCTGTGGTGGAAAGTTTTGGAATCTGCGTGGATCCACAAATTTCCACCCACCCCGCGTTCCCCAAAGTCTTACGAGAAAAATGGTACCTCACTTGTGTGGGTCGGCCTAGTGCCTGCGACAGGAAACGGCGCAAAACGCAATGTGGTCACACCTCAATTTCGCAGTGAAAAATGACCCTTTTTTGGCAAAGTGCCTAGCTGTAGTTTTTGAACCCTAGCTCTGCCGGCACCTAGGGAAACCTAGCAAACCTATACATTTTTGGAAACTAGACCCCCAGGGGAATCCAGGATGGGGTGACTTGACTGCCTCCCACCAGGTTCTGTTACCCAGAATCCCTTGCAAACATAAAAAATTGTCAAAAAAACCACATTTTCCCCACATTTCTGTGGTGGAAAGTTCTGGAATCTGCGTGGATCCACAAATTTCCAACCACCCCGCGTTCCCCAAAGTCTTCCGAGAAAAATGGTACCTCACTTGTGTGGGTCGGCCTAGTGCCTGCGACAGGAAACGGCGCAAAACGCAATGTGGTCACACCTCAATTTCGCAGTGAAAAATGACCCTTTTTTGGCAAAGTGCCTAGCTGTAGTTTTGAACCCTAGCTCTGCCGGCACCTAGGGAACCCTAGCAAACCTATACATTTTTGAAAACTAGACACCCAGGGGAATCCAGGATGGGGTGACTGGACTGCCTCCCACCAGGTTCTGTTACCCAGAATCCCTTGCAAACCTAAAAAATTGTCAAAAAAAACACATTTTCCCCACATTTCTGTGGTGGAAAGTTCTGGAATCTGCGTGGATTCACAAATTTCCACCCACCCCGCGTTCCCCAAAGTCTTCTGAGAAAAATGGTACCTCACTTGTATGGGTCGGCCTAGTGCCCGCGACAGGAAACGGCGCAAAACGCAACGTGGTCTCACCTCAATTTCGCAGTGAAAAATGACCCTTTTTTGGCAAAGTGCCTAGCTGTAGTTTGTGAACCCTAGCTCTGCCGGCACCTAGGGAAACCTACCAAACACACACATTTCTGAAAAGTAGACACCCGGGGCTTCCAGGGAGGTATGGCTTGCGTGGATCCCCCAACGTTTCCTTACCCAGAATCCCCTGCAAACCTCAATTTTAGCTGAAAAAATCACTTTTTTCACACATTTGTGTGTGGGAAAGTGTGGCATCACTGGCCTCACACAAATGTCCTACCACCCAGCGTTCCCCCAGGTCTCCCGATAAAAATGGTGCCTCACTTGTGTGGGAGGCCCAAGTACCCGCGACAGGCAAGGGCCCACAACGTATTGAGGCGACCTCAAAATGGCCTATCACAAAACTACCTGGTTTTGCAAGGGGGTCCCATGACGTTTTGGCCCGGGGCTCGGCGGCCACCTAGGGAAACCTACCAAACCTACACATTTCTGAAAAGTAGACACCCGGGGATTCCAGGGAGGTATGGCTTGCGTGGATCCACCAAAGTTTTCTTACCCAGAATCCCCTGCAAACCTGATATTTTGCTCAAAAATCACTTTTTCGCACATTGTTGTGTGGTAAAGTTGTGGAATCATGGGGCTGACACAAATTTCCTACCACCCAGCGTTCCCCAGGTCTCCCGATAAAATGGTGCCTCACTCGTGTGGGAGGCCCAAGTACCCGCGACAGGCAAGGGCCCACAACGTAGTGAGGCGACCTCAAAATGGCCTTTCACAAAACGACCTGGTTTTGCAAGGGGGTCACCTGGGTTTTTGGCCCCGTGCTCGGTAGCCATCTAGGAAACCTACCAAACCCACACATTTCTGAAAAGTAGACACCCGGGGGCTTCCAGGGAGGTATGGCTTGCGTGGATCCCCCAACGTTTCCTTACCCAGAATCCCCTGCAAACCTCAATTTTAGCTGAAAAAATCACTTTTTCACACATTTTTGTGTGGAAAGTGTGGCATCACTGGCCTCAAACAAATTTCCTACCACCCAGCGTTCCCCAGGTCTCCCGATAAAATGGTGCCTCACTCGGGTGGGAGGCCCAAGTACCGCGACAGGCAGGGCCTACAACGCATTGAGGCGACCTCAAAATGGCCTATCACAAAACTACCTGGTTTTGCAAGGGGAGTCCCATGACGTTTTGGCCCGGGGCTCGGCGGCCACCTAGGGAAACCTACCAAACCTACACATTTCTGAAAAGTAGACACCCGGGGATTCCAGGGAGGTATGGCTTGCGTGGATCCACCAAAGTTTTCTTACCCAGAATCCCCTGCAAACCTGATATTTTGCTCAAAAATCACTTTTTCGCACATTGTTGTGTGGTAAAGTTGTGGAATCATGGGGCTGACACAAATTTCCTACCACCCAGCGTTCCCCAGGTCTCCCGATAAAAATGGTGCCTCACTCGTGTGGGAGGCCCAAGTACCCGCGACAGGCAAGGGCCCACAACGTAGTGAGGCGACCTCAAAATGGCCTTTCACAAAACGACCTGGTTTTGCACGGGGGTCACCTGGGTTTTTGGCCCCGTGCTCGGTAGCCATCTAGGGAAACCTACCAAACCCACACATTTCTGAAAAGTAGACACCCGGGGCTTCCAGGAGGTATGGCTTGCGTGGATCCCCCAACGTTCCTTACCCAGAATCCCCTGCAAACCTCAATTTTAGCTGAAAAAATCACTTTTTTCACACATTTTTGTGTGGGAAAGTGTGGCATCACTGGCCTCACACAAATTTCCTACCACCCAGCGTTCCCCCAGGTCTCCCGATAAAAATGGTGCCTCACTTGTGTGGGAGGCCCAAGTACCAGCGACAGGCAAGGGCCCACAACGTATTGAGGCGACATCAAAATTGCCTATCACAAAATGTTTTGGGCCCTTGCCTGTCGCGGGTACTTGGGCCTCCCACCCGAGTGAGGCACCATTTTATCGGGAGACCTGGGGGAACGCTGGGTGGTAGGGAATTTGTGTCAGCCCCGTGATGCCACAACTTTACCACACAAAAATGTGTGAAAAAAGTGATTTTTTCAGCCAAATTTCAGGTTTGCAGGGGATTCTGGGTAAGAAACCGTTGGGGGATCCACGCAAGCCATACCTCCCTGGAATCCCCGGGTGTCTACTTTTCAGAAATATGTGGGTTTGGTAGGTTTCCTAGGTGGCCGCTGAGCCCCGGGCCAAAACGTCATGGGACCCCCTTGCAAAACCAGGTCGTTTTGTGATAGGCCATTTTGAGGTCGCCTCAATACGTTGTGGGCCCTTGCCTGTCGCGGGTACTTGGGCCTCCCACCCGAGTGAGGCACCATTTTTATCGGGAGACCTGGGGAACGCTGGGTGGTAGGGAATTTGTGTCAGCCCAGTGATGCCACAACTTTACCACACAAAAATGTGTGAAAAAGTGATTTTTTCAGCCAAATTTCAGGTTTGCAGGGGATTCTGGGTAAGAAACCGTTGGGGATCCACGCAAGCCATACCTCCCTGGAATCCCCGGTGTCTACTTTTCAGAAATGTGTAGGTTTGGTAGGTTTCCCTAGGTGGACGCCGAGCCCCGGGCCAAAACGTCATGGGACCCCCTTGCAAAACCAGGTAGTTTTGTGATAGGCCATTTTGAGGTCGCCTCAATACGTTGTGGGCCCTTGCCTGTCGCGGGTACTTGGGCCTCCCACCCGAGTGAGGCACCATTTTTATTGGGAGACCTGGGGGAACGCTGGGTGGTAGGAAATTTGTGTCAATCCCATGATTCCACAACTTTACCACACAAAAATGTGCGAAAAAAGTGATTTTTTCAGCAAAATATCAGGTTTGCAGGGGATTCTGGGTAAGAAAACGTTGGTGGATCCACGCAAGTCATACCTCCCTGGAATGCCCCGGGTGTCTACTTTTCAGAAATGTGTAGGTTTGGTAGGTTTCCGTAGGTGGCCGCCGAGCCCCGGGCCAAAACGTCATGGGACCCCCTTGCAAAACCAGGTCGTTTTGTGATAGGCCATTTTGAGGTCGCCTCAATACGTTGTGGGCCCTTGCCTGTCGCGGGTACTTGGGCCTCCCACCCGAGTGAGGCACCATTTTTATTGGGAGACCTGGGGAACGCTGGGTGGTAGGAAATTTGTGTCAATCCCATGATTCCACAACTTTACCACACAAAAATGTGCGAAAAAGTGATTTTTTCAGCAAAATATCAGGTTTGCAGGGATTCTGGGTAAGAAAACGTTGGTGGATCCACGCAAGTCATACCTCCCTGGAATGCCCCGGGTGTCTACTTTTCAGAAATGTGTTAGTTTGGTAGGTTTCCGTAGGTGGCCGCCGAGCCCGGGCCAAAATGTCATGGGACCCCCTTGCAAAACCAGGTCGTTTTGTGATAGGCCATTTTGAGGTCGCCTCAATACGTTGTGGGCCCTTGCCTGTCGCGGGTACTTGGGCCTCCCACCCGAGTGAGGCACCATTTTTATCGGGAGACCTGGGGGATTGCTGGGTGGTAGGAAATTTGTGTCAGCCCCATGATTCCACAACTTTACCACACAAAAATGTGCGGAAAAGGTGATTTTTGAGCAAAATATCAGGTTTGCAGGGGATTCTGGGTAAGAAAACGTTGGTGGATCCACGCAAGTCATACCTCCCTGGAATGCCCCGGGTGTCTACTTTTCAGAAATGTGTAGGTTTGGTAGGTTTCCATAGGTGGCCGCCGAGCCCCGGGCCAAAACGTCATGGGACCCCCTTGCAAAACCAGGTCGTTTTGTGATAGGCCATTTTGAGGTCGCCTCAATACGTTGTGGGCCCTTGCCTGTCGCGGGTACTTGGGCCTCCCACCCGAGTGAGGCACCATTTTTATTGGGAGACCTCGGGGAACGCTGGGTGGTAGGAAATGTGTGTCAATCCCATGATTCCACAACTTTACCACACAAAAATGTGCGAAAAAGTGAATTTTTTCAGCAAAATTTCAGGTTTGCAGGGGATTCTGGGTAGGAAAACATTGGGGGACCCACGCAAGCCATACCTCGCTGGACTCCCCAGAGTGTCTAGTTTTCAGAAATGTGTGGGTTTGGTAGGTTTCCTAAGATGGCCACCGAGCCCAGGGCCAAAAACCTCACTGGTGTGGGTGGTTCAAGTACCCGCAACAGGCAAGGGCCCAAAACGTATTGAGGAGACATCAAAATGATCTATCACAAAACAAGCTGGTTTTGCAAGTGGAGTCACCTGGGTTTTGGCCCCGGGCTCGGCGGCCATCTTGGGAAACCTACCAAACCCACACATTTCTGAAAACTAGACACCCGGGGAGTCCAACGAGGTATGGCTTGCGTGGATCCCCCAACGTTTTCCTACCCAGAATGCCCTGCAAACCTCAAATTTAGCTGAAAAAATCACTTTTCTCTCCAATTTCTGTGTGGGAAAGTTATGGAATCTACGTGGATCCACAAATTTCCTACCACACAGTGTTCCCCCATGTCTCCCGATAAAAATGATACCTCACTCGCATGGGTGGGTCAAGTACCCACGACAGGAAAGGGCCCAAAACCTATTGAGGCGACATCAAAATTACTTATCACAAAACAACCTGGTTTTGCAAGGGGGTCCCAGGAGTTTTGGCCCTGGGCTCGGCGGCCATCTTGGGAAACTACCAAACTCAAACATTTCTGAAAGCCAGACACCCGGGGAGTCCAGCGAGGTATGGCTTGCGTGGGTCCCACAACGTTTTCCTACCCAGAATCCCCTGCAAACCTCAAATTTAGCTGAAAAAATCACTTTTTCCATACATTTTTGCGTGGGATCACCGTGCCGGCACAAATGTCCTACCACCCAGCGTTCCCCTTGTTCTCCCGAGTAAAATGATACCTCACTTGTTTGGGTGGGCCAAAGGCCTGTGACTGGGAAGAGCCCAAAACATAGGGATTTAGGGTATAGCACCGAGAATTCTAAGCGCTATATTTTTTTAAAAATACGTTTTTAGCCAGTTCTGCTTTGGACACCCACACAAGTGAGGTATCATTTTACTCGGGGAACAAGGGCAACGCTGGGTGGTAGGACATTTGTGCTAGCACGGTGATTCCACACAAAAATATGTGGAAAATATGGTTTTTTCAGCTAAATTTGAGGGTTGCAGGGGATTCTGGGTAGGGAAACGTTGGGGGATCCACGCAAGCCATACCTCATTGGACTCCCCAGGGTGTCTAGTTTTCAGAAATGTGTGGGATTGGTAGGTTTCCCTAGATGGCGGCGAGCCCGGGGCCAAAAACCAGGTGCCCCCCCAAAACCAGGTAGTTTTGTTATAGGTAGTTTTGAAGTCTCCACAATACGATTTGGGCCATTTCCTGTTTCAGCCACTATGCCTACCCACACAAGTGAGGTACCATTTTTATCGGGAGCCCTGGGGAACGCAGGGTGGTAGGAAATTTGTGGATCCACGCAGATTCCAGAACTTTCCACCACAGAAATGTGAGGAAAATGTGTTTTTTGGACATATTTTTAGGTTTGCAAGGGATTCTGGGTAACAGATCCTGGTGAGAGCCAGTCAAGTCACCCCATCCTGGATTCCCCTGGGTGTCTAGTTTTCAAAAATGTATAGGTTTGCTAGGTTTCCCTAGGTGCTGGCAGTGTTAGGGTTCAAAATCTACAGCTAGGCACTTTGCAAAAAAAGGGTCCGTTTTCACTGTGAAAATGTGGTGTGTCCACGTTGCGTTTGGGCCGTTTCCTGTCGCGGGCACTAGGCCTACCCACACATGTGAGGTGCCATTTTTCTCGGAAGACTTTGGGGAACGCGGGATGGGTGGAAATTTGTGAATCCACGCAGATTCCAGAACTTTCCACCACAGAAATGTGAGGAAAATTTGTTTTTTTTGACAAATGTTTCGGTTTGCAAGGGATTCTGGGTAACAGAACCTGGTGAGAGCCAGTCAAGTGACCCAATCCTGGATTCCCTGGGTATCTAGTCTTCAAAAATGTATAGGTTTGCTAGGTTTCCTAGGTGCCGGCAGAGTTAGGGTTCAAAATCTACAGCTAGGCACTTTGCAAAAAAGGGTCCGTTTTCACTGTGAAAATGTGGTGTGTCCATGTTGCGTTTTGGGCCGTTTCCTGTCGCGGCCACTAGTCCTACCCACACAAGTGAGGTACCATTTTTCTCGAAAGACTTTGGGGAACGCGGGGTGGGTGGAATTTTGTGGATCCACGCAGATTCCAGAACTTTCCACCACAAAAATGTGAGGAAAATGTGTTTTTTGGGACAAATTTTTAGGTTTGCAAGGGATTCTGGGTAACAGAACCTGGTGAGAGCCAGTCAAGTCAGCCCATCCTGGATTCCCCTGGGTGTCTAGTTTTAAAAAATGTATAGGTTTGCTAGGTTTCCCTGGGTGCCGGCAGAGCTAGGAACCAAATTCAACAGGTAGGCACATTCCGAAAAAAGTCAGTGCCTAGTGGGCTTTCTGCCGCCCTGGGGAGGGGGAAATCAGGGGCTATTGCCCCGATATGCCCCCGAGGGGGCAGAAAGACTGTGGCTATTCTTTTGGGGGGTCGGGGGCATTGGGATGCCTATGCTGGTCAGCCCCCACCCCTCCGTATAAAAAAGCCAGCATAATCGCTGGCACATAGTGGGCTTTCTGCCCCCCGGGGGCAGATCAGGGGCTACTGCCCCCATCTGCCTCCTGGGAGGGGCAGAAAGACAGTGACATCTTTTTTGGGGTGGGTGGGGGCATTGGCATGTCCATTCTTGGCAGCCCCCACCCCGAACTTTGTAAAAAAAAATCCCTGGTGGCTAGTGGGCTTTCTGCCCCCGGGGGGCAGATAAGGTGCTATTGCCCCATCTGCCTCCCAGGGGGCAGAAAGACTGTAGCATTTTTTTTGGGTTGGGGGCATTGACATGCCCATTCTGGGCAGCCCCCACCCCTACCTATATAAAAAAAAATCCCTGGCGCATAGTGGGCTTTCTGCCCCTCCCCGGGGGGCAGATCAGGGGCTATTGCCCCCATCTGCCTCCTGGGGGCAGAAAGTTTTTTTTTCTTTGGGGGTAGGGTGGGGGCATTTGCATGCCCATTCTGGGCAGCCCCCACCCCGGGCCTATAAAAAAATAATCCCTGGCATCTAGGGTATTTCTGAACCCCGGGTGGGTGCAGATTGGTGGCCGCTGCCACCATCTGCCCCCCGGGGGGCAGAAAGACTGGAATTTCGTGGGGGAGGGGTGGGGGCATTGGCATGCCCATCTTGGGCAACCCCCACCCCTAAATGTATTGAGGGGAAAAAAACCTGGTGTCTAGTGGGCTTTCTGCCTCCCGGGGGGCAGATTGGGGGCTACTGCCCCCATCTGCCCCCCAGGAGGGGCAGAAAGACTGTACCTTTGCGGCGGGGTGGGGTGGGGGCATTGGCATGCCCATATTGGGCAGCCCCCACCCCAAATTATAATTTATAACAAATCCCTGGTATCTAGTGGGCTTTCTGCCCCCGGGGGGCAGATTGGGGGCTACTGCCCCCATCTGCCCCCCAGGAGGGGCAGAAAGACTGTACCTTTGCGGCGGGGTGGGGTGGGGGCATTGGCATGCCCATATTGGGCAGCCCCACCCCTAACTATAATTTTAAAAAAATCCCTGGTATCTAGTGGGCTTTCTGCCCCCGGGGGCAGATTGGGGGCTACTGCCCCATCTGCCCCCAGGGGGCAGAAAGACTAATTTTGTGGCCGGGGGGATGGGGGCATCGGCATGCCCGTTTTGGGCAGCCCCCACCCCTAAATATAATTTAAATAGAAATCCCTGGTGTCTAGTGGGCTTTCTACCCCCAGGGGGGCAGAAAGACTAATTATGCCAAAAATGGTATGGGGGAGCAAAGGCCCTTGCCCAAGGGGCCGCTCCCCCTCCCTGGTGCCTAGTGGGTGGATCCCTGCTTGGGGATCGCCCTCCTGGGGCGATCCCCAAGCAGGGATCCACTAGTGAGGGGTACCATTGGAAAGGGAGATTCTCCCTTTCCAACGATACCTCTCCTGAGTTTCTACGTGCTCAGGGGCTGAGATAGCCCCCTGAGCACGTAGAAACTGAAACTGAAATGAGCCTCTTGGCTCATTTCAGTTTCAGTTTCACTGAAATGAGATCAGCGCGACGTGCGCGCCGATCGTCATTTCAGGGAAACCAGGGGGCCTCGGGAGCTGGGGAAGCTCTTCCCCAGCTCCCGAGGCTTTAGGGGATGAAAGGGAATCCCTCTGGTGCCCGCACCAGAGGGATTTCCTTGACTGGGTTCCATGACGAGCTGGACTCGTCATGAGCACACGAGCACTGTGTGCCATGACGAGTCCAGCTCGTCATGAGCATGGAAGGGGTTAAAAGCTGTTGTCCGTAACCTTCTTCTTTTTCATTTTCTTTGCAGGCTGAGTATGGCGAGAATCCCCTGGATGCGCAGCAGAGGAACAAGGAGCAGAGGATCCTGTCAGGTGAATGCTCTTCAGCGAGAAGCAGCTTCTACAACGAGGGCGTGGCTTAAATAGCAGCGTCGCCCAAGATGGCCACCTGTTCTTGCGAGATCTGCAGATCTCACGAGGACTCAATGCACTTTCTTTCAGAAGTCCCTTCTGTGCCTCTCACTGAACAGCAAGGGCACCAAAGATGTTCCATTGAAGTTGATTGTAACAAGCAACAATGTCTCAACAGTCTTGTAAACCCAGTCTGGTGCCCAGCACTGTTGCAACCACCACTAGTCAACCTACCACAGCACCAAATCCCCAATATTGCTCAGAGGGCCCAAAGTTTCTTGTGTCATAAACTTTAACCCCTTAACTGCTGGGCCTTTTCCCCCCCAGTGCTGAGCCCTTTTTTGGCTATTTGGGGTAGTTCGCGCTTAGGCCCCTGTAACTTTTTGACCACATAAGGTATCCACGCCAAATTTGCGTCCTTTTCTTCCAACATCATGGGGATTCTTAATGTATACAGCGTTTGTGGATTCCCCTGGAGGGGACCCAGAAATTAGCCAAAATACAGCTACATTTTGTTTTTTTTGGCAACAATGGGAAAAAAGTACTGCAAATGAAAGCGTCTGGTTTTTTCCCTGCAAATGGTATCAACAAAGAGTTTGTGGGGCTGAAATCACCATTTCCCCAGCTTTTAGGGGCTGGCAGTCTTTTGTCAGAAAACCAACATTTTTTACACAGTTTTGACATTTTACTGGGATATAGCCTATTTTTGCTATTTTTTGTGCTTACAACCTTCTTCCAGTTAATGGTAGAAATGGGTATGAAAGCAATAATGGATCCTGGAAAGCTATACATTTTGGAAAAGTAGACAAAAATTCTGAATTCATCAAGAGGTCATTTGTGTAAATCCTTCAAGGTTTCTTTATAGAAACTAACAGTTGAATATAGGAAAAATTGAAAATTAGTTGAAAAAACAGCCATTTGTGCTAACGTTTTCACCTGTAACTTCTTATAATTGCGACAGCTGTTTGAAAGCAATATACCGTTACATCCGCAGGACTGTTCTGGTTGTGGGGATATATAGGACTTGTAGGTTCACCAAGAACCTGACGAACCCAGAGCCAATAACTGAGCAGCGTCTTGCAATGGTTTTTCATTATGTACCGGGTATGTAGCAATTAATTTGGGAAAATATATACATGGAAAAAACGGTATGAAAGACACCTATGTATTTCTGATATTGGAACAAAATATAGAGTTTAGAAACAGTAGATATTTGCACATTTCCAAAATTGTGAGTACCCATACTAGCATGAGAATTATAGGTCATTTTTCAAAATGAGTTCTTTTTTACACATTGTCTTTCATTTGGAAGGCAGAAAAGCATCGAAATTCAATAGGTAATAACAGTTGCTCTACAATTCTGTGTTACCCTACGTCTCCCGATAAAAATGGTACCTCACTTGTGTGGGTAGGCCTAGTGCCCGCGACAGGAAACGGCCAAAAACGCAACATGGACACACCACATTTTCACTGTGAAAATTGACCCTTTTTTTGCAAAGTGCCTAGCTGTAGATTTTGAACCCTAGCTCTGCCGGCACCTAGGGAAACCTAGCAAACCTATACATTTTTGAAAACTAGACACCCAGGAAAATCCAGGATGGGGTGACTTGACTGGCTCTCACCAGGTTCTGTTACCCAGAATCCCTTGCAAACCTAAAAATTTGTCCAAAAAAACACATTTTCCTCACATTTCTGTGGTGGAAAGTTCTGGAATCTGCGTGGATCCACAAAATTCCTCCCACCTCGCGTTCCTCAAAGTCTTCCGAGAAAAATGGTACCTCACTTGGGTAGGTAGGCCTAGTACCCACGACAGGAAACGGCCCAAAACGCAACGTGGACACACCACATTTTCACAGTGAAAACTGACCCTTTTTTTGCAAAGTGCCTAGCTGTAGATTTTGAATCCTAGCTCTGCCGGCACCTAGGGAAACCTAGCAAACGAATACATTTTTGAAAACTAGACACCCAGGGGAATCCAGGATGGGGTGACTTGACTGGCTGTCACCAGGTTCTGTTACCCAGAATCCCTTGAAAACCTAAACATTTGTCCAAAAAACACATTTTCCTCACATTTCTGTGGTGGAAAGTTCTGGAATCTGTGTGGATCCACAAAATTCCTCCCACCCCGCATTCCCCAAAGTCTTCAGAGAAAAATGGTACCTCACTTGTGTGGGTAGGCCTAGTGCTCGCGACAGGAAACGGCCCAAAACGCAACGTGGACACACCACATTTTCACAGTGAAAACTGACCCTTTTTTTGCAAAGTGCCTAGCTGTAGATTTTGAACCCTAGCTCTGCCGGCACCTATGGAAACCTAGCAAACCTATACATTTTTGAGAACTAGACACCCAGGGGAATATAGTATGGGGTGACTTGACTGGCTCTCACCAGGTTCTGTTACCCAGAATTCCTTGCAAACCTAAAAATGTGTTAAATAAAACAAATTTTCCTCACATTTCTGTGGTGGAAAGTTCTGGAATCTGCGTGGATCCACAAAATTCCACCCACCCCGCGTTCCCCAAAGTTTTCAGAGAAAAATGGTACCTCACTTGTGTGGGTAGGCCTAGTGCCCTTGACAGGAAACGGCCCAAAACGCAACGTGGACACACCACATTTTCACAGTGAAAACGGACCCTTTTTTTTGCAAAATGCCTAGCTGTGGATTTTGAACCCTAGCTCTGCCGGAACCTAGGGGAACCTAGCAAACCTATACATTTTTTAAAACTAGACACCCAGGGGAATCCAGGATGGGGTGACTTGACTGGCTCTCACCAGGTTCTGTTACCCTGAATCCCTTGCAAACCTAAACATTTTTCCAAAAAAACACATTTTCCTCACATTTCTGTGGTGAAAAGTTCTGGAATCTGCGTGGATCCACAAAATTCTACCCACCCCGCGTTCCCCATAGTCTCCCGAGAAAAATGGTACCTCATTTGTGTGGGTAGGCCTAGTGCCCTTGACAGGAAACGGCCCAAAACGCAACGTGGACACACCACATTTTCACAGTGAAAACGGACCCTTTTTTTTGCAAAATGCCTAGCTGTGGATTTTGAACCCTAGCTCTGCCGGAACCTAGGGAAACCTAGCAAACCTATACATTTTTGAACACTAGACACCCAGGGGAATCCAGGATGGGGTGACTTGACTGGCTCTCACCAGGTTCTGTTACCCAGAATCCCCGGCAAACCTCAAAATCTGTCCAAAAAAACACATTTTCCGCACATTTCTGTGATGGAAAGTTCAGGAATCTGCGTGGATCCACAAAATTCCACCCTCCCCGCGTTCTCCAAAGTCTTCTGAGAAAAATGGTACCTCACTTGTGTGGGTGGGTCAAGTACCCGCAACAGGCAAGGGCCCAAAACGTATTGAGGAGACATCAAAATTGCCTATCACAAAACAACCTGGTTTTGCACGGGGGGTCATCTGTGTTTTTGGCCCCGTGCTCGGCGGCTATCTAGGGAAACCTACCAAACCCACACATTTCTGAAAACTAGACACCCGGGGGATTCCAGGGAGGTATTGGTTGCATAGATCCCCCAACGTTTACTTACCCAGAATCCCCTGCAAACCTCAAATTTAGCTGAAAAAATTATCACTTTTTCCACACATTTTTGTGTGGGAAAGTTGTGGGATCACCGGGCTGACATAAATTTCCTACCACCCAGCGTTCTCCCAGGTCTCCCAATAAAAATGGTGCCTCACTTGTGTGGGAGGCCCAAGTACCCGCGACAGGCAAGGGCCCAAAACATATTGAGAAGACATCAAGATTGCCTATCACAAAACAACCTGGTTTTGCAAGGGAGTCACTTGTGTTTTTGGCCCTGTGCTCGGCGACCAGCTAGGGAAACCTATGAAACCCACACATTTCTTAAAACTAGACTCCCGGGGGATTCCAGGGAGGTATTGGTTGCGTGGATCCCCTAACGTTTTCTTACCCAGAATCCCCTGCAAACCTCAAATTTAGCTGAGAAAATCACTTTTTCCACACATTTTTTTGTGGGAAAGTTGTGGGATCACCGGGCTGACACAAATTTCCTACCACCCAGCGTTCTCCCAGGTCTCCTGATAAAAATGGTGCCTCACTCGTGTGGGAGGCCCAGGTACCCGTGACAGGCAAGGGCCAAAAACATATTGAGGAGACATCAAAATTGCCTATCACAAAATACCTGGTTTTGCAAGGGGGGGTCACCTGGGTTTTTGGCCAAGTGCTCGGCGGCCAGCTAGGGAAACTTACCAAACCCACACATTTCTGAAAACTAGACACCCGGGGGATTCCAGGGAGGTATGACTTGTGTGGATCCCCCAACGTTTTCTTACCCAGAATCCCCTGCGAACATCAACTTTAGCTGAAAAAATCACTTTTTCCACATTTTTGTGTGGGAAAGTTGTGGGATCACCGGGTTGACACTAATTTCCTTCCACCCAGCGTTCCCCCAGGTCTCCCGATAAAAATGGTGCCTCACTTGTGTGGGAGGCCCAGGTACCCGCGACAGGCAAGGGCCCAAAACATATTGAGAAGACATCAAAATTGCCTATCACAAAAGAACCTGGTTTTGCAAGGGAGTCACTTGGGTTTTTGGCCCCGTGCTCGGCGACCAGCTAGGGAAACCTATGAAACCCACACATTTCTTAAAACTAGATACCCGGGGGATTCCAGGGAGGTATTGTTTGCGTGGATCCCCCAATGTTTTCTTACCCAGAATCCCCTGCAAACCTCAATTTTTGCTGAGAAAATCACTTTTTCCACACATTTTTGTGTGGGAAAGTTGTGGGATCACTGGGCTGACACAAATTTCCTACCACCCAGCGTTCTCCCAGGTCTCCCGATAAAAATGGTGCCTCACTCGTGTGGGAGGCCCAGGTACCCGTGACAGGCAAGGGCCAAAAACATATTGAGGAGACATCAAAATTGCCTATCACAAAATACCTGGTTTTGCAAGGGGGGTCACCTGGGTTTTTGGCCAAGTGCTCGGCGGCCAGCTAGGAAAACCTACCAAACCCACACATTTCTGAAAACTAGACACCCGGGGGATTCCAGGGAGGTATGACTTGCGTGGATCCCCCAACATTTTCTTACCCAGAATCCCCTGCGAACATCAAATTTAGCTGAAAAAATCACTTTTTCCACACATTTTTGTGTGGGAAAGTTGTGGGATCACCAGGTTGACACAAATTTCCTTCCACCCAGCGTTCCCCCAGGTCTCCCAATAAAAATGGTGCCTCACTCGTGTGGGAGGCCCAAGTACCCGCGACAGGCAAGGGCCCAAAACGTTTGAGGAGACATCAAAATTACCTATCACAAAAACCTGGTTTTGCAAGGGGGTCACCTGGGTTTTTGGCCCCACGCTCGGCGGCCAGCTAGGGAAACCTACCAAACCCACACATTTCTGAAAACTAGACACCCGGGGGATTCCAGGGAGGTATGGCTTGCGTGGATCCCCCAACGTTTACTTACCCAGAATCCCCTGCAAACCTCAAATTTAACTGAAAAAATCACTTTTTCCACACATTTTTGTGTGGGAAAGTTGTGGTATCACCGGGCTGACACAAATTTCCTACCACCCAGCGTTCTCCCAGGTCTCCCGATAAAAATGGTGCCTCACTCGTGTGGGAGGCCCAAGTACCCGCGACAGGCAAGGGCCCAAAACATATTGAGAAGACATCAAAATTGCCTATCACAAAACAACCTGGTTTTGCAAGGGGGGTCACCTGAGTTTTTAGCCCCGTGCTCGGCGGCCAGCTAGGGAAACCTACCAAACCCACACATTTCTGAAAACTAGACACCCGGGGGATTCCAGGGAGGTATGGATTACGTGGATCCCCCAACGTTTTCTTACCCAGAATCCCCTGCAAACCTCAAATTTAGCTGAAAAAATCACTTTTTCCACACATTTTTGTGTGGGAAAGTTGTGGGATCACCGGGCTGACACAAATTTCCTACAACCCAGCGTTCCCCCAGGCCTCCCGATAAAAATGGTGCCTCACTCGTGTGGGAGGCCTAAGTACCCGCGACAGGCAAGCGGCCAAAACATATTGAAAAGACATCAAAATTGCCTATCACAAAACAACGTGGTTTTGCAAGGGGGTCACCTGGGTCTTTGGCCTCGTGCTCGGCGGCCAGCTAGGGAAACATACCAAACCCACACATATCTGAAAACTAGACACCCGGGGGATTCCAGGGAGGTATTGGTTGTGTAGATCCCCCAACGTTTTCTTACCCAGAATCCCCTGCAAACCTCAAATTTAGCTGAAAAAATCACTTTTTCCACACATTATTGTGTGGGAAAGTTGTGGGATCACCGGGCTGAGACAAATTTCCTACCACCCAGCGTTCCCCCAGGTCTCCCGATAAAAATGGTGCATCACTCGTGTGGGAGGCCCAAGTACCCGCGACAGGCAAGGGCCCAAAACGTTTTGTGATAGGCAATTTTGATGTTTTGGGGAAACGCTGGGTGGTAGGAAATTTGTGTCAGCCCGGTGATCCCTCAACTTTCCCACACAAAAATGTGTGGAAAAAGTGATTTTATTTCAGCTAAATTTGAGGTTCGCAGGGGATTCTGGGTAAGAAAACATTGGGGGATCCACGCAAGCCATACCTCCCTGGAAACCCCCGGGTGTCTAGTTTTCAGAAATGTGTGGGTTTGGTAGGTTTCCCTAGCTGGCCGCCAAGCGTGGGGCCAAAAACCCAGGTGACCCCCCTTGCAAAACCAGGTTGTTTTGTGATAGGCAATTTTGATGTCTCCTCAAACGTTTTGGGCCCTTGCCTGTCGCGGGTACTTGGGCCTCCCACACGAGTGAGGCAACATTTTTATCGGCAGACCTGGGGGAACGCTGGGTGGAAGGAAATTTGTGTCAACCCGGTAATCCCACAACTTTCCCACACAAAAATGTGTGGAAAAAGTGATTTTTTCAGCTAAATTTGATGTTCGCAGGGGATTCTGGGTAAGAAAATGTTGGGGGATCCACGCAAGTCATACCTCCCTGGAATCCCCCGGGTGTCTAGTTTTCAGAAATGTGTGGGTTTGGTAGGTTTCCCTAGCTGGCCGCCGAGCACTTGGCCAAAAACCCAGGTGACCCCCCTTGCAAAACCAGGTATTTTGTGATAGGCAATTTTGATGTCTCCTCAATACGTTTTTGGCCCTTGCCTGTCACGGGTACCTGGGCCTCCCACACGAGTGAGGCACCATTTTAATTGGGAGACCTGGGGGAACGGTGGGTGGTAGGAAATTTGTGTCAGCCCGGTGATCCCACAACTTTCCCACACAAAAATATGTGGAGAAACTTATTTCTTCAGCTAAAGTTGAGGTTAGCAGGGGATTCTGGGTAAGAAAACGTTGGGGGATCCATGCAAGCCATACCTCCCTGGAATCCCCGGGTGTCTAGTTTTTAGAAATGTGTGGGTTTGGTAGGTTTCCTAGCTGGCCGCCGAGCACGGGCCAAAACCCAGGTGACCCCCTTGCAAAACCAGGTTGTTTTGTGATAGGCAATTTTGATGTCTCCTCAATACGTTTTTGGCCCTTGCCTGTCGCGGGTATCTTGGCCTCCCACACGAGTGAGGCACCATTTTTATCGGGAGACCTTGGGGAACGCTGGGTGGTAGAAAATTTGTGTCAGCCCAGTGATCCCACAACTTTCCCACACAAAAATGTATGGAAAAAGTGATTTTTTCAGCTAAATTTGAGGTTTGCATGGGGAGGTTGGGTAAAAAAAAACAATGAGAGCCACGCAAGTCATTCACCCTTGTACTTCCCCCCCCTTGTCTACTACTCAAAAATGTGAAGGTTTGCCTAGGTGACAACTGAGCTAGGACACAAAGTCCCCTGCTACTCATATTGACAAAAAAAGTCTTACAAACGGCCATTAAACCGCCACAAATATAACTCTAACACTAATTTGATAAAGCTAATCCACCAATTACACTGGTTGGTTTTAGCACCTCCAGAAACGCTGGCTTCAAAGCACAAATACTTATCAAAGTATATAAATATTAAAGCCAAGCCTTCTCAAGGGGAGCCATAAAGCCACATCAAGGCACCAGCCACTTTATGGTCCATTCACACACCATTCACGCACCACACACAAGACTTCCATACCGCCAGCCACGGGCCCAAACAACCAGATCACTTGCACTCACATAAACATACCGCCGCCATGCAAGGGCCCATCACATTTATATGCCACAAGACATAATGAGTTTGACTACATTTTACCACCTGTAAAGTCTCCCCCTCCTTCTTCCTAAACATTACCAAACGCATGCCGAGTGAACCTTTACTAATGGCTCCCATGACAGCCACATGAGGCTCAGGAAGACATGTCTTTCATGCACCTTTAGCGCACTCACTGTGCTCAATCCAACTCCTTCCAGTTTGTAGATGCAAGTTGGGGGGTGCCCGAGTATGCCGCAAAGTCATTCCTCAAGCTGAGCAAGCATATCTACCTTTGAAACTAAGGCAAACATGCTGGAAATTTTCAAAAGCTTTCTAAAGATAACATCACAAACTATGAAGAACGGATGAATGTGAAACACGGGTAGTCCGTGACAACGTAACATATGTCCAATTCACCGTTATGTGCAGTGACTGTAATGCACTTATCATACAGCAAACTGAACATCTACTAAGTTCTAACGGAGGATGAACATGGCAAGCAGCATTGACCCATAAGTACTACAGTAAATTCAGTGTGAGTGTGGCAGCAATGGATTTTAATCCATGGGTGAAGATGAAGTCATGACGTGTATCTATACTACCTTTACTATCTGCCTTCTACCTTTGCAATATTCCTCGGAAAGCGCACCTTCCGTAAGCTGTTCTAACCCGTTTGTGTGTCTGTCCTCATCAGAGTCCTGACTAATCCTGTCCAATTGTCAAGAGACCCTATACTAATGCCTTCCATCTCTAGCTACTTGAAGCTTGAGTAAACATTTCTGTCACGTGCTATCAATGCTCTCACTATGCTCAATCCAGCTCCTTCCAGTTTGTGGATGCAAGTTGGGGTGCGCCCGAGTATGCCGCAAAGTCATTCCTCGAGCTGAGCAAGCATATCTACCTTTGAAACTAAGGCAAACATGCTGGAAATTTTCAAAAGCTTCCTAAAGAGAACATCATAAACTATGAAGAACGGTTGAAGGTGAAACATGGGTACTCCATGACAACGTGGCATATGTTCTGTCCACCAGTATGTGCAGCGTGGGGACTATAATGCACTTGTCAATTGGCGAACAGAACAACTACCACGTTCTGAAAGCAGATAAAGGTGTTGAGAAGTCCATGATTTCCTGAAGTAGAGGAACAAATATTCTGCACCTGCTTGCGTAGTGAAGGAGTGGCCCACAGACAGTAGGTATCCATTCACACCAATTGACAGGTTTACCTATTGGCAGCTCCACCTCAGTCAATTTCCCAGTATTTTGCTTTAGTGTGATACAACATAAAGCAAGTAGGAAAACAGAAGGCAGGCTTACTTGGGCACTGGGGACAGTAAACACGAGTCTCCTGCCTCTTTCCCTGCATCGAGCACACTTTACAACGACGACATGGTCGCTCCTTTTTGGGTGTTGCAGGAATTTCATCAGCAAAGTGTCGCTCCTGCAGCCTTGCCACGTCCTCCAGAACACATGAAGTGGAGGCTGCTGCTTCTGTAGCAGTGAGACTTTCAATCACAGACAACTGAAAGTCAAGGAAAAACATGAGTCTTCCTGTGGTGGTCTGACGATAAACAACATACACATTGTATGTTGCCATCTGGATCAGGTGAGTAAACAGTTTCTTATACCAAGTGCGAGTTTTACGACTCGCATTGTAAGGCTGAAGAACCTGGTCGTTCTTGTCCACTCCGCCCATGTACTTGTTGTAATCAAGTATACAGGTGGGCTTGTGGACTTCGGCCATCTGACCCCAAACCGTGACAGGGGAAGTGCTCTCAGCATGAATTGTAGTGAGCATGTACACGTCACGCCTATCTGAGAACTTGACTGCGAGCAGTTCGTTGGAAGGCAACACAGTACTCTGGGATTTCTGGAGCTTCTTGCAAACAAGCTCCTGCGGGAATCCTTTGCGGCGACAACGCATTGTACCGCAAGCCACGGTGCCAGCTTTGTAGAGCTCACTGAACAGCTCTACTCCTGTATAGAAATTGTCCACATAAAGGTTATAACCTTTGTGAAGAAGTGGCTGGACAAGCTCCCATACGATCTTTCCTGTGACCCCTAGCGTGGGAGTGCAACCTACAGGGTTAAGACTTGTGTCCTTCCCTGTATACACTCTCAAGCTGTACACATAGCCAGTCGAGCTCTCACACAGCATGTACAGCTTGATGCCATAGCGAGCGCGTTTGCTCGGAATGTACTGCCTAAACAGCAGCCGCCCTTTATACAAGATCAAGGACTCATCAATGGCTATATTTTTTCCAAGAGTATAAACCTCTGGAAACCTGGCAGACAAATGTTCCACGACAGGTCGAATTTTGAACAACCTGTCATGGTCTGGATGGTCCCGGGGGCAATGCAGCAGAATTTTCATTGAAATGCAGCATGCGCTGTAATAGCAAAAAACGATCTCTGCTCATGTATGGTGCGAAGATGGGGGTTAACCAAACCGTGCGAGTAGACCAGTAGGATAGCAAGGTTGGTTTATGCACTACCCCCATTTTAAGTGTAAGGCCCAAAAATATCTTCAACTCCCCTAAAGAAGTGGGAGTCCACTTGCGCACCCTAGAATGAGGCCCAAGAGTGCCTCCTTGCTCCCTCAGAAATTGTTCGGCACGCAAATTTGTTTGCTGCACAATTTTGTCAAGGAAGTCAACATCCAAAAAGAGATGGACGTAGTCAATTGGCAAAAAATTCGCCGTATCGACTTTACATCCAGCGTCACCAGTGCAAGGCGGAATTTGGGGCTGAACTAAATTGGGAGGCTGCCAAGACAGCACTCCGTCTGTGCTTGCGGCCGCACGTGCCTGCGCTCTGGGTTGCTCTAACCTGTTACCGGTGTCCTGCTGCACAGACTGTGCAGGCAAAGGGACAGCACGACTGACATCATCTCCTTCAGAATCGCTGGAAGATGAGTCGTCGGATGGAACTGCGCAGACTGAAAAATCACTCCCAGATTCGGCTCCATTGTCCTCTCCCTCAGATGCTGTCTCAGTATCTGCTGTCTCAGTCTCTGATCCTGCCTCAGAGCTGGACTCCAGAACCAGACTTAGGGCCTGGGCAGCATTCATCCAAAGATACGCCATCTCTGCTAGTGCCTAAAACTATCCTTTTAAAACACTATCCTATGTAGAAGGCAGATAGGTTGTTGGTTTCAAAGTATAGGTGGGTGTGTGCGTGAGTGAAGTGTTTAACAGTCAATAATGACAAAGTCACCTTACCTTTCCTTTGCGAAATCCATACGCTCTCCAAAAAGACTAAGAAAGAGAGAAAAAGACACAGTATTACTTTACCTTGCCACATACCCATCATCGCAGCCTTTTAGCGCTGGTGGAAGCCAGTGCGACCATCATTTTGGCGCCAAGATGCCTACGGGTGAACGTGTGCTATACAGTTGCACACTATGACCTCCTTTAATTCCCTCACTACCATCCTTGCAAACGTGCCCCTCATCTCTCCATAGCCCCTCTCTCACATACATTTCATCTGTTTCAAAGTGTTTCTACTGCGTGGCTTTACTAATCCACTTAGCTATCCACATAATACAGATCTGTTCTTTCCAGCATGCCCTTTATGGCGTCAAAACTGCCACTAGACAAAAGTTAGATATCTCTATCTAGCAGGAATTTTTCTTTGTACTCTGCAGCAGTACCACACTTTACTGCCTTTCATGTAACTTCAAAGAGACTCAATATAGTTCTTTCACAGTCTCATATTTTCAGCACTGAGAAATCTCTCTGTAAATATATATATATATATATATCAAACAATTAATTCCTAATGTCAGCGCGCTCAATACCTGGTGCAGGCAGCAACGGGTAGAATCCTTACCCGATATTTAAATTCAGAAACACAAAGGATAACGCACTCCAGAGACAGGTTTCAGAGTTGCTTTATTTTCACCACCACTACCACCAGTCGTGGTGAAAATAAAGCAACTCTGAAACCAATCTCTGGAGTGCGGCATCCTTTGTGTTTCTGAATATATATATATATATATATATCTCCTGCTTCGCCTCTCATACTCCTTTCAAACAGGAACAGACGAATGCGGACCCAAGTTCTGGTGCAATACGTTTTATTTCGTGCCCTGCACCGCCGCCATATATATATATCCAAGCTCCGTTTCCTTGTTTCCCAAAAAGAAAAACAGCACTCGCGGGGGCAGTTGCTAGAGTTTATTGGCAATGCAACATGTTGCGTTGCCAATAAACTCTAGCAACGGCCCCCGCTAGTGCTGTTTTTCTTTTTGGGAAACAAGGAAACAGAGCTTGGATAAATATCGTGGGTGCACCCCCACGTTTGTAAAGCACCCGTCCGCGAGTGCGCCGTTCACTGTGCATCAAGGAGCATATATATATATATATACACCCAAAACCTCTTTTTTTTTTAAAAAGAGTCACACACACAGACACATATATATATATACATATACATAGAAGATTTTATCTCTACATATATTTATATATATGTATCTATATACACATACATATGTATATAGATACATATATATGCATATATCATCTACAGAGAGAAAGAGACTCTCTCTCTCTATATATATATCTATATATATAAAGAAAGAGATATCTCTCATTCTCATTTTTTTTTTATAGCTATGGCTTCCCCGGGGGCCGATTGTGGCCCCCACGGAAAGCACATGGCTATAAAAAAAAAATGCCCCCACAGGGGGACGGCCACTGAGCAGGAGGACCGACCCCCTGCCAATATCGCCGCCATTTTTAATTTTTTTTTTTTTTTTTTTTTTTTACATTTTCGGGGGGCGGTCGCGCCCCCCAAGGAAAGCCAACATTCTTTTATAACAAAATATGCCCCGGGGGGGGCGACCCATTACCACGAGGGCCGACCCCCCAAAGACATCCCTGGTGTCTAGTGGAGTTTCCTGGCCATGGATCGCAGCGCTGCCGCGATCCACGGCCAGGAAACCCTTTCAGGAAGGCCTCGTTTGAAAGGGGAGACTCTCCCCTTTCAAACGAGGCCTCCCTGAAAGCTAAATCTCACGTGAGGAGAAATTTTACATATGCAGCACAAATGAAAAACAGAAACTCATCCAAACATAGAAATGACTTTATGCAATGAAGGAGTGGATAGAGTAAGAGACAAAAGTTTCAGCAAAAATATATATGCGAAACATCATATACCTAACGGAGGTGGTAGATGAAGAGACAATAGTTTCATCTAATAATACATATCATTGACGGAGTGGATAGGTGGAGAGACAAAAGATTCAGGGACAAAAAAAATACATCAATAAGATAAATTCTGAAAACAAGTTAGACTAAATACAAACCTATTGGTCTGTAAGAAAACCAACCCCTCGGCCTAGGGGATGATGGGGGTTCCCCGACATAGGATCAGGAAACAAAGGATAAGAAGAACAGGATCGGGACAGGTCAGGAACAGCTAGGCCTCTCAGCAAAACGACGGACAGCGACGCATCTCCCCTCTTTCTCTCCTGCCAGCCTAAGCTTCAACCACACCCCTAAAGGCACCGCAATTATACCCTTAAACTGACATGTCCATCCCACAGTTGTTGCAAGCATTTCTAAATCCCGCAAAGGGATTGGTGGGTTTGGGAGGTGGCGTTGTCACACCACTGTGACTTCACCTTTTCTTTCAACTACTCCTTTGTTCATATTCATTCCCAGGGTATGGTTCTCAGCTTACTCTCACTTTATTACATATTATACAAAATTTAACAATTTCATTCATTTCTTTAACATCATCCGCAGTCTGTCTCTCCGGTCCCACGCTTGGGCACTGATTTTGGCAGTCGTTCGACACTCTGGCCTTCACCCTTCTCATGTCATCTGCGGTGCACTGCGCGTCTGTCTTGCTTCTCATTTTAGCCAAGTTTAGAAAGATGTCTGCTTCATCTAGCACACTAAAATAAACGAAAATGAACATTTATTAATTATATGATAATGAAACCTTCACTGTTTACCACCCACCTTGCATTGTTCCCCATTAATGTTACCTAGCATAAGCTTTTGTGCCAAATTAGTATTATTTATTTGTTCAAAACAGAATGCAACATGCAGCTTACTGAAGCATATGCGGCCTATTTATCCAACGCTTCTCGATTTTCTCAAATCACAAATGTTATTACAATATTATTTTGTTTACGTGTTAGTTCAGACATGCGCAAAGCAATTTCCCTTATGTTCGTGTTGGGTGTACATTAGTTTTTCAACAACTACTTACTGTTAGTATATTTATGGGGGTATCAATTCCGAGCAGGTTTCATTTTTGCGAAACCCTGCTCCATCACATACAAACACGTACACACTCACTCACACCCATGCATTCAAACACATGTGCACAAACACAAATCTATTCACAACACTAACTCCAAAATATTCACTCATACATGTACGCACGTACCAAACAGCAATAAAACTCACACTTACCTGAGCAGTTCTGCCTCAGAGGGCCCAGGAGGGTTGGGAATGTTGCCTTCCCTGATTGGCTGACCTTAGGTCAGCCAATGAGTAGAGGCAGAGGTCCTTACCTCGTCACAGATTGGAATGGGGTCAGTGAGAGTTACTGACCCCACCTCACTCTGTGACAAGATGTCAATGATTGACACTCGGCCCATGGCACTTTAGGGCTTAAAACTGAAGTGCTCAGGTCTGAGTCTAGGAGCTGTGACATCTTCAACCTGGCAAAGTTCAGCTCAGGCAGCGATGAGCCTGCGCATATTGCACATGTCTAGCTCCTGGCTGCCTCGTCTGGATATAATGAGTGTCTGCCAGGCTCGCCTTAGCTTAGTCTAACAAACACTCTTTTTGTTGGGCAAAAGGTGAGGGGGTGTGCCCCCTCCACACGCTAGGATTGGCTCCCGCTGGTGCATAGCTAACAGAAGATAGAGGTATTGGGAAGTTAGGATTGAATTATTTCTCCATGGCTCAGGAGCGTGGCGTAGCCCTGCAGTATGCCATTTGCCAGTTAACTCTGCTGTTTTCCATCAGTAAGCTTGACAGTCAATTTGATCTACTGAAGATACTGTGTTTCACTGGCAATGTGCACCAATATTTTACAGATTGACTACTGACCCCTCTAGTAGGACTATGAGGGACTGGCAGTGGTGATAGAGTACTCAAAGAGAAGAGACATGCATTTCACCTGTAGGTTTCTGGTGGAGATGCCTACTAGACTCCCTATGTGAAAAGGTCATTCAGTCTCTCTTAAAGAGAGTCCTTTCTGCCCCTTGTGCCAGGGGCATTGATGAGGGTACTTGGAAACTTTAGTGTGAGAACAAGCATGATATTTGAAAGCATGTTTAACCAGGTGTGTGGTGGTAATCATTGGACTCCACATGTGCGTCACATTAAAAAATGGTGGCTGACCAAGGTCTCTGCGGACATGGCAGTCCTTATGTTTATATTCTATTCCCTGGTTCCCCTAATCCGTTTGTTCTGGGGAGAGCAGGAGGTAGCCCTCCAGGCATTCACAAAGGTAAGGTTACATCCTCTGGGAGAGGATGTAGCCTTACGGCTAGAGCGGCCGACCTCGAAGCTGGAGAACCGGTTTCGAGTCTCGGCAATGACGCTCAACATCCTACGATTCTGGGCAAATCACTTAATCTCCCAGTGCCTAACAAAAATGAATGTGTCCTCATGTAACACAACTGATGCTCGTTTAAAGCGCTCTGATACCTGATACCTTCGGGTCAAGTTTGCGCTATATAAATCTCTGGGGGAAAAAAAAACTTGTATTTGAATTAGCTTCAGAGTGTTACCATCATCACTCACCCTTCCTGCTGGAACCTTCATCTCTAAGGAATCTGGTTTCATGTCTGGTGTAGATATTCATTCTGCCTAGACATGTTTGAACCAGCCCAGGAGAAGCTCCAGCTGAACAAATCCCCAGCATGCCTCAGTCACACAGCAATCATGCCACTCTGGGATTGGAGGAGTGCCCCAAATTTAAAAGTTACAGATAGTCACATTGGTTATTACTGACCATAAGTCCTGGGCTCTCTCCTTCAGTGCTTGGTCCCGTGATCTTACATCATCCAAGGGCAGAGCTTTACAGAAGTGTGGTATGAAAGCACTGAATTACAGAGGCATAAACTTGCTAACTGCTATATCCCTTCTATGCTTGGAATAAACCTGGGCTTTAATCCTGTTTGGAGTACTCTGATGACTAACTTGAATGTGAAACGTCCTCACTCCTTGTGGAAGAAGATACTGAATTACATCTCAGAAGAGGGAAGCCTGGATGATAACCAAGTTCAAAGATAAGCAGACTGTGAAAACTAGTGGGATGCTTTGACAAACTATGCTGCCTACGGATCACAATATGGGCTTAGCTACTGTTCACTGGGTCAGTAAGAAACAGCAAAGCCTGTGCGCTCTTGCTAATTACTTCCAATTACGCCGGTATGATTCACTAAGGGCAGCGACGGCCAATAAAAGATTGCAGGGAGACAAAGGAACAAAAAATCAACATGGTGAAGCATCCTCAATGTCGGAGACAAGCTCTGTTCCAGAAAGTGAATCAGAGAATGAAGGGACAAACAGAAAAAATGAAGAGCATGGAATAAGGTTGACATTGGGGGAAGAATTGGGAATTTTAAAACAGGGCAGGAGAGAGACATTAAGACCACGCAAACAAGACATGGCAATAAAACCAAATCCCAGAGGAGACGGGGGAGACGCCAGGCCCGCAGGATACGGAGAATCAAAGAAGCGGGGCCGAGGACGGGCCAAACGGAACTAAATAATAATGTAAGAAGTATACAAAGAACTGATGGGAAACAAGGCAAACAAGAGGCAAATACAATAATAAATCTTGCCAACATCAACCTATCAGAATCAGAGGCTCAAATTTTATCCCTGGGACTGTCTTTTTGCCCTAGAACAGATTTCCAATACACCAGAACTAGAGCGGATGTGTATCAGTTTACGCGGAAATTAAAACTTAAAAAATTTCATCTATTAAGGCCCACTGCTGAGGCCGCTACGACAGTCTCTGCAACAAGATTGGAAACAGATATGTTGGGCCTTCAAGTCTCGGATGTAGATCTATACCGGGACATGTGCCAGTTGGAATATGGGGGATCATCCAGTAGTCAGACCATCCCCTTGCAGGCACTCAAGCCAGGCCTCAAACACCATTTAAAATGAAATCAAAATTTGTCCCCATATTGGTACGAGATGGTTTAGATGCCTTTAGTGATCATGTGGTTAATCAAATCAAAAAACTAACACATGCAACGAATAGATCTAAAAGAGTATATACCAGCAAAGAGACCAGATATAATCAGTTGATTTTAAGATTAAGAAAGGAAGATGTAGTTATTCGGACATCAGATAAAGGCGGAAATATAGTCCTTTGGCCCATGAAAGACTATTTAGAAGAAGCATACAGCCAGTTGAACGATGTCCAGTGTTACAAAAAAAGTACTCCAATAAAATACAAAAACACTCAGGATTCTCTTTTTAAGAACTTGCTTGCTTGGAAGAGTTTGGGCCTTTTAAGTTGGGATGAGTATAAATTTGTTAAAAAGGAATATCCAATGGTACCCCATATTTACTTCATACCCAAAATACACAAGGACATGGCGAAACCACCGGGCAGGCCAATTATTGCGGCGTGTGATGGGCCATTGGAGAATCTCTCAAGATACATTGATTATTTTTTACAGGTGCACATGAAGCAGTTGAAATCATACATCCAGGACACCAGTGATTTTTTAACAAAAATTAATGCAATTGTGTGGGAATCTGATTTTTTGTTAATCACAATGGATGTCTGCTCTTTGTATACCTGTATCAGGAACCAAGATGGCTTGAGAGCAGTGGAGTTCTTTCTTAATACTAGATCCATAATATATGCACAACATACTCGTATGCTCTTGGATATGCTGCTTTTTAATCTGGAAAATAATTTTTTTCTTTTTAACGGGCAGTTTTATCAACAAATCCAAGGTGTAGCTATGGGGGCCAGTTTCTCCCCCAGTTACGCCTGTCTGTTCATGGGCTGGTGGGAGGAACTGGTCCTCATGCGCAAATATGAACATGTATATACTACCAATATTGTATCTTGGATGCGTTTTATAGATGATATATTTATTGTGTGGAAGGGGAGGGAAGAAGGTGCGTTGAAATTTATCAATGAAATCAATGAAAACAACTTTAACCTCAAATTTTCCTCGAGCATCAGTAAACATACAGTGACCTTTTTGGATGTGCAGGTTTTAATTAGAAATGATGTTTTATCTACCACCCTGTTTACCAAACCAACTGCAGGAAACACACTTTTACACGCGTCGAGTGCACATCCCCCACATCTCATCAGGAGCATCCCCTATGGGGAAATGCTCCGTATCCGCAGAATTTGCAGTGATTCAGAGGATACAAAGATGAGGCAGATGGAGAGCCGTGCTAGATTTTTGGCTAGGGGATACAGCAGCGAATCAGTAGATTCTGCGATTAGAAAGTCCCAGGCAAGGTCGAGGAGGGATCTCCTCGCCTACAAAATAAAAACGTCCCAGGGAGAGGCATACACACAGCCTGTCAGACTAATCCTAACCTATTCAAAACAGGAAAAACAGTTACGGAGTATTATGAGACACAATTGGCACTTTATTCGTGAGGATCCAGTAATAGGTGATCTGATGCCTGTCAATCCATCAATCTCCTTCCGCAAATCATTAAGTATGGGGAATATGTTGGTTCAGAATAGTCATGACAGTAGTCACAAAGACATGTGGTTAACAATAAGAAAAGGTTTTTTTAAATGTCTCTCTTGTAAGGCTTGTCAGTTTGGAATAAATGTCAAAACGTACACAACTGCTTTTTCAGATACAGTCAAAGAGATTAAACAGCATCTTACGTGTAAGACAGAATATTGTGTATACGTATTGGAATATGACTGCCAATTGAAATATATAGGCAGCACAAAATTAGCAGTGCACAAACGTGTTCTTCAGCATATCAGGGCGATCACTAATAAGGATCAAAATTACCCTGTTGCAAGACATTTTCAAACTGTACACAATAGCAATCCACAATTTTTACGCTACTATGCTATTGAAGCTATACCTATCATGAAAAGAGGGGGTGACAGGGAAGCCAAACTGAGACGCCTGGAAACGAGTTATATTTTAGAGTTTGATTCTAAGCATCCAGGCGGGCTCAATATTACAGAAGATTTACATACGTTTTTATAAACGTAGGCAGTCAGTCTCCCATAGGTTAAGCATGTACAGCGGGCAAGCTAATTAGAACATTGCAATGAAGGGACACCTTTTCTTGCATGCACTTAATGTCTGAAGAACCTTGGGCAAGAAGCAAAACTATATTTATCCAATCAATAAAACCAGTATGATTTTTAGGAATGGTTTTAGAATTGGGGTGGTATTTTATAGTGATTTCTTAAAGCCCTTTTTCTAATGTTTTTTATAGATCTACATCTGGGTTCTTTGTGTTAAGACTTTAAAAGCCAACAATTTATTGACAGTCTTAGAAACCTCCCTTGCAATATGAAGTAATGTATGAACTTTAAAGTAGGATGTATTTAATGAATTTACTATGACAATTTGTACTTGTATATAATGAATTTATTTATTTACGTATGATAATCTGTATGTGTATATAATGAATTCATTTGTGTACCCCTTTAGATATTTAATATTTATAGCACTGTTGGTTTTTAACTCTAAGTAGTATAGCACTGAGTCACTTTATCTGTCCATTCACAGCATGTCGACAATGGTAGCAAATGATTTAGAGATGTGCACGGATGCATTTAGGCAAGTATAAATCAAGAAAAGAAAGTTTTGCACAACTAATCCATTGGCACAATAGAACAATATTGAATTTACAGATTTATCTGTGGTATATTTATATATATAATAAGAATAAATATATGTATTAAAAAAGACATGAATGGCAGATATTGCATGGTGCAGAGTAATCCGTGAAATGGCAAAGTATTTAAACTTAAGGACACAAAATAGGAAATAGGTGTTTCTTTAAAGAAATGTGTCCTTTATACACAAATTTTTACAGCACATAGTGGTAGGTGATAGGTTTGTTTTCACTTTTATATTAAGATATGTATTTTTTATATGTGGATGATGTCTTTATTCCTATATATGCTATAATTTTAATGGAAATCGTAAACATGTGTCAGGAGACATTTAAGTAGATATTTAGCCTGAATCAAAACATATATATATATCAAAAAATTATTTTGTAACATTGTTTCACTATAATGTGGGCAATCATATAGGAGGTTGAATATTAATTATGAATAACAACTAAATGAATAACAAACTATATTGTGTAATGGAACATGAGTTATCATGGTATGTAAAGTATGTAAAAAAACTCTGTAAAAAATTCTTTAATATGTTTTCTATTTCCATGGTTTTAATTAAGCACGGGCACTTTAAATATGGGGGTAAAGCTGTTGAGCGTTGTCATGTGATCAAGGCCGCTTGTACGGCCGAAACGCGTAATGGCAGAGGACTGGTAAAACTAAAAAAGAATTTTGGCACTGAATGAGGTCTGCACTCGTTTTTCCGGAGGATTGTGGCGAGGAGAGGAATATATATATATATATACACCCAAAACCTCTTTTTTTTAAAAAAAGAGTCAGACACACAGACACATATATATATATATACATAGAAGATTTTATCTCTACATATATTTATATATATGTATCTATATACATATATATATATATATATATACATATATATGTATATAGATACATATATATATCATTCACTCTGTAGACTTATGTATATATATGTATCTATATACACATACATATGTATATAGATACATATATATGCATATATCATCTACAGAGAGAAAGAGACTCTCTCTCTCTATATATATATCTATATATATAAAGAAAGAGATATCTCTCATTCTCATTTTTTTTATAGCTATGGCTTCCCCGGGGGCCGATTGTGGCCCCCACGGAAAGCACATGGCTATAAAAAAAAATGCCCCCACAGGGGGACGTGCCACTGAGCAGGAGGACCGACCCCCTGCCAATATCGCCGCCATTTTTAATTTTTTTTTTTTTTTTTTTTTTTTACATTTTCGGGGGGCGGTCGCGCCCCAAGGAAAGCCAACATTCTTTTATAACAAAATATGCCCCGGGGGGCGACCCATTACCACGAGGGCCGACCCCCAAAGACATCCCTGGTGTCTAGTGGAGTTTCCTGGCCATGGATCGCAGCGCTGCCGCGATCCACGGCCAGGAAACCCTTTCAGGAAGGCCTCGTTTGAAAGGGAGACTCTCCCTTTCAAACGAGGCCTCCCTGAAAGCTAAATCTCACGTGAGGAGAAATTTTACATATGCAGCACAAATGAAAAACAGAAACTCATCCAAACATAGAAATGACTTTATGCAATGAAGGAGTGGATAGAGTAAGAGACAAAAGTTTCAGCAAAAATATATATGCGAAACATCATATACCTAACGGAGGTGGTAGATGAAGAGACAATAGTTTCATCTAATAATACATATCATTGACGGAGTGGATAGGTGGAGAGACAAAAGATTCAGGGACAAAAAAAAAATACATCAATAAGATAAATTCTGAAAACAAGTTAGACTAAATACAAACCTATTGGTCTGTAAGAAAACCAACCCCTCGGCCTAGGGGATGATGGGGGTTCCCCGACATAGGATCAGGAAACAAAGGATAAGAAGAACAGGATCGGGACAGGTCAGGAACAGCTAGGCCTCTCAGCAAACCGACGGACAGCGACGCATCTCCCCTCTTTCTCTCCTGCCAGCCTAAGCTTCAACCACACCCCTAAAGGCACCGCAATTATACCCTTAAACTGACATGTCCATCCCACAGTTGTTGCAAGCATTTCTAAATCCCGCAAAGGGATTGGTGGGTTTGGGAGGTGGCGTTGTCACACCACTGTGACTTCACCTTTTCTTTCAACTACTCCTTTGTTCATATTCATTCCCAGGGTATGGTTCTCAGCTTACTCTCACTTTATTACATATTATACAAAATTTAACAATTTCATTCATTTCTTTAACATCATCCGCAGTCTGTCTCTCCGGTCCCACGCTTGGGCACTGATTTTGGCAGTCGTTCGACACTCTGGCCTTCACCCTTCTCATGTCATCTGCGGTGCACTGCGCGTCTGTCTTGCTTCTCATTTTAGCCAAGTTTAGAAAGATGTCTGCTTCATCTAGCACACTAAAATAAACGAAAATGAACATTTATTAATTATATGATAATGAAACCTTCACTGTTTACCACCCACCTTGCATTGTTCCCCATTAATGTTACCTAGCATAAGCTTTTGTGCCAAATTAGTATTATTTATTTGTTCAAAACAGAATGCAACATGCAGCTTACTGAAGCATATGCAGCCTATTTATCCAACGCTTCTCGATTTTCTCAAATCACAAATGTTATTACAATATTATTTTGTTTACGTGTTAGTTCAGACATGCGCAAAGCAATTTCCTTATGTTCGTGTTGGGTGTACATTAGTTTTTCAACAACTACTTACTGTTAGTATATTTATGGGGGTATCAATTCCGAGCAGGTTTCATTTTTGCGAAACCCTGCTCCATCACATACAAACACGTACACACTCACTCACACCCATGCATTCAAACACATGTGCACAAACACAAATCTATTCACAACACTAACTCCAAAATATTCACTCATACATGTACGCACGTACCAAACAGCAATAAAACTCACACTTACCTGAGCAGTTCTGCCTCAGAGGGCCCAGGAGGGTTGGGAATGTTGCCTTCCCTGATTGGCTGACCTTAGGTCAGCCAATGAGTAGAGGCAGAGGTCTTACCTCGTCACAGATTGGAATGGGGTCAGTGAGAGTTACTGACCCCACCTCACTCTGTGACAAGATGTCAATGATTGACACTCGGCCCATGGCACTTTAGGGCTTAAAACTGAAGTGCTCAGGTCTGAGTCTAGGAGCTGTGACATCTTCAACCTGGCAAAGTTCAGCTCAGGCAGCGATGAGCCTGCGCATATTGCACATGTCTAGCTCCTGGCTGCCTCGTCTGGATATAATGAGTGTCTGCCAGGCTCGCCTTAGCTTAGTCTAACAAACACTCTTTTTGTTGGGAAAAAGGTGAGGGGGTGTGCCCCCTCCACACGCTAGGATGGGCTCCCGCTGGTGCATAGCTAACAGAAGATAGAGGTATTGGGAAGTTAGGATTGAATTATTTCTCCATGGCTCAGGAGCGTGGCGTAGCCCTGCAGTATGCCATTTGCCAGTTAACTCTGCTGTTTTCCATCAGTAAGCTTGACAGTCAATTTGATCTACTGAAGATACTGTGTTTCACTGGCAATGTGCACCAATATTTTACAGATTGACTACTGACCCCTCTAGTAGGACTATGAGGGACTGGCAGTGGTGATAGAGTACTCAAAGAGAAGAGACATGCATTTCACCTGTAGGCTTCTGGTGGAGATGCCTACTAGACTCCCTATGTGAAAAGGTCATTCAGTCTCTCTTAAAGAGAGTCCTTTCTGCCCATTGTGCCAGGGGCATTGATGAGGGTACTTGGAAACTTTAGTGTGAGAACAAGCATGATATTTGAAAGCATGTTTAACCAGGTGTGTGGTGGTAATCATTGGACTCCACATGTGCGTCACATTAAAAAATGGTGGCTGACCAAGGTCTCTGCGGACATGGCAGTCCTTATGTTTATATTCTATTCCCTGGTTCCCCTAATCCGTTTGTTCTGGGGAGAGCAGGAGGTAGCCCTCCAGGCATTCACAAAGGTAAGGTTACATCCTCTGGGGAGAGGATGTAGCCTTACGGCTAGAGCGGCCGACCTCGAAGCTGGAGAACCGGTTTCGAGTCTCGGCAATGACGCTCAACATCCTACGATTCTGGGCAAATCACTTAATCTCCCAGTGCCTAACAAAAATGAATGTGTCCTCATGTAACACAACTGATGCTCGTTTAAAGCGCTCTGATACCTGATACCTTCGGGTCAAGTTTGCGCTATATAAATCTCTGGGGGGAAAAAAAACTTGTATTTGAATTAGCTTCAGAGTGTTACCATCATCACTCACCCTTCCTGCTGGAACCTTCATCTCTAAGGAATCTGGTTTCATGTCTGGTGTAGATATTCATTCTGCCTAGACATGTTTGAACCAGCCCAGGAGAAGCTCCAGCTGAACAAATCCCCAGCATGCCTCAGTCACACAGCAATCATGCCACTCTGGGATTGGAGGAGTGCCCCAAATTTAAAAGTTACAGATAGTCACATTGGTTATTACTGACCATAAGTCCTGGGCTCTCTCCTTCAGTGCTTGGTCCCGTGATCTTACATCATCCAAGGGCAGAGCTTTACAGAAGTGTGGTATGAAAGCACTGAATTACAGAGGCATAAACTTGCTAACTGCTATATCCCTTCTATGCTTGGAATAAACCTGGGCTTTAATCCTGTTTGGAGTACTCTGATGACTAACTTGAATGTGAAACGTCCTCACTCCTTGTGGAAGAAGATACTGAATTACATCTCAGAAGAGGGAAGCCTGGATGATAACCAAGTTCAAAGATAAGCAGACTGTGAAAACTAGTGGGATGCTTTGACAAACTATGCTGCCTACGGATCACAATATGGGCTTAGCTACTGTTCACTGGGTCAGTAAGAAACAGCAAAGCCTGTGCGCTCTTGCTAATTACTTCCAGAGATCTGGAGGATTACCTAACTTCATCCATGGCCTGAGGTCAGAGATATTCCTGGATGAGATCACCTTGTGGCTGGGGCTGTAGACCACATCTTCCTACCCCAATTGGTTCTGAAGTTGAGCTCTTGGTCGCTATTTCAGGAGGTACATATTGCCAGATTTGGTCTTGCTGTTGTCAGTGACCAACAATGGTACCACAATCATGTAGGCATCCCTGACACTGAAATTTCTGGCCACAACTGGTCATTCTCTTATTAAAGGCTCTTTAACCTTTGTACTCTATAAAGTAGGCAATCTGGTTTAGTGGTTCTGGAATCAATTGTTGCATATAATAAACTAGTCCGCAACTAGCTGGACTCCAGTTGACTGTGCCTATCCGCTAGACATCAAATTCCATATTCTGAGCCTTCACCCCATAAAAAGATCATCTTTTTGTGCCAGTTTGGGAGACACTTGGGGCATATTCTCAAGGAGCTACCGCCGAGTTATCGGCACTTTAACGCATCCAAAGTCGCGCTAAATTTATCGCCCCATTCACAAGCCAGTGCTAACAGCCCATAACACCAGTTTCCCTGCGAAAGCAGTCGCAAAAAACATCACCACAGATGACCCCGGCAACTAACGCTAATGAGATGCAGAGTAGGCGTTCCCGAGCAAAAAGCCGCAACAACACCACAACGCAACATTCTCAACGACCAGCCACATCTGCGATAGGAACACAAAACAGGCAATACGGCGCGTTACGAGCAGGAAATTAACACCTGCTCTGACCTGGTGCAAAGTCGGACGTCAACCTGCACAAGAAAAGGGAGCCCAGCCCACAGCCACACCTGAAGAACAACAGATGCCATGGAGCCACACACCATGCACCCCGGAGCCCCCAGAGGGCAACAACACCCACCGCCACCACCCCCCAGGACCGCCACCCCTCCAACGGACCCCCCCGGACCACCACAGAGGCAGCGCAGACAAAGACAGCGGACCTCCAGGAAATGCACCAGCCCCACAGACCTAACACCAGACAATGCCAATGCCCACTACAGGCCCAAAAGGACAACCATCCTCTGCATCCTGAACATCATTGCCCACAGGCTGACGGTACCAACACAGCGGATAACCAACATCCCTCCGCAGTCAAAGCTGCTGGCTGTGCTGCACCTGTTGGCCTCTGGTACCCTCTCAAACAACAACCGCCCGAGTCAGAGGAGTCTCACAGCCAGCCCCATCCAAGTTCCCCACACCTGTCCCGGATGCCATCATCAGCCAGGCACCCCATACGTCCCCCACAATGCGCAGGAACAGCTGGAGACCAAGCAAGGACTATATGCCATGGCTGGAGCCCCGCACGTGTCGGGGGCAATCCACTGCACACTTGTCCCACTTGTGCCCCCTGCCAACACCGCACACAATACCCCAACAGAAAGCACACGCATCCCATCAACGTGCAGGCAATAGTGGACCACAGGGGACTCCTCACCAATATCATGGCCAACTACTCAGGCAGTGTGCATGTTCCCTTCATCTTCCGACAGTCCAACATCAACCAGCGCTTCCAGGATGGCACCCATGGGAATGCACTGCCCTTTGCCAAGTACCAAATGAACACACCACACACCTCAACCCCACAATCATGCAATTCACAACTCTGGCACTGCACACGTCACAAAACCACATACAACATGCCGATCAACATGCCCCCCCACCAGACACGACAGCACAACTTACTGTGGCAACCTTGGTCAGCCATTTACATGAGCCATCGACGGCATGGCACCTCAGCCACACAATACCGGAATGTGGGGAGAGGTGGGAACCAGGCATGTGCGAAGGAGGCAAGTGACCCATGAATGAGTATGTACACAATGCCAAGTGTGGCGGAGATGTGCTGGACCGACTGCAGTATACAGACCACAGACACAGCCATGTCTACATGCACTGCTGGTGTTTGGAGTGTCGTGGACAGTGGACGCAACCATGTCACCCCAGCCAGTGGGGAAGATCGCGGAAATGTAGCTTGTGATGTCCTCCCCGTAAACGTGTGTGGAGTGGTCTGGCCTGGCGTATGCCAGGCCAGCGCAGGGGTGTGAATAAAAAGCACGTAGCACTGGGCGTGGTTCTCTTCCGGAACGCCCAACCCATCTGCCAGGGCGGTGCCTCCCACCCCGCCACGAGGCTGACGGCGTCGCCGTGAGCGGTGTGGCCTGCGACCCTGAGCGCCTGCTGCACCCCGGGCCGCTGGTCCCCGGAGCCATCATGCCCGCCCCTGCGCAGCCAGGCCTCACTGCTCACCTGCCGACACAGGCGTGTGTCAAAGAGGGCCCACCATGTGCCGGCGCAAGCTCCAAGCACGAGGCCCGCGACCTTCGCAGCCTCCTCAGACCATCACGGCCTCCGCGACACAGGCCCGCTTTACTCCTTTTTTGTTGACGTACACCACCGCTGCCTCCGGCCTACACTACGCTCAAGTAGGTCACACATTTGGAACTGAGTCTTGATCATGCTATGGCAGAGTACACACTTTATGGCAGAGTTCATATCACTATACTCCCTTCGATGTAATGACACAAAGTATGTGCATGGCATCCCAACCACACGTGTCTGTGGGCCCTTGATGACTATGCCTTCGGACTACACTGCGGTCCTGCAGGCCCCACACAAATCCATGCCAGTCCGTACCAGGCAGGACACGGCATCGTCGCTGGCCAAACACCCGCTCAGCTCTGTTGCTACTGCCTCGGTCAACCACGAGTCATCCCCACATGCCATTTCAACGCCGTGTGTCAGTGTTCCAGGAGGAGCTTGCTGAACAGCGGTTGGCCCGTGCTGGCCGCTGCCTCCGGACTACACATCGGACGAGTAGTGCACACATTGGGAACTCAGTCATGATTCATTTATGGCAGACCTGATATCATTGTACTGGCCTTGTCGCAGACTGCATCCCCTGTCAGCTCCGGTGCCCCTAAGTCTGTTCCCCGACAAACATGGACACTTTCTTCTTGAGATTTGTTGGTGACTGAGTCCATGGACTGGGGGTTGTCTTCATCATCATGTCGGTGATACTGACTATGTGGCCAAAACGGGGCTGTAGCATTCCACTCCTCCATTTGCCACTTCCGGCCGGCTCCTGCCCTCTGCATCATGCCCTGGAGGACACCTTCCACTGTCCCCCGCAAATCTCCGCTACATTCACTTTCGCCATCGACGAGGACCCGCTCACCTCACGTGGCCCTATCTCACTGCACCGCAAGTCACCGTCCCGTGGCGGTGTGCCTGTGCCGGCCGCAGTGCATCCGGGGCCACTGACTCTGTGCAGCTCAAACCATGGCCCCGGTCTGATGGCATGTTGGATGGACTCTGGGTCGATGGTCTGGGGGTCATCAACGCCATGTGTCTGTGGCCCTGCGCTGTCCGCTGCCTCCGGCCTCAACTGCGGTCCACCTTGGCTCACACATCACATTGAGTCCTGACTTGCCAGGACGTTGCATCACCGCAGGATGCACATGCCACCACCGCCAGGACCGACTCCAAACGACAGGTGCCAGAGTCAGAGGTGTCTTACTGCCAGACTGTCAGAGTTGCTCACACCTGTCATGGGGGCCATCATCAGCTTGATACCCTGCTCAGCTCTTCAGGTGCCACTAACTCAGTGCACCACAAATCAAGGAACATTCTGCTTGCATGTTGGGAGAACTGTACTCCCTCCGGCTACCACCATGATGCTTCACAGTTGTTTCTGTTGTGCTGGTGTTTTATGTTTCAGCTTCAATTGTGATCAATGTTCAAGCTGTTGCCAGCACCAACGACTCCATGAGGGCTGGCTTACACTCACCCCACACACATCCAGCACATGCATCACTGTACATGTGACCATGCCAATAAAGGTGTTGAGCGCACGTGCCCGTGGCCAGTTCAACGAACTATCTGTGTGTGTCCTTGTGCTCATTATGTATGCATTTGTGCCCCGGGCACTACAACATTACATTGTGCTGTGTACAGAGGACGCAGCCATGTCACCACAGGCAGCAGGTGGGACATTGCACATGTAGCTTTGTCGTCCCCCACTCAATACGTAAAAGGAGTGAACTGGGCCGGCGTACGCCAGTCCAGCGTGGGGGTGTGGATGATCATCCCGTGGCTCTGGGTGTGGTTCAGTACTAGAAATGTGCAAAGGCATGTGTCTCTGTCGCAGTGTGGGTCTCCATTGGGGAGTGTTGGTGGGCCCTGATGGGACTTGGACACCCACGTATGTGATCTTGTTCGGCTTCCATGAGGTAGTGGCCCACCTGCACATGTTCGGCCACCCCCTTCTGGCAGTCTGACACCTGGCCTTGGAATGCGATGTGTGCTTGGGTGGGCTGCTGGGAGCCAGCCGGGGTGGTGGGTGCGTCCAGCTGTGTTGTTTGTGCAGGGGGTGGGGTGTCCTTGATGCAGCAGTGCTGCCCTGCTCCTGGAGGTCGATTGCCTTGGATGTCCATGGACTGTTGGGGGGCGTAGGTGTCGGAAGTGTGGTGGTCCTCTTCAGCATCACTGTAGAGTTGTCTGGTCTGTTCTGCTGGGGGTGTTGCTTGTTGACATTGTGTTGGCATGTATGTTGCTGCATTGTTCACCTTTACATTCAGACTTCATGACAATGTACATTGTGACTGTTTGGGAGGGGCGGACTATTTGATGCGGGACAGTGGACATTTGGACTACATGACGTAGGTGAGGTTGTACACGTACCTTTGCATCTCACAGTTTCCTGCTATGTCAGATGTGATTGGCCATTTTCTCCGCACAGGTGGACCCAGTTGTGTCCTCTGTTCTGCAGTGTAGGTGTTGGGCTGTGTACCACATTGTCGTCCATGTGGGTGTGCTGTTTTTGCTATGTGTGTGTGCTGCTTTGTGTGGGAGTCGCACCTGCAGCTGTGATTTTGCTGCCCCTTATCCCTTGGAGGCGGTGTGCCTTTGGCTTTATTGCTTTTGCGGTGCTGTGATGTTTGCGACTTGGGTCATTTGTGCTATTGGACGGTTTTTGTACTCTTGTGTATTGTTTGTCTGCAGATGTGTTGTTGACGTCAGTGGTTGTTTGTGCAGGTGGATGTGTCAGAGTGTGACCTGCTCCTTTCCGGATGTGGTCCACACTCAGCCACCTCAGTCTCGTGGCGTGCACAGTGTCATGGTGATTGTACTCCAGCCATGCTGCTGGTCATGTGGTGTCACTTGCATTATCAGTGTGGCTCTCACATACGCATCTTTGCTGTGTTTTGCAAGGGTGCATGTGTGTGTTGTGTAATTGGTGTTGTGTGGGGTGGGACCCCTTTGGGCACATGGTGAACGGGGGCCTACTTGATGTTTGTATGTGTGCTGCAGTGTGCCACGGGGATCAGGGACATGACCCAGGGTTATTGTGGGTGTGCGGTGTGCTACACGTCGTTGTACATGTGTGCCATTGTGCCCGTCCCCACAGTCCCTGTTCGTTACTCACCCTGTTGCTGTTGTGTCAGGTCATGTCATGTCGAGCAGTGTCCGGTCTCCCGACTCCTTGCACCGTCTCCACACTGATGACTGTGGGCGCCATTTGCTCCAGCTCCTCCTGTGGCGCAGGACTCCCACCTCCATTCGCCGTTGCTGCCTTCCTGTCGGCAGCGGGTTTCTGGTTGATTTGGCTTTTGATATCGTGCCAGCGCATCTTCGCCTCCTGCGCACTCCGACTGCATTCACGATGGGATACCATTTTTCCGTCTGAATTGCCAATGACACGGTGGTGGTGACGGACAGTTGTTGGTGGTGCTCTGTCACCTCTGTGACGACGATCGGGTTTTCCTGCGGACTGTACCCCGTCTTCCTCTTCTTCTTCTTCTTGGCCTTCCCCGCCCCGAGGTTCATTGCTGGTGGTCTGTGGGGCTTGTGGGGTTCGCCTTGACCTGGGCACTCAGTCCGGATGCATCCATGTTGCTGCGCAGTTTGATTTGTTCATGGTGTGTTATTCTTGTTCAGCTTTTATGGTGCATTTTCCCGCCAGACGCGTGGGGATTGCAGGCCTATCGCTGGTTGTCGCTGTTTTTTTTTTCGTGGTTGGCCTCATCGGAACTTTTTTCGCGTTGGTGTTTTGCATTTTTTCGGCATCGCGTTGTTTTTAACGCGGTCATTTGACGCGTTATCGTGGGACTATCGCATGGTGACGCCAGGTTGAGAATGCTATGTTAACATGGCGTTGTTTTCCCACGATGAACTGCGATGTGAGAAGTTGCGTTAAGCTAAACTTGCGGTGGTTATCACACGTTTCTTTTGGACCTTTGTGGCAGGTGCATCAAAAGCCATTAACATTCCAGCACACTTTAAAGTGTGACAAGATAATTTATTGCTTTGAAACAGACCTTTTAGGAGACTATGAGCAACTGTGTGCTTATGTAATTCTTGGGGAAAGATCAAAGATAACTTAACATATAAACGATATAATAGCATTTGGGGTTATATCTGTGGCTATGAAGGAGCTAGAGAATTTGACTTTTCTTTGACTGTAGTTTTATGTATAGTATATATGTTTCTTGTGTACATTTTCTGCACTTTTTTAATTAAGTAAAGCACAGACTTGGCAATCAGTTATTAAAGGTGCCATGCTGCACGCCGTGCCATGAGTAATTTACCCTTATGAGTAAGTTTACTACTATTTTACTATTCACAAAACCTGACCTTAAGTTACACTTCTGGAGTAAATTTACACTTGGATTTTGTGAATAGCCAAAAAGAAGTAAACTGACGCAAATATGTAAATGACTCAAAAGTGTGGAGCCCCCAGGCTATTCAATTTGTTGGAAACGTGTGAATTACATTTTTGGAGTAAGTTTATACTTGGGTTTTGGGAATTGCTAAAAAGTAGTACACTTACTCAAAAGTGCAAATTACTCAAATGTGTAGGTTATCTTTGTGAATCAGGCCCTCTGTTCCTAATCTATCATCACCTCCCTGAGTAAGACTTGGCCATATCTGCCTCATGATACTGAGATAGTCAAGTGCTAAAGAGGAATACCTGGTTATCCTGTTTGGGATCAGATTGGATTGTTGACTCAGGATATCAGCGCCTGGACACCCTCACGAGTGACAAGCAGCGTTCTACAAATCCACCTTACATTACATTACAAATTGATGCATTTGGAATCCAGTAGCCTCTGACTGCCCTATGACCATGGAATGAGGTCCTCATCTAGTAATTCCCATATCTAGATATAAAAATAGTGGGATAAAGGCACAATTTACTGGACTGTAGAAACGCAAAGTCAGGGCATACCCGTCCCACTCGGGGTGACAAATGCAAAAAGACAAATGATGGACAGAATGCAGAACAATGTCATACATTCACCCCAGTACAGAGATCTGGGCCTAAATCCATCGTTTTTTTGCTCCCCATGCTTTTAGCACGGGATCCACGTCTGGGTATACCCGTCCCACTCGGGGTGACAAATGCAAAAAGACAAATGATGGACAGCATGCAGAATAATGTCATACATTCACCCCAGTACAAAGATCTGGGCCTAAATCCATCGTTTTTTTGCTCCCCATGCTTTTAGCATGGGACCCACGTCTGGGCATACCCGTCCCACTCGGGGTGACAAATGCAAAAAGACAAATGATGGACAGAATGCAGAACAATGTCATACATTCACCCCTGTACAGAGATCTGGGCCTAAATCCATCGTTTTTTTGCTCCCCTGGCTGATGAGGGGTGAAACCCCGAAACCGGTCCTAGGATGCTTGTTTCCAGTCCAGGGAGGACCTGGCTTGGCAGTTCGGGCTGGACTGTTCCCATGAGGCACAGGGTCAAGACTTAGATTTAGACCCAGATCTCTGTACTGGGGTGAATGTATGACATTGTTCTGCATTCTGTCCATCAACTGTTCTTTTTGCTTTTAAAAACGGCATCAACCTCGTGGCATTGACCAAGTTATTGTAGTCTTAAAACCCCGGCCATGAAATGTGTGGAACCAATGTTGCCACCCTTTAGAGTGTGCAATTTTATGAAAATCATAGGCATAAGTCTCCGAATCCTAAAGTAACTCTGTTTTTCATAAATCAATCTCATAGAATATCATTTTGTTTTATCAATGAAAATCGAAGAATCACTGCAAGATATGTTCGTATTTAGTAGAAAATTTTACACCTGGGAAAAAACAGTTTCAAGATTCCTGGTTGGGTGAAAAAGTAATGAGCTGCAGCTGTTCCGTCAAACTGACTGGCAGGTAATTTTTAAGCTCCATTCTAATTAGATCAATAAAAGCTAATCCATATGAGAGTATAAATAAGACTTGGCAATTACACACTTAATTTATGAAGAGGTAGTACTATTCACAGTAAGTGGAACTATTTACCTTTTTTAATTCTCGCTCTCCGAGATCAACCGGGTTTATTGAACTGCAGATGGTACCTGTTAAATTGAGAATTCAAAACAACCTTGTTATAATCCTCTTAGCCAGGACTTAAAATAAAGGGGTTGAGAAGAGGAAAGTGAAAAAAATTCCAAAGAGGTTCCATTTCAGCTAGCTCTGTTCTGAGCAACCCCCCTGTGAGGTGTAAATGCTGCTCATTACTTGGCCTAGGAAATCAGATAACGAATGTTAGGAACATCTTTGTTAAAAACTTGTGTTCTTTGAGATTCAGAAAAGCTCAGTGAGGTAGTCTACGAAAGGACAAAAAAAGATCATTTATGCTATTCTACATCATTGATCATTCGTAATTTTTTATCAGAAATACAGCTATTTTAGGAAATATGTCTGAAACCTTTAAAACGCGCTCTATTTGCCGAGATAATAACATCCTCAAAAAGACCCGTTTGAAACACAATTTGAGCAAGGAAATGAGGCAGTGTTTACTTTGTGGGGGATATTCACAAGAACGTGTGATAATCATCGCCAAATTAGCTTAACGCAACTTTGCACATCGCAGTCTATCGCGGGAAAATAACACTGTGTTAACGTAGCATTCACAACCCGGCGGCACCATGCGATAGTCCCACGATAACGCGCCAAATGACCGCGTTAAAATTAACGCGACGCCGAAACAATGCGAAACACAAACGCGAAAAAAGGTGCGATGGCCCAAATCGCGAGTCAAAAATCAGCGGTAACCAGCGACAGGCCTGCTATCCCCACGCGTCATGCGGGAAAATGCACCATATAATCACCGATAAACACAAACAAAAGAAATCAAACTGCGTAGCACCATGGATGCACCCGAACCGAGTGCTGAGGACAACGCGAACCCCACAAGCCCCACAGATGACCAGCAAGGTAGCCTGGGGTCGGGGAAGGCCAAGGAGAAGAGGAAGAGGAAGACGGGGTTCAGTCCGCAGGAAAACAGGATCATCGTCACGGAGGTGACAGAACACCACAAACAACTGTCCGTCACCTCCAACGTGTCATTGGCAACAAAGACGCAAACATGGCAGACTATCTTGGACCATGTGAATGCAGTCTAGAGTTTAGGAGGACAATGGAAGAGGTCAAGAGGCGCCGGAATGATGCGAAGGGCAAAAACAAGAAGAAATTCGATGCCAACATGAAAGCAGCAACGCAGCTTGGAGGTGGGGGTCCAGCTGCACACCAGGAGCTGAATTACATGGAGAAAATGGAGGCTACAGTCATCAGTCGGGACACGGTGCCAGGAGAAGTGGATCCGGACACTGCTCAACATGACCTGACACAACATCAACAGGGTGAGTACCGACCAGGGACTGGGGTGACGGGGGGAGATGGGCACAATGGCACACATGCACAAATAAGTAGAGCACATCTGCGGACAAACCATGCCCAAGAGTCACAACTCGACCAAGAGCCCAATTTACCCAAGCCCGCAACATCTCAGCACTTTAGAAGCACAGAAGTCAAAGGCACAGCGCCTGAAAGGGATAAGGGGCAGCCAAATCAGAGCTGCAGGTGCGACTAACCCACAATGCAGCACACACACATAAGAATAAGAGCACCTCAACACTGATGACAATGTGGTACAAACTGCAACACTTCCACAACAGAATACAGGACACAACTGCTGCCGCATGTGTGTAGCAAATGGCCAATCACACCTGGCATAGCATGAAACTGTGATATGACAATGTACGGGTATAAGCACACATCCGTGATGTAGCACAAATGTCCAATGTCCCGCATCAAATAGGCATCTCCTCACAAACAGTCACAATGTACATTGTCATGCAGCCTGTATGTAAACTCCGCCAATGCGTCAACATACATGGAACACAATGTGAAACTGCATCTCCCCTTCACATTGCAGAGGGACAATCAACACCTCCTGCAGAGCAGACCCTACAACACGTCAGTGGTGATGGAGACGACCCCCAGGACATCGACTACGACATACACCAACGGTTCATGGACAACCACCGCACCCCACCTCCAGTAGCAGGGCAGCCCAGCACCAGCGAGGTGATCCCACCCCCTGCACAGACCACACAGTACGAAGCACCCACCACCACGTCAGGCTCCCAGCACCTCACCAAAGAACACATGGCTTTCCAACGCCGTGTGTCACACTGCCAGAAGGATCTGGCTGAACAGGTGCGGGTGGGGTACGACCTCATGGCAGCCAAACTAGATGCCATACGTGGGTGTCTAAGTCCCATCCTCGGAGACAACAACAACTGTCCAGTCAGAGTGGCTACAGCGATGTCATCCGTGATTTGGGAAACATAAGGAGGGTCATGGAGAACATGGAGCGGATGCAGGCGCAAACAATGGCTAACACGGCTGCACGCGAGAAAGCTGTCGTTGGGATCGTCCATGCCCTGCAGAAGCCCCTCATCATGGGAGTGATGCCACAAGACATTGCGTTGTTAATGCTGCTGCCACTACAACATCCACATCTCCGGCCCCTGATGTGTCAGTGTCACACAGTGCTGCAAACCAAACACCAACGCCTACATGTGAGGCACATGAAATGTCAGAGGACGAAGATGAGGAGGAATCTGCCATAGTGATAAGGAGGAAGCAGTAGCATTCATCTCCACCACATGGCTTGTTACTGCTTGGGTCTGTCCTTAGCATCATGCCCTGGAATAACACCTTGCACTGTCCTCCGACACACTCTGCGACACCAACCTTGGACCTCGACATGGACTGCCATCACTTGTATGCTCAACAATGACACAGCAATCGGCCTGCGGACTGGACTCTTCCCCTTCCGAGTAACATGTCAATCACAAAGGACACAGGCTGGCCATCCACGGGGCAACAGTGCTAAGTGTTGTCTGCATGGCCCAGTACTGAGACAGCCTCAACACTCCACTGAACGTGAATGATACATCCTGATACACACAGATGTGACATGTCGATGAATAATCAAGTATGAAAGCATGGCCGAATGTAGGGGCAGTGATTCCCCCTTTCGTCCATGTAGCTCATGTTGTGTGACATGTGTCACAGGGTGCATCCCTGCATCATGGTGGTACACATTTTCCCCCAAAAGTATCCCTGTTGACAATTGTAGGTCACAAATGGCAGCCTATATGTAATGATTTGGGACACATGTGACACGCTGATGAGTGGGATACCGTACTATCTTTGACACACAGAAATGGCCTTTCGAATACGTGACACCCAAACAGCCTCTCTGAACAGAGGTGACACACCCACCATCCATTTCCAATTAGTGAGATTGTTAGCACTACATGTTGCACTTACACCTGTCAGAGCGATGTGCTTGTACAGAGGAGTAACTTGCACATAGGGAATGTGTGTTGTAATGCGTTTATTTGCACATGCTGTGCCTGTGGTCATTTTGTACTGTTCCATGATTGCTGGTGACTGTGACAATGTGACGTACTCATGTGAAGAAATTGTCAATGATGGTGTTCCTACGGGCTAGTCCTGCTGCTGCTGCAGTGGGGTGTGGTTCACCTGCCTCATCCTCCTCATCATCGTCCGGTGCATCAGGCACTTGTAGCCATGGGGCATTGGTGCGCACACATATGTTGTGCAACACACAACAGGCAACGATCATCTTGCACACGATGCCTGGGCTGTACAGGAGCCTTCCACCTGTGATGTCCAGGCACCTGAAACGTGACTTCAAGACGCCAAATGTGCGTTCCACGATGCCCCCGGTGCGTATGTGGGCCGCATTGTACTGCCTCTGGGCCTGTGTGTTCGGGGCTTGGAGAGATGTCATCATCCAAGGGCAGAGTGCATATCCTTGATCACCCTGTGACAGTGCATAGAGACATGAGTCAAAAGCTAGTTCTGCATGATGTGTTGGCAGGCTCACTAGTTCATTGGTGTGTGATATGTGTGACTTAGTGATTCCCGTTTGACAGGTACTGCTTGTAGCAAATGAGCGGCATCAATGTGTATTACGTAGCCTCACTGCTGCCCCTCCCTCCCCGTGCAAATTTACTAGTGTGCGCAGCGCTGTTGCATCACTTGCACGTCGACGGCACACCATTGTCATGCCTGTCTGCGCATGTCCACAAGCCTGACAACGACACTGTGATGTTGTGCGTCGAAGGTGGGCGGCCACATGTGTGTAGGCCTATGGTAAGGATAGGGCGGACACAGATGTAGAGCTCATGGCTGGCTGAACTTGCGATGCGGTTTAGGGTAGACCTTTGGCCTATGCTGCGGGGATAGCGACACACATAACAGTTGGCAAGTATGATCCCGGACCCCGGGCGGGCTTGCGCTCCTTTATTTTTCCCTTCAGCTGAGGCCGCACTCCGGGGGCATGCTACATCGCAACATTGTCCATTGTGGTACGTGTTGCGCCGACACTACAATAGTGACACACGCATTAGTCACTTCCTTGGCAAGGCCAACACTTAGCAATGCCCAGGGTCCAGGGCTGATTATCCACACCCCTACGCTGGACTGTCGTACGTCAGCCCACTATGCTTACGCCGACAGGGGGGTACGACAGCCACATGTCCCAGGTCGTCCCCACTGCCAGAGGTGACATGGTTGCGTCCGCTGTACACAGCACAATATCATGTGGTAGGTCCCGGGGCCCTCATGCATACATAATGACCACACGGACACACTTAGATGGTTTGTGGAACTGGCTACGGGCACGTGCGCCCAGACCCTTTTATTGCCAGGGCCACATGTCCAGTGACGCCTGTGCTGGATGGCTGTGGGGTCAGTGTAAGCCAGCCCTCAGGGGTGGGTGGTGCTGGCAACAACTACAACAGTGATCAGACAATCAGAAGTTCAAAGTTCAAACAGCAAGGGTCCATGACTTGTGCTGCACAGAGTTGTTGGCCCCGGATGCACAGCGGCCGGCACAGGCACACCGCCACGGGACGGTGACTTGTGGGGAACTGACGTAGGGCCGCGGGAGCTGAGCGGGTCCTCGTCGGTGTCGAAGGTGAATGTCGTGCAGTGTTTCGGGGGACAGTGGAAGGTGTTCTTCCAGGGCATGATGCAGAGGGCAGAACCAAGCAGAAACAGGCAATATTGAGGAGATGAATGCTACCGACCCATTTTTTACTCAAAGTCAGTATCAGCTACATGATGATGAAGACAACCCCCAGGCCATGGACTCAGATGCCACCAAATTTCTATCTGAGAGTGTCCATGCATTACGTGGCACAGAGTTAGTGGCCCCAGAGCTGAAAGGGGATGCAGTCTGCGATGAGGCCTGTACAATGGTATGAACTCTACCATGAAAGATGCAAGACTCAGTTCCACATGTGTGACCTGCTGGACCGCAGTGTGGGCCGAAGGCAGTAGTCAGAAGGGGCCCACAGCCACGTGTAGTTGGCTTGCGATGCAGAGCTAGTGGCACCAGAGCAGTTGTTGGTAGTGTTCGATCACCTCCGTGACGGAGGTCCTTTTTTCCTCCGGACTGAACCGTGGCTTCCTCTTACTCCTCTCCTTGCGTATCATGATATGGACTCGGCCATAATGAAATCAAGACTCAGTTCCACATGTGTGACCTGCTGGACCGCAGTGTGGGCCAAAGGCAGTAGTCAGAAGGGGCCCACAGACACGTGTCGTGGGCTTGCGATGCACAGAGTTGGTGGCACCAGATCGAAGGGAGTACAGTGATAAATATATGAACTCGGCCATAACGAAATCAAGACTCAGTTCCAAATGTGTGACCTACTTGACCGCAGTGTTGGCTGGAGGAAGTGGTGGAGTATGTCAACAAGATAGGAGTGCTGTGGGCCTGTGCCGCGGAGGCCGTGATGGTCTGAGGAGGCTGCCATGGTCGCACGCCTCGGGCTTGGAGCTTGCACCGTCACATGGTGGGCCCTCTTTGACACACGCCGGTGTCGGCAGGTGAGCAGTGAGGCCTGGTTGCGCTGGGGCGGCCAAGACGGGTCTGGGGCCCAGCAGCCTGGGGTGCAGCAGGCGCACAGGATCGCAGGCACTGCCGCTCACAGCGTCGGCCTCGTGGAGGGCTGAGAGGTGCCGCCCTGGCAGACACGTTGGCCATTCCGGAAGAGGACCACGCCCGAGCAACAGGCTTTTTATTCACACCCCGGCGCTGTCCTGGCGTATGCCGGGCCAGCCCACTCCGCTCACGCTTACAGGGGGGGACGTAACAAGCTACATTTCCACACACTTCCCAACTGCCTGGGGTGACATGGTTGCGTCCACTGTCCACTACACTCCAAACACCAGCAGTATGTGTCGACATGGCCATGTCTGTGGTCTGCATACTGCAGTCTGGACAGCACATCAACGCCACACTTGGCATTGTGTACATTCTCATTCATGGGTTACTTGCCTCCTTCGCACATGCCTGGTTACCACCTCTCCCCACATTCTGCTATTGTGTGGCAGAGGTGCCATGCCGTTGATGGCTTGTGTACATGGCTAGCCCAGGTTACCACAGTAAGTTGTGCTGTCGTGTCTGGTAGGTGGGCATGTTGTTTGGCATGTTGTATGTGTGTTTGTGACGTGGGCATTCCCAGAGTCGTGAGTTGCATGCCTGTGGAGTTGAGGTGTGTGGTGTGTTCATTTGGTACTTACCAACGAGCAATGCAGTCCCATAGGTGCCAGCCTCAAAGCGCTGGTTGATGATGGACTGCCGGAAGATGAAGGAATCATGCACACTGCCTGGGTAGTTGGCGACGACATTGGTGAAGAGTCCCCGGAGGTCCACTATTGCCTGCACATTGATGGAATGCGTGTGCTTCCTGTTGCGGTAATTTTTGTGCAGTGGCGGCAGGGGGCACGAGGAGTACATGTGTGCAGTCTATTGCCCCCAACACATGCGGGAATCCAGCTATGGCGTAGAAGCCTTGCTTGGTCTCCAGCTGTTCCTGTGCAGTGTGGGGGAAGTGGAGGTACTGGGGTACCAAGCTGATGATGGCATCCAAGACAGGTGTGAGGAACTTGGATAGGGCTGGCTGTGAGACTCCTCCGACTCTGGCAGTTGTTGGTTGGAATGTACCAGAGGCCAACAGGTGCAGCACAGCCAGCAGCTTTGTCTGCGGAGGGATGTTGGTTGTCCTCTGTGTAGGTACCGTCAGCCTGTGGGCAATGTGGGTCAGGATGCGGAGGATGGTTGTCCTTTTGAGCCTTTAGTGGGCAATGACTTCCTCTGGCTGTAGGTCTGTGAGGCTGGTGCGTTTTCTGTAGGTCCGCTGTCTTTGTCTGCGCTGCCTCTGTGGTGGTCCCGGGGGGGGGGGGCTTGGGTGTGGTGGCGGTGGGTGATGTGGCCCTCTTGGGGCTCCGAGCTGTATGATCAGTAGCTCCAAGGCATCTGTTGTTCTTCAGGTGTGGCTCTGCTCTGGGCTCCCTTTTGTGGTGCAGGTTGGCGTCTGACTTAACACCAGGTAAGAGCAGGTGTTGAATCCCTGCTGCTAACGCGCCTTATCGCCTGTTTTGGGTTCTTACCACCGAGCTGGCTGGTCGTTGAAAATGTTGCGGAGTGGTGTTTTTGCTGCTTTTTGCACAGGAACGCCTACTCTGCATTTCATTAGTGTTAGTTGCCGGTGTCATCCGTGGCGATGTTTTCGGGGGCTGCTATTGCAGGATAACTGGCGGTATCGGCTGTTAGCACCAGCTTGTGAATAGGGCGATAACTCTATCGCCACTTTGGCTGCGATAAAGTGACGCTAACTCGGCGATAAGTCCTTGAGAATATGCCCCTTAATGTTTTAAATGAGGAAAAACATGTGAAATCAGTCTCCGTAACCATTTATGTGGACGGTATTGTTCCCACTGCACAGAGTTCTACCGCAGTTTCCGGAGGGAACTACCCATACTAAACTCGAGAGTCAGTGCAATTTGTTCAAATTACATAATAGCAGCCAAAGGAAAACCCCACACAATAATCAATATTTTCTGCTTACAACTTTTTGGACAACTCAAATGAGTGCCATTTTACACCTATGTTCACTTATGTGTTGAAATATATTAAATAAAATCACTCATTTGTGTTTGTCAGTCTTTTTTATTTATTTATTACCTATATGATAGAAACGAGATATAAACCCGCTTTTAGTTTGACTACACCACACATCCCTTTCGTAGCTGACATACTTAGGCGGATATGTACAAGGAAGTGGCAGAGCGCGGCATTAGCCTAACGCCACGCTCCACCACTTCTGAAACGCAAGGCTGCACCATATTTACAAGAATGTGATGCAGCCTTGCGTTTCTCCCTGCGATGGCGCCAAGTTTAGCAACTTAGCGCCAACGCAGGCACCCTTGCTCCATAGTGCAAGGGTGTCTGCGTGCAGGGGAGGATTGTTTATCTGTAGGAAGGTGTCCCTTCCTGCACATAAACAATCCTAAAATGCCATTCTGTCACTTTCATGTGTGCTGCTTAATGCAGCACACATGAAAGTGACAAAATGGAATTTTTTTAAAGATTGTTTATGTACAGGAAGGGACACCTTACTACACATAAACAAACCATGGCATTTTGCTTTTTCCATGTGTGCTGCACAAGGCAGCACACGTGGAAAAAGCAAAAACCGAGGAGAAATAATGCATTTCTCCTCGTTTCGCCAACTTAAGACCAGGATTTACCTGGTCTTCATTTTGGCATTGCCTCCTATGTACGCCACCCTTGTACATAGGGGGCAGCGTAAAAATGAATGGGTGTTGCAGTGGAACACCCACTGCAACACCCACTGCCCACTCCTTTCACGATAAGCATAGCGTGAAAGGGGGCCTTATGTACAAGGCAGCGTTAAGCCACGTTAAGTGGCTTAACGCTGCCTTGTACAGAAGGCGCAGCCCCTATCGCCACCACAACGTGGGTGAAAGTGACGTTGTAGTGGCGAAAGGGGCTTGTACATATGCCCCTTTATATCATGTGCTACACAGTACATACACTATATTTTATGAACCTCTGGGCATGATTAAGAGGAGGATAGTAGAAAGTCTCTTTTTCAAAATTAGCAGGAGTCTCATTCGCCATCCTTGTCAGTCAATCACAGTGTTTGAGAGGGACCTATATTGATCTTCTCAATAGTATATTTTACACTCGAAAATTTTGAACTGTCCCCATTGAGACCTTTAAGAAGCATACACTGAATCAACCATCATTAGGCAGGGCACTACACCACTACTGTCATTTCCAGCAGCACCAACATTTGGGATAACTACCAAATAAATCATGAAGGATTTTAATGGAAAACACATGTAGGTGGCCCTTATGTGCTGTGTGAAAACTCTCTGTATGTTAGGGGCACTTACAATATAGATACAGGAAAAGTATCCTTTATTAGGATGTGCTTTTGTAGGGCCACCATACGTTGATGGAAATTCCAGAGTGCTACCTCTGCATGGTGGATTTTCTGCCAAATGTTTCTTCCACTGAGGTGGCCCCTGCAATGATGCCAGAAACCTCAGGAGAAATCGTACCACAGCCATGGTGTCTATCTTTAATAAATATACCACACCATCCTGTGCCAGTGTAGCAGAGGCAATGCATCTACCTCACCATCAAATGTATCATCTGCCATGTTCAACTTCAAATTGGGCACTCTGTGCTTGGTAAATGACAACCTTTATCACTTACAGTTAAATTTAGAGCAACTGCTGACAATATCATAGTCAACAAATAATTTATATTTTATTTAGTTTCAAGTCTATGAACTATTGAACCACCACACTTTTGTCAGACAGAAAGGCAGAAGGGCCATTAACCTCTTAACTGTTATATTATAATGGGAGAAAATTGGGACAAGAGAGCTCGCATTGCTTACCAGTAATTCAGGTCTTAATGACCCTTGTCACAGTTCTTCTTTTGCGTAGTGCATTCTGCTTAATCTGTGCCGATGGTTGTAAGTGGCACTCACTATGGGAGACTTTGACTTATTTGCAATTATCAAAGTATGACCCAGAGTACGAAAGAGAAAGGCAGAAAGATGATAAAGAAGAAAGAGAAATATAGACAAACAATGAAAAAGGGAGCATACAGTCATGAAAAAGAATCTGCATGTGCGATATTGTGGTGAAGTGCTCCTTTTTGCGTGGTCACCCTCATTTAATTGCTGTTTTTTGGACTCTGCCCACTAAGACACTGCTGTCCAGTGCCCAGTGCATATGTTCTGACCTCTAAAACATTAAAATTGGCTATACTCCTAATTGGCATTTAACATACTTGCTCTGTTGAATATTTTTGACTTCCATTTCAGAGTCTAATTCAGAACGTAAAACTTCCAACTGGGATGAACCTGGTTTCTGTATCTGACCCAATACAACTGGCCTTAAATCATGCTGAAATCCCGGACAAGTGCAACCAGATGGCCACGGTTGGAGCTCAATGCTTTTGGTGCTATTTTCATTTAGAACTTTAATAATTCATATCTCTGGTTCCACTAAGTGAATTGTTGTTGTTTAGGTGTCATTTTGTTCATTAAAGTATTCTCTAGTTTTAAAAATTGGAGTGGGATTTTTATTGGGATGTGTTTTTGACTGTTTAACTGTTTTGGTACTTCTAACTACTTTACACATTTTCTTAATTTAAACCTCTCTGCTCTGTGCCATAGCTACCATGGGTTGAGCTCAGGTTTAAATTACTGAAACCTTTCCTGGAATTAACAATGATAGTGATATTATTCCTTGTGGTGGACTAACATCTACCCCAACTAATAATCCACTTTCTCACAGAGATAAAGCCATTGCAAACGTATTTCAAATTTTCAGGGGAGAAAAATAAAAGTGGATCCAACCCGAACAGAAGTGCACTTCACAGTAGCACCAACCTGTGTTGATTGATAAAATAAATGTATACAAAAGCACTAAGAGGCACCATCACCATATATTTTATCACTTATTTGCAGTTCTTTTTGGTGGTACATTCAAAACCTCTATAACTGGTGGATTTCAGTAGTTTTTTCATTTTAAAACGATGTATTTAAACTGCCATTTTCACCTAAATATAACGTCTTTTTTTCCGTGACTGTCTAGGGTTTTAAAAACATTTAAAGTAAGATATAATTACAATTCCTAGCTATAATGTGACTTTAATCCTTGATATTTTTCAGTGAAATTATATGTTTTTTAAAATATAAAGTAAGATGTTCTCCACTGAGTGTGGCGAGTATTTGGGTCATTACTTTCCTCCCGCCTCCGCAAAGTTGTGTTCCCTGCCCAGGAGAGTGCAGGCAGGGAATATATTTCTATTTCCTGCCTGCACTCTGCTGGGAAAAGAACTACAGCATATAGGGGAATGGGGTCTCTGGGACACTGAGATCGAGCTCCAGGGGATGGGCTCGCCAGAGCCGGTATTTGGGGAGGGGCCCCCATGCACAGCCGTCTCCTCCATCTAACTTCACTGGCCCTGGGGAAAGACCTGTGCCTTGGGGCCTCATGCAGGCTTAGAGAGGGGGGCTGCATGCCCCATCCCAATTATCAAACTACGGACCGGCTTCGGGAATGGGGTAAAAAAGGCCTCATGCTGGCTCAGGGTGGGGAGCAGCATGACCCAACCCCTTTATTAATCTATCAGCCCTAGGGAATGGGATTCCCAGTGCCTCTAGAGGAAACAATTTTCAAAAATTAACCCTAAAGTTTCCTTTGAGTTGGGATTGCACATTTTCCATTGTGCCTTGGAGAGTGTCTTTGACATTTTATTGTGTCTCATTAACGCCCGCACACCACTGCCATCAGGACCGGGGACTAGTGAGGAATAAAGGAGCAAATGAGCAAATATATATGTATAGCCAATATGTAGTTATAGTTAGGACCAAAGTTTCCAGAGGAAAAGTGTTTTTTGTTTTGCCAATAACCTTGGCGCTACTTGCAGAATCTTCACAAACTTTTAAAAAAACGTCCCCATTATTGGCTCTTGGAGGGGAGCTGCGCACCCCCCTCTTTTTTCGTCATTTGCCCCCGCATTAAAATTTGCAAAAGCCCCAGGAAGGTAGTGGCTCACAGGGCTGTGGGGGTCCGCTTGGCCCCGTCTTTTTTTCAAAATGAAAGCCCTGGGGAGTTGTCAGCCCCGGGGGCTTCAGGGGGGTCTGCATGTGACCCCCCTTTCTTTTAAGCAAAGCCCCGGGAGGTGGCAGCCCCTGGGGCAATAATAAGCCCCAGCTTGGGGGTCCTGTGCGCCCCCTCCTTTATGTGCATAATGCCCCCAGGACCTAAACCACCCAGGGCCAATAATGAATGAAGCACGGAAACCCACACTTTGTTTTTTTTAAATTGTCAGCTGGATCATCGGACCCTGCCAAGTTTTAAAAAATTGCTTTTTTTGGTCCTGCGGGGTCCCAGTAGGGGGTCAGGGTGTTTCTACCCTGCACCGTTTTCTTTTTTTAAATGTTTTTGTGGGATTGGGTTTCAAGCCGGGTCCCAAGATGGCTGCAAACACACTTCCTGTTTGAGTCAGTAGGATTTTAGTAGGATTTGGGCTCCCAGATATCTATATTTTTGAAACTTAAATATCTCAAAAACTACTGAACAGATTTACACCAAATCACAAAAAGCACGCTTTCTGGACCAACATCTAGCTTTCTGCCAAACTTGGTGTAATTCCGTTTGGCAGTTCGGGCTGTAGTCATGTTAAAAAAATTAAAAATCCCCATAGACATAACATGGGTGAAACCCATTTTGGGACCCCCGTTTTTTCGCGGCCCCTGCTGACGGATCTCCCCGAAACTTTCAACACTGCAGCTGAACCAAAAAGGGGACGTTTTTTAAAGATTTTGTGAAGATTTGTCAAGCGGCGCCAAAGTTATTGGCAAAACAAAAAAAGCTTTTCCTATGGAAACTTTGGTTTCACCCACCACTCACCACGAGGACATCAGTATTAAGGGTTGAAAGAAAAACATTTTCCCAGTTGAAACAAGAAGCATGCTGGGAAGTGCAGTCCATGATGAGGTGCTGTAGTATGTCCTTTCATTAAACTGTGGTCAGCTGTTCTCCCACCAATAGGAGTGAGGTAGCACGATCAAAGTCATGAACAGAGAAACTCCGATGTCAAAGGCATTTGAAAAAGGCACATCTGCCAAAACGCATCATGCCGCTTGCAAAATAAATGAATTTCTTTAAGACCCCGCTGTGTCCCCTAATCTGCTTCTTGGATGGAGGGATCTGTTGGAATATTTATGTGCAGCCATAGACATGTCAGGGGACCCATCCTTAAAGAGTTCGGAGGTAATTGTTGGCCAATTGCAAGGATGGATTTTCAAGGTATCGAATACCTCGGGACCGCCACGGCCGAAGGGAACAAGAACCTGCTGCTAACAACAGACCGTGACTTCACGGGGAGACACAGTTCACTGCAACGATGCCTCTGGGTATGTTCCAAATCGGCAGTGTGTGGCAGGATATAGGGGGCCAAGAAACTGATTTTATTTTTTGAATTGATGGCAAGGGGAAATGCAGCAAAACATTTTACCTAAGCGACCACGATTGCTATAGAAAGCCCGCACTCACCATGAGGACATCAGTATTAAGTGCTGAAAGAAAGACATTTTCCCAGTTGAAACAAGAAGCATGCTGGGAAGTGCAGTCCATGGGGAGGTGCTTTAGTATGTCCTTTCATTAAACTGTGGTCAGCTGTGCTCCCACCAATAGGAGTGAGGTAGCACATACAAAGTCATGAACAGAGAAACCCCGATGTCAAAGACATTTGAAAAAGACACATCCGCCGAAACGCGTCATGCCGCTCGCAAAATAAATGAATTTCTTGAAGACCCCGCTGTGCCCCCTAATCTGCTTCTTGGATGGAGGGATCTGTTGGAATATATATATATATATATATATATATATATATATATATATATATATATATATATATATTTTCACTGAAAAAAACATAGGTTTCAGACACGTTATAGTTAGAAATTAGCATTTAAAAAACCTTACAAATTCACTGAAAAAACCATAGGTTTCAGGCACGTTATAGTTAGAAATGAGCATTTAAAAAACCTTTGAAATTCACTGAAAAAACCATAGGTTTTAGGGACAGTTATAGTTAGTTGGACATTGCACTCGTACAAAACCCATGAAATTCCCCCGTTATAGTTAGTTCAGCTAACTATAACTCGTGCCCCGCAATTCACTGCTGATGACGTCACATATTACATCACTCATGACATGGTCAGTGACATCACTGATGACATCACTGATGACATCTCAAATGACATCACTGATGACATCATCTAGTGACTGTGTTTCTGTAAAGTTTAAATATTTTTAATGTATATAGGGAAAGGCGTATTGAAGAATGAGTGGGTGTATAAGTGTCTGTATGGATGATTTAGTAGGTGCGTGACTAACTGTATAAGTGAGTGATTAAACGTATCTTACTGAATGCATGGGTTAGTGACTAAACTGGGTGAATGTCTGTATCCGTCTGTCTGTTGCTGTGTAAGTGGCTGCATGGGTTTGTGAATAGCTACATGAGTGTCTATATGAGTTATTGATTCGTTGTCTGAGTATCTGTATGGGTGCCTGAGTGTTTGTGTGGGTGGGGTGTGTGCAGCTCTGTACATAGATGTGTGAGTGGGTGATTCACTGTGTGCATGATTTGAAGAGTGCGTCTGTGATGGACTGCTTGGGTGGGTGAGTGTGTGTATGGGTGTGTTAGTGAGTGAATGTATATCTCAGTGGTACATGTGCAAGTAACTACATATGTAAAAGGCAGTATATATGTGTGTTAGAGTATTTAAAAGGCTATAAGTGAGAGTGTGTGATTGTGAGAGTGGCTGTATGGATGCGGGTGTGCTTGTATCAGTTATTGTATAAGAGCGTAAGAATGTGCTAGTATTTGTATGACTAAGTGAGCTGGTGTGTGTATAACTCTATAGGTGAGTAAATGGGTGTGTGATTAATTTTTTGCATGACTGACTAGGTGTGTGAGTACCTCTATGGATGAGTGGCGGTGTGTGAGTGTTTATATAGGTGTATGAGTGCATATAATAGTCCTGTACTGAGTGACTGTAAGTATGAGTGACTGGACGGGTGAGTTACTAGATGTGTGTGTGTAGACCTAAGAATCAGTGAGTGGGTAAATAGTTATTGGTATTGGAGTGTGTATGGTTTTGCGAATGGCAGTCTATAAATAAGAGTGGGTGTATCAAAAGTTATATTAGGGTGTGAGAAGATGCATGAAATTATCAAATGGATGATGTCATCAGTGATGTCATTTGAGATGTCATCAGTGATGTCATCAGTGATGTCACTGACCATGTCATGAGTGATGTAATATGTGACGTCATCAGCAGTGAATTGCGGGGGCGCGAGTTATAGTTAGCTGAACTAACTATAACGGGGGAATTTCATGGGTTTTGTACGAGTGCAATGTCCAACTAACTATAACTGTCCCTAAAACCTATGGTTTTTTCAGTGAATTTCAAAGGTTTTTTAAATACTAATTTCTAACAATAACGTGCCTGAAACCTATGGTTTTTTCAGTGAATTTGTAAGGTTTTTTAAATGCTAATTTCTAACTATAATGTGTCTGAAACCTATGGTTTTTTCAGTGAATTTCAAAGGTTTTTTAAATGCTAATTCCTAACTATAACATGTCTGAAACCTATGGTTTTTTCCAGTGAATTTCAAAGGTTTTATAAATGACAATTTTTAAATGTATTAATTGTTATATTTATTTTTTATACTGATTTACTACATTTTTTTAAACTATTTATTTTTACATATTTTATTTTTTAAATTACATTGTAATTACATTATACATTACATTACAAAATATACTTTCTCAGAATGAATTACTTAAGTTTAAATACTTTGCAAATAGGCAATAGACTTTTAAGTACAGAAGTTACAGTTGTTGCAATGGGCAACACAATTTCAAACACAATGCAACATTGAGCTCAATGTGAATTTCTAGTTAAATGCAATTAGTTACTTTATGGATTACTTTTCTAACCACATTACTGGATCCTAGATTCAGTCCTGGGACATCTCCTGTAAACAGTTGAGTAAAAGCGTTTTGGTTACAGTCGTGATTTTTAAGGAATATTATTGTACTTTAAAAGTTCACACTTAGAAACTTTTTCTCATAGAATCACCAATGTTATCCTATGGAAGGAAATTCACTTAGAAGTTAAAAACTGTTATCGTTACTTTTTCTTACTCAGTGGTGGATCCTGGATCCAGCACTGGTGCATCTCCTGTAAACAGTTGAAAGAATGCGTTTAAGTCATACAGGCGATTTTTAAGGAATATTTGTAGTTTGTGAAAATCGACACTTTGAAACTTTTCTGCTGAAAACCAGACAATGGATTCCTATGGAAGGAAATACAAGTTACTGGTAAGTACGGTTAGAATTACTTTTCAGGGTCAGTGCTGGGCTAAAAGATGCAGCACTGGGTTCTCTCCTGATAACGGTGAGTAAATTGGAATTCGTAGTTCGGCTGATTTTAGAGGAATATTATAAAGTTCCAAAACTCCACACTTAGAAGAATTTCCAAGTGAAACCAGTCAATGTTAGCCTATGGAAGGAAATTCAAGTTACTGGTAAGTACGGTTAGAATTACTTTTCAAGGTCAGTGCTGGGCTAAAAGATGCAGCACTGGGTTCTCTCCTGATAACAGGTGAGTAAATCGGAATTCGTAGTTCGGCTGATTTTAGAGGAATATTATAAAGTTCCAAAACTCCACACTTAGAAGAATTTCCAAGTGAAACCAGTCAATGTTAGCCTATGGAAGGAAATTCAAGTTACTGGTAAGTACAGTTAAAATTACTTTTCAGGATCAGTACTGGGCTCAAAGATGCAGCACTGAGGTCTCTCCTGATAACAGGTGAGTAAATCGGAATTCGTAGTTCGGTTGATTTTAGAGGAATATTTGCACAATGGTGAAGGAAGGGGGTGGGGCCTGAGGTGACATGTCTGCAAACACGCCCTGTGGCGCGTTTTAAGTTGGAGAATTAATTCCTCCTCAATCCTGAGGGTCCCTAGGGGCCAACTAGCCCACCAGGAACCTCCAGTATGCGCCAGGGGCTGCGTTGCAGAGAGGTGTACAGAGGCCACGCCCTTTCTACAACACTCTGCAACGCAGCTCCGTGGCGCTTACTGGAGGTACCTGGTGGGCTAGTTCGCCCCCAAGGACCCTCAGGATTGAAGAGGATTTAATTCCCCATCTTAAAATGCGCCACAGGGCCTGTTTGCACACATGTCACCTGAAGCCCCGCCCCTCCCTTCACCACTGTGCAAACGCGCCCGTGGCGCATTTTAAGTTGGGGGATTAAGTCCCCTTGAATACTGAGGGTCCCTGGAGTCCAACTAGCCCACCATGTACCTCCAAAAGCGCCACAGAGCTGCGTTGCAGAGAGGTGTAAAAGGGGCGTGGCCTCTGTACACCTCTCTGCAACGCAGCCCCTGGCGCATACTGGAGGTTCCTGGTGGGCTAGTTGGCCCCCAGGGACCCCCAGTATTCAAGGGAAATCGTTCCCCATCTGCAAACGCGCCAGGGGACGCGTTTGCAGACTGCTGCAGGGTGGGGGCGGGCCTCCGGCACGATGCCGTTTAAAAAAAAAAAAAAAAAATTGTATGGGAGGGGGGCTGCGTGGCCCCCCTTCCCTTGGCCTCTTTTGGCCCCGGGGACCACATCCCCCGGGGCATGAGGATTTTCATTTTTTTAAAAAATTAAAATAAAACGGGAAGGGAGCCGCGTGGCCCCCCTTCCCTGGGACTATATTGGCCCCGGGGACCCCATCCCCCGGGGCATGCCCTCTTTTTTAAATTTTTAAATATTTGGAGGGAGGCTGCGTGGCCCCCCTCCTCAGGCCATTTAAGGCCCCGGGGACCCCATCCCCCGGGGCCGGCCTTTCCTTTTTTTTTTTTTCAATTTTTGTTTTTTTGTTTTTGGGGAGGGGGGCCGCGTGGCCCCCTCCCGGAGCCACTACTTGCCCCGGGGACCCCATCCCCCAGGGCTGGCCCTCTCCGTTGGGGACTGTGGGGGTCCCCAATCCCCCACAGTCCCGCCGGCTCCCGCGTCCCTTGGGAGCCGGCATTGCTTTCCACATGGGGAACTGCTAACATGCAGCTCCCCGTGTGGAAAAGCAATTTGCTTTGGATATTGGAAGCGAGAGCAGGTTTCCCTGCTCTGTCTTCCAATATCCAAAGCAGTTTGCTATGACAGGACGGGAGCCGCGAGGCTCCCGTCCTGTCATAGCAAACTACAGTGTCCCGGGGGTAGGCACCCCGGGACACTGCAGGAGCCGGCCCTGGGGGTGGTGTTCCCCAGGGCCATTACAGGCTCCAGGAGGGGGGCCGCGCGGCCCCCCTCCCTTGAATTGCACAGCCCCGGGGAGGTGGTGGTCCCCGGGGCTCTGGGGGTCCGTAAGGGACCCCCACATTTATTTTCTATGAGCCCCGGGGAGGTGGTGGTCCCTGGGGCGTGTGGGGGGGCTCCAGCCCCCCACACGTTATTTAAAATTTTAAAAAGAAGCCCCGGGTGTGGCGGTCCCCGGGGCTGCGGGAGGGCAGGAGAGCCCTCCCGCACCATTTTTTTTTATTAAGCCCCGGGGGGTGGCGGTCCCCGGGGCTTGGGGGGCTATAGAGGCCTCCCATATAAACAATAAATCCACCCCCCGCATGCCCCCGGGACTTGGGCCACCCGGGGGCAAATTTGCATCGAAGCGCGGGAGACCGCAAATCGATTTTTTTTTTTTTCGGCAGGATCTGCGCACCCTGAGCGCATCCTGCCGATTTTTAAAAGAAAACAAAAATGCTTTTTTCTGCCCAGGGGGTCCTTGTGGGACCCCCTGAGCAGGCCTAGGGGGTCAGGGTGTTTCTACCCTGCCCCCTTTGTGCGTTTTGCGCACTTGTTTCTGTCCCTCGGTTCTACCGAGGGACAAAATGGCTGCCAACACTTCCTGATTTGGAGTGTTGACAGCCAATTAGCATGCAGCTCGTGATCGGGAGGGTGCGCGAATCCGACGCGGCCATAGATATATATGTGATTTTCATTTTAATTTTCACAGGAACTACTGAACGGATTTACACCATTTAACAAAAGGGTTCTTTCTGAACCAAGAACTACCTCTTTGCCAAATTTGGTGTAATTCCGTTCAGCAGTTCGGGCTGTAGCCGTGGCTAAAGTTTCCTATGGGAAAATGAATGGGGAAAACACGTTTTGGGACCCCTTTTTCTCGGCCCCGCTTGACGAATCACCCCGAAACTTTCAGGGTAGGAGCGGACCGGAGCGGGCCATAACGTTTGAAAATTCGCGAGGATTCGTCAACCGACGCAAGAGTTATTTCAAATAGAATGTCGCGGATTTCCTATGGAAAATAGGTCCTAACTATAACTATCTACTGGCGACCGCCAGTAGATAATATATATATATCCAAAAGAGAGTTGCTCGCGCAAAGAGGCGCCACACACAGCGTGTTATTTACCCATTTATTGGCAGCTTTGAAAGGTTTCAATAATGTTCCATCAGCTAATTTTCCAGCATGGCCCTTCTGGCCAAACGCGTTTCAGGTATCACATTACCCTTGCTCACTGGCTCGGGCCACAGAGTTTAGCAGCTTGATTTCAGCGCACCTGCGCTTCCTTAAAACGCCCGCCCTGATGGGCGTGTGTAGCAAAGAATTCTGGTTGACGTAGTTCAACTCAAATATTTCCTCAGTGGATGCCACTCTGTCTTATAAAATGCATAAAAACCACAGTGGGCAGCTTACTGGTCCAAAACTGAGCCCTTTCCTTCTTGTCTCTGCCAACGGACACGCTGTTCCATTTGCGCTGTGACATCCTGGGCCCAGGAACCGTATGAACAGCAGGGCAGCCTCGCGGTCCGAGCCGACCGCTATATATATATGTTCCTTCTGGCCAAAAGCGTTTCAGGTATCACATTACCCTTGCTCACTGTCTCGGGCCACAGAGTTTAGCAGCTTGATTTCAGCGCCCTGATGGGCGTGTGTAGCAAAGGATGTCACAGCGCAAATGGAACAGCGTGGTTTTTATGCATTTTATAAGACAGAGTGGCATCCAGGTGCGCTGAAATCAAGCTGCTAAACTCTGTGGCCCGAGCCATTGAGCAAGGGTAATGTGATACCTGAAACGCGTTTGGCCAGAAGGAACATCTTTGAAGGGCCATGCTGGAAAATTAGCTGATGGGACATTATTGAAACCTTTCAAAGCTGCCAATAAATGGGTAAATAACACGCTGTGTGTGGCGCCTCTTTGCGCGAGCAACTCTCTTTTGGATATATATATATATATATATATATATATATATATATATATATACATGTATATATACATGTATATACATGGTTACAGGGACATTATAGTTAGCAAATAGAATTAAAAAAACTTAGAAATTCACTAAAAAACCAAAGGTTACAGGGACGTTATAGTTAGGGTCAGATTTTACTCATGCAAAATCAGAGAAATACAGCTGTTATAGTTTCCTACGTTAACTATAAAATGCGCCCTCGCAATGCACTGCTTATGGCTTCACATATTACATCAATCATGACATGGTCAGTGACATCACTGAAGACATCACTGATGACATCTCAAATGATATCACTGTAGCCCCGGGGAGGTAGTGTTCCCGGGGGCCGGGGGTCTGCAAACCCGTCTTTACTTAATTTGTACCCCGGGGAGGTGGTGGTCCTCGTCTGTGTGGGGGGGCTGGAGCCCCCCATGCATTATATTGTAATGTAGCCCTCCGTCCCCAGGGCTGCATGGGTGGACTGGTCCTCCCATGCATTTTAATATGTATATAGCCACGGGGAGGTGGCGGTCCCCAGGGTTGGGGGGCCCGTGCGCCCCCTGCATTATTAATTCAAATTGCTCCAGGACCTGGCCCATCCAGAGACCTAATTAAACGAAGCACTGGAGTCCGCACTTCGTTTAAAAAAAAAATTCAATGGGATTCGTAGATCCACTGCGACTTCCGCTGAAATCTTATTTTAAAAAAAATGCTTTTTGGGGCCTGGGGTGTCCCTTCTGGGACCCCCTCAAGAGTCCCAGGGCATCAGGGTGTTTCTATCCTGCCCCCTTTTCATTTTTTCCATGTTTTTTCCTGTGACTCGGTTCAACTGAGCCACAAGATGGCTGTCAACACTTCCTGGTGTGAAGTGTTGGCAGCCAATAAGATCTCAGGCAAGAGATCAGGAGGGTTTGCAGATCCACTGGGGCCACAGTTGTACATCTGAGAAATTTTTACATTTCTCAGCAACTACTGAACGGATTTACACCATTTAACAAAAAGAGTGTTTTCTGAACCAAGAGCAACCTTTCTGCCAAATTTGGTGTAGTTCCGTTCAGCAGTTCAGGCTGTAGCCGCGTCAACATTTTCCCATGGAAATTAACATGGAGAAAAAGCGTTTTGGGACCCCCCCTTTTTCTCGGCTCCCGCTTGACGGATCACTCACTTTTTGGACCAAGATCTTGCTTTTTGCGAAATTTGGTGTAATTCTGTTCAGCAGTTTTTGTGGTATTCCAGTTCATTTTTCCTATGGAAAAATAAATGTTGAAAATGCGTTTTGGGACCCCTTTTTTTTCTTGGCCCCTGCTTGGAACTTTCCAAGAAGAACTTTTTTTGAAAAGTTTCACGGAGATTCAGCAAATGCTGCTAAAGTTATTAGCAAATCAAAAAGTTAGCAAAAACCTCTCCCTGCCCCAATTATTAAAAAATCTTTGCTATCCCTACTTCCTTTAACCATATCAATTACTACATTTAAAAAAACTAACAACCCTTTAGGCCTAACCATCCATTATACCAATTTATCAAGCCATGTAAGGCCACGTTGTATGGTCCTGAGTCACGTGATAAATCTAGTGTAACTCAAAGCAGCTCACATCGCTGCCTTCTGCTATTCTGCAGCAGACAGGTGTGCCATAGGTGGGAGTGGGTGTTCCCACACATTCACCCATAGATTCTGACACATTCCCCAATTTACCAACATTGGTATACCTGGGAATGCATCAGAATTGTAGGCCTCCCCACCAGAGGCACCACTTTGAAAGAGGAAAATGCCTCTGAGGATTGTTTTTGTGCAACAAGCTGCCCCATTACTGTACAAAAACAATTGTGCCTACAACACAGGCATCCTTGCATCATGGTGCAAGGGTGCTTGCTTTAGTTCTAGGTAGCATTTTGAGGGCCAGCGCAGGCAGAGAGCCGTAATGTGCTGTATAATGGTAAATACGGTTCATTTCTGACCTCTCCCTTTTGCGCAGCAAGGTGGCTTGCTGCATTGGTTGCGTGAAATATTGATAAATATGGGCCTCAATCTCCCAACAGTCTGAATAGTGAAGAGGAGATGACAATCAGTTTGAGTGATTAGAACCTAGACGAAAATTTATTCTACTTTAGAATAGAAGCTATCTTCATTTGTGTTGTTTTTAACGTGACTTTTTGTTCTAATGCTGGTATTTATTTCTGCACACAGAGAGAGAAGGAAAAGACCCTTGCGTGAGCGACTGCAATTGCTGAATGAGAGGTGGTGAAGCCAATGGTCGTGCAACGCCTCCTAACCCTTTCCTTCTGAACTTCTTATACTCATAGTCATATAAGTAAAACCTTTTTTCTTGTTTGGGGGTAGTTCAATATGCCCACTTGGGTGAGACAGGTTACAGAGTTTTAAAAAAAAAATTAACTAATGGATTAGGTGGTAAGGTGGAGTCCTTCTGGTCCTGTTACCTATAGGGCGATCAGCACTGCAGAGGTGGCCTTTCCTACCTCTAATAGGTTTCTACCTTTAACCAAGCTAGATGATCAGGATTGATGCCCCATTCCAAACAACAATAGACCTGCCAGGGAGGAGATCCAGGCCAATTTTTGCCAGATGTCGGCTGTCCCTAATTCAACAACAACCATCCATTCTAGACCAGTAAACATTCATACTGACATCAGTGTACCATCAACCAAGCATAATGACCTCTTCTCTACCCGGTCAATGATTTCAGGTACGTTCGATCTAGTCTCCCCACAACCACTAGGCCTTCTAACTTACAAAGTTGATTTCTTGCAATGTTGCTGGGTTAGTTTCTAAGCTCCTGCCTGTTATGGGGTTCATTTATAGAGCAGTTTGATATTTGTGTATTCCAAGAGATGTGGGCAATGTCCCTACAACGTCGCGCAGGGTACACTAATTTTTTTGTCCCTGTTATTTCCTCAGGTAGAGGTAGACCCTCGAGGGGAGGGTTGACTGTTTGGGTCAAGACTACACTTCACAGCACAATTAAGATATTACCTTTGAACATCCTAGATGACCAATGCATCTCCTTTTCATCCCCTTTGGTGACATGTTGCATTTTTTACAATGTGTATTGCAGACCCAGGAGTAACGGCGCTGAGTCCCATTTATTTGAGCTGATTGCAGCCCATCTTGCTGATTTGCATGCTAATCCCTACATGATAGTTGCAGGAGATTTTAACTGTAAATTTTAACCTTTGTCTTCCACTTGTGAAGACCTTAATATCGTGTTTGCGAGATCCGGGGCCCACATTAGCACCTGTAAAATGATGGTCTGCTGCAGGATTGCAGCTGAATACATTTATCCTCAGTCTTGGCCTTAAGGCCTTTAATGAGAGAACCAATTCTGACAAAGAAGGGAAAGATACATTTAACCAGCCTGACAGATTATATTCTTTTGGATTTTAGGCTATGGCCAACTTTAGATGATATGGTGGTAATTCCGAGGCAGGATAGTGACCAAAATGCTTTGAGGCTTACACTGGCAGCGTAGGGTCATTTTCTCCCTACAGGCCCTAATGCAATTGTAGATCAGAGACTGGTCCCAGTCGGTAATCTGCGTAGACTCAAGTGGAGTATGGTAGTGGAGTCAGAGGAAACCCTAGAGAGGGTCTTACATAATAAAATAGCAGGGCTGGAAGTAGTAGCAGGTGAGACAGTCACTAGTATGCTCCTGGACCTTAGGGAGGCTGTTAGTGCATCATATAATTTAATGTTTGCACCCCTCAGAACATAACTCACCAAGGAATCTTGAGGTGCTAAAACTAGGAATAAGGAGGACTCCTGGTACACCAAGCCCTGTGAGGAAGCCAGGCGTACCCTGTTGGAAACTATTAGGTTAGGGCACAGACTTGAAGTTCAGGCAGCTATGAAGTTACACAAAGACACCATCACCAAAGCTAAAAGAGAGTGGAAATGCAGTAGATGGGCCTTAATGCTGAATGCTGCCAAAAGTAGAGACTACTGCACCTTCTGGCGTGGGGCAGCAGGTGGTGATCTAGGAAGTCTTTCTGCACTTGGGAATAATATACCAGCCAATGATTGGGTTAAACATTTCATTAAGCTGTATGCTGGGGATACAAATCAACCACCGCCTACCAAGTTTTCTGGAGAGATGGGCCTAGACCCAGTTGTAGATGTGGTTCTACGCCAGACCGTACCTGATGGTGAGGAGCACCCTATAGCATTGCAGCTGGTATATCCCATAACGATCCTTGAAATCTCTAAGGCAGTTGATATGATTACACCCAATAAAGCTCCTGGTCTGGACAAAGTCCCTGGTGACTTGTTCAAGATTTTTTAGGATATTTGCTGCCCCTATTTTGTTTTATTTTTCAAAACCTTATTGGCTGGTGTTCCCCTGCCTTCAGCTTGGGCTGGGGCAGGGATAATCCCTATTTTGAAAAAAGGCTGTAGATCGTCTCCTGTTAACTACAGGCCAGTCAGTCTTATTGATAGTGCCCAAAAACTGTTCAGCCGTATTATCCTGGACAGGCTGACTGAGTGGATGGTAGACACAGATGTACTGTCCCCACTGCAAGCAGGCTTTAGGGAAGGAATAGGTACAATAGATCTGGTCTTTCGCCTCCAATTGCTATAGTGGAAGTATGTTTTGTGGAGGAGAAGTCGTCTTTTTGTAATTTTTGTTGACCTTCGATCAGCATTTGATTTAGTACCTAGAGAATCCTTATGGAGGGTTTTGGCAGAGTTGGGTGTCCCTGCCTATCAGGCTGCATTCAAATAATTATGTACAGGTTAGATGTGGCCCCCAGGGTGAGCTAATGGACCCCATTCCCGTAAATCTGGGAGTGAGGCAGGGGTATGAGCAGGCCCCAACCCTCTTCCTTCTTTACATCAATGGTTTAGTATCTCATCTAGAAAGTTGTGATGGTGATGTTCCACTTTCGGCGGGCCATATGATACCAGCCTTCCTGTTTGCGGACAATACCCTTTTGCTCTCCAGAACACCGATTGGTGCCCAAAAACTTCTGGACCCCTTCAGAATTTTTTGCAAACAGCGTGGGCTGGAGATTAATTTGGGTAAGGCCAAATATATGGTATTTAACCCTTGCTCATCATCCAGTCGAACTCCTGCTCTTAATGGGGAATGTTTGGAACAGGTTAGAGTGTTTAACTACCTGGGGGTGACTCTCTCTGATCAATTTGATTGGCTACTGCACATCCAAAGTGCAAGATTAAACTTGAACAAAACTGTGGGGCTACTTTGAGGGCTTTTTGTGCATCCACATATCACCCAAATACTCCAGCCCTCTAGATATATAGGTGCCAGGCATTGGTGGCCTCTTTATGTGGAGCTGAACTACGGGGTACAATATATGTCAGGACTTTTGAGCAAGTAGAAAATCGGCTTATGAGAAGCCTAAATATTCACCCAACTAGCACTCCACTACACCCATTGTGGCTAGGCTATGGGCTAAGGTGCATTAATGATGTAGTAGCCTTGAAACCCCTATTATACTGGCAGAGAATATGGACAGTCCCAGAACTCTCAATTAGCCATAAGGACCTAGAGAGTGTATGGGAATCCCGGAGGTTAGTAAAATCCCCCGGCTTAAGTCAATCAGGGATCGCCTGAGAAAGATTGGACTGGGTAATCTTTGGTCAACACCAACAGAAGTTGCATCAATCTCGAAGCAGGTCCAGAAAAATGCCTTTTGGCAGCATGCTGATTTGCACGCTCTAAGCTCCATCAAGGAAGGCTCCCTCAGTTTGAGCCATTTTTGGATGAGTTTGTGCCCCCCGAGACTAGGACTTTGTTCATTAAATTTCGCCTAAGGACACTACCGACACATGCTTTTACTGCCACATGGAAAAGTCGAAACCCTGCTAAAACCTGTCCATTTTGTCTTGAAGAGGCAGAAACAGCAGAGCATTTTTATCTACTTTTGCCCAGTATATCATGGCTAGCCGCGGCTGGGAAATTGCCAACCATTGAGGAAACATCTGAAGTACTGGCGCCAGGGAATCGTGTGATGGCAATCTTAAAAAATATCAGAAAAGATGGGGCACCCGGCCCTAATGGCTTACCAGGCCATCTTTTCAAAGAAGACTACGACTTCTGGGGAACCATACTCACGCCACTTTACCAGCATTGTCTGACAAACTCAATAGTCCCGGAGACTTGAAAGGGCTCCTTGCTGCAACCTATCCACAAAAAGGGAGACACTGGGGACCCTTCTAATTACAGGTTTATTGCCCTTTTGGACATTGAAGTGAAAGGATACGCCAGCCTTCTCCTGCAAGACCTGCAGGACTGGGCTAATGAAAATGAAATTCTACCCGTGTACCAATCCGGATTTAGGCCAGGAGCATCTACAACGGACAATATTGTAGCTCTTGCCTACTTAATAGAACAGTCCGTGCAGAAAAACTCGCCTCCTCTCTTCGCATGTTTCGTGGATTATTCTGCGGCCTTTGATGGAGTCAATCGGAGTCTGTTGTGGCGGAAATTGCAAGACTGGGGGATACCGGCAAATTTGTTGAAAGCCATAATCAGTCTCTACACAGGAACTTGGGTACGGGTATAAACTGCGATGAACTCAGCCACTAAAAAAATACCAACAGACAGAGGGTTAAAGCAAGGTTGCGTATTGGCTCCTCTGCTTTTTAATCTATATACGGCAGACCTCGGAAAAATTATATCTAACGCTAACCTTTTACCCCCTAAAATCGGCCCAATTAGACTATGTCTAATGCAGTACGCAGGCGATATGGTGTTACTGGACCATACAAAAGTAGGAATGCAAAGATTACTGGATGCATTAAACATTTACAATAACAATAACGAATTACGAGCGAATGCAGGAAAGACAAAGGTAGTGATATTTGGAAAATATACCAACAAACTCAGACAACAATGGAGACTGGGCAATTTAAAAATAGTAACAGCGACTAAATACAACTACCTGGGGGTGTGGCTGATGAGCAACGGGAAGCCCACAGCACATATCGCTTCCGTTGAAACAAAAGCCAAAGCAGTGACATTTCCTCTGTGCAAACTGTACTCCAAGTTAAGCAGCCCGTCGACCAAACCAATCAGAAATGTTATAAACGCCAAACTGCTTCCGTCAATCACATACGGTCAGATAGCATTCCCGGCGGCTTTCATTAATATCATGGAACATGTCAACTGTCGTGCATTTAAGCGAATCTTTCAGATGCCCGCTCACGCCCGAAATGCTCTGGTGCGATTGGAATTTGGGCTGAATAAACAGAGCTATGAGCATTGGGCCTCAATGGTGCGGCTCCATCGAGGAGTTTGCGCAGCCCCCCCGCACACAATGAAGTCAATTTTAAAGATAATATTTATGAAAGAAAATAATCCGTGGAGTGAAGACCTGCAGACTGCCTGTACTGTACTGCACCTCGACACAACCAAACTTCAGGATCTTATCCATCAGCCTGGCATCCTAAAGTCTATATTGAAAAAACAAGTTAGATTATTATCAAAGGAAGAGGACATGAAGGAACTGAATTCTTCCAGTAGCAATATTGGGATACTTGCAAGTTCCTATGAAGACCGCCTACGGCAGCTATACCTTGACTCTGCGTTAAATAAGTCGATTTTAAAGCAAATCTTTATGGTGAGACTTATGGTTTTGCCGATCAAAGATATCAATAGGCGCTGGAAAGCCCTAGCGGCAATAACAACTTGTAGACTTTGCCATAAAGACGAGGAATCCTTGGTCCATCTGATTTGTATATGTCATTGCTTGTTACACGCACAACGCACTTTATTGAAACCTTTGTTTTTAAAACACGGGGTGCGGACCTGCACTGAAGCTATGAAACTTCTTTTTAATCTAAAGACTCCAATGGAATTGGCAAGGTTTGCAAAGTTTGCACATAAGGCTAAAGAACTCTTAAGTAAAGCCGCGTACATTGCACCTTTTTGAAATGAAACTACTTGGTACGAAGAATCTATGCTTCGTTTAGGATTATACATTTTGCACTTTATTGAAATGGAATCACCCAAATTATACTTAGCACTCGATTTACACATGCCATTGTCGGACTCATGCATTTACAATAACATTGAATTTTTACTTAATATATGGTTTGAATATTTTTAAGATTGTTATGAATGCATTTTATAACTCGGAGACTCCAATCCTCTCTCCAATACTTGTAAAGTTTGCACACAAGGGGAAGGATCCTTCAGTATTGAATTGATTTATTGGTTCAACACCAGTTCTTCACTGATTTTATTTGTTTTTAAGTGTCGTTTGTACAAATCATTTTTCGTTTGCTTTAGTATATACAATATACCAAAAACTCGCTAGGTATGTACCAATTGTAACGAAGTAAGTAAGTCCTGGGGAAACTTTATCTGAATTTTTTTTTTTTTTGTTGGTAACAATTTTTATTAATTGACACAAACTATTCATTCATTCACTCTGTCGCAACCTGGGGGCTAGAGAATATAAGATTGTGTTCAGAATACGTAATAGTGATACGAGACAGTGTATTGTTTTCTCTGTCTCCAGATATTTAATGTGCACTTGGAAGTTAAGACAGGGGATGATGCTTACCTGAAGCCTGTTTTTTTTATATGCATGTATTTTAAGGTTTTATCTTGATATATTTATTTGCTCTTGGCTTCTTTTTATTCTTTTATCTAAGGTCCTTTTATAATGTTTTCTGCATTTTAAACTTGTTCTTTTATGGCCTTCGGCCGAAATAAATATTGTTTGAGTGATTTGAGGAATTTACTTTTGGAGAACAGTGTTGTGCAGGGACTACACTCAGAGTAGCTTACTTGAGCATGAAGGGGGGTTTGAGTGGCAGGATTAAGGATACTAAATAACATAATCTGTGTATTTTTTCTTTGCTTATAGCAGGCTTTATCACAGCCTATACTAGTTTAGGAACAGACTAGTTGCCCCTGAGAGCATTGGGTGCTGTTTTACTGATAGTGTTATATATGATGAGGTTCGACTCAGGGTAAGTATAGTGTATGAATTGCATTTGCCCACATAGGCTCTTGATTGACAATAATTGTGTTATCTATTGAAATGCAATATGTTATCTCAATCTCGTTTATAGCATGCACAGACTGCAAGTAAACTTTTTTAAATCAGTTGGTAGTCAAGTTGCTGACAACAGAGAATGGCAAAGTTGAGTAGACATGCATTTTTTAAAAGCTCTGCCAGATTCATTAAGTGCAAAGCCAGTTGAGTTGCAAAAGATAAAGTGGTTCTGTGTTCTAGCAAGAAGCATTCCTGCTGCTCCTAATAGCTACATGTTGGATGCCTCTTCTGTTCAGTATATGTGCCCATGCATTTCTCCACTGCCATATGTCCCACACTAAGGGGAGGGGCTTTTGGAGAGAGAGAATTACTAATACATGGCAATGCTGTTTTGTCCATTGTCCTCAGAGCTAACAAAAGCACTAAGCAGTAACAAGTAATACACTGTTTTTCAATGACAGCCACTTTCACAATTCCCTACAGCTATGTGCCCTACAGTTCTTTGCAGGACATCCTGTTGTATGAGCTTCACTGGGGTGAATTAAAAAAAAAACTTCACTCTACTTCGCCAAGAACAAAGGGGATTATTTATGAGACCCCTGCATCACTTTTGCACCATGTAAAGTGGTGCATGTGTGACGTAAGCCTCACATAAAGATTCATGAAGGCACGCAAAGCCACCCTGCATGGCTTTGAGTGGCCTTATAAATCATGAGTAAGACGACACAGCACAAATGCTGCTTCGCCTTACTCTGCACCCAGAAGACATTCCATTGCCTTGAGACCCTCACGGGTGAGTAGCGCGCTATATAAACCCCTGATTGATTGATTGGCATTGCAGTGGGTTTTCACACGCAACCCCATGGAATTTGATGCTGCCCCAGATTTACAAAGTGATGTAAACCTGGAGAAGTGTCAAATCTGTACACCTCCCGTGGTGAGGCGTAACGAGGAGAAATATATTAATTTCTCCTCGTTATTTCCTCTTTCCATGTGTGCTACATTCCGCAGCACACATAGAAAGAGGAAAGCACCTTGTAGGATTGTTTTTGTGCAGGAAGGTATCCCTTCCTGCACAAAAACAATCCTGCCTGCACTGGAGGCACCCTTGCATCATGGTGCAAGGGTGCCTACTTTAGTGCTAGCCTGCCAAAATGGTGCCAGCACCGACAGAAAGGACAAGAATGCACCGTATTGCTTAAATACGGTGAATTCCTGTCCTTTCACTTTGGCATAGGGCACCGCAGCAAGGTGCCTTGCTGCGCTGCCCTATGCCAAAAGCCACAAATGAGGGCCTAAGTTTCCAACTCTGCTCAATACCTCATATGAAGCTTCAAGTTTGCATACCTCTCTGTAGGCATCGTTCACAGGAATGCATATTATGAACTTCTCAGCTGAGACTGATTTAACCATGCTGCTGTTACAGTATCTTTGATGTGCAGGTCTAGTTCTACTTCTTCTGATGTTAACAGGGGTAGGTTTTGTATTTCATAACTTTCAGCTCCTGTTTTGAGAACCTGTTTTTCAGGTTGTCCATTTTAGAGCACTTCGGGTATATGCTTGTTAGGAAATCACATTTTTGGAGACACTCAATGCCTCTGATTTAATATGTTCAACATGAATATATCCTCGAGTTTTACCTATTGTCTGCAAAGTGAACTGATTGATTTTCTACCACTGGGGAGAATGTTTGCATTGTCAGCATTCCGTCCATCATTTGTTTGCTGTAACACTTTTCGCCCTAAGTGGGATGGGTATGCCCAGACGTGGGTCCCTTGCTCACTGTGCCACTGGATTCAAGCTAGCCTGGCTGAAGAAGGGTGACATACCCTGAAACCGGTCCCAGGATGCTTGTTTCCGGTCCAGAGAGGACCTGGCCTGGCAGTTTGGTCTGGACTGTTCCCATGGGGCATAGGGTCAAGACTGATTTGCATATGGCTGGGTCCAAACTGGGGTGGAGTAGTGGGCAAAAGAACGATGGATTTAACCCAGATCTTTTGACTGGGGGAGAATGTTTGCATTGTCAGCATTCCGTCCATCATTTGTTTGCTGTAACACTTTTCGCCCTAAGTGGGATGGGTATGCCCAGACGTGGGTCCCTTGCTCACTGTGCCACTGGATTCAAGCTAGCCTGGCTGAAGAAGGGTGACATACCCTGAAACCGGTCCCAGGATGCTTGTTTCCGGTCCAGGGAGGACCTGGCCTGGCAGTTCGGTCTGGACTGGACTGTTCCCATGGGGCACAGGGTCAAGACTGATTTGCATATGGCTGGGTCCAAACTGGGGTAGCGTAGTGGGCAAAAGAACGATGGATTTAACCCAGATCTTTTGATTGGGGGAGAATGTTTGCATTGTCAGCATTCCGTCCATCATTTGTTTGCTGTAACACTTTTCGCCCTAAGTGGGATGGGTATGCTCAGACGTGGGTCCCTTGCTCACTGTGCCACTGGATTCAAGCTAGCCTGGCTGAAGAAGGGTGACATACCCTGAAACCGGTCCCAGGATGCTTGTTTCCGGTCCAGGGAGGACCTGGCCTGGCAGTTCGGTCTGGACTGTTCCCATGGGGCACAGGGTCAAGACTGATTTGCATATGGCTGGGTCCAAACTGGGGTGGCGTAGTGGGCAAAAAAACGATGGATTTAACCCAGATCTTTTGACTGGGGGAGAATGTTTGCATTCTCAGCATTCCGACCATCATTTGTTTGCTGTAACACAACATCTGGGTCCAGGCACCTCCAGATTCCTTTTTGCATTTTTCCTCAAGGCTCTCAGAGTGGGTTTCATTATTAAGAGTAAGGTTCGATTTTAATATTAAGGTTTAATATTATGTAATATTTATTATTTCAAATTATTTTTATTTTCATTTTTTACATATTGATTGATTTTATTATATTTATTATTATATTTTATTTATTTTATATTTATTTTACTTATTTATGTGCTTATTTTTGTATATTAAAATTTTTGTAGTTCTATTCTATTATTATTATAATTTACAATTCCTTTATTATTAAGGTCTCTTTATTTCACTACTAAGGCCCTGATTACGAGTTGGTCAGTTAACTCTGACTCATTGACGGACGGGTTGGAATTTTGAGTTGTTAGGTATTTAACGCAACCATAACTATAGGTTGCATTAAATAACTCAATCCATTCAAAACTGCCGAAAGTTAAAGGAGGAAAATTATACAGTATTTACCATATCAGGGAGATTTTGGTGCATTAAACACCAAACTCCATCTGTTATTCCCCAGCAACTCATAATAGATGGTGTTTATTGCACTCAATAAATAACAGACCCCGTGGTTTCGTTATTTATCATGTGCAATAAATTCCACCTATATTCCTAATCAGGCCCTGTCATTGGTTGAACGCACGGTCAATCATATGACAAATGAATTACTTCCTGTGCTGAGCATTTACAGAGAAAAAAAGACCTGCTTTAACTGCATAGAACAGAAAACTAGCCTTAGAAATAGCGAAGCGAAAAAGAAGAAAGCTCGCAAGGAGAACGTGACGTGACATGACGGTGACGCGTCAAAGCGGCTACAGCGATCCGTGCTGCAGATCCCACCACCAACTAAGGAGGGTTACACGGCGGGGGACCCTTCAGCAACCCACAGCGACCGGACTGGACTGGATTACACGAACTGGGACGCTGCAGCCACCGCAACACCCGCAACACCCGCCGCGACCACGCAGCGATGAGGTGAAGTCTGGTGGGCAGCAAGTGTGGCCGCCATTAGGGGCGGCCGCTGAGTGTGAGCCCAGGCAGGCCCGCTGAAGCGGCCCAAACTAGGTTGGGTGCAGCTTGCGGACCCACCCTGAGTGCCCTGCTCGCAGGGCCACCAATGCCAGCCCAGAGCAGCAGCTCACTTCTGGAATCAACAGTGGTGTAGGCAGCGGGAGCTGCAGTGGGGTAGGAAGCTGGGCTGCACAGGGAAAGGCAGCTCTCCTACCCCCGCCTACACAACCCTACATCTCTCCACCCTCCCTACCCCTGCTAGGCACCGCCACCATTTCCCCGGTCATGTCCGCTCCGCCAGGCAATCCTAACAATTGCCTGTGGCAGAAGAAGTGGCGGGCGGTCTTTTCGCCCGCCACGTTTGCTTAACGATTCCCCCTAATGTGGCGGGGGGAAATTGGCAATCGGATGGCGAAGGGCTCGCCACCGCACGGCTGGCGGTGGCGGGCCTTCCGCCATCCTAATGACCCCTAAGTCTTTAGAAATGTTCTTCTTTTAAAAAGACTCTTACCTTGCGATAGTTTCACTACTTTTAACAATGAACAATCAAAACTCAACAGACAGTAATAGTTTTTTTCAAATTTAAATGTAGCACATAGACAATTTTGCATCTTGTTTAGATTATAATGCAATGCAGTGTCATGTATAATTTACAACTTACGTGCCAAATGCATTTACTTATGCATGGTGCTTTTCATTAACTGTTCCCTGCACTAGGAAGTCTGCAAACAATCACTTATTCATTGCTTTCGTCAGCTAATTAATTTAACTAACTTTGAAATCCCTAATTGTGTTGACAATAGCTATTTTCTGGAACATTCTGACAGCCATCTGCATGTTTTTGTCACAAGACGTATATTTCTAGATATTTTATGACAACACCATGTATGGTCACAGAAAGGTGAAAATGGACAATTATGTATCACACATAAATCATTTGAGTTACTTTGTCATTCAAATCACTTAATATAGGTCTTACAGTTTGCGAATGGTCTCATGTCATACATACAGTGGCTCTTGTTAACAGTATTTATTCGTTTCAAGCCAGATGGTGACACAGATTGCAAACAGACAACCAATTAGATAGTAACATATATTAAAATTAACAGTGTTCTCTAATGCACAATCTAAATTCAAACACTACTATATACAACTTACTTCCGTTTTCAATTCCTCTTATAAATATGCGTTGCAGCCAGTAAAAATATCAGTTGCACACTCCTCAGAGGAGCTTCTTTTAAACACTGTCATGTAAGGGTATTAAGCATTATAATTATTTTATTTTAAACATGTATTTGTGTTTATTTGATTATCTTTTTTTCTATGTGTTTATTTTATCATTAAACTTATTTTAATATTTTATTGTTCTAATACCATTGTTGTGTTGTAAATAATGATAATAATAATTGTCATGGGAATTTAGAGCACTTTAATTGACAGTTATTGAGGAAGCATACAAGTAGGGGTCTGGAAAAAGAGATTGGTTTGTAAAGTACTGCCACGTGTTCATTGCAGGTATAGGAAAGATATTGTCAAAGTTACAGCAGTCAAGACACTGCATATTTCAAGAAATTCCTTTTTCTACACAACGACCTCGCTTAGATTGCCATGGAAATTGGTTACCAGACAATTTCCAATTTCCACTGATTTTCAGTAAAGTGGCAATACAACAATACTGAAATGCAGTAAAACCAAATTGCAGCGCTACAAATCTGTGGCATCTTAATTTCAGCAAATGTCTGGTGGTAAGTATACTCACTAAAACATAAAAACTTACAATAACATCATTGCTATTGCAGCAGATCTCTCGTGTAAACCTTTTTCATATTCTATATATTCCTTGTATATTATTTTCAATAAAGCTTTAAACTTAATTAAAATACTACCCAGGAAATATAGCACACCTACTGATTGTGAAACTGATATTGTCACATCAGGATTTTACCCCGGTAAGCAAAGTACTGTACGTGTGGACAAGTGTGAGAAATATATATGGTAATACATTTGAAATGGTCATTAGTTTACGTGTGCAACAAATCCAAACTTTGAATCCCACTAGAAGTGTTGCTTGGTCAATAATGTTAGGGGTGTGTGGGTCTGATATTTCCCATCAAGCAAAGGCATTTACCCAACTGAAAAGGATAGGGAGGACTGAAAAATGAAAATAGTTAGGAGCTTTAGTTTTCAGATATTTGGAAAAGTAAGGCCAGTCAGAGTTGCGCCTCAGTGAGATAGTCTGGGCTATGCCGTCCACTTTAGTCAGGTTCCTCTTTCCTTCAGTGTAGAACATGGAGGCCAAGGAGAGCAGGCCAGCATAGATTCATTCATAACATCAGCAGTCCAGACTTAGGGAGGCCAGTGAGAATAGGACTTTTAGTAGCCCTGGCCCAGTAGCAGTTCACGCTTAGAAGAAGAGAGAAATCAGGTACAGCAAGCTAGGTGAAAACTGCAAAATAGTAGAAAATCCTGCAGAATACATAGCAGCATGGAATGACATAAAGCATGTAAAAATAGAGGAAAGGAAAATGTTAATCTACCTGGACCATGAAATCATTGAACTCTGTGGCAATCTACAAAGCAAGGAACGACTCTGTCCTCCTTTTTAGGTCTCGGCCTGCACCAGCGCTTGCGCTGGTCTGGCCGAGAGTTTTAGTAAGCGGGTTTTGGAAGTGCAAACACTGGCTTTCGGCTGGCGAACAGCTTGAGTTCACGATGGCGTGCACGCGCAGCTGGCATCTGGGTTTCCTATCTCTTCCTCATTTCCTCGTCATGGCTCATTAACTCTCTGGACTCTGATGTTTCAATCGCAGCAGCAGCTCACATTACCAACTGAGGGCCCTGGACTACAGTCACATGAAAAACAACAGCGATTAGCATTGAAATGCAAGCTTTTTTTTGTCTAGTTAGAAATATTGCTTCGGTGGGTTGATTTCATCTTATATCGCTATTTGTTTTATATTGGGAGTCACAGCCTAATTACCAGTATTTTTGTCTCTCACTGTTTTTTTTTAAATATTTATTCGCGCAAAGCCCAAAGCTATATTTAAGGTTACTTTTTCCGCGTAACTTCTTCACTCTATTTAAACTCCACACCCCCACTCTTATTGTCTCTCTCCTTCTCTCTCTCTCCCTCTCTAATTCTCTCTCTACTTAATTAACTCTCCCTCTCTATCTTTTTTAGCCTTTCATTCTCTCTCACCCCTTTATCTGTTTCTCTTTCAAACTCCTTCATTCACTCTCTCTCCCCTTCTTTCTCTCTCTCTATCCCGCTCCACTCTTTATTCTATGTACACCCTTTCTCTCTCTTTCTCTCTCACCACCCTCTCTAATTGGGCATTATATCTTCACTCTATCTCTCACTCGGCAACACCACAGCATCACTCAGCGCAACCACAGCATCAATCAGAGCAAGCACAGCATCAATCAGAGCCAGCACAGCATCACTCAGCACCAACACAACATCTCTCAACACCATCACAGCATCACTCAACGCCATCACAGCATCACTCAGTGCAACCACAGCATCACTCAGTGCAACTACAGCATCACTCAGTGCAACCACAGCATCACTCAGTGCAACCACAGCATCACTCAGCACAACCACAGCATTACTCAGCACAACCACAGCATCACTTAGCGCCACAACAGCATCACTCAGCGCCACAACAGCATCACTCAGCGCCACCACAGCATCACTCCGCGCCACCACAGCATCACTCAGCACCACCATAGCTTTACTCAGCGACACCACATCATCACTCAGGGCCAACACTGCATCACTCAGCACCACCACAGGATGACTCAGCACCACCACAGCATCGCTCAGCACCACAACAGCATCGCTCAGCACCACCACAGCATCGCTCAGCGCCACCACAGCATCGCTCAGCGCCACCACAGCATCGCTCAGCGCCACCACAGCATCACTCAGCGCCACCACAGCATCGCTCAGCGCCACCACAGCATCGCTCAGCGCCACCACAGCATCACTCAGCGCCACCACAGCATCACTCAGCGCCACCACGGCATCACTCAGCGCCACCACGGCATCGCTCAGCGCCACCACAGCATCGCTCAGCGCCACCACAGCATCGCTCAGCGTCACCACAGCATCGCTCAGCACCACCACAGCATCGCTCGCGCCACCACAGCATCGCTCAGCGCTACCACAGCATCGCTCAGCACCGCCACTGCATCGCTCAGCACCACCACAGCATCGCTCAGCACCGCCACAGCATCGCTCACCGCCGCCACAGCATCACTCAGGGCCACCACAGCATCACTCAGCGCCGCCACAGCATCATTCAGCACCACCACAGCATCACTCAGCGCCGCCACAGCATCACTCAGCGCCAAGACAATATCACTCAGCACCACCACAGCATCACTCAGCGCCAAGATAATATCACTCAGCACCACCACAGCATCACTCAGCACCACAGCAGTATCACTCAGCAACACCTGAGTATCATTCAGTATCACCTCAGCATCGTCTCCGCAACAGTCACCACCACCACCACTACTACCACCTCAGCATCACTCAGCACCACCTCAGCCTGCTCTCGGAATCTGGCATCTGTTGATTCTCCCCTAGCGTCTGGCCGCTGCTAGTGTTATAAAACAGGTACTAGTTCCCAACCTTCACCCTCCGATTGTTTATGCCCCCTCAAAAAAAAAGCTTTACCAAACAACCATTGCATTAGGCAGAAACAAGTTGCCAGCATTGCAAGAACAAAAGAAAACTGAGGAAATTTTGTATTGTAAATACTTTTTTTAATATGGTCGTTCAGTTTTACATAATGCCTTCTTGGTCATATATAAAGTAACAAAAATGCTTCTGACACTTTTTTATTATAACTTTTCAGCATGCCGCACAGCAGCCACACTTCTCTACAGCACAGCTTGAAGACATTGGCAAAGTCAATAACTCTGGCTAAACACTTATAAGGCCCCAAAGGCGAGACCTATTGGCTATGCCAATGCTTGTTAATAAAAGATGTGGAAATGGTGTCACAAACTTAAAGCTATGAAGGATATAGCTGTGGATTTGTGTGCTGAGGACATTTCAGTTTGTTTTGTCTTACTGGGATGTGCAATTGTCCATTGTTCAGCTTGAAATGGTTGTCGAGTCTTGAGCTACCTTTCCTAATTATTTGATTCCATTCTAAAGTGTCTATGGATGTAGTAGGATTAATATATCCTTTTTCACAAGGGATATGTAGATTAGTGATGGGTTATCATTTGCCTTGAAAGAACGTACCACTGAGGGAGGAAACACTTAGGCAACTGTATGGTTTTGACCTGTATTGAGCATATGATGGTGACAGGAATTGTGTCTGATATGTACTGTTGTTTTAGAATGATGCATCAATGTGACTTGTGCTGGCGGAACTTCTGATATGGAAAACACTGAACAATTTGGATGGTTGTCTCCTCACCCACTGACATGTAACAGAACACCATGATACGGTGACTTGAAAGGACATAATGATAGAAAGGGTATATAGAACCAGGTGGTGACAGGAAAAGGATGGGCGACACTGAGCCAAATCCACCACAACACCTTCCCCTGTACAGAAGATATTGAGGGGCTTTTAGGTAGACAAAAGGAAGAGAGCACGTTGGGGCAAAGGTTACACAAGGATATCTGTAACAAAATCATTACCCACTACGTTATCTTAAGTAGACTACAAATGTGAGATCTAACATTACCTGTAATGCTCTGGTGCAAGCTCATTAACCATCTAAGCTATTTTAAGGGAATTGAAAATGTGACCATTGGTCTGGTCAGTATCTTCATGCCAAGACAGATGAAAAAAAACATGAAAACCATCAAAATCCAACACTTTTCCCCTTTGAAATATAAACATAAAGCAGCACTTACAAGATGAAAACATGTCAAAAGTATTTTAGAGCTGTTGAGACTATTCCTTAATATTTTTAATGCAAATAAAAACTAAATTCCAATGTTAAGGAAAAAGAATACAGAGAGCTAGATGTACAAAGAATGTTTGCTTTTGCAAATGGCCCCAATTGCAGAATAGGGACATTTGCTTTTTGTAATGGACAAGCACCAAATTGCACTTTAGGTTTGCGAACAAAAACAGAATAGCTATTTGGAAGGGGCATATTCAGGCTTCCCTTCCAAATAGGGGATTTGAATAGTATGTACTAATGTTTTACGATCGAAATGCCGTCCCAAAACATTCACACTTTACCACCAATTAAAGTTGGAAGTGGGAAGGGGTCTCCTTGGGACACATTCCCTTTGAGAATGTTTGAAAAAATACTTTTAAGAGCATTTTTTTAAATGCTTGCGATATGTTGCACATAGTTTTTATTTGCCCAAGAATTAATACTCTCTGCCACAAATTTATAAGGCCGCTCCTGATGCCCATGAATTATAGACAGGCAAGACCAGCACTTTTATTTTTGCAGTTTTTATCGATACCCACTATGGGTCTTATTATGAGTCTGGCAGTCCTAGGACCACCAGACTCAGGGGAGCGGTCTTCTGACATCCCTATGATGACCAGGGTGGTTGGGCTGCCCTGGGACCACCGCACCTGCCAGGGAGCAGACATCCCTGCCAGTGGTGTGGCTGCTTGAGGCCGAAATTTGCTTGGCAGGGCCACTGTGGCATAATACGAGTTTCCTCACCACCACACTTTTCATGGCGGTGCGACCCCCATGGAAAGTGTGGCAGTGAGGAAACAACCTCTGCGTCATGGGGTGCATGCAGGGGGGTACATGTTGTGCTCCTCTGTGTGCATGCATCCCAGTACCTGCACAGCATGGACTGCAGCAGTCCATGCTGTGCAGGTACTGATTTTGATGTTCCCAATGTGGTGCCCATTTCATAGGCACTGCCGTGTGAATGCCAAAGAACCAGACAGAAGAGAACTCTTAATCTGGCAGGCGGCTCAACCACGCATTGGCAAAGAGGACCAGTCCCACTCCTTCACCCCCAAACTCATAATAAGGCCCTATATGTTTTTATGTGACCCCCCAAGAGGTCTAATGGATCAGAGTATTCATACCCTGCCCGCTGCTCAAATTTTTTAACGTTTTTTCTGGGACTCGGCTCAAGCTGAGTGCCAAGATGGCTACCGACACTTCCTGGTTTAAAGTGTTGGCAGCCAATCAGATTTCATCACAGGGACTGTTGGATCCTCAGAGGATCTGCGTCCCTATATATACAAATTTTGATTTTGTTTAATAACTCCATAACTATTGAATGGAATTACACCAAATCACAAAAATGCACTTCCCTGGACAAACAAGGAGGTGCCACAGCAAGACCAGGGATAAGGAGGACACACCCCCTTTCAGCACTTTTAGCATGTCACGGGCTCCAGCTGCGCGGGATGCGCCTGGGTGAAGCCGGGGCCAAGGGCGGGCCCATCTGCACCCGTCCGTGGCCGGGCTAGACTGGGCTGGACCACTCTCAACTTCTCATTGGAAATGAGCACCTCTTTGCCTTTTTGGGGATTTTGGAATTCTGCTGGTGTATACTTGACAAGACCTGGGGGCTCACTTGTGAATCAATTAATTTAATTGCTGCTAACACAGAAGAATGGGAAATGCGGTAGGGACCTTGTCAGAGGAAATTATCCAGGTTGGCCACTTTTGCCACAAACGTTACTGTTGCTGAAGACCTTGTACAAACCCCGACACTCACTGTGTATGCCCAAACTTTATCCTTGGCTGATACTGACAGCATGCCCCTGGAAGTACTACTTATGGCAATGCCAAATTCAATGATTTCCCCTCCTTTATTTGTAACTATTCGTATGAATTGAAGGGGCCAGTAAAGTTTAAGAAGTCTAAGATTGGAACTACTGTTTTTTCCTCTCAGACATTAGGGGAAAAGCCAGGGAAGCCAGTCAAAAGGCTGTTCAGTTATGGAAGGTTCTCGCAGCCTCCCTTCGGATATTGCTTAGAAAATTCTGGATCCTGTAGCCCCCATCACCAATTGTTTGACTAGTCTGGAAGAAAGATTAGGGAAATTAGAAGGGGGATTGGGTAATGCAATTAAACTGCTGGAGAAGCTGCATTCTAGTTTTTGTCATCGGGTCTCTTTGCCACCTAGGGACCCTTTCCCTATGTTACAAGCTCTTAATCCCATGCTTTAAACACTAGTGCCTCCGTAGTCCTTATACACAGGGACAAGGATAAGGTTTGTTGCCCTATGCCGCCAGCACAGATTTCTCAGGAGCATGCCAGTTGTTCTAACATGCTTCCTACTCTTAACCAAAATCCCATGGCCCACATTACTATAACCCCTAACACCCATGAGTACAATAGGGGAGAAGTGGTGTCAATCCCTTCTAGAAATATCCATCCTGGGAATCACCCTCCTAATTATTTGACCACAAGTGATATGACTTCATCGAAGGTGATCTTACAGCTGCCCCTTGCTGCAACACCTTTTGTTTGTATGATGACTAATGTTCCCTCACTACAAAGGGGGAACGGTAGAGAGCTACAGTGAGATCAAAAACAAAGTTATTCATTGGCTTTCGAGCCAGTTGGGTCTCTCACATTGTTTACTGTTTAATGAGATTATTATGGTGTGCAGGCTGGAGTGGATCGGTGACACTGACAAAATAGGCCTTGGTGATTGTATTGTGGTTAATTTTAGGAGCCTTAGGCGGGTAGAGCAGATCCTGTTTAACCCTAGACATAATTCATTCATGAGGTCGGATATCTCAATTCTCCCATTGGGTTTCTATTATCCATCTAGGAAAGGGGTTTCCATCTGGAGATGTTGGCAGGCACATCTCTAAGGGCCGGGCAACCGATTTTCACCAACGTTGCTGTTAACCCAGTTGTCCAGCTTAGCAATATATTTTCTCCCTTATCCCAGCTTAATGAATAGGAGTGACTATCGGATACTCCTGAGAGTAGGGAGGAGGCCTGTAGTGAGAAAAAGGTGTCATTGGGGACTCTCAACACACTTGGTATATTGTGCTGGAATGTGGCAGGGGTAAGTTCCTTATTAGATGATGACTGAGAGATTAGTCTGTTAAAGTAATTTGGGATTATTTATCTCCAAGAGACTTGTGACATCTCGGGGATTTCTTCTCTTGATGGTTATGCTGTTTTTCATGTCTGTGCCATACCCTTGTCACATGGTAGACCACAGGGGGGACTGGCGACATTTGTGATCATTCTATGCGGAGAACCTTTGGAGATTGAACTCAAAAAGTTTTTGGAAGGTTTGTTCCTGGCTCAGACCATCTCTCCATTGTTTCTGCTTTTAGAAGATTTTAATATACATCCTTGCTCACAGTGTGGCCCCATTACGGGGAAGGTTGACCCCGCTGCTGTATCAGAGCAGGCTCATTATATTCACTCTCAACAAGGAGACCTTTAAAATTTCATGCTGAAAGAGTATAGCTCTTCTGATTTAGTACCTATGTTTAGAGGAAAAGGCCTTAGTTCTATTATTGATTTTATTTATGTGTCGGCCTGTCTCCTACCTTTTCTTACCAAGTTTAAAACGGAATGGAAAATCGGTAGTGATCATAATCCTCCTTTTGCGGAGTTCAGATGGTACGATTTGGGGGGAAGGAAACTACTCCGTATAAGAAACTTCTTGTACCAAAGGAGCAAGGCCACAGAATAGGTTGGGGGAAGATTAGCCCAGATGACTTCCTCAGGGAGCTGATACAAGCATGCAGTTATGATTTTGAAACATGTTTACAGCTAGATATGCCCGATAAACTCATTCTGGACCCATTTTCAAATATCTGTAAAGCAGTGAAGAACACTCTCACTAGGGATGGGAGAAAGGTGGATAGATCAGGTCTTAGATCATTCGATAAAAGCTGCACAAAAGTCCATAAAGTTCTGATGACAGTCTTGCATCAAAAACCGAGATCCAAAGAGGCAGTAAAGGAGGCTAGAACTCAATATAAAAGGGCCTTTTGGAACTGGAAGAACGCACTCAAAAGGGAAGCGTGGTATCAGTTAGCAACCGTATGTGAGCTAAGAGTCAGTTCAGCCTTTTGTGAAGTAGTGAACAAGCCCATTTGTAATGAAGCAGTTGTTCCAGACCTGGTCCAGACTTTCCCAATGCAGGTTTCATCACTCATTTTGAATCCATTTATCCTACTGAACATTTTGAGGTTGGTCGAAGTGGCAGTAGCCATAGTGATCCTTTCATCCAGAAAAGCACCTGACCCAGATGGAGTGCCAGGGGATCTTTTTAAATCCTGTGTTGACCCCGGGGCTCCAGTAGTCACTCAACATCTAAATGCAGCTGAGCGAAGGAACATCCTCCCTTCCTGGCAAAAGTTGGTAATTGTTCCTATCCTCAAAAAAGAGAATCGAGGAGATCCAGCCTGTTACTGGCCCATATTTTTAGTAGAAGCTGAAGTGTAAATTGTTGGCATAGTATTGTTGAACAGGCTAACAGAATGGGCAGGGAAGGGGACCATCATGTCAGATATTCAATACGGTTTTAGACTGGGTCAAGGGACGATTAAACAGAATTTGAATCTCTATTTGTTGATCATCAAGCATACAATAGTAGCTTTGATACAGTGGCTAGATTGAAGTTATGGACTGTATTGAGGGCCATGAGGGTAAATAGTGCCCTTGTAACTTTTTTGCATAATTTGCACACTGGACTTGAACCTTCAGTAAGATTCGTCCCAATGGGGAATGCACAACGCACTTTCAGTTGGGTTCAGGAGTCTGCTGGGGCTGTTTTTTAACTCCCTTGCTTTTCATTTCGTATATTAATCAGTTAGAGCAATTGTTAGTGGATCAGTGCAAGGATGTCCCAAAGGTTGGGAATAGGCTTGTTCCACTATTATTGTATGTGTACAACACTGTTCTTATTGCGCGTACAGCTAATGGCCCGCAGTTCTTGTTAGATAAATGTTATGAATTTATGGATAGTCTGGACTTGAGAACAAAGTTTATAAAATCATGGTGCTAGGCCCTAAAAATGCTAAAACTAAAAACTACACAGTCGATGGACATCGCATAGGCAACACTGATAAATTCTGCTATCTTGGCATATGGCTAGACAGTGCAATTAATTGGGATACTTTGATGAGTGCCCATGTACAATCCTTTAATAGGGTAGCCCATAGCAGTGATGCCTTTTCGAGGCATCATGGTTGTACCCTTGCCAAACCTTTAATGGACCTTTACAAAGCCAAATGCATTCTGACTGTATATTTGGTGCTGAGATTTGAGGCTATAAGCCTTGCCACCCCATCCAAGTTGCTGAAAATAGATACTTCAGGAGGATCCTGAGATTACCACAGAGTGCATGCTCAGAGATTGTGCATGAAGAACTGGGCACAGGGTTTATTTTTGTTTTTATACAAATCAGCCCCTTACTATTGTGAAGTTCTGTCTGGTTGAAAAGCAGTCTGGAATTTAACAGAAAGATTTTGAAAGACTGTTTGGGCCTGGATTATGGCCATCGAATCCCTTGGCTGCAATATGTCAAAGGAATTTTGTGTGACCTTGGTAGACCCAAATTTTTTTCTGAACCAGAGCAAATTACCAAATTAGATGTTTTATGGGCCTAGGACGCATTTCGAGCCAATGTGCATGAAAAAAGGGTTGAACGCACATTGTCTAAAAATTTGTGTACTCTTTATGCCATGGTGAAATCCCCATGTAAAATAGAATTGTATTTGTCATTTGATTTGCCAGTTCTGCATAGAAGACTACTGTCTTATTTTCTTCTAAATGTGCTCCCCCAGCTAATAGCAGGCTGGCATAAATCATTGGAGCCCCCAATTTGCACTTGTAAAATGGCTGCTGCACTGGACACTTTACATATTGTTTTTATTTGCCCTAAATTTGCTAATTTCCGTCATAAGTATATACGTCCCCTTCTTTTATCAATGAATTTTATGCAAATGAGGCCTGCCTTATTGTATCTCCAATTTTTAATTAGTCATAATGTTTGTTTTTATGTATCATGGTTTTTAGCAGGACTGTTTCATGCCTCCTTATGAGATTTGATGTACTGTTTTTAGGTGATTTTATTGAACTCTTTGTTTTTATGTACTTTGATGATTTACTGTTTTAAATTGAATAAAGTGCCATTTGAACTGAAAATTGAGATACCCATTTTTGGCTGAATTACATAATGGGAAACTAGAAAAATCTGGGCTCAATCACGGCTTCCCCACTTCACCAAACTGTGTGATCCTAGCGAAATTTATTTTACGGAGCCTCTTTTTTCATCAACACAAATAAGAGTACCTTAAATGCATGAGTTCAGAAAGTGCACTGTACAAAACGTCTTGAGTGATTCAACAAACTATAATGCTCCACCTATAATAAGAATCTTGGCCACATACAGGGTACACATGACTTGCCTCTGTGTTCACTAGTGGCATAGTGGCATTGTTGTCATGATTCCATGAATGTTTATATGTTCATGTTTTAAAACAATCATTTTTAATAAATAATCATATGTGCTGAATTGAAATGCTCCACACATTTGTCCCAAGATGCTTGTTTCCAGTCCAGGGAGGACCTGGCCTGGCAGTTCAGGCTGGACTTTTTCCATGGTGAACAGGGTCAAGACTGATTTGCATATGGCTGGATTTAAACTGGAATGGCATGGAGAGCAAAAAAAACGATGGATTTAGACTCATATCTCTGTACTGGGGTGAATGTTTGACATTGTTCAACATTCTGTCCATAGTGCCCTTGGAACTATGGGCAAGGTGCATTTTCTTTTTGAACTTCTTTTCCATATTTTAAGGCTATAGATCACTGATATACAGGGTTTGGAAGCAGTTTGGGTAGTTGATAGATATAGTTTTTGTGGTTGGGACACAGTAGGAATCCTGCCGTCCGGGAGTCTACGGATATGTCAATTTTCATCATTAAGGAAACTAGTTTCCCTTTGCAACTGTAACCAATTATCTAATAAGAAAGGATGAAAGACAGAATCAGACAGGCCAGTATTTGAACATACACACAATGTGTGCAGATGTTCCAGACACAGGCCTCAATCACCAAACATGGATATTATGCTAGTATCATCACTGATTGAAAGTGCCCTTCTTGGCAAGTCTGGGAAATGTCTGAAATCTGAATAGTTTGCAAGGTATTTGTAATTCAGAAAGTGTCACTCACAAAATACTACAATGCTCCAATCAATACATGAAGACCCAGATTTATTAAAGATTTGAACAAGCGCAAATCCGCACAAAGGGTCTGATTCATAAAGGTAAACTTACACTCTTGTGTAAGTTTATGACTGTTTGATATTCCCAATGGGATTTACGAGCAGTATCTTTACAAGTGCAGAGTCTCCACATATAAAAAGGTCTTTTTATCTGAGGAGACTCCACACTTGTAAAGATACTACTCGTAAATCCCTTTGTAAATAGCAAACATTCATTAACTTACACAAAAGTGTAAGTTTACCTTTGTGAATCAGGCCCTCTGTCTCACAATGGTCTTAACCTTTGAGTGCAAAAGTTATTTTGTGTTCGAAATGTGCCCTTTTCTTAGCAGAGATAGCGCTTTGCACTATTTTACATCACTTTATGGCAAAGTGGTGTTTCTGGGATTTACCATGGGCAGATCAGCAAAAACACCCATAGTTTTTGATACAAAGCTCAATTACTGAGTTAGGCAGACTGGGTTTCCCAATTAAAACAGGCTTTAAAAATGCGAAATGATTTAATTTTCCCCAAACAACCCACAAATTGCATGTGTGGTGCTGTGCACAGCACACATACAATGTGTGGGACTCTTCAAAGGTTGTCTAGGCATAGGAATGTGCACTTGACGGGTATGCTCTCAGTCCAAATCTTAAGGTAGACAGGGCACACTAACCTACCTTGGCGCAAAGCTCTGCATCACGGAAGGCGTTTTTTAGTGCACAAGTGAATGGAATGACAGCAGCAGCAAGAAATGTTTCATAAAGATAGCTGTGCACTGTTTCATCCCTCTTGAGTAATGCAGTACAACAACTTTGGGGCAGATTTACGAGCCCCTTGCGCCACTTTTGCGCCACCGTTGCGTTTCTTCTGTGATGCAGCGGCGGCGTAAACCATGCGCCACGTTGTGCCCTATTTACAACTTGACGCATCTAGGGAGATGCGTCACGTTGTAAAGCCCAGCGCCACATGAAACCTGCGTCAGGTTTCATGTGGGCGTTCCGGCGCAGGGGGGGGCGTTCCGGCGCAGTAAAGCCTCGGAAAAGTGCCTGAGTGAAATCTACAAGATTCCACTCAGTCACTTTTCTCGACGCCGCTGCGTCAAAACCTTGCGCTTGCTTGAAGCAGGCGTAGGCGTGACGCACCACGTTATGTATGGGCAGGCCACGAGCATTGCTGGAGTTGCGTCGCGCTTGCGACACGACTCCAGCAATGCGCCACCCTTCCGACGGGAGATGCGTCACGCATCTGTTTATCCTTGCGCCACGATGCGCCGCATTGTAAATGCGGCGCATCTGTGGTGGCGCAAGGGTAAACTTGCGTGACGCATTTTACCTGGCGCATCCCTGCTGATTTGCAGGGTGCACCAGTCGTCATAAATCTGCCCCGTTGTTTGTTGTGCTTTGTTATGCCAAAAAATAACTCCGGGCCGAAGATTGTGCAACTATATGGATATTTATAAAGCTTTGCATTGCTGTGGGATCAACATATATGGTAACTATCCACTTGCTACATTTTGGTAGAAGCAGACCATGGCCATTTATGGCCAACTTAGTTTAAATAACAGATCATATGTTATACACATTAGCGCCCTTCCCATTTTTCACACTACTAAAACGGGTACATGCACCAGTGTTGTGTGAAGTGTTTGAAAGGTGTGAATCACCTTGATTTAAATACTGGTGGTAATAGCAAATGATCATATACCTCTGAAAAATGAAACATTTAGTAGACAAGCCACTTACGAAATTTTCATCAACGTAATTAATATACAGAGAAGGAAACTTCTTTACTGGATTCTGCTCCAATTATATCACTCCCCGGAAATCAGATGATACTGCATTTCCACCCAAATCTAAATCAAAGTCTGCTTTAGAGATGGGTGGTAACATAACATGCTCTAAATTCTGGAGAATTTTTTACATGTATAGAATAAGCCACTAGTGGAATTTCCTTCATCCTGTTATCATTAACGTGAAGGGAATTTCACTGGGGAATTCTCCATCCGGAATTAGTATATCCTCCAGAAAACTGAGGATGTCCATGACCTCCCATATTGAATTCATGCCGTATGCATTTCTCGTGCAATGAAGTGACCACGGGCTGTGTGAGCACTAAAAAAGAATTAATTTAGAAATATGCATTCATCAGAACGATGCCACTTTATTATGAATACAGGATTCTGAAGGTCTGGGATAAGAATGTTGGTGCAGACTTGCTGTGTGCCATTTTCTACTGCTGGTGACGTATTCTGTTTTGTTTTTTGTGCTGCATTATTCCAATGTTATTTAGATTTGTTGTACTGCATATTTTGTGTTGTGTTCTCTATTGACTATTTTGTTGTGATGTGCCATGTTAGATTTTAATTGTCTATTATTGTTCTCTGTGTTTCTTATGGTATTTTGTTTAGTTGATTAGTTTAGATATGCCACCAAACACTGCCAAAAGCAGCACATGCCTTAAAAGTTTCTGAGGCAAGCATCTATTTGCTATTTTCTAAGGAGGAAAAATATTGCTGCTCCAGCCCATCAACTACTTAAGATACCGGTCAGCAAACAAGCTGTGACAGCATCCAGTGACCACTTAATGTGATTCGGCCCTTTAAGTCTTCCAAGCAGTGCTTAATTTGAGCCGGTAGTTGCTGGTGGGGAACACAGGAACTTATTTTTTCAGGACAAGCACCCATTTTTCCTTATCAAACTTTGACCCAGAGCAAGAGAAACTAAAACACAAAAGGGGCATCGAAGGAGGAAGAGAAAGATGGAAAACACATAACAAGAGAAAGACAGAGGAAGAGAAAGGGGAAAGGATGTAGCGTTAGGACCAGATCTACCGACTTACGAACTGGAGAACTGGGTTAAAGTTTCTGCGTCAACTCAACATCCTGGGATTCTGGGAAAATCACTTAATCTCCCGGTGCCTAAAAACATGAATGTGTCTTTGTGCAATGTAACTGATGCTCATGTAAAGCATTCCAATACCTTTGGGTCGAGTTTGTGCTATATAAATCTGCAAAAATAATAAAAATAAAAAGTGTTACAAAGGGAACAAGCAGTGGAAAAGTCAATTGGTCACACCTATGTAAAAGCTACTGATTATGCCAATATGTTTTAGTAATGTTGTACACAAGAGCGGCTGCTGTTCAGCATGGCTAAATGTTAGTGGGGTAAAGGAGAGGGGCAGGAAGTGGAGTGTCATAAAGTGGAGTATTATGGAGTGGCGTGGAGTGGCGTACAGTAGAGATGAGTGGTGTGGAGAGGAGTGAAGTGGAGTGTCACAGAGTAGAGTACAGTGTTGTGGAATTTCATGGAGCGAGTAGAGTGTCGTAGAGTGGAAGGGTGTAGAGTTGAGTGGGATAGAGTGGAGCATGGTGTTAGACCTGAGTAGAGTGTTGTAGAGTGGAGTGGTATAGAGTGTTGTGGAGTGGTGTAGAGCAGAGTGGAGTGGCATAGAGGGTGTTGCGTAGAGTGGAGTAGAGTGATGTAGAGTAGAGTGGGATAGAGCGGAGTAGATTGTCATAGAGTGGAGTGGAGTAAAGTGGCTTGGAGTGGCATAGAGTAGAGTAGAGTGCTGTAAAGAGGAGTGGCATAGAGTGGAGTAGTGTCAGTGGAGAAGAGTTTAATGGTGTAGAGCATCATAGAGTTCAGTATCATGGAGTGTCATAGATTGGATTGGAATAGAGAGGCATAGAGTGAAGTCGTGTAAAGTACAGTGGTGCAGAGTAGATTGAGTTAGAGTGCAATGGTTATGAGTAAAGTGGTCTAGAGTGCAGTGGAGTAGAGCTCATTGGTTTTGAGTAAAGTGGTGTAGAGTGCATTGGTGTAGAGTGCAGTGATGCAGAGTAGCATAGGATGCAGTGGCATAGAGTAGAGGTGTGGCTTGGGCACAATGGCATAGAGTGGAATGGTGCAAAGTGGAGTAGAGTGGTGTAGAATCTAGTGGCATAGACTGGAGCATTGCAGGGTAGAGGGGAATAGTGCAGAGTAGAGTGCAGAGGCGTAGAGTTTAGTGGCGTAGAGTGCAGTGGCGTAGAGTGGCATAGAGAGTAGTGATGTAGAGTGCAGTAGAGTGGGGTACAGTTGAGTGGTGCAGAGTAGAGTGCAGTGGCATAGAGTGCTGTCATGCAGAGCTCAGCCATGCAGAGTGAAGGGCCATAGAGTGTAGGGTCATAGAGTGCAGGGTTGTAGCGTAGAGTGGTGCAGAGAGCAGTGACATAGAGTGCAGTGGTACAGAGAAGAATAGAGTGGCGTATTGTGTAGTTACAGAGTGCAGTGACGTAGCGTGCAGTTACCTAGAGTGACATAGCATGCATTGGCGTAGAGTGTAACCCTGGGCGAAGTGCTACGCTACGCTCGCGTAGTTTGCGAAGTTTGCGCTACTTCGCACAACGCGAATTGCACGTAGCACAGTGCAAACACGCGTAGCGTGAGCGTAGTGCAGCGGTCATTTTTGCTTGCTCGCGGTCCTCAACGTCAAGTTGGCGACCGCGAGCAAGCAAAATGACATCCCGGCGAGACTTTTTCTCGTTCGCGATCAGCAGCATCAAGTTGCCGATCGCGAGCGTGGAAAATAAACCTCCCGGCGAGATTCTCAACGCGGGAGGTCAGGTTTCTCATTGCGAGTGGTCGCGTATGCTCGCGACCGCTCGCGATGAGAAACTACCAGTCCGCGTTGAGAAAGCTGCCGCTCGAGTAAAAATCTACTCGAGCGGCAGTAAAGACAGCTCGCACTGTGCAAGTTGCCGTTTTCAATGATTGCACAGTGCGGACAAGCATCCGGCACTGTGCAATCATTGCGGAACAGTGCGCTACGCAGTTCGCGTAGTGCTACGCGAAGCTTGCGTAGTGCGAACTGCACTTTGCGTAGCTTCGCGAAGCATTACTTCGCGAACTACGCCCAGGCTTAGTAGAGTGCAATGGCATAGAGTAGAATGTTCTAGAGTATAGTGGCGCAAGGTGAAGTGGTGCAATGTAGTTGGTGTAGCTGCAGTGGTATAGGGTTCATTGGTTTTCAGTAAAGTGATGTAGAGTGCATTGGCATAGATTTCAGTGGTTTAGAGTACAGTGGCACAGCATAGACTGCAGAGGCGTAGAGTGCAGTGGCGCAGAGTGGAGTAGAGTGGCGTAAAGTGCAGTGGCGCAGAGTAGATTGTTTCAGCGTAGAGTAGGGTGGTGCAGGGTAGAGTGGAGTGGTATAGAGTAGCGACGTAGAGTGCATTGGCATAGAGGGCAGTGTTGCGGGGTGGAGTGCTGTAGAGTGGAGTGGTGCAGATTGGAGTGGCCTAGACTGGGGTGGTGCAGAGTGCAGTGGTGAAGAGTGCAGTGGTGCAGACTAGAGAAGAGAGGCATAGAGGGAAGTGACAGAGTGCAGTATCATAGAGTGCAGTGGTGCACAGTAGATTAGAGTGGCGTATAATGCTTTGGTGTAGAGTGCAGTGGAGTGGCGTAGAGTGGTACAGAGTAGAGTACAGTGGCACAGAGTAAAGTGACTCAGAGGAGAGTGTCATAGAATTCAGTGGCATAGAGTGCAGTGTTGCAGAGTAGAGTGTCATAGAGTGCTGCAGAGTAAAGTGACAACACGCAATGGTGTAGAGTAGAGTGACATAGACTGCATTGGTGTAAAGAGCAGTGGTGCAGAGTAAAGTGACAGAGTGGAATGGTGTAGAGTGACATAAAGTGCAGTGGCATAGAGTAGATTGTGTCAGAGTAGAGTGAAGTGCTGTAGTGTGGTGCACGATAGAGTAAAGTGGTGCAGAGTAGAGTGGAGTGGTATAGAGTAGTGGTGTAGAGTACAGTGTTGCAGTGTGGGGTGGCATAGAGTGGAGTGGTGCAGAGTGGAGTGGCTTAGACTGGAGTGATGTAGAGTGTAGTGGTGAAGAGTGCAGTGGTGCAGAGTAGAGAACAGAGGCATAGAGTGAAATGGCATAGAGTGCAGTGGCGTAGAGTGCATTGGCATAGACTGCAGAAGAGTGGCGTAGACTGGTACAGAGTACAGTACAGTGGCATAGAGTAAAGTGGCTCAGAGGAGAGTAGTATAGAGTTCAGTGGCAGATCGCGCAGTGCTGCAGAGTAGAGCCTCGTAGAGTGCTATGATGTGGAGTAGAGTGGCGTAGGGTGCATGGGGGTAGAGTGCAGTGGTGCAGAGTAAAGTGATAGAGTGCAATGGTGTAGAATGGCATAGAATAGAGTATAGATGCAAATGTTACAGTGGTGCAGAGTAGATTGGCATAGAGTCCAGTGACAGAGTGTAGTGTTGTGGGTAAAGTGGTGTGGAGAGCACTGGTCTAAAGTGCAGTGGCATAGAGTGCAGTAGTGTAGAATAGAGTTCCTATTTATCAAAAAGAGAGGGGGGGACAGTGGGAGCTGATTGTTAGGTTCAGTGACCCTTGCTCCCGATTGGTAACTGGTATATAAAGGGGGGTCACTGTTCCTTAAGAGGAGAGTTCAAAGTGGAGAAAGAAAAAGAAAAAGGAAAAGGTGTCCTGTGCTACTCTATGTGTGGGGACAGTGTGTCCTCATCATGATGCCCTCACACACCCCGAAGGATGTCATGCTTCATCATTGGGCTTTTTGCTCCTCGTCGGGCCGGCGCTGCAATGCCCTACGGGTCCCCCGAAGGGTCTCTTTTTCGGAGATCTTTTGATGAAACAAGCCGTTAGGTGCGTGCATGAGAGTGGAAGTGAGGTCTCAACTAGTGTGTTAAAAAATGACTGGAGGGAGAGTGGCTATTATTTATTAAAGTGGTCCCTCTGTCACTAGTAAAAGGTGTGTGGTGCTGCTAGTGGGATATTATGTCCCTCAGTAGCTAGATATGAGTCCTTAGTGGGTGTCTCTAGTGGTCGACATGTTTCGCGCTATCTGTGGCCTCTGGAGGAGATCCAAAGCGCTTCTTCAGGACCAAGGTGAGTTTAAATAAAGTATCACTAGCGGCCTAAATTTTTCAGTGCAATTTTTCAGTGCCGCCAGGTTAATGGAAAGGAGTAGCGTCTCCCTTGTTTCTATAATTATGGCCTCATGAGATCAGTGAGGGCTGATGGGAAGGTTCTCCCATTCAGCTGTGCTGCTCCACCTGCATGCCTCTCTCTGTCTCCGCCTGGCGGCACTGAAAAATTTAGGCCGCTAGTGATACTTTATTTAAACTCACCTTGGTCCTGAAGAAGCGCTTTGGATCTCCTCCAGAGGCCACAGATAGCGCAAAACATGTCGACCACTAGAGACACCCACTAGGACTCATATCTAGCTACTGAGGGACATAATATCCCACTAGCAGCACCACACACATTTTACTAATGACAGAGGGACCACTTTAATAAATAATAGCCACTCTCCCTCCAGTCATTTTTTAACACACTAGTTGAGACCTCACTTCCACTCACACGCACGCACCTAACGGCTTGTTTCATCAAAAGATCTCTGAAAAGAGACCCTTCGGGGGACCCGTAGGGCATTGCAGCGCCGGCCCGACGAGGAGCAAAAAGCCCAATGATGAAGCATGACATCCTTCGGGGTGTGTGAGGGCATCATGATGAGGACACACTGTCCCCACACATAGAGTAGCACAGGACACCTTTTCCTTTTTCTTTCTCCACTTTGAACTCTCCTCTTAAGGAACAGTGACCCCCTTTATATACCAGTGTAGAATAGAGTGGCATAGTGTGGAGTGGTGTAGAGTGCAGTAGAGTGGCATAAAGTTGAGTGGTGCACAGTAGAGTGCAGTGGCACAGAGTGTAGTCAAGCTGAGAGCAGGGTCATAGAGTGTTGGGTCACAGAGTAGAGAATTGCAGAGTAGAGTGGTGCAGAGAGCAGTGGTGTAGAGTAAAGTGGTGCAGAGTAGAATAGAGTGATATAATGTGCAGTGACGTAGAGTGCAGTGTCATAGAGTCCAGTGACCTAGAGTGACATAGTGTGCAGTGGCATAGAGTTCAGTGGCATAGAGTAGAATGTTGTAGAGTATAGTGGTGTAAAGTGCAGTGGTGCAAAGAAGTTGGTGTAGGTGCAGTGGCATAGGGTGCTTTGGATTTGAGTAAAGTGGGTTAGAGTGCATTGACTTAGAGTGCGGTGGTTTAGAGTACAGTGGCATACCGTAGACTGCAGAGACATAGAGTGCAGTGACGTAGAGTGGAGTAGAGTGGCGTAGAGTGCAGTGGAAGAGAGTCCAGTTGCATAGAGTACATTGTTTCAGAGTAAAGTAGAGTGGTGAATAGTACAGAATAGTATTTCAGGAAAGAGCGCATTGGCATAGAGTAGAGGGGTCTGGAGTAGAGTGGTGCAGCATTGATGACAGTGGAGTAGTGTGCAGTAGCTTTAAGTGGAGAAGAGTGGCATGGAGTGCAGAGGCATAGAGTGCAGTGGCATAAAGTAGATTGTGTCATGGTAGAGTGAAGTGGTGTAGAGTAGTGCAGGATAGAGTAGAGTGGTTCAGGGTAGAGTGGAGTGGTGTAGAGTAGTGACGTATAGTGGAGTGGCATAGAATGAGTGGTGCAGAGTAGAGTAGAGAGGCAGAGTGAAGTGGTGTAGAGTGCAGTGTCATAGAGTGCAGTGGTGCACAGTAGATTAGAGTGGCATAGAGTGCCTTGGCATAGAATGAAGGAGAGTGGCATAGAGTGGTACAGAGTAGATGTCACAACATAGGATGGGTGACCACTAACCTTGGAAGCCGGATACAGCGGGAGCGATGGATGAAGCTTGATAACCTTTTCCCCTTGTATGGAATCACCTGCGTGTATTACAGAACCACTCCATAGGTAAGTCCACAGTAGGGGAAAGGGAAAAAAGGGATAAACGAAACAATAAAGGTGCAGCTGCGAAAACACTCAATGGGGAAATGTTCTGGAGTTGAAGGCTTCATTCCTACGATAGCCCCGTGTTCCCTGTAAGTGAGACACAACACAACACACATGAAGTCACCACCCTAAGCAACTACAACATATATATATACTTATTATGTGTAATGCACTTACAAGTAATACTGCCGCACGTATCCTGATACAAAAAGGCACAAAATGCAAAAATAAAGAAAAAGGAAATTAAAGCATGAATTCTTAATAGGTTCCAAGCGTAATGTACTAGGCGTAGTAAAAGACAATGCTTTATATCCTGCAAGGTTCAACTGTTAGGGTACATAGCTTAGAGCAGGCATTCCTCTGGCATCGGTGAGATGTGGCACAAGGTTCAACAAGAAGGCTTCCTGTGATTACACGCGGTTTAGCGCGTGTGTGACAAGCAACACCCAAAGGAAAGGAAATAGTGAGAAGAACACTCCGAGCCACTCAACAGCTCTTGCAGGATTTTCGGAGCCTACCTTGGCTCGTAATCTCGCTCACCGCGAGTTCATAAAATGTGGCCTGGCCCCAGGGGATCGCGTTGTAAGCGCTCCAGCGCGGTGAAACAAAATAGCACAAATGAAAATGTACGGAGCCTAACTTGTATGCGCTCCAGCGCGGTGAAACAAAAAGGCACAAAATAAAATGTACGGAGCCTAACACGGCTCGTAACCGTGCTCCAGCGTGGGCGAAAGGATTCTGACTCGAGGCCATCTCTCTCTTTAATCCAGGGAACAACGGCTACGGCAGAGAGGAGACGTGGATTCAATAGTATCAGGCAGAAGCTGTAGTAGCAAAACGCAGCAACCTTCTGGGGCTGTCGACGGAATTCAGGTGACAAGCACTGGGTTGTATGTGGGTGGTGATTAAGTAGTGAGAAAGAGGTAGGACTAGAAAGTGCACCCTGAGCAGTATGGGAGATGTAGTTTTTTGTCATGCGCACTTAATTTCTCCTCTATCATTCAACGGTGCGCACTACGTTGTTTTCCCACTCAACCTACGCCTGAACGTGACAGTAGAGTGCAATGGCATAGAGTAAAGTGGCTCAGAGTAGAGTGGCATTGAGTTCAGAAGCAGAGAGTGCAGTGCTGCAGAGTAGAGTGTCATAGAGTGCAATGGTGTAGAGTAGATTGCTGTAGAGTGCGTTGGTGTAGAGTGCAGTGGCTTAGAGTGCTGCAGAGTAAAGTGACAGAGCGCAATGGTGTAGAGTGGCATAGAGTGCAGTGGCGTAGAGTAGATTGGCATAGAGTGTAGTGGTGTAGAGTGTATTGGTTTTGAGTAAAGTGGTGTAGAGAGCAGTGGTGTAGAGTGCAGTGGCATAAAGTGCAGTGTTGTAGAATAGAGTGGCCTAGTGTGGGGTGGTATACACGGGAGTGGCCCAGAGTGGAATAGAGTGTCACAGACTGCAGTGACATAGAGTGCAGTGGTGCACAGTAGATTATAGTGGCATAGAGTGCCTTGGCATAGAATGAAGTAGAGTGGCATAGAGTGGTACAGAGTAGAGTGCAGTGGCATAGAGTAAAGTGGCTCAGAGTAGAGTGGCATAGAGTTCAGAAGCAGAGAGTGCAGAGCTGCAGAGTTGAGTGTCATAGAGTGCAATGGTGTAGAGTAGATTGCTGTAGAGTGCGTTGGCGTAGAGTGCAGTGGCTTAGAGTGCTGCAGAGTAAAGTGACAGAGCGCAATGGTGTAGAGTGGCATAGAGTGCAGTGGCGTAGAGTATATTGGCATAGAGTGTTGTTGTATTCCGCTTTATGTGTCCGTATATAGGTTTTCCTGAAACATGTCCTTATATAGGCACAATTCGCATTGCCCTTATATAGGCATAGAATCCCAGTCCTTATTTAGGCATTAGCCGTGCACTCCAAATACAGGCATGGTCACTGACATCCGTCCACCCTAACGTCACAACGAGTTCTTAGAAACCAGACCCTTAAGCTCTTGGGAGTTCCCCTAGCACAGGATTATTGATTTCTCCAAGAACTCATCTATTATACATGAACCGTTATACCTTAAGGGTTCATTCCTGACGTCTTCCTCTGTCCGACTTCACGTCAATGCTAACATTCCAAAGTACCTACCAGGTATAAATATACCTTCCCTTGCCCAAGCAAGTTAGAGGAGACCTCGACTTCAGGGGAGCCTGTATCCCGGCCTGACGCACTGAGAAGACGCTGTCATCCCTGCTCGCAGAGAATCCAGCTTCCAGTGATCTGACTCCCTTCGCGGGGTGTTAGAGTTCGAGTCCGGAAAGAGATTCCCACCTCTCTCATTCTCAAGGTATGGAGCTGACTAGAACCTAGAGGGACTCTTGGCATACTAGACTTAACATACTCTTAGTATACCATACTAGAGAATACTTCGCCTACTTCTTACCTTTCCCTACACCTAGACTAGGTTAGGTACATTGGGGTAGAACTAGCTTAGAGACGCATCATATGAGTACTCGCATTTTTAGCTCATGTTATTTATGTATGTGAATATATGCTAAAAGATAATGCTAGCGCAGTATTATTTATTTCTACTGCTTACGCTGTACATTATATATCTTGCATACTGTCTTGTGATCATAACAGCGCATATCTCTTACACGAGAAACAAGACTGTTCAATAAATCTTTTATTGAAACGCCCGTCTATTCTTTCTGTGTAACTCTGAAGAAACTAAGCATGCACGATTGAGCTGAGTGAAACTGTTATCTATTGTTTCCACGATTCTGAGACGTGTTCCGATTCTAAAGGGAAACAAAGTGGTCATGTTTATGCGGTTGCCAGAAACTACTCCTTCTTGTTTTCAAGGAGTTTCTAGTGGCCTCTGAGCTAGCTGGCACAAAGTAATTAAGTTTAATATACTCGATAGGGACATACCGACCTCAGTCCTATGTCAAGCCTATAGGGTATATTATTCCAATGCGCAGAGCCTATTAGGGAAATAGGAACTACACTACATGGCGCCCAAACGTTTGGTTAGGCAGTAATTTAACGCTAGATACTGAGTAACTCAGTCGTGCTTTTCTCTCAGAGACCCCTACTCACATACTCCATAAGACGTCTGGAGTGGGTAGGGTTAAATATCCGCCAAAGCTAAATAGGACAAAAACCCTATATATTAGCTATTTTGGTTTGTTCAACGTTGAAGGATACAGTGTTCCAAAATATTGTGCACCTTATCTTTTGTTTCCTTGAAACTTGTTCTACATTTTCAAAAAACAAATGTCCGAACACGGGGACAATGCCACCGAAACCGGTGGAGCTGCGGCTCAACCAGTCGTAACAGCTTTTAACTTTACAGGTTTAAATGAAACCGAGGAGGGTGTTATAGACATCCATCCAAACTTAAGAAGAGCCATCACTCTAAAACTTATAAAACACGGCCTACCACCAAGAGGCGGTAGAGCAGTTTTCGTGATAGAGGCACGCAAATCCTTTCAGACAGAGGTATTCTATTCATGGATTGTATTCCCAGAATCAAATCCAGTAACAAGAGTGTTTCACTTCTACAAAGAAGATGAACCACCAGAGGAATATATTCCTTTCGAGGATATTGAAATTCCACTAACATACCAGGAGCATCAGCTCTGGTTTAAAGGCGCCCTAAAACATCACAGAAACATTACCAGGCTCGGTCCACTAGGTAGACCAGGAGCAACATGGCCGATTCTAGCCGGCTACACTCCTCATCCTGACCTCGATATAATGTCAGACGAGGAATTACTTACTCAACTTACAGAGTTAATAAAAATTTACAGACAATTGGTCCAATATGTCATGCGGACTTTCACAGTCCAACCACCATTGACCATTCCAAATCAAACCCCTCAACAGGGGAATACACTAAAAATTACACCACAGACTTTATACGCAGTCATGGGTAAAATGCCCACAAAACGTGAGCAAATTCCATTCTGGATAGCTCAAAAAATTACTCAAATCGAAGCAGTATTTCCTAATACTAGCCCTTATGAGAAACACAGAATTCTAACAATCTGTTTACCAATGGGGATCACACCACAACTGGAAGACTGCACCACTTGGGGCTCAGTCTTTGCTGCCATCTATACTAAAACACATGGTGTTCCATCAATTGCAGTAATACCAGATGTCCTGAAACAAATTCAAAACGAATACGGGGCAGAGCCTGCTCTAAATTTAGGTATGAAATTACTGAAAAATTTCGACCAGGTCTCAACAATAATATTATCTAATATTAAAGGGAGGCAGCAGCAGTGGCGATCCGCCAACGATTAAGGGAATTTGATGTAACAGAACATCAAACAGAACTACCCAGAATAATAGAACAATCATATGCAGAATTAGGCAGAGATAGTTTGGGTGGAAGACCATTGAAGCCAAAACTATCTGAGAATCCTGAAAAGGACTCTATTAAACAAACTCCTACATCTTCTAAAAAGAAGTGGGAAACTAATAAACAAAACTCAAACGAGAAACGTTCTCAATCCCGAGGTAGGTCTCCTCAAAAGGAGCCCTCTGAAAGGAGGTATAACCTCAGGAATAGGGATAATTTAAGAAAACCTGACAGGTATCAAGATACTGATACACGTTCCTCTCGTACCTTTCAGATATCGTCACAGACATCGGAAAGAAGAGGACGGTCAGAACATAAAGAAGAACGCGTGAAATCCAAAGACGACAAACACGTTCAGAAAAATAAATCAAAACCTCAATTCTCAAAAAGAAGGTAGCAGGTCTGAAGATCAGACATGCCGAGAATACTGAGAACACAACTCAAGAACGGAGAATGGGCTCAGACAATGCTGGACAGTGCAGCAGAAGTCACAATAGCTCGCCAGAACCTGAAGGAACTTCTGGAGATAGTGGACTTGAATGAGTACATCACAGTAGAAACTGTAGACACCAGGGTTAGTACTCCACAAAAGTTATATGAAATGACACTCCGAATGGAGGGAGATATACCAAGACAGGTGAAAACACTCTTTTGGGGAAAACTTTCAAGGGGCTATGACATACTTCTAGCAGAAAAATACTGGCCACCACAATTTGTCAGGGAGTGCCCACATGGCGAGGACATTATTATGCCTGCCTTCTCCAACCATATTCCAATTCACCTAAAATATACTTATGCCAGGAAATAGGCAGTAGCCCAGGCTCCAGCATTATATAAAAATCATGTAGGATGGGATGAGGACTCACCTCACCATAAAATACATCTAATAAATGAACCTACTGCACAAAGGCAGGACCCAATAAAGCAAGAAGCTAAAAAGCAGGTCAGGGAGATCTTAGATCAACTTGAATACCAAGGGGTGATTGAAACATGCACCTCCTCAATGAACAATCCTTTGTTTCCTGTATCCAAACCAGACCATACATATCGTCTAGTTTTGGATTACAGACACTTAAACACTTGTTCTAAAACATTTGCAGTGCAAAATGCACATAGTACAGCATTAATGAATAACATTGTGCGCAAAAAATATAAAACCACATTAGATATCTCAAATGGTTTCTTTTGTCAAAACATAGCACCTGAAAGCAGGTACTTAACAGCTTTCTCAATAATGGGGACCCAGCGTCAATTTTGTCGACTCCCACAAAGGTTCAAGAACAGCCCGGGGTTATTCTCAGCGAGGGTAACAGAGTTACTACAAATTTATGATAATGAGGCATTGTCATATGTCGATGACATCTATCTGACAGACGATGACCTGGATAGGCACTTGAACAGGGTGAGTACCATTATATTGGGCTTCGCCTCTGAGGGCTATAAATTCAACTTTAAAAAATCCAGAATTGCCCATCTCAATGTCCTTTTTCTAGGATATGAGCTTTCAAGTGAAGGAAAGAGCTTGGCAGCTAACTTTTTAGAAAAGTGTGCGCTGCTCCAACCTCCAAAAACGCTGAAAAATTTACAATCCATCCTGGGTTTCCTAAATTTTGGAAGAACGTACATTCTAAATTACGCAGAAACGGTTAAACCTCTCTACGAATTAATCAAACCTGATTTTTCAATCAAAAATTGGACACAAGAACACACAGAAATCTTGCGTTCACTCCAAGCTAACATGTTAGCAACAAATCACTTACAAACACGCGTAAGTCAACGCAACTTAGTGATCCGAATAATTTCGGGTCAATGCGGATTCACCTACTTAACATTTAATGAGGGTGAAAAAGTACCAATAGCATACAAATCTCATTTGTATACACAAGCAGAAATGCGCTTCACTTCAACTGAAAAAATACTGACAGCAGTTCAAACCGCTGTAGCAAAAGAAAGAGCCCTAGCCCAAGGGAAACGCATTATTGTCGTAACCCCAGTACCTGCCTTAGAAGCGGTCACAAAAGCGAGCATTCCAAATGCTAAAGCATTACATCCTAGATGGATACAATGGGTTAATTCTCTTGCTGCAACAGATGTTGAATATGTTTTTGATCCTGATCTAAAAACACAAGCGTTCCTGCAGTATGAACATGAATGTCCTCTGCCCACTGAAATTCTGCCTCTCGGTCAGTACGAATTTATAATTTACACTGACGGATCAGCACAACCCGCTACAGGGAGTAAGCAAGCTTACAGTGCAGCGTGCACAATCGTTAAAGGTCGCATGCAAGATGGCAACTTCAGACCTATGGTCACAAAAACTCAATCTCTAGGAGATTGTACAGCTCAGCGAGCTGAACTACAAGCATTCAAACTGGCACTTGAAAGTACAGATCGCGAATTCCCCACACTAATAGTGTGCGATTCTTTTACTGTGTTCAGTCGTATAATGAATATATACAAAATTGGCTTGAAAATGGGTTCAAAGATGCAAAAGGTGGCACAATAAAGCATAAAACGCTTTGGGAACAAGTAGTTCAGTTAAAAACGAACTACCAAAGGCTCACGTGATACATACGCTGAGTCATCAACGTGATGGCGTTCACGTTGCAGGGAATTCATTGGCTGACGAAGCCGCAAGGGGGCTGTTCAAACGGCTTCCGTAGCTGCGATCACTCGTTCAAAAACGAGAATAGACAGTGAGATATTGTTGGCTGTCAATGCTACAAGCAAAGGCAGTGGTGCAGCGTTACCAAAAAGGTTTCCACTCAAGTACTCTTATGTAATTGATGCGAACAACGTTCCTTTTGCTCGAATCCCTGGAGTGGGGGATAGGGTAATTCCAAACATGGAACGTAGAGCAGCTTTGATTCTATGAAGCACATCTGGGGAGGGCTCTGTCACATGCAAGGGATCTCTAAAACAATATCTTGACGTTAAAAGAGATGTACTGGTGACCTGGAATGAATACACAGATTCACATCTTCATCAATGACTGCATAGACTGTAAGGTACAGCGTGATGCAGATCGCCACCAGGCACCATGCTCCGAAGTAGCCTGCCCAGTACAGACACCACTGTTAGACAGCATTAGACTATCTACGCGCAGGCATCCCTCTGGACAAATGCAATCCCACAAATACTAAATCAAGGTTCCTATGGATATGGCCTCAGCGCTCGGCTGACGCTCGAACTGTTATAAAAGATTTGCGAGTCTTTATCGGCACATATGCAATAGGCACGCTACATTCTGACCAGGGCCCTGCGTTTAGCTCTCGGGCTTACAAAGAAGCCATGGCCAGTTTGGGCGTTGCATTGCGGTACTCCTCTCCGTTTCATCCTGAGGGAAATTCTGTTGTGGAAAGGAAAAACCGGGACATAAAGCAATCTATAACAGCTAGAGTATTAGGTACGGGTGATGGGTGGGTCAAACATCTTTATGGGGTCCAACGCTCATTAAATAATTTGCCAAGAAGTTCTCTAGGGGGGTCACTCCATATGAGGTCCTATTTGGGACAAGAATGTGGGTTCCTGATCTCGAATGTAAAGGCACAGTGGTGGAAAATAAACCCTTTGATATCAAAGATCGTTTGGCTGTTTTACAGGATCTAAATGAACTAAGATCGAAACAAAGCAACGTATTCCTGAAGCCAACCACCACTGGGGAAAAACCGGCAGTCCCAGCAAGGCCTGTCTGGATCCCAAAAGTTGGGGATCTAGTCAGAGAGAAGATTGCGGACAAGAAGGAATTTGGACCTTCTTACAGACAACCAGTACCTGTCCTAGCCGTTCAAGGAACAAGAACAGTACTTCTGCCGCCCCTTGCTGGAAAAAAGGAGAAAAGATTTGTGTCAATCGACCTCATCAAACCACAGTATGTGGCCAATACTAAATAGTAGGCCTCGTGGACTCCGACCTAGTAGCAGACGCACTCCTCTCGCTACTATCCAAGAGGTTCAGACTGAAAGACTGATAACCATCGAGAATTCAGCAGTAACAGATGAAGGACTAAGCAACAATGCTATGGAACTCATCCCTCTTGAAACTCAAGTAACAGTTCGTCCAAATACACCTGTCTACACCAATGTAACAAGTGATCAACTGGTTCCAGCGATTTCAACAAATCCTGATGCAATTCCAACAATTGACAGAACTGCTTCTGGCTATTTCATTAACTTTGATACGTTTTCTGAGGATCCGAGTGAGCCTGAAACGACGCCAGCATTAACTTTCAAACAGCAAGTACAAGACTTTTTTCATTTTCTGAAAAAGACTTATCTGGTTTCACCATGGATTGAACTCTGGATTATTTCTGGAATATTTTTCTTTCTGCTCTGGCTAGCTTTGGTTATGACTATCAGCGTGCTTATAAATGGCAGATACATCCGTTTGGACATTGAAAGTAAACGTGAACTTACTTTTGAAACCACACAAATCTTCCCATCGTGAAGCAAGAGACTTGTCTGCAGTGAACATCACAGCCGTTCCTATACAGGATGGTATAGTGTGGGACAAAACTGATTTCGATATATTCGGCCCTACGGAACAATTGAACATTCCACATTTATTTAAAATTTCACTAAGTGATTTTATTTCGTCCAGTACCTATTCTGATGATTGGGACTTTGAGACTGTAAATGACATGATGTTTGATCTAGAAAGGTCTGCTGCATTTTCTAACAATGAATATTTAGAGGGTTCATCAGACTATGAACAGCTGTATTGCTATAACCACTATGGTCATCATTTTTGCATAAATCTGCAACACCTAGAAATGTGTTTATGTTTAACCAATGGGAGCATTGTCCTACACCACCAAAAGGTAGTTCAAAAACGTTTGCTAAAAAGTTTCCCTATTTTTCAGGGTACAATACATCTGATCCGGAAACATTTTACTATAAAAATGTAAACAAAACAGGACAGAAAATTATTTTAACAAATACAAAACAGATTTACTCTGCAGCATTTATTGCCCAACTGTCTAGACATGGATTCGACTTGTGGAAAGACACAATAGACACAAAATCTGTCTGGGGTTCTAAAGATTGGCAAGTGCAGGGGATAGAAGCTTTGTTTAGAGCATGTATCATCCCTCAGCAAATAATGTTTTTGAATGACACTGTGCAACAAACGTCTTGCCTTGGGTTAGCCAAGATCAGACATGAAAACACCTTCTGTACCAACACCTGCAAGTGATAACAATACACAGGCAGCGGTTACAGTTGACACAATACTACAAATCAACAGAACAAATCCTGATTGGAGAAAATGGTTGATCTGGCCCACAGACACAAACACCTGTCAAGAAAGATTCCTGAATAAAACACAGGGCTTTACTATTCATAGGCCAGACCCACGATACGTCCAAAGACAACATCCGGGGATAGTAACAACATACAGTGTAGGAAAATTGTGCCTCGACTGGCTACAAAAATCTACACTTGAGGATGTGAAACAACACTTATCTTTACTTAAAGAAGACGCAGACCTTAGGGAATTCTTGCTAGGACCAAGAAAACCGCGTCAAAAACGTTTCATATATGCCGGCATCTATGCTGCTTATAATGAAGCATGGAAGGTTACACAGGTAGAGGCCGCAGAACGAATACGTGAACTTGATCGTATTAACTTAGAGAAAACTCCCTCTGTGGTCGACAATGGGTTAACAACTTTGTCATCCAGAATTTATTCATTCGACAACATTGTATCCTCTGCTATTGACATACTGGAACAAGATTTAGCCATGTTACAGCAAGGCCAATCTCAGTTACGTTCTATTATGTTATTAGGCTGGACGCTGCAATCTTTGCGAGCGGGCTATGTGCCTTGGCGTTTTATCAACACGTCGGCTCTGTTTGCAGAATACAATCTAACTGATAAACAGATCGAACTGGCACAAAGGGGAGCAAAGTATACAGTGCTGAGCATTGAAAAACTGGAGAAATTACCATTCACTGTGGCAGAAAAACCAGCTACAGAATGGCTTATTCATGGCAAAATCACTCTGCCTGTCACTACTTTTCAGTTTCAGTATTGCCTCAAACAAATGCAAGCAGTCACATACGAAAGGTTGGGTAAAGAATACATTAAGACATCCTGGGATTTACCTTACGATTACAGATGTTGGAGTGGGGATCGTGAAGTGTTTCTTAGCGGTACACACTGTGAAAATGCACTAAGCGGTTCACTCATATGTCAGGACATTTCTTTACACGGGGCTTGTAATGGTTCTGTGGCAAATTTGTCCTGCCACCAGCTAGGTACACCAGCTGCTGTGATTAATCCAACGTTTGGCCAACTTTCTAATGGGAGTTACCTCATGTTGAATGATCAGAGTTGCTGTGGCATGTTGCCAGGCATCCCATATCTGGTAACAGTAGACTCCAGGGTCACTTGCTGTATGCAAGTATTGTTTGCCCCAATAGACACAGTCAGGGAGTCGCCTTTGTGGCCTTCGTTGAATGTCTCTTTTATACGATTTGATACTTTAAGCAGAATGAAAGCCATGCTTATACAACAAACCGTGCCTTTGACCTCGGCCAAAGAAACCTATGATCTTCAAGTAGCAAGGACTTCGGCTGAGATACAGGCTTTAATACGTACAAACTGCCCTATACATTTCGTAGAAATGATGGGACGTATCTTTAACATATCTGATACGAGCGGAATTGTACATGTATTTAAGACCATCTGTTCAGGACTATTAGCACCTTTCCAGGCAGTCCTCGGAATCATCCCAAACTTCGCACATTCGGTGTTTGGTGGTGTGCCATTAATTCTAGCACTTGTTGCAGGAATCCTATTTCTATTCCTACTGTTACGCTATGGCAAGCCTGTCCACCGACATCACTCCGAGCGATGTGGAGAAGGCTCTCCTAGAACGGAAGTGCCGTGAGCGCATAGTACAGCTTTTGGGCATACCTCGTCTACGGGAACTTAATACAACATGGTTCCTGTCATTCAGACCAATCTGGCAAGATTGCATCTTACCTGTTCTACGCTGCCTGCTTTGCGGTGAAGAATGCGTGCTAGACACCTGTCTAACACTTCCATCAGTCATGCCAACGGATATCGATGCTCTGCTGGACCCGATAACGGCCCATGCTCTGTGTTGTCCCCAGAGGCTACCAATCCTGATGACGGCATTCATTGAGATCTCACAGACGCTTCCGGCTGCTGCTGAGGTACGAGATGGATCAACAGGCACACAGGTAACAACGGACGCGAACATTGCTGCGGCATCTTATGCTGAGGGCGATGATTCTCATCTCTGTGCAGTTAATCTCCTACACGAGGTGTTCCAAATGTCACCAACATCAGTTGACGATATTTTGTCTACGGAAATAGATGATTTCATGTTTACACCAGACCCATACACTGACTTTGATTCGGCTCACAGTGTACCAGAGACGCAATGAATTTGGCCTTCATATTTTCAAAACTTGGAACTCTTCCCAAAATTGAACTTTTCTTTTTCAATTTTTTTGAAACTACATGGCAAATCAATCTGCTTACAGTAGAACTATTCTTATAAAACGGACTTCTTTGAATACTTCCAGGGACACATTATCACCTTATTTGTCTAAATTTTCATTTACTTCCATGATATGAAATGGCTTTGATTTTTAATATACTTATCAATCATTTCGTCATATGTATATATTACTGTTTATTCATTCATGTTGCATTTTATTTCCAATATATGCTTAGAATGAAACCAATACTTTAAAATGTACAGTACCTATTGCATTTCAACAGTTTATTTTAAACTTCTTTTAATATGCTTTTAGAAATGTTTTTAGCAATATGTGGTACTCAATTTCATGTTTAGCATTTAGTATTATCGTTCATTCGAAAGTGGAGTGGGTGTTGTATTCCGCTTTAGGTGTCCGTATATAGGTTTTCCTGAAACATGTCCTTATATAGGCGCAATTCGCATTGCCCTTATATAGGCATAGAATCCCAGTCCTTATTTAGGCATTAGCCGTGCACTCCAAATACAGGCATGGTCACCGACATCCGTCCACCCTAACGTCACAACGAGTTCTTAGAAACCAGACCCTTAAGCTCTTGGGAGTTCCCCTAGCACAGGATTATTGATTTCTCCAAGAACTCATCTATTATGCATGAACCGTTATACCTTAAGGGTTCATTCCTGACGTCTTCCTCTGTCCGACTTCACGTCAATGCTAACATTCCAAAGTACCTACCAGGTATAAATATACCTTCCCTTGCCCAAGCAAGTTAGAGGAGACCTCGACTTCAGAGGAGCCCGTATCCCGGCCTGACGCACTGAGAAGACGCTGTCATCCCTGCTCGCAGAGAATCCAGCTTCCAGTGATCTGACTCCCTTCGCGGGGTGTTAGAGTTCGAGTCCGGAAAGAGATTCCCACCTCTCTCATTCTCAAGGTATGGAGCTGACTAGAACCTAGAGGGACTCTTGGCATACTAGACTTAACATACTCTTAGTATACCATACTAGAGAATACTTTGCCTACTTCTTACCTTTCCCTACACCTAGACTAGGTTAGGTACATTGGGGTAGAACTAGCTTAGAGACGCATCTTATGAGTACTCGCATTTTTAGCTCATGTTATTTATGTGGGTGAAAAGAACCTATGGAACAGCAGCTAGGGGTGCCGCGCCGGTAAACTCTGCTTCGTGGCGGAGGTGGAGTTTTTGCTGAACTCCACGCTCTAAGCGGAGTGCGCACGTAGTGATAAAAACTCCTCAACCTCGGCTGGTGGAGCAGAGTTTACTGCCCATGCCTAGTGCAGAGTAGAATAGAGTGGCATAGAGTGCAGTGACACAGAGTAGAATAGAGTGGCATAGAGTGCAGTAGCGTAGAGTATAGTGGCATAGAGTGCAGTGGTGCAGAGTAGATTGGCATAGGGTGCATTGATTTTGAGTAAAGGGGTGTAGAGTGCATTGGCAAAGAGTGGTATAAAGGGCAGTGGTGTAGAGTGCATTGGTGTAGGGTGGTTTGGTGTGGAATAGAGTGGCATAGACTGCAATGTCACAGAGTAGATTGTTTCAGACTAGAGTGGAGTGGCATGGAGAGAAGTGGTATAGAGTAGAGTGCCATAGAGTGCAGTGGTGCAGAGTAGATTACAGTGGCTTAGAGTGTATTGGCGTAGAGAGCTGGGGTGTAGAGTGCAGCAATGCAGATTTCAGTGGTGTACAGTGGAGCAATTCAGATTTCAGTGGTGTAGAGTGGAGCAATGCAAAGTTCAGTGGTGTATAGTTCAATGGCTTTGCTAGCATAAAGCAGAGTGGCATAAAGTAGAGTAGCATGAAGTAGAGTCGCATAATAGATTGACAAAGTAGACTGGCAGAGTGCAGTGTTGCAGAGTATACTGCCATAGAGTGCAGTGGTGTATAGTAGAGTGGCACAGAGTGCAGTGGCACAGAGTACAGTGGCATAGAGTGCAGTGGTGCAGAGTAGAGTGGCATAGAGTGCAGTTGGGCAGAGTACTGTGGCCTAGAGTATGGTGGTGCAGAGTAGAATGGAGTGGCATAGAGTGCACTGATGCAGAGTAGAATAGTGTCTCATAGAGTGCAGTGGTTTAGAGTTTAGTGGTGTAGAGTGCAGTGGTGCAGAGTAGATTGGTGTAGAATGTATTGGCATAGAGTGCAATGGTGTAGAATCATGCAGAGTAGAGTGGAGAGGCGCTGAGTACAGTGGCGCCAAGTGCAGTGGATTAGAGTCCACTGTTTCAGAGTAAAGTGCAATGTGCAGAGTAGATCAGAGAGGCGTACAGGGGTTTGGCAAAGAGTGCACTGGCATACAGTGAAATGGTACAGAATGAAGTGCATTGGCTTAGAGTTTAGTGGCATACAGTGCAGTGTTGCAGAGTAGGGGTCCATAGAGTAAAGTGGTGCGGAGTGGTGTAGAGTGCAGTGGTGAAGAGTGCAGTGGTGCATAGCAGAGTAGATTGAGGTAAAGAGCATTTTCATAGAGTGGAGTGGTGTAGAGAAGAGAGGTGTATAGTTGAGGGCTGCAGGTATGCAGTGTGGAGTGGAGTGGCATAGTGTGAAGTGGTGCAGAGGAGTGCAGTTCCATGGAGTGGTGCAGAGTAGGACGGAGTGGGGGTAACGTGGAGTATGCATGGTATGGTAGCGTACTGCCATTACAGACAACACATCTTCAATTGAAATGACCATTACATTTGCACTCACATACAGTTTTACTTATAAAATTATACAGCGCACAAAAAATTATGGGTGGAATTGTAATCACCCAATGTATTGATTTCATCATCAGCACAGTTCATTTACAGACATTTTTTTTTAAAATTGTGTGCTAGAATAAAATAGCATCATTCCTCAAGCAGCCACCAGCATGATTGTCACAGAATTCCTCTCACTTTGAAGTCAGAGAAATAAAAATAAACACCAAGCACCCTGGAAGACACAGCCTGACATTTGACATCTGTGTTTGATTGCACAGTAAATTTGACAAGATAAGAAGAAGATTTAAAGGCCTGTTTACAGAAAGTGAGTTTGTAGAAGAATACAGTAAACAAGGTTTGGGCAATGGGAAGGACAAACTCGAGCTGGACAGCCTAAAGCAAATAAAGCCAGCAAATAGAAAGCCAGAAAATGTGAGTTACAAACCACAAGGCCAGTGGGAAGCAAGGGGCAGAATACATTACTAGGTCAACTTTCTGAATGTCTCCAAGATGTCTTTAGCAAATCAGACAGCTGCGCTGTCTGGTAGGCTATGAAAAGAGCACAAAGGAGTGGGATAAAGGGGAAAGGAAGTTCTGATGTGAACTAAAGAGGAATGGGGAGGAGTCAAGGTATTTGGCACCCCGACATTCAATAGCCCGGGCTGTGGGCTTCTGAGCAAAGCTTTTATAACGTAAGCACTGCCTCCAAGCGTCCTGCAGTTTAAGTACGACTTTATCATCTCGATTTGTTAAAATGCAGGCTTTCATTTATTTTGAAGATACAAATGCTTAACAATATGCTTTTAGATAGAAATCGTCCTCCTGCTACATATAGCTTTGCAGAGCAGTGTTGCCAAATGAATCATGATATTCTTTTAGGTCTACCACTATGTAACATTTATGAGAAGTTAAGTGCCTCCATTTCCCCCATCCTTTTACTTTGTGCAATCCAGCTAATTCCTGCCAATGCTTCTAATGATGCGTACTAGACTGCAAGCATCCCGAGGCACTGACGTGACTGAAGATAGCATCTGAACTCCCCGGGGAAAAGGAAACTCGACGCACATATATTTCTGAGTTGGTAATGCTCTGTTGAGTGGAACTTTTATTGCTTTTGAGCATACTTAGCATTTGAGCGCCGGCTGCCAACGTTCAACCATTTTTGCTTTAGGCCCTGAGAACTCACAACGCGCAGTGGCTCCTTCCCAGGAGGCAAATGTTTGACTGGAATCCAAATGCACCTTTTTAATGCAATCCTCCTAAGCTCAGATGCCAAGTGCACTTCACTGCAGAAAAGTCTTTATCGCACAATGGCTAAGAGCAACGGAGAAAGATGTGAGTGAGTATATCTTGGGCCAACTGGTGCATCAAACACACACACTAGCCAATATTGAGCGAGATACGGCTTTTTACGGAGTTTTTCTCTGAATGCTGGATGGTTTATCATAACTGCTCCTACCTCTCCAGTCAGCCATTTACATCAGCGGTTTCAATAAATGCATATGTCATAAAGAAGCTGTAATGTTGACACCAGCTGAGCTCTTCTACTCAAACATGCAATGCCCTGGCACTTAGCAGAGATTCCAGTGCTTTACACACTCCTGGAGGGTGAAGCAATATTATGAAGTTTGAGCAGGACTAATATGATTTCGTCACTTGAGTTTCATACCTATGCATGCAACTATACTCTTCATCAAGTATAGAGTTTCATTTACAGCATTAGAGGCGCCAACATGTATTAGAAAAATACATCTCCATTCTAAGCGAAGTCGAAAATGTGCAAAATACTCCTCAATGTATGCTACTGAAGACATTAGCGGGACTCTGCAGTGATTTGTGGTACCACTGAAAGCTTTTTTTACCACTGTGGTCCTTACTACTGGTCTATTGAGAGTGCTTTACCCAGCTGAGACCATCCAAAAGTATTCAACCACAGTGGAGTGCCATAAGAAGACAAGAAGATTTCTATCATTCTGATCTAGTTTCAAATGGTCCAAACACTTCCAATCATTTACGGCAATAAGAGGCCTGGAAGGTGTCAATAATCTGATCCCCCCCCCTTAATATTTTTGCAGTTATTGTTGACATAACAATAAATGATGACCAATAGCACTTCACTTTATAAGCAAGAGTGGAAACATGGGGGCCTATTCACCACTGCATTTTTGAGTGTGTAAAGCCAATGGATTTGATCCTTCTTGGCATGCCGCACTCAGCTGGTCTGCCTGACCCCTTTGCCTCAGACACCATCAACCTCACAAGAATCCTCACTCAGTCCCGCTCTGTTCAACACCTACATGACCCCAGTAACCAGCATCATCAACTCTCATGGAATCAACAACATATCCTATGCTGGTGATATCCAGGTCATATTCTCCCTCTCCAAGAAGATGCCAGACACCCAGACCAATATCTCTGCCTGCATGACCAAAGTCACCAGATGGATGAAAACCAACTGCCTCGAACTCAACACAGACATGATGGAAGTAGTAATTTTCGGTAAAGACACCTCGCTCTGGGACTCCATCTGGTGGCCTTCCAAACTCGGACCCGACCCCCCTATCAGCAGCATTGGGAAAGAACCTCGGAATAAAAATCAAAAACCAACTCGCCATGACTGCTCCAGTGAATACAGTCTTTATCTCCTACTTCTACACACTCAAGATGCTCGAGAAGATCTTCAAATAGCTACACACGAACACTCTCAGAACCGTCAACCAAGCCAACATCACAAGTAAGCTGGACAACAGCAACACAATCTATGCTGTAATTAATGCTTAACTAACCAGAAGACTCCAAGACATGCAAAACTGTGCAGCCAAGCTCACCCTCAACTCCTACCCTGCACTCACACCACCTCATACCTCAAAGACTTCAATGGCTCCCAATACACAAACAAGCACTTTTCAAGCTCTTCACGAACACATACAGAACATTGGCCTTTATGTACCTCAACAACCGACTCCTGCTCACACACCCCCACCTCCTGCAAACTCAGAGCCAGATCCAGTGCTCATGCATTCTACTACCTCACTCCGAAAGCTAGGAACAACTTACTCTAGCACATCAAACCCACCTCTTCCTCAGTTTCTCTGTGGTGCTTTTTTGTCTTTCTCCATTCTTTTTTCTAGTGCGCCTTGACATAGCAGGCTCATCAAATGAAATATTGCTTACAATACAGCCCTCCTCAATTTCTCTAACTGACCTTGCTTTCCTAATTCCTGAATTAGTTTTAATTTCCTCAGAAGCGTTTGTTATTTTGAAACATCACCACTGTAGTGGACTACCACAACCTGCATTGTAGCAGTTCTCAAGTGTCTGTAGCCAACCTTTCAACAAAAAATCAGATTGTTTGGTGGCTTTGCTCAAGTGTCTTTGTTGATGCCTGTGTGCTGAAGAGTTATGAGCCATTTGTGTGAATAACTCCTTGAAAGCCACTGTTACTTATTTATAACCCCATCTAGTGGCTGCATCCTCTTCAGAAATTGTTCCATCTAATTGTGCTACCTGTGTATGTATGAGGTAGCCGTGCTGCTCTCATTAACTTTTCAAGATTGATTGTTGAAATGTGTGGAATTGTGCTGGAGTAGGGGAAGTTTGCCAGCCTACTCTAATTCTGGATCTTACAGTAAGCCTTAAAGCCCTCATTTCTCTTTCTAAGATAGGAGGGGATGATGTTGAATGATCAGGAGAAACTGCAAAGAGAGGGATAATCATAAGTCGGACTCCTATTCCAGGGGTGTGTTTTGCCTGGTAGGTGGACTATCTACCTTTGTAGGAATGGTAGTTGCTGTATCAGACGTTTCTGATTCTGTTCTAGGTCAAAACATAGTTATAATATTTATATAATGTGTGTGTTCATATTGAATATGCTTTCTAAAGTATGTTATTTAAGCATGAAATTAAATGATCAAAAGTTATAGAGCGCACAAGGTCCTTCGGCGTCTAGGAGCTGTAGTCTTGCTATGCCGTGCAGTGAACTGTTGGAGAACTTCAATTGTGATGTGCCTATCTATATGGTGAACAGCGATTATTTTTAGGGCTTTTCTTAAAGGGAGATTCAGCTTCATGGATGTGAGGTGAAAGGGAAGAGTGTTCCAGAGCCTTGCTGTTGCAACAGAGAAGGCTCTGTCTCCTCATTTCTTCTTCAGTACCCTAGGGACCGTTACCCAGTTTTGTTGTGATGAGTGGAGATTTCTATCAAGAACATACCATTGGAACAAGGCTTTGATGTCAACTGTGCTTGCCACATAGAGAGCTTTATGTATGGTGCATAAGGTCTTAAACCAGATATATTTCTCTACCGGAAGCCAGTGCAGTTCTCGTAGTCCTTTCGACATCGAATGCCACTTCGGAATGTCCAGCGTAAGCCTTTCCATTGTGTTCTGCACAAGTTGCAGCTTTGCTAGAGTCAACTTGTTGGTCTCCAGATAGAGTGCATGGCAGTAGTCTATCCTTAAGGAGACCAGAGCAAGTGTGACATGTTTAGGAGCTGGAAGGGTCATGAACAGAAATATATTCCTAAACATTCTAATCATCCAGAAGCAGATTGACACTGTATGATTGACCTCCCAGTCCAGTGACAACTCCCTGTCCAGTAGGACTCCAAGGTTTTTATCTGTGTCAACTGGAGTGAGTAAGGTGCCTAGCGTGTCCAGCCACCAGTTTCTATTCCAGATCGAGTTTGGATCTCCAAATAGCAATACCTCCATCTTATCTCCATTTAGCTTCAAATAGTTCTTGGCCATCAAAGATGTGACTGCCTTAATGCAGAGGTTAAAATTGGCTGCAGTGTCCTTAGTGTCTTTAACAATGGGCACTATTATCTAGGTGTCATTGGTGTATGACACTGCCTTTAGACCAAAGGAACATGCATAGGGGAGAGAATGTGGCCTAACGGCTAGGGCGGTCGACCTAGGGAGCAGGGGACCCTGCTCCGAGTCCCGGCAGGGACGCTCAACATTCTGTTATTCTGGGCAAATCACTTAATCTGCCTGTGCCTAACAAAAATGAATGTGTCCATCTGTAACGTAACTGGTGCTCATGTTAAGCACTCTAATTCCTTCAGGTCTAGTTTGTGCTATATATAACTCCACAAAAATATAAGCTTGGCCAGTGGGTAAACGTAAAGATGAAATAGCGTGGGGGTCAGTGATGAGCCTTGAGGGACCCCACATGGCAGTGAGAACGGCTTCGAATGGACCTGATTTATTGCCACCCTTTGCAATCTCTCAGTAAGGAAAGAGGACAACAACTTCAGGGCTTTGTAATTCCCAATCCTGCAGGTGCTCCATCAGCAGGGTCAGGGAGATGGTATCAAAGGCAGTGTAAAGATCCAACAGGATCAAGGCTGCGAGCTCCCCTGAATCAACTAGGCATCTGATGCTGTCTGTTGCAGCTATTAAAGCTGTTTCAGTTCCATAATTACTACGGAAGCTGTATTGCGATGCATCCAACAGACCCTGCTCCTCGGCATATCCCATCAAGGTTTGATTAAGGTGTATCTCTAGGATCTTCGCCCGGACCGGAAGCAGAGAAATAGGCTGATAGTTCTTAAGGTCTTTGGGATCCAGGTTCAGCTTCTTAAGTAAAGGCCATAGTCATGATTGCCCTTAAAGGGAGAGAGGTCATGCTGGCCACCAATTGCAAGGCTTTTGAAGTACAAGGTTCCAGAGGGGATCCATTCCCGATTTGATGTTGAGGAGAAGCTATTTAGTTAGATCTTGTGTCAGAGGCATGAAAACCTCAAACATCCGTATATGCATCTCCTTGTCCTCTTCAGATACTAGCGGATTACTCTACAATTCCCTACTGAGGCTAGGAGAACCATCCTCTGCTGTACTAAGAATCCCATCAAGGGTATGTCCTGCCACATGGGTAGGAGCCATAACCTGCTGACGCAACCCCAGACAGGCAAGCGTTCCTTTAAGTACGCTTGAGTCTTTATGTCAGGGTCCTCCAAGTGGAAGTTAAAGTCTCCCATAACCGTAAATGTGTTTTTTCACCAAACAAGACTCCAAATACTTAGCCACTTCACCTTGGTCCTGGGGGCCTATAAATTAGCATTCTGGCAAAGGAATTGGTGGCTGTTACTTTTTTTTGTTGAAACCCAGCGCCTCGCAGAGACTCATACACTGTATCCTTTCTAGGTGGCATAGGTACTCTTGCTTGTACATAATGGCCAGACCTCCTCCCAGTCTGTCTATACTATCAGATCTTAGGATAGCATATTCTTAGTGAACTGCATCTACCAAGTCTGAGCTAGAGGCTTCATTGGCCCATGAATCTCTGATAAACACCCAATCCGGGCAGTGATTGAGCGTGAATTCAGGAAAATAAATTTTGCGCTTCATGGGGGACCAGGCATTTATTAGGAATCCCCTGAGATTTGCCTCCCTCCCATCTGGCTCCTTATTAGTTATGTCCGCTCTCAGGGGGGCTACGGTAGTCAGGCAGTAACTCGGTAGAGTGGGGGGAGTTATTGATCTCAAACCCACATGTTGCACTCAGGCCTATTTTACACTGATAGAGTTCATCAAACGCAAAGACCATGCAGAGGGATGGCTTACCTAGTTGCTGTACACTCAGTAAGTGCTCTCTAGAGCACTCTACGGGGGAGAGAAAATCCTGGCTTTGCATAATCCAGGGATCCGGGCACAGTCTGGACATACACGGGTGCAGATGGCTTGCCGTTGGCCAGCGGTGCGTCCATGCATTCCTGTGCATAATATAGTAGTCTCTGAGTGGAGACAACTAGAGCACTGACCCACAACCCTCAACCTGGAAGTGGGCAGCAGCGGACTCCTTCCACATCAATCGGCACCTAAAGAGCCATGGAGGAGTCCTTGTTGACCATAGTCAACCCCTGTTAAAAGTCGCATGTGAGAATAATACCATTACTGGTGAGTTGTTTACGTGACATCATCAATCTATTTATTTTTGTATGTATTAAGTAGTGGACACATGCACTAATGAGAGGATTTCTTTTCTCAACTTTCCTTTTTAATGGGCAGCTCAATAAGAAGCAAAGAATAAGTGGAACAGGGGCGAATGAGAGAAAGGACCTGGGCCATCAGGTGGGTTCAAGTTGATAAAACAACAATAGAGGAGGAGGGGGAAGGCCTCAACAGGAATGGTGCGACTAACCAGAGTGTGACAACATTACAATGGAGAGACTTCATGCAGAGGCTGTGGAACCCACCTAGAGGGTAGTTGAGCTGGACACCACATGCTAAGAGGAGTCAATTGATGAGGCTCCCCCTAAGCCTGAAGAAGAAATATCATTAGGGACCCGGGAGCAGACCACTCTGTCATTGCGGCCTTAGCTGCCCCCTGTACAGACCCCAAAACAAAGTGGCTTCCTGCTGAATTCACAGTTATTCCTCTTCCTTCTCCAAATACATGCCCTCAAGATAAGAAGCTTAGGATAACATCTGTTCTAAATGTTATGTAAAATTTCACTCTCGTCTAATGCTGAGCAAAATTTTAATTATGCCTGCATATTGGTGTAATTTTGATAATTTTGTACAACGAAATGCACACAAAATTACTAAAATGACACCATTATGCCACATTGCATAATTTTGGTGAGAAATCTTAATGCAAGTGGTACTGTTCAGGTAATTTCCTAATGCTAGTGGGATTTCAGGTACATGTTTTACCCGGATGGGCTGTTCAGGATACTTTGAGTGTAATACTACAAATCCAAAAGTGATCTGCAGTGTTTTGAATGTGAGCGGCAGTTCCTTTAACTTGGGTGGTCAACAAACATTTCAGGTAGATTTTTTTACCCAAGTAGATCGTTCAGATAATTTTTTAACAAAAACTACAAATCTGAACACAAACAGCAGTGTTTCAAATGCAAATGACCAAGATCAACTCCTAATTACATTTTCAAGTTAAACTTTCAACCAAATGGACTGTTCGAGCAATTTTTTGCTTTGAATGTGAATTGCATTTCACGTAATTACATGAATTTTCACATAATTTTTCTGTACATTTTTTGTAATTATGCTACAGCAAATTGAGTTTCGCACACCCCTACTCGCACCCACTCAATACCTCACCATGGATGCATGTCCCGAGGTAATGAGTTTGCTGATTGCAGATCTGTAGGTAGTCAATAGGGACATTCAAGACAAGGTATTGGCATGAAAACCCACCTAGAGGCGCAAGCTGGTAAAGCAGAAGGAGCTCTGCAGCCTACTGTCCTCCTGGACTGCAGTCATATTGTCTTGTTCAGGAACCCATCCCTCCTTAATCATTCTGTTTATTATATCTCTCAGTGTATCTTCCCCCTTTGCTCCTACAACTACCTCAGCATTTGTCCTGCTCCAATCGGAGCAGTCCAGCCTGAACTGTACACACTATAAATTCGAAAACAAGCAATCTCTAAATGGTTTTACACTATTTTGACCTCATCAGTTGTGTGGAGCTTGAGTTCTATGGGACAATCAGCACGAGACCCACCTGGGCATAACCATCTCACTGGGCAAAACAAAATATTGGTGGGTGAAGTTATTAAATTATTCTCAGACACTGTTCATTTAAATGGTCTGCCCCATTTAATGTCTGATTGATTGTCTCAGAGCAAATTCCTAATTCTATGTTGGATGCTTTAAGGCTCGACTTTGTCTCTCTCATTGTCTTCCTCTCTGTTTAACATGTGCATTCAACAAAATGAGCAGCTAAATCCTGGTCAAGAGGTTTCTCTACCCTAGAGCCTTGATTAAATTAGGTGATACTTATAATACTTTGTGGCTATCCATCACATTAACTTTCTTGGTACCATAGAAGATTGGGGGTCCATTTATTGTCTCCCATTGTCCCCTGAGATTTTGAAATTCAGATCAACATCTTACAAATATCTAGTTCATTCCTGGCCTTTCCACTTTCTGCAAGTTGCATTTTCACTGATTATTCGCAGCGTCCCACCTTCCAGGTTTCTTGAAGATGTGTTTCTATATTTAAAAAGCTAGGTTTCTTCAACCTGCCCTTACCAATTAGCATTTTCCAGGTTTCAGCAATAGCCTAAAATGATGTCAGAAATATTTTCTTTGTCCCTCTCGCTGCCCTAAATTGAATTATGTTGAACATGTCTTTCAAAGAAGCTGGCAAACTGGTCATGGAAACTAGAATGCTATCATTTCTATTTCAGAATCCATGTACTTTATTCCCATAATTTCAAGGGATATAACATTAGCCATTTTTTTGTTCAGTGTCAGGCTGCATATTCCAAGTCACCAGGGATGCTAGATTGACTCAAAATATTCAATATTTGGATTAGACACTACCCATTTCAAGCCCAATCGCTATGGCAGTTGGTGTACTCCAACTTCTGTCCAATGCTTGCAATTCTCTATTGTCTTATTCCATGACATTCTCTATCAGAATCTGAAGGGACCACACAATAAATGTGTAATGTAAGAGATAAGGCAGTTTCAACTTGTAAGACCAATTACTGTAGTCTAAGTAGCTGTGTTGGGGCACAATCAGATGAGACATTGATTTATAGTGGTTATATATCTAGAGCTTTAGCCTATACGTAGATAAGGTATCCATGACTAAAGTTGGTACAATGGCTTGTTGAGACTCCCTTTGAGTTGGAAATATTTGTGAAACTCTCACTATAAAATAATTTCTGACCACAAGATATTGCCAGAGTTGATGTTCTCGAAATATTTAAAAAGAACACTGCTATAAATTGAAAAAATATTCGAAAACAACTTTTTTTAAGGTTGACTTATTCCGATATGCAAAAAATGTTGACCCTTTCATTTGATACAATGGCATGCTGCCTACCTTTTGTCCACTATTGATTCATACAATTGCTTGTATGATGATGACAAAATAGCAATTACCAGTCCAGACAAATGAATGACTTTTTAGGACTCTTGAAATTGGAATGGGTTTAGACACCTGAACGAATTAAAACGACTTAAATAAGAACAGACATTTACAAATATGATATTGCTGGCTGTGATGGGCACTCTATACAAATCTGTATACCTGCAAAGATAAATCATTCAAGTTTTTGGAAAGAGATTTGACCATTTACATACAGTATAGGAATGACCACCTCTTGCATGGTGTACCCCGCAGATTTTTGCCTTGATTGTTTTTGCTTACTTTAGAACTTTGTGCACTTTAACCCTGCTAACTAGTAGTGTTGTGCATGTGTTGACCCTTTAAAACGGTTACATTTTCATACTCCTAATTGGTATTTTTAATTTACCTATAAGTCCCTAGTATATGGTTCAAAATGTACCCAGGGCCTGTACGTTAAATGTCTCTAGTGGACTACAGCAACTATTGTGTAATCCACTACAGTGACAGTGTAAAGCATGGCTTCAGGCCTACCACTGTATCCTGACTTCGTAAATTTAAAGACAATAATGTGTCCTGTCCAAATAAATGCTTTTGAGAGGACAACCCCATCCTTTTAAATATTAAAGTCACCACTTTGTAGCTCTGTAGTTCAAAAGGCAGGGAGCATGGAATATAAAATTAGGACATATAGATATTCAATGTTAATGGAGGGGCGCGGCTAGCGCCCGATGATGACGGCGGCGTCCGAGTAACTCGCTCGGGACGGTGCGGGATTCGGCGGCACTGCCAACCCTCGTAAAGCTTGCAGACCACTGAAAATCGGGTTGCATGCTTGGAGGTACCAGAGAAGATGCGGCAGTAAGTTTTTCGAGCTCTAGTGCTCTGCTTACCTCCAAGTCCATTCTCCTCAACTCAGCTGCTCCATGCAAGGCGTTAGACGCCATTTTGATGGGACGCGCATTCAAACGCGAGCGGTCTGAGAATTGAACCGCATTCTGAGGAAAGCACCAGTAAACATGTGGCAGTAAGTTTTTTCCATTCAAGCCAAATGCTCCGCCTAGTTATATATCTCCTCTCCTCGTCACGAGCAGTCCTGACGCCGCGTTGACCATTATTGTACCAAGCGACGCTGTGAGGCAGATTCAATAAAAATCTCCCCCTTCAGGAAAGACTTGAAAATGCCACAAGGAATTCACGGAACATTTCACACTTTTTAGCCATGGATAACTAATGAATGATGGTTTCAGTTTTGTTCTGAGACATTCTCTGAGGTGTAAGGCCTGTTTATCAGAAGGAGTTTAAGGCTCATTAGTCTAAATGTTCAACTATTCAAAGAAAGGCTGCACAATTTATTTAACAATACTTCATTGATTCAGATTATTCATTGGCATAATATTGTATCTTTACATGCTTAAAAGACATTTTCATTGTTTCATCTTCCCATTTAAAATTATAAGGTGTTACTTCAAGTAATATTTCATATCAGACTCAGATAACGTGATAGCTGTGTGGTAAATACTCTAATCTGCGTATTACCTCATCATATGGGCAGATTGAAAAAACAGAAATCTTTGCTGACACCTTCTATTCACAAAAGCATAATTCGATCAATTTTCCTTACACGTTTCGCCTTAATGGATGACTCAGCGGCCTCTCTGCCTAAAGGCGCCTCCTCATCCAGTATTAATATGCCTTCTGCATCTACTAAAGCATCTACCAAACGTCTGAAAAAAGACCCTCCGTCACCTCCAAAGCAGGTTTCAACTGTATCTATGGATCTTCTTTTGGAAGAGATTCGTGCTTTGCGTACATTTGTGGAGCAGACCAACTCTAAAATACAAGTCCTCACAGACAGATGGACGCGGATGGAAGAAAGAATTACTACAGTCGAACAAAACATTGAATCTCTAGGGTCAACCACCATTAAAGTTAATGCTCTTCACTCTCAGGTCGCATCTCTTCAGAAACAGGTTGAGAACCTGGAAAACAGGAATAGAAGGAATATTCTTCATCTGTATGGTTTGCCAGAGGGTTCATAGGGCTCGAGTCCCATTGCCTTCTTCAAATCATGCCTTCCAACAGTTCTAAATTTACCAGAGGGCACTCTTCTCAACATTCAACGCGCCCATAGAGTAGGCCCTCCACGCAACGCTGCATCCAACATGAGAAAACCAAGATGAGTTATAATGTACTTTTTGGAGTATACTGACCTTCTTAAAGTCTTGACGGCAGTCAGATCCATCAAACAGGTTTCGTGGTCAGGCAATCCTCTATTTTTCTCACAGGACTACGCAAAAGATACAACTGACAGGCGTAGAGAGTTCCTTGCTATGAGACCAGTTCTTCGCTCTATTGGTGCATGCTTCGGCCTTTTTCACCCTTGTCTCTTCAAAGTGACTTATAATAACAAGACAACCACCTATGAAGACCCTATTATACTGAAAAGTTTTCTTAATTCTTGTACAACAGTTACTATGGACACCTCTGTAGCGAATTCTAAGTAGATTATATCATTTTCTTCTTTAGTCATGTAAAATATTTTTCTGTTATCTCTCCATCTAAGAATATAGAAATTGTTTATATTTAGCAAAAGTTATTAAGTGATAATGATCTTGCTCTTTCCTTGCAGATCTCATCTTCTCGTTATATATGGCCTTCCTCTTTTTCATGTCGTTTGTGCTGCGGTCTTCCCGCCTTCCCTCATGGAGTCTAGACATGTCATCTAGTCCATGTGGCCTCCTCCCCCCCACCCCTATGTTTTTGGGAATTTTTGTAGGTATGTTCTATGTTCTTCTATTAAGTCTAGCATCAAGTTTCTTCTCGGAAATTTCTAACTTGTTTTTTCTATTCAACTTTCCTTTTTTCTATACTTTCTTTCATTATTGTTTTCATATCTCTTGTTTCATTCCTCTTCTATCTTTCAACTTTTTGATTCACGATCTTATTACACTTCTATGTGTTTTTTGGTCTAAAGTTGATATCCTTTACATCATTGCTGGTTCATTTCGTTATCATTATAATGTGAATATTTTATGTCTTTAAATTGTTACATGGAACGTCAGAGATTTAAACTCCCCCATCAAAAGACAACGAGTTCTATCATACTTATCTAAATTAGATGTTAATGTAGCCTTGTTGCAAGAGTCTCACCTTACAGAATCTGAATCACTAAAAGTAAAAAGAAATTGGGTAGGTGAAGTTTTCTTCTCACCTGGTGATGGCAAGAGAAATGGTGTTATAACACTATGTCATAAGGCATTAAATGTTAAGCCTATTTCTCAAGAATCAGATGACGAGGGCAGATGGTTGTTCACCAATTTATTAATAGTGAGGACTCCAGTCTCTTAGTTCAATGTGTATGCCCCCACTAATGGAGATGATCTTTTCTGGTCCCATATATCTCAGTTCCTCGCAAATCACCCAGCAGAAAACTTTATACTTGCGGGTGATAGCAACCAGGTGGTTGATCCCTTTCTAGACCGAAAATCCAAGGCTTTTTTCACTTCGAATAAAGCTCATAAAGGTTTTTTACAGACCATAAAGCAACGAAAACTAACAGACGCTTGGAGATTATGCAATCCCACCTCACAAGAATACTCCTACTTCTCCCCTCCCCATCAGACCCAATCTAGAATTAATCACATTTTCATATCGCATAATGTCTCTCAATCTTTACGTGCAGCGGAAATAGGACCCATTCTTATATCAGATCATGCCCCTGTTTGGATTCAGTTGGACATATTATCTCAACCTGTACTTCCGAATAAATGGGGTTTCAATAACTCCCTACTTTTAGATCCTAAATTTAACTCCACTTTTGTCACTAATTTCCATGAATACTTTCGTTTTAATCAATCTCCCAATATCCACTTCCACATAATTTGGGATGCTTTTGAAGCTGCTGCTCGAGGTTTTATCATTGGTTATACCTCTAGCAAAAAGAAACATTCACGAATACTCAATGCTGAACTCCTATCTAAAATAAAGAGACTGGAGCACTCCTTTTATACTTCTAAAACCAAGGATTGTCTGTCAGAACTTATAACAACAAAGATTCAGTTTAATAAGGATTCTACAGAGAATGCATCTCTTTATCTATTGAAGACCAGTGCAAAATTCTATGGTGGCCAAAACAAATCAGGTAAATTGTTAGCTAATTATCTATCTCAAAATTAAGCAAAACAAATTTCAAATTGAATCCATTATTGACACAAGTCATATATCAAGACATAAGGATTCTGAAATCTTACAAGAGTTTGTGAAGTTCTACAAATCACTTTACACACCAGAGAATTCACCCTTAGATACCAACATATCCCAGTATCTTTCCACTATCCAGAAATCTGTAGACCCCTTAATAAATTTCGACCCTTTAGAATCCGATATAACACAAGAGGAATTGCTCAATGCACTGAAGATTCTTCGTAAGGATAAAGCTCCAGGTCCAGATGGATTAACAGTTGAATTTTATTCGCACTTTTCTCAAATACTCCTTCCGTACTTGCACACCCTCATATCCTCTTTTGTTGAGTCACATAAATCATCAGGTTCCTTTTTAGAAGCTCTAATCTATCTCATTCCAAAAGAAGGAAAAGATGCACGTTATTGCCAAAATTACAGACCCATTTCCCTAGTTAATGTTGATTACTAAATATTCTCCAAAACCCTAGCACTTCGCCTTGAATCATATCTCCCTCAGTTACTTGACAAGGAACAATTGGGGTCTGTCAGAAGACATTATATCACTGATAACACCCGCTTGTTTTTTGATATCTTATCGAAAACGTCACATCTTTCAGAACCTCTTGCAGCGATCGCCCTAGATGTGGAAAAGGCTTTTGATAGAGTGTATTGGCCTTTTATTTTTCACACACTTAAGTGGTTCGGATTTGGCCCAAGAATCATTTATTTAATTTCCTTACTTTATACTGAACCCAAAGCCGCTATTTTTGCTAATGGCCTTAATTCCCCATATTTTACATTACAGAGAGGAGTACGTCAAGGTTGCACTTTATCCCCATTTCTCTTTAACTTATCAGTAGAACCTTTTCTATCCAAAATACGACAAAATCATTCCATAACTGGATTTACATCTAATACTCAACACATTAAGCTTGCTGCTTATGCAGATGATGTACTTTTATTTTTATCTCACCCACAATCTGCACTTCCAGCATTTTTGAAGGAAATTGACTATTATAATGTGGTATCTGGTTATAGACTAAATAATGGAAAATGTGAAATTTTACTCTGACAAAGTACACTTTTAAAGAAGATTTCTCAATTTCTAATTTTACATGGAGTCCTCAACATATTCACTCCCTCTATTAAGACGTCAATTACTCTGAATCTTGATAAATGCTTAGATAAATTATCTACACTCATGTCAAAATGGCACCCCCTCTATCTTTCCTGGTGGGGCCGCCTGGACACCATCAAAATGATGTTGACCCCTATTATACTTTATACTATATCCAACATCCCAGTAACTATACCAGTTAAGTTATTTTATAGGATTAATTCCATCTTTATATCTTTCTTACGGAACAAAAAAAAATCTAGAATGTCTCTATTAAAATTGTCACGTCCAAAGTTGGAAGGAGGAGTAAATTTCCCTGATTTCCCTAAATATCATAAGGCTTTCCAATTAAGACAATTATCTCAATGGATGTCTGACTCCTCATTAGAATCACCACTTTGGGTTGACCTGGAGAAATCGTTCCTTTCACCTTTCTCATTTCAGGAATATTTATCTTTCACACGCAAACAACAAAAATTGTCCACACTGGTTATTTAGCACTCTTGCAAGTTATTAAATTCTACCCTTCACTCTACTCCGAACAATCTTGATACCTTTCTTAATTCCACCATTTGGCATAACAAATATGTACTAATCAAAAATAAACCCATGTATTGTAAAACGTGGAGAAGTAAAGGACTTCTTTGGGTACACCAACTATTTGAACACAACGCATTTCTCACTTTCTCATTGGCAAGTTCTCTTTTTCAACTACCCCTTTCCTTTCAACAAAAGTTTTCAGTTCTACGATCCGCAATACTGGAGACATGGGCTCAATTTCAAGCCCTAATTTCTTGTTCTACTCTAAACGATGCTACGTGGTACAATTTTCTCCGAATAAATCCTAAAGCGTCTAGCAGATATTCCCATTTGAAACTTTCTCCCATTGGTAGGGACAAGACAAAGATAGAACTCTCTTGGGAAGCAGATTTAGACACAAGTTGGCCCATTACCTTATGGAATAGGATTTGCACAAAAATTAGGAAATCATCTAGGTCAGCAAATATAACGCAAACTCTCTTTTTTATTTATAATAGGCTTTTATTGACACCTATGACTTTACACAAAATACATACTGAAACTCCTGATATTTGTTGGTTGTGCTCCCTAGAACATACTGATCTAAAACACTTACTATTTACATGTCCGCTTGTACTTACATTTTGGAAACAAGTATGGTCTCAGATTAATACTATCTTTCAATGCACAGTTCCCTTTTTATACACTAATATCTTCTTTGGCAGCCTATCTGTCTGTTGGCCTAGGAGTCAATCGCAAGTGCAGATTATAGGCTTGTTGATGGCAGTGGCTTTTCAACAGATAAAAAAGAACTGGAAAGATATGTCTAAATTATCTTATTTGGCCTGGTGGTATGCTGTCTGTCATAATCACAGATTGGACACAACATTTGAATACCCTCTATCTCTTGCTGAGAAACGATTACAACTACGGTCTCCTGTTACACAGTTTTTGGACAGAAGTGCAAGAAGATCTTTTGCTCCTACCCTCTGATACAACAAGTTGCTCAACCTCCCTGACTTCCTTATTATTGATAATACATTGTTTAGTATATTATTCTTGTTATTTTATATACTTGTTTTACTCATAAGTATATTAAGTCTTTTTTCTTTCTTTTTCTTCTACTTTCTTATGACTTATATGAACCAGCTCTATATATTTTTTGTATTTCCAAATATTTAATTGTATGAAGTATTAATGTTTGATGACTTTCTTTCAATAAACTTGTTTTGAACTTAAAAAAGATATTCAATGTTAATGTGTTCTCAGAGTGACAAGCTCCCACAGACTATTTTTCACTGTGGCATGCCTACCTGGCCTATGTAGAAAACCAGATTAAAATCCTAATACTGTATCTCGGGAATGGGATTAGCTAGAAAAGTAATTAAATAACTATTTTTTAACAATTATTAAGGAACCAATTCAGTGGCGAAGTCAGAATTTTAATTAAGATTACGGAAAGTAACTTTTAGCAAGTTACCTTTTCCTTGCCTGAAGTTCTTGAAAGCTAAATTTAAATTGGCTTTCCAATTCCTACCAACCTGAAGTTAACATTGGAATATGTGCGAAAATGGTGTGGAGCAAAAAATAGGCTGTCCTGAATGGGCACAGGTGACCTCTCTTTACCTCACTGAGTATACAGGGTGGGGGCCGTGAACATCCTTTTTCATATTACCGTGTCAAATCCTGCTTTAGTATCAAAGCCTGTGTAGGAAAGTAGGATCTGCTTCTTATGGTTACCCCTACTTTTTGCTGGATGTAATGCTGTTTTTGACTTGTCTGACTGGGATCCTGCTAATCAGGACCCCAGTCTATCTGCTTTCTGCCTAAACTGTTATGCTATGTACTCAAGTACTCCCCAGTTTGGATTCTGGGGTACCCTTTTCAGTCCCTAGTATATGGTACCCATGTACACAGGGCATAGGTACCCCAGAGGTCTCCCATGGGCTGCAGCATGTATTATGCCACCCATGAGAGACCATTCAAAATGGAACTACAGGCCTGCCATTGCAGCTTGTGTAAGTCGGTGCATGCACCACTTACTTAAGATATAGGTTTACTATATCTAAGGGTCACTGCACTTAAAACCTATAAGTCACCTCTATAGCAGGCCTTTACACTCCTTAGGGCTGGGTGCTTGGTTCTAAGTGAGCGGGTGCCCCTGCATGAGCAGAACACCCCTGCAGCCTACGGAGTCCATTCTCCCGTGTTGTCAGAGAAGCAGCCATATACTAATATAGAGGGCATTACGCAACCGAGTGATGACCATCTCAAAAACGACTGCAACCAACCCTATCATGTTTGGTGTCAAACATGTTGGAATCATACCCCCACACTAGTAACCCGGTGAGAGGTATGATTCCACCCACCAGGAAGGCCCTTCGTGGGGCCCTCGGTGTTCCCGGTACCAGCCTTCTAGCTCCAGACAGCACAAAATGGTTGCTGCCGACCAGAAACACATTTCTGCCCTCCTGCTGCTGAGCCAAGATTGAGCAGGGAAAGGCAGAACAATAGGCATCCTGTCACAGAGAGGTGTGACCACCTCCCAGACAGGATTTAATGTATTAGGGTTGGGTGAGTGCGCTTGCCAGAGCCTGAAAACCTGCAGGAGGGGCACATTTAGTATCCCTGTGCATAGTCAAGTTCAAACCAGTCCTGGGAGCCGTTGGCTCCCGCTCTGGCGCGAAACTGGACAAAGGACATGGGAGTAACCTCCCCCCTGTCCAGACCCTCCCCTGGGAGGGTCCCCTGAATCTTTCCAACCCTCTCCCGTGGGTACTTAAGGGCTTACCTGGTTGTAGGACCTTAGATTCATCATGGACGAGATTCAGAATTGAAACCACTGCACTTCGACTGTCTGGGCACTCTGGACATCGCTGGACTTCATTTGGGCCTGACTTCATCTCCCTTCCAGTCTGCTGCATCGTCTGTGCCTGTGCATCCGCCAGGAACTTTCCAAGGCCTGTGAAGCATCAAGGACAACCAAAGTAATCTCCCTTGGAGTGAAGGAGTCACTTCCCTGCATTTGCAGGCACCGCAATGAAGACGACAAGTCTGAAGATCCCGTGCTCCTCCGGACTCCGTGGGCTCTGCAACACAGGTGGTGGTTTTACTCAGCGCCCAAGGCCTGCTCTCCCCTCTGACCAAGTTTGAGGCCAGCAGCTTGAGTGGGGGTTGCAATAACCGAACCCCTAGGTACTGCATCACCTTTGCAGTTGCAAAGGCTTGTTGACATCTTTGCAAGAAGATCTCTGGGCTCCACGTTGCCCCAACCTCGAGCACCTCCTGTGACCAGAATCTTTGGACACACCACATCGTGTGCATCGTGGCCTGCCTCTTTTGGTGAGCTGCTCGATGTCCTCTTGTGACACCAGTGCCGTTGGCCTGTGGGTCCATTTGAGGGTCACCTTTAATTTCCTTGGGCTCCCCTGATTGCTCGGGGCCTGCCGTGACTCCCCTGCTAGTGGTGAGTCTCCTGGACCTTGCTGGTCCGAACCGTACACTTTCTTGACTTCCTGCATGGGTTGCTTTTGCCAAGGCTTGTTGGTGCTCCCGCCAGACACCGACCCCTCAGCTCTTGACATCCTTCATGGGATAGCCAGTATCTGGCTCCTGGTTGTCCTCAGCATTGCCTGGTCCCTACAGCTGCAGAGTCAGGGTCATCGACATCCATCCTGAAGCACCCAACATCGGTGGGCATTCGTCTACCAAGCCCCTGGTCACTCCCCAGTGACCCAGACTCTGTCCCCTCTGCTTTCAGGTACTCTTCATCAAGAATCCACATTTGGATTCCTCTGGACACTTTCTCCTCTTCCAGCAGCTGCACTTTCCTGAAGTCCTCCATTGGGTTCGACGTGGTTTCCGACGCCATTTCACACCTATGCACCTGGCTTCCCTGGGATAGGTAACTTGGGTACCACAGTATCCACGGGTGGGATGGCTCTCCAACCTTCTGTCTTCCACTGGGTTTCTTCAGGGTCCACTGGGAAGGGTCCTTAATCTTTAAAATTCCAACTGCGACTTGCACATAGACTTGTACGGCGCACAAGGTCATGTTCACCCACTGAACATGCACTCCGTGGGATCCCTGTCTACTCACCTTGGGTGGTTCCTTGGGGTCCCAGCAATTCTACGTCCTCTCAACATTGTCCTGACTTGAGTCGTGGTTCTTATACCACTTTCTTAGTATATGGTTTGGTCCCCCCTGGTGCCCGCTGTGTATTAGTGCTATTTACTGTAATTTCTTTGCTAAACTATTTTAACGTACTAGATAGTGTTATATAATAAATACATATTGTTTGATCTACTGTGTGGTTCCCTTTTCATTTAATCTATACAATAAGGTTGCATTCTGGTGAAACAAGCTGCTTTACACTCCTTCAAGACTAAGCCTGAAGGCTGCTCTCCACAGCTACCACTTGGATAGCTTTGCTTTCTAAGGTTGTCTGAGACCTCCTAAATCACCATAAGGGTTGTCTGGACTGGTGCAAGGTGCCCACTTACATTGGTGGACATCATATACCAGGCCAGCCTCTCACAGCCTGTTTGACAGGACTGCTGGGTTTGCAAATAGCACTTTGGCTCAAACTTGAAAGGCCGAGAACAGAATGCCTTTACAATTCTTGTGTATCCACTGTCTGGTTGCTGAAGGACCTGCTTTGTTCCAACAGACATCTGTCTCTGGGTTTTGCATTTACCATTAGGGGTGCATTTGAAAGAAGGGGAAAAGGATGCCAAAGCAATTCTTGTTTGTCCACTGTCTGGTTACTGGAAAACCCTACTTTTGTTCTATTAAACGTCTGTCTCTGGGTTGCAACATGGAACAGAGAGGGCACTCCACCCAATGAAATGCCTTCTCTGCATCTAATAAAAGCACTTACATCTCCTCTGGTTGATCCCTTGACTGCCAGAGAAGATGTGCCAGAGTCCGCAGATGATTATGGGAGCTGCAGCCCAGGACTAGTCTACCTCTGACTCATGGATAAGCTGGGGGATCACATTGCTCAATCTTGTTGCCAGAATCTTGGAAATGATTTTTATTTTGACATTGGGCAATGAGACCGGGCGATAACTGGTGCAATCAAATGGGTTTTTACTTTCCTTAAGCAAAAGAGAGATAGTAGTTTTGCTGTATATGAGCCCCCCGAGAACTCACCTCTGTAGCTTCACAAAAAGCTCTCCTATAGGTGGGTATCAGGAGGGCCTTGACAGTCTTATAAAACTCCCCTGAAAACCTGACTTCTCCTGGAGACGTGCATGTGGGGAGCAAGGAGATGGCCTATACCACTTCCTCCTTAGTAAATTCCCCAGCTAGGAGAGCACAGCTCTCCTCTGTTAAAAGAGGGAGTAGAAGTGAGAATAATAAAGTGTCTCTAAGGGCAGTTGTTGTGTCAGATTCTGGCATGCAAATTGGAGAGTAATAGGAGGCAAAACTATTTAAAGTGCCAAGGGAGTGAACATGCAGGCTCTCTGCTGAGTCATAGATTGCTATAATGGCTAGTTGTGACTACCTCTGTCAGAGCTGGGCATCCAAGTGCCTCTCAGCCTTCTCTCTGTGATTGAAACTGAGCTATTGCACCATGATCAAGGCCTTCTCTGCTGCTGATGTAAAGAATGAGATCAGGCGTATTTTGGCTGACTCCAAAACTTTTAGCAGGTCAGGGGGGTGAGGTGACAGAATACCATCTGGTGAGGTCGCCAACAATGACTCCAGCAGTAGGAAGCCTTCACAATTTTTTTGTTTTGCTATCACTGAATCTCTTATCAACCTCCCCCTCAGTGTTGCATTACCGGATGCCCAAACAACTGTGGGAACAGACTGAGCCTTCGTTGTCTGTGAAATGTTATCATATGTGGTTGTAGGGTTTCTTCTTTTCCTCAGTGAATTAACAGGCAAACGCTTTCAGCCACCATCTAATTGGGGTTGGTGATTTAAGCCCTAGATCCAGTCCCAGTAGCACTGGGCCATGGTCAGACAGGCAAGCCTCTAGAATGTTGCAACAGATATATTGGATAACAGGCTCCGTTGTACCAGGTAACAGTTCATCAAGAACTGTGTGCCATGTGTACAAGAGAAAAAGGTGTAGTCCATGTCTGTTGGGTGTAGGAGATACCTGGGTCCAGGATTTATTAAGGGATTGTGTTTCCTTTGTGCATGCGCCTTAAGTCAGATTGACTAAGCCACAGAGAGCCACCTTGAGTGGCACTGTGTGGCTTAGTAAATCAGGAGCAACGCAAGGCAGTGCAAGTCACTACCTTGCATTACTTTGAATTGGGAAGGCTTTCCATGAGTGGAGCATGGGTGTGTTCTCATGTATCCACCCGTGGTTTTTGGCACATTTCCAGATTTACTAAGACTGATAAACCTGGTAATGTGTCAAAATGCTACTCCTTCCCATGTAAGGTGTAAAAGGAGAATGTTGATAAATCTGGGCCCAAATGTCTCTCAGGGTGTCATCGTCTAACAGATCCCATAGTTGGGCTCCGTTGGGCTATTTGTGAGCATCAGAATGCCCAGTTCTTTCAAGGATCGAGTCTGGAGCTAAGTTCCAATCCCCACCCACTAAGGAAAGAGTGTTTCCAAATAAGAGTAAGAGTCTGGAGAGCTGTACAAAAAAGTGGGTCTGTAGTAGGGGCATGTATAGATCCCACAATAATAGTCCTCTTTAGGATACGAAGTTTAGCAAAGGCCCATCTTCCCTCCTGATCTAATCAGGTCTTGAGGGTCTTGCAAGGGAGGCTCCTTCTAATGAGAAAAGCCACTGTACATTTCTTAGAGTAGCCATTCAAGGAGCAGGTCTCACCCACGGCATTAACTGCTCAGCTACTGTTGACAACTGCACCTATCCACTGTTGCTTGAGCTTCAGCGATTCCTCCAGTGAGAGATGAGATTCTTGAAGAAGGGCTGCAACTAGATGTTTTGCATGGAGGTAGTGTAGGGCTTCCTTCCACTTGACATAGTCAGAAAAGTCAGTCAAATTCGTGGAGAGCAGTGTCAGTGATTTGGACATACCACATTATCAAATGGGACTGGGTTGAGTCTGTGATAACTGCCCGCAGTGATCAAAGATAAAAGATGGTGTGGCGTGACCCGAGCTATTCAAATGAGTCTGTCTAATGACGGAGGCCAGGGGAGTGGTTGTAGGTAGCAAGGGGAAAAGGGCAACAGAAATCATCCACCTATAAGGGAAGCACGGTCTGCGAAAGGAAAGAGCAAGGAAAATCAAATGTGAAAGTTTAAGTCCAGAGCTAACTCCTGCAACATCAGCTTGGCATTCCTTCTCTGCCATTGTATATGTGGGGTGAATTGGGGCTTATATACATACTACAGGGCACTATCGAGCTATATTGATTACTTGTTGGGCAGGTTTATGATGAAGGAGCTGAGGGATTGTCTGGTGGGTACTAGAGTCTCTGGGGCTTTCAAGTCAGGGTCAGGGTGGACAACAAAGTCCCATCCGTCCTGATCTCAATGCAACAGGAACCATAACACCTGTTTCCAAGGAGCTGGACATAAGAGCATCCCATATGGTTGACACCTAAGGGTAGATAAGTAAGAAGAGAACATTTTTTAAAAGGCAGAGAAAAGAAAACAGCAAACATTTGAGGGCACACAACCATCGGTATTTGAGCACCATATAAAGAATATTTTTATTCCTCTTCTGCATGGCCCTTCTCTGCCATTCCTTGTTTCAGGGGGACCTTGATTTGTCTCTCTTTCTCTCTCTCTTTTTCTTAGTGTAGTGCTTCTACAACCTGATGCAGGACAGCTCTACACACATTCCTTTATGGTGGCTTTCCCAATCTTTGATGTTGGGGGTTGCTACTTGGGTGTTTACACTGGGAAGAATGGGTACATCAAACTAGGGGGCAGAGTCCATGGTAGCATCCTCCAGGGTGTCCAGGAAAAAGCTTGAGGTCACAAGAGTCAAAGAAGTACTTGGTCTTGCTATCTATGATCAAGAGCATGAGAGCTGGTTCAAGTAGGCCATGTTTATTTTGTGCTTCAGGCTAGGATGAAGGTCAAGAAAAATGTTATGTTCAATGTTAGTGGCTATGGAGTAGTCTGCAGAGAAAGAGATCTGGTGTCCATCAAAGAGCAATGCTGCTCTTGTTGCAATCTGCACTATTATTGCCTGGCTATGTTGGTGGTGAAGTGCGCTGGTTATAACCAGTCGGGTTGGCAAGTTGGATGCTGGGAGGACTGAACCCGGTGGGCCCTCTTAAAATCCAGAAGCTCAATGAAGTGTATGTTGATGAGTTGCAGAATAAAAGATGTCAGGTAATGCAGCATGTCATCTTTCTCTGCCGCCTCTGGGACATCACAGATGCAGAAATTGTCTCTTCTTTCGCTGTCTTCCAGGTCGAGCACCTTATTTCAGAGAAACTCAGTGTCCCACACCTAATCAGAGAGGCGTTCATACTGAGATTCCACTGCTTCAAACCTTTCATCCACTTCTTCTAGTCTTGGACAACTCCTGCCTTATTGATTTCGCTTCCAATATGACGTCTGTCATGTTAGCATCCATGGTGGTGAGAGTAAACCTAATAGCTGAGATCTCTTTAATGAGGGCCTCCATATCCTAGTTTAGTGGTTGAGGAGAGGCTGCTTTTGTGAGTGATTTGGAACAATGGAGTGCCTCAGACATTGGGAGCTGGCGGGCTGAGGACTACTTCCTGGTAGACATGCCTGTTGATGACACCTGGACCACCTCTGCCATCGGCGGAAATATACACAAGGTACCCCTACAGATGTCTTAAATTGCATGTTGTATACTCTGGGATATAGTCATGTTAGAGAGTCAGGTTGCAGATTAATGCCACCAAATTAGTATGTATCCCAGGCCACACATGTGGGAGGGGGCCTTACGGAGGATGATTACCAAATTGATTATGCTGGGGGGAAGGGAATGGTATTTTTTTCACTCAGGTATCTGAATTGCATGTTGTTGGTGGGCCGGAGTCATAGGAAGACCTAACTATGTGTAGAGTATTACAGTACAAGGTAAATGTGCTAGGGTCAAGGTTTCACCATTTGGGGATGGTCTCTGCTGGGCAAGAGGTCCAGAACAGGCTTTATTCAATTGTGCAAGGTACAGAAAGAATCCTAGACTGCATACTACTGTCCTACAACCTCCATATATAGTAATTAGTTTAGCAGAGGCTGAGTTCTAAGGCCTTGTCCACCCATTCCTCCTCCCAGCTTAAGCTGTCCCCTTACAGTTGGTGGAAGATTAATCCCCATCAGGTGTCCCCCGTAATGTGCCAAGATAAAGTATGGGAGGCCATCCCCAAGTTACAGAATTGCCGACCAATAGTGCTGTCTCGCAGGCCACTTCCATCTATGCAATTCATCTGCTGCATATGTAAGTGCCTCTCCTGCCTAGGCCACACTGCAACTCCCTCATTCCTCTCAGTAGTGAGGCAGAATCTTTGTGGCGGCAGCATGGGGTTTCTGTGTGCTAGGCTTCTGGTTATGGGAGTATGCCTGAGGCAGGTCACCAGTAGCGGTCGGTGGTAGGAGTGCCGGCCGGGCGGTGACCTGGGGCGGGGGAGGGGCAGGATGGGGGGTAGTAAACCACGGATTATGGCCGAATACAGGTAAGTAAACATTTAAATGAATAAAACGAATTTCGTTGCGCGCACTGCATCGCATTTGGCGATGCAGCGCTCACAACGAAATTAGTTTTATTCATTTAAATGTTTACTTACCTGTATTCTGCCGTAATCCGTGGTTTACTACCCCCCACCCTGCCCCTCCCCCGCCCCACGTCACCGCCCGGCCGGCACTCCTACCATTGACCGCTACTGCAGGTCACCACTCCAGGTGATGTGATCGCAGCCCCAGAGAGGATGTGTGCACCTACCTATGTGACTGCTGTGGTGAAGCACACCTTAACCCACCCTCAGTTAGCAAATGTGGGACCCCAAAGACAAGGGGAGAGCAGCGTCCATCCGAGCTCAGCGGGGAGCCGCCATCTTGGCTGGCACCTAACTCCAGCTCCGAATTATCTATTTCTATGGCACACAACACAGTACCTATTTATTGCCTCAATTCTTTGAACAATGATTTAATAGCATTTGTGGGAGAGAAAACATATGATACAAGGAGCTCTACATTGAAACAATAATATCTTCCAGCACCCCTGGTTTAACTTGAATACCCACAAACCCATCCTTTGAAAACCAAGGAATGAACCTAGAAACATATACTTTAAAAACACTAGACAGAATTTTGTATTTATATATTTGTCATTTGTGAAGAATGTCAAGGTTTCAATGAATGATGAAAAATCCAATGAATAAACCTGAATATGAAGGAATGCTATGTATTTTTTAATGCAAAATGAATTTGAGTTTAGAGATAGGAGTCATTAGTACCACTCCAAATTTTAGATCCAATGATGTGGATGTTGAAAGAGAGAATTTAGGCCCAGGACTGCTGACAACCATGCAATCATACTAACCCCAGGTATTTTTTAAAACTAGGGTCATGGAACAACATGAGGTATGGCTTTCATGGATCCCATCACACACTTCTCCTATAAAAATCATGGGCCAGATTTACTAAGCTTTCACACAGCAAAAGCAAAACACATCATGGTTATATGCTGTGCTGTGTTGTACGAAAGAGAGAGAGCTTAAATGTGTCATAGGGACTGATTTAGATCTCGGCGGATGAGTTACTCCGTCACAACGGTGATGGATATACCATCTGCTGAAATATAAATCCCATAGAATATAATGAGGTTTATATTTAGGCAGACAGGATATCCGTCACCGCTGGGACAGAGTAGCCTATCCGCCAAGAACTAAATCAGGTCCAGAGACTCTTACCCCAGCTGCACAGAAGCGGATCTTCTTTTAAAAGGCTAGCACTGGTGACTATCATTCCCTTCCATTTTAAGAGTTTACAGCAAGTCAGACTAAGTTAGTGAGAATAACTCACAGTTATTCCAAAACATGGGGAGTCCATAGCAAACAATCCAAGGGTTAAATGGGAGGTAATCCATTTTCCAACTGTTGCCATGCCCACTGCCCACCAGCTAAGGATTCTATTGGCACAGTCATCTGAGACTCCACGGGTGGAAACCCTACACTTAGTCCAATTCTAATTGAGGTAGGTGTACCGTGATTTTGGCATGACTGGAACGCCGCCAGTTTCTGGCAAGGCTTGGTCTCTGCCAAACATTAAATGATCCCATTTTGATAGTTACGGCATAGACAGGAAGGCATGGTATATGATAATTTCCACATTGAGTATGCTTGACAGTGCACAATGCCAGAACAAAAGCATAGTCTCTTCAACCATCACATGACAACGGACAATTGAAAACTAAAGTTTTGAATTAAATTACCATGCTTTAGCTTTTGAAATTAATTACAGCTAAATAAGACTCATGTCAATCATGGTGTAAAACAGCTATGATCTGTTACATGTCCCAAGGTGCAATATATAAATCTACTTGAATCAATATGAATAGAATGGCGTTGGTTTTTGAATGATACTTCTACCAATACAAACAATAAGCTCAAGTAATAGTGCTTGACAGAACTCTTATTTGCCTATAAAACATTTTCCCATTTCTGGTGATTAGGACCACTTCCTGTGGGGTTCAGCAGTACTATTGGTACTTGGTAGACCTGTCAGCCTCAGGGTGGTCTTACCCCAAAATTTTTGCTTTCCTCTTCCATTTTGGTGATCTCGTTTTTGTGACCTTAGGACTCTGTGCACTTTACCTGTGCTAAAGTGCATGTGCACCCTCCTTAAAGCATGTTACCATTGGCTTCTACCCAATTGTCATCTTTAATTTACTTATAAATGCACGCATAGTATGTAATTCCTGGGGCCTCCAAAATTGTTAAGAAGACACTGGACAGTGGTTCCATGTCTATGCTGATTATTTATCTAGTATTGATGCTTCAGACAACAAGCTGAAAGAGGTGCACCATGTATGGTTCACATTTTTAAGAGTTCTTAGTTCATGAGTTGCCACAGTGACCAACATCTTCTTTTTGAGCCAAAGGAGGATGCAGTGTTTCAACTGTGCATTATAGTACCCATTGCTTTGTCAGTGTCTGGATTGCACATTGCAGGAAGTGGAGGAAAATGTGTGGGAACTCCAACCCCTTTAATTCACTGAACCCCAATATTTTGATCAGAGTCACCCCTTCCACAACATCAGGCCCAACAGAATTAGCAGAGTAAATCAAATAGAGGCTGGTACCAGTCAATAACTGAGTACTAAATCGATAAAAGTTAAAGACGCTTATTACAAAAATCTTTAAAAGGTGATACAGGAAAATGCAGTAAATGTCATAAAGACACAGATACAGAGGTCATAGTCAGAAATCAGAAATAATTTCAATCCGAATAAGCAGTGAAGTTTCTTTAAAATCTAAATGCCAGACTCATAACGAATAGTGACAGCATATTTAGGGAAACAAAAAATCTCTAAAGAAATCATCCAGAGTTCTCTAAAGAAGACAAAAGTCTCCCTCTCACCCCAAAACCAGGGATTCGTTTACACATTTAATGCATAGACAATAAGCATAACTGCAGATTCACCATAGCATGATTAGTGATAGAACATTTTGGACAAATCAGAAGTATGATTGTCATTAAATGTTTTCTAACACTAACACTTTTCTAAGGTAGTCAGGAATCTTCCATTCACTTCCAAAGCAACAGCAATCCGGAGATGTGAAACACAAAATGAAACATTCTCAAACAAAAACTCATACACTAGTGTGCTAGCAAGCCTGCATCGGAGCTTCCAGTGGGTGTGTCCTTCAGAAAGAAACAACAGGAACAGGATGGAAAGTTTAATTCACAATGCATGCCCACATCTTTGTAGCAACAAAAATACTGTGAGCAGCAATTAAGAGAAGAAATGGAAGCAGTGCTTCATATACAACATATTTGCAGAGAGCCAAGTTCCCAACAATTACCATCATTTATTTGCATTGCACATTAAAACTGGACATAAAGATCACTTAGAGGAACCTCAGAACACATCTTTAGTTATTTTGCTTTTCCAAAAATCTCTCTGACTTATTGATTGTGATGTTATGATTGGGAGAGGAGACCGTGGCAGAGATCTTTTAAGGAATGGGCAAAAAGGGCAATTGCCCTGGGCCCCCATCTTCCTAGGAGCCCACCTGGGAAAGTGAACTTTCTATTTGAACTTTGTCTGTTTTATTATGTTACCTAAACATCTGTTCTTTTGACTCTGTCTCTCTGGCAAGTGCCATCTTAATTATGTTGGTGTCCCAGGCTAGACATATTTCAGCAAAGATTCACGCATAGTTTAATATCACTGCCAACATCTTGTGGGCTTGAATTAGCAGAAATTGGTAATAAAATTAAATGTTTTCTGAACAAAGGCCCCCACAGTATGTCTTGCCCAGGGTCTCCAAAATCCTTAAGAAGACACTGGGCAGTGGCTCCATGTCTAAAATTGTGAGAGCTCCAACCCCAATGATTCACTGAACCCCAATATTTTGAACACCTCTTGTAATTCTGCTCCAGCACACTTGATCTAGTGATAAGCGTCACCAACTTCCACAACATCAGGCCCAACAGAATATTATTATTATTATTGAGTGTTTGTATAACGCATGGCAATCCAACAGGGTTTCCCAGTGCTTCAGGTTTGGGTAGGCCATTTTGAGGGCTGGAAGAGCAGGGTTTTTATTGCTTTGTGAAAGTTGAAAAGGGAGGTTGAACTCTGCAGAATAAGCAGAGTAAATCAAACAGTGACTGGGACCACTCAATAACTGAGTTCTAGATTGATAAATGTTAAAGAATTGAATTACAAAAATCTTGAAAAGGTGATACAGGAAAATGCAGTAAATCTCATAAAGACTCAAATACAGCGTTCATAGTCAGAAATCAGAAATCATGTAAATACTAATGAGCAGCAAAATCTCTTTAAAATCTAAATGCCAGACTCATAAGGAATACTGACATCATCTTGAAGGAAATGAAAAATATCTACAGAAATCATCCAGAGTTCTCAAAAGAAAACAAAAAGTCTCCCTCTCACCACAGGTTATTTTTAATACATTTTATGCATAGACAATAAGCAAAACTGCAGATTCAGCATAACATGACTACCAATAGCACATTTTGGACAAATCAACAGTGTGATCAGCATTGAATCGTACACCAGTGTGCTAGCAAGCCTGCACTGGATCTTCCAGTGGAAGGATATTTCAGAAAGATACATCAGGAACACGATGGAAAGTTTCATTAACAATACATGCCCTCTAAGGAAAATAACCAATTGTGTCACAGTATGCTATGCTGTGCAAAAACTGTGGGCAGAAAAGACTCACAGAGGACATTGATTGGGAGTGGGAATGAGCACGGGCAAGATGAGCTTAATAGAGTCCATTTTTAGAGCTAAAAATTAATTAACTTAGAAAGCTAATTGTACAATAGTGTACAGCTTGATTTTAAACTGAAACGTATTTAAAATGTACTGATTCACAATAGGCAGTCATAGTTGTCCGTGTACACCCTAGAAAGGCTATGAAGCAAGCTTTCTTAAACCAGAAATGACCTTAATATTGCTAAAATGTGCATAATGTGATTTAGGAGCTTGACCTTAAAGTGACATGCTTAGAGATGTTGTCATAACTGCAGAATATTTCGGTTTAACAAATGTAATATTTTCATGAGCAGCATTTTATTCTTGAATGTCATGAACTTCCTATTGTCTTATTTTTCATACAATGTTTGAATAGAATAACTAGTGCATTCTAAACAATAATGCTTGATTCAAAGTATAAAGAATGCATTACCTAACAGTGATTTTGCCTTTTAGTTAGTATTTCATTGTTCTTGCAGTGAAACAGGTTGAGATGTAGAAGGTCATTTGGTGAATAAGGCTTCTGGGAACCAAGTCTGATGTTTCCAGAATCTAACTATGCTCGACTGTCTGTAGCTAACTTTGTGATAAAAGTGTAAGCCACATGTATTTCAGTGAGAACACAGGAGCTGAACCTGCTTAATGAAGAACCCTGCCATCCTATTGGTCCATGAAGGAAGAAGCCTGCTACAATGTTTTTGACATGTTTTCTTGATTTTTATTTTAGTGCGTGTTCCTGGGTAGACGTGTGACATTTTTGCTTGTGGCATTTTCCCTTTTTCCAGATCCTTGACAGTTGTGGCCACTGCTGCTACTGTTTCCCCTCTCTGTCTTACTTTGCTGTTTGATTTGACGAATTGCTACTGCAACTGTATGCTGATCTAATTGGATGTATTGAGACTCAGCCGAGGCTTATGAACATCTCTTTATGGGAAGTTCTGCAACTCTAATTCGGCTTTGAAGCTTTATGCTCCTATGATTTCACTCTTTTCCTTGAAATGGAACTCTTCATGGGTACTTGAAATCTAAAGTTCTGATCCTGATCTATAGAATAGGGAACTTTTTTCATTTATGGAACGCGCTTTTTGCAATTTAAATTTCCATGCTTTATTCTAGCCATTTTCTTTTATGTGATCTCTGTAATATGTTATGGACTAACTGAAATAAAGACAGAAAAGTAAAGAAAATAACTTTACTAATCCCTTAATGAGAAATAAAGCTTTGAAAATACAACACAACTCTCATCATTGACAGAACTTAAACTGTTAATAAAATTTAAGTTTGAGATGTTTGTTTTGTTCCTAATGTGACATTCCAAGGTCCATCAATGAGAAGGAGAAGAATAGCGCAGAAAATAGGTTTAACCTTACAAGATGGTAAATTGGGGTCATTACTAAGAAGTTTTAGGGCCCAGTCTGCGCTATCAAGCTAAACACTAGAAACTACATCCATCTTAATAAAACGGTGTCTTCACAAAAATGTGGCCTAAGCTATGTTAATAATCACACTTACCAACATTATCATCAAATCGCTTTTAGTGCAACATCACAATTTCATTGCGTACGACTATATTCATCATAAAAATCATGAGTATTCACAACTTATTTATTACCCAAAATTGCACGTTTTTTAAAAAACATGTTCACAAACCCATTCACTTTGTACCGTGCTGAGTTTGTGAAGTGCAATCCATTCATACTTCTGACATATTAGCTGAAACCTTTAAAGACATATACAGCCCATTGCATCCGGTCATTGAAGGAGTGCCTCAGCATTCACAAGGTTGACTTCACCACAGCATTCTTTGTGCAGTTGGAGTCCTCCATTCTATATCCCTTCCCTTGCACTGCTTGTTCGGTAGAAAAGGGTATAGCCAAATGGCAAAAGGTTGAACCCCACCGAGTAGATTCACACCTTCCACCGGGCGGACACAATAATACCACATTTGCTGGGTAACTATATTTGATGTAAAACTATGCAAACCGCTTTCACACTCTGCATGGGATATCAAAAACACACTCAACTCGTGTTATTAGTGCAATAGGTCAAATAACATAAACACAGCCCTCACCCTTTACACTGCCCAGTCCAAGGAACGAGGAATTTGAAGCTCAAAATACCCAGAAAATACAAATAGATAAGTATTGTGGGCCTTATTTATGAGGCCTTGTGACACTGTTACGCTGCTGTTGCGTCACCTTTTGTGACGCACCTGCGGCATAAAAAATGCACCAAGTTGCGCCCTATTTACTAAGTGACGCATCCAAGCAGAAGCCTCACTTTGTAAAGCCCTGCGCTACATTATACCTGCGTCAGGTATAATGTATGCAGGGTGGGTGTTCCCCCGCAAAAAGCCTCGTAGAAGTGGCACACTGAAATCTATCAGATTTCATCTCGCCACTTCTAGGACGCTACTGCGTAAATATCTTACGCCTGCCTCACAGCAGGCATAAGACTGACACAGGCCCTTTCACATGGGGCTTGCCCCATGTGAAAGGACGCATTGCTGGTGTTGCATCTGTTTTCAGAGACACCCCAGCAATGCGTCACTTTTGTGCCGGCAGATCAGTAATGCTGACGTATCGGTCATTCCTTGCGACATGATGCGTCATACAGTAAATATGACGCATCTATCATGTCACAAGGAGGGCGAAGTGAAAACTGTTGCATTGCTGTTTTCACAGAGCAATCTGACAGTTTTCATAAATGAGGCCCTGTATGTATTACTAGGGAAAACAACATTTAAAATACCTATTTATACACTGTGCGGCTGGAGAGTACCCTGCTTCCTTTACTCTAAAAACATAACAGACACTTTTACTGCACTCGAAATCCTATTCGCTGCCATCCCAGGCAATTGCTGCATGCTGCACTCTGCAGTCTAGCATGAAGAGAAGCACTCATCTCTCATTATCCCTTCCAGCTTCCCTCATTTACAGCAGTGGCTTTGGATCTTCAGAAGGTTGTGGCATTATGCTGATCTCCTGCAGATACCTCTGGGGACGGAAAGCTGCAAATCAATGCTGTTTACAACAGCAGTGCTCCACATTCCCCACAGCGCAGAGAGCTGGCAGCAGATGCGGCTCGAATCTCAGCATCTTGAAACTTGACCTTCAATGAGCAACTTCCTAATGCCTTGGGAGAAACATCTGTAATTAGATACAAATCTCCTCCATATCTATTGAATGGCCCCAGTTTAATCCCTCTGCTTCTTTGATGAGATGTGAGTGATTGTTTTATCCACTTCAAATGCTTCAGCGTGCCTTTTCATTAATGTTTTATCATATTTTACCAGACTTGGCTGCATTTCAGTGATTCACAGATTAAAGAAAACTCTCCCAAAAATACTTTAAGCCTAGTCATATTTTTAAGGCTTTAAACAAGCAAGTGCTAGTTTTCTTCAGTCACACAGCAGTCTTGTGTGTTCTGAGAAAACTGACAAATTGGAAGCGCTTAAATCACATGAAAAAGCCAAAGAAATGCTACTGAAAAAGCATTCACTCTTTAAAAATCAACTTCCAAAACTGATGTCATCCATCAAATACAAACAATACAATATAAACACTGTAAACATATCTTAGATTACAATGTAGGGAATGCCCCTGTTGCAGACATCTGTGCTAATCGTGTTAAGCTTAAAGTTAATTTCCTTGCATGGCACGTCATCATTTTGCAGGTGACTACAATAAATTGTATTTAGTTCGGCAATAAAAATCTACTTGTTAATTCAGCAAAACAATAACATTGGTTTTTATTTGTGCAATAGGGGCATAAGACCATAAGACACTGTGTGTGTGTGCGTGTGTATGTGTATATATATATATATATATATATATATATATATTTATATATATATATATGAATCCACAATCGCAGACAATTATCGTGTCAGCCGACACAAAGGAGAGCACTCGCGGGAAAGTGCTTTTTTATTGTGCAGAACCTCCCCAGACTGGCTCTGTTTTGAAATAAACCATTATTGAAAAGAAGGATTTCTGAGTGTGGCTTAAATTTATGAAAAAATTGATCCAGGCCCTTGGTCCGGCCCAAAGTTTGCACCCGCTGCTGAGCGCTCCGGCTTTCGACCACATTGCTTGCTGATATATATATATATATACATACCCATATCTATACATATATATATGCATACCTATAAATATATATGTGTGTATGCAGATATATATATATATATATATATATATATTATCTACTGGCGGTCGCCAGTAGATAGTTATAGTTACAACCTATTATCCATAGGAAATCCGCGACATTCTATTTGAAATAACTCTCTTGCCGGTTGACGTATCTTCGCAAAATTTTCAAACTTTGTGGGGTGCTCCGGTCCGCTCCTACCCTGAAAGTCTCGGGGGATTCGTCAAGCGGGGGCCGAGAAAAAGGGGGTCCCAAAACGTGTTTTCCCCATGCAATTTTCCATAGGAAACTTTAGACACGGCTACAGCCCGAACTGCTGAACGGAATTACACCAAATTTGGCAAAGAGGTAGTTCTTGGTTCAGAAAGAACCCTTTTTGTTAAATGGTGTAAATCCGTTCAGTAGTTGCTGAGAAAATCAAAAGTAAAAGTACATATATATCTATGGGCACGGAGGATTCGCGCACCCTGAGCGCACCCTGCGCGCACCGTCCCGATCACGAGCTGCATGTTAATTGGCTGTCAGCTGGCTGTCAACATTCCGATTCAGGAAATGTTGGCAGCCATTTTGTCCCTCGGTAGAACCGAGGGACAGAAACAAGTGCGCAAGCGCACAAAGGGGGCAGGGTAGAAACACCCTGACCCCCTAGGTTTGCTCAGGGGTCCCACAAGGACCCCTGGGCAAAAAAAATAAAAAAATTTTAAAAATCGGCAGGATGCGCTCAGGGTGCGCGAATCCTGCCGAAAAAAAAATCGAGCGCGGTCTCCCGCGCTCGGACAGTATTTGCCCCCGGGTGGCCCAAGTCCCGGGGGCATGGTGGGGGTTTAATTTTATGTGTGGGGGCCTCAAAGGGCCCCCAAGCCCCGGGACCGCCACCCCCCGGGGCTTTCTTTTAAAAATGGTGCGGGAGGGCTCTGAGCCCTCCCGCAGCCCCGGGACCACCACCACCCCAGGGCTTTTTAAAAAAAAATTAAACAACCTGTGTGGGGGCTCCAGCCCCCACATGCCCCGGGGACCGCCACCTCCCCGGGGCACTAACAAATAAAATGGGGGTCCGTTTTGGACCCCCGAAGCCCGGGGACCACCACCTCCCGGGGCTGTGCTGATGTAGGGAGGGGCTGCGCGGCCCCCTCCTGGAAGCCCTTGATGGCCCTGGGGACCACCACCCCCAGGGCCGGCTCCTGCAGTGTCCCTGGGTGCCTACCCCCGGGACACTGTAGTTTAGCTATGGCAGGACGGGAGCCTCGCGGCTCCCGTCCTGCCATAGCAAACTGCTTTGGATATTGGAAGAGAGAGCAGGAAACCTGCTCTCTCTTCCAATATCCAAAGCCGACTGCTTTCCACATGGGGAGCAGCATGTCAGCTGCTCCCCATGTGGAACTAGCAATGCCGGCTCCCAAGGGACGTGGGGAGCCGGCGGGACTGTGGGGGATTGGGGACCCCCCACAGTCCCCAACGGAGAGGCCAGCCCCGGGGGATGGGGTCCCCGGGGCAAGTAGTGGCCCAGGAGGGGGCCACGCGGCCCCCACCCCGAAAAAGAAAAAAAAAAAGAAAAAAAAATGGAAAGGCCGGCCCCGGGGATGGGGTCCCGGGGCCTTAAATGGCCTGAGGAGGGGGCCACGCAGCCCCCTCCCAAGAAAATAAAAAAAGGCCATGCTCCGGGGGATGGGGTCCCGGGCCAATACAGGCCCAGGGAAGGGGGCCACGCGGCCCCTTCCCATTTTTTTTTATAAAATTAAATTTAAAAAAGGGGTAAGGCCCTGGGGGATGGGGTCCCCAGGGACAAAAAACAGGAAAAAGGAAGGGGGCCATACAGCCCCCTTCAGAGGACCAAAAAAAAAAAAACGATCGGGCCCGCAGGCCCCGCCCCCTTCTTTCACCACTCTGCAAACGCGCCCCTGGCGCGTTTGCAGAAGAGAACGAATTCCCCTTGAATACTGGGGGTCCCTGGGGCCAACTAGCCCACCAGGAACCTCCAATATGCGCCAGGGGCTGCGTTGCAGAGACGTGTAGAGAGGCCACACCCTTTTTACACCTCTCTGCAACGCAGCTCTGTGGCGCTTTTGGAGGTATATGGTGGGCTAGTTGGACTCGGGGACCCTCAGGATTCAAGGGGACTTAATCCCCAACTTAAAACGCGCCACGGGGCGCGTTTGCACAGTGGTGAAGGGAGGGGCGGGGCTTCAGGTGACATGTGTGCAAACAGGCCCCGTGGCGCGTTTTAAGATGGGGAATTAAATCCCCTTCAATCCTGAGGGTCCCTGGGGCCAACTAGCCCAACAGGTACATCCAGAAAGCGCCACAGAGCTGCGTTGCAGAGAGGTGTAAAAGGGTGTGGCCTCTCTACACGTCTCTGCAACACAGCCCCTGGCGCATACTGGAGGTTCCTGGTGGGCTAGTTGGCCCCTAGGGACCCTCAGGATTCAAGGGGACTTAATCCCCAACTTAAAACGCGCCACGGGGCGCGTTTGCACAGATGTCACCTCAGGCCCCGCCCCCTCCCTTCACCATTGTGCAAATATTCTTCTAAAATCATCCGAAATACGAATTCGATTTACTCACCTGTTATCAGGAGAGACCTCAGTGCTGCATCTTTCAGCCCAGTACTGATCCTCAAAGTAATTTTAACCGTACTTACCAGTAACTTGAATTTCCTTCCATAGGATATCATTGCCTGCTTTTTGCTGAAAAAGTTTCTAAGTGTTGATTTTTGAAACATACAAATATTCCTCTAAAATCAGCCGAAATACTGAATTCCGATTTACTCACCTGTTATAAGGAGAGACCTCAGTGCTGTATCTTTCAGCCCAGTACTGGTCCTGAAAAGTAATTTTAACTGTACTTACCAGTAACTTGAATTTCCTTCCATAGGCTAACATTGACTGGTTTCACTTGGAAATTCTTCTAAGTGTGGAGTTTTGAACTTTAAAATATTCCTCTAAAATCAGCCGAAATACGAATTCCGATTTACTGACCTGTTATCAGGAGAGACCTCAGTGCTGCATCTTTCAGCCCAGTACTAATCCTGAAAAGTAATTTTAACCGTACTTACCAGTAACTTGAATTACCTTCATAGGCTAACATTGACTGGTTTCACTTGGAAATTCTTCCAAGTGTGGAGTTTTGAACTTTATAATATTCCTCTAAAATCAACCAAAGTACGAATACCAATTTACTCACCTGTTATCAGGAGAGAACCCAGTGCTGCATCTTTTAGCCCAGCACTGACCCTGAAAAGTAATTGTAACCGTACTTACCAGTAACTTATATTTTCTTCCATAGGAATCCATTGTCTGGTTTTCAGCAAAAAAGTTTCAAAGTGTTGATTTTTACAAACTACAAATATTCCTTAAAAATCACCTGTATGACTTAAACGCATTCTTTCAACTGTTTACAGGAGATGCACCAGTTCTGGATCCAGGATCCAACACTGAGTAAGAAAAAGTAACGATAACAGTTTTTACCTGCTAAGTGAATTTCCTTCCATAGGATAACATTGGTGATTCTATGAGAAAAAGTTTCTAAGTGTCAACTTTTAAAATACAATAATATTCCTTAAAAATCACGACTGTAACCAAAACGCTTTTACTCAACTGTTTACAGGAGATGTACCAGGACTGAATCTAGGATCCAGTCCTGTGGTTAGAAAAGTAATCCATAAAGTAACTAATTGCATTTAACTAGAAATTCACATTGAGCTGAATGTTGCATTGTGTTTGAAAATGTGTTGCCCATTGCAACAACTGTAACTACTGTACTTAAAAGTCTATTGCCTATGTGCAAAGTATTTAAACTAAAGTAATTCATTCTGAGAAAGTATTTTTTGTAATGTAATGTATAATGTAATTACAATGTAATTTAAAAAATAAAATATGTAAAAAAAATTGTTTCTAAAAATGTAGTAAATCAGTATGAAAAAAATTAATATAACAATTAATACATTTAAAAATTGTCATTTACAAAACCTTTGAAATTCACTGAAAAAACCGTAGGTATCAGGCACGTTATAGTTAGAAATTAGCATTTAAAAAACCTTTGAATTTCACTGAAAAAACCATAGGTTTCAGACACGTTATAGTTACAAATTAGCATTTAAAAACCTTTGAAATTCACTGAAAAAACCATAGGTTTCAGACACGTTATAGTTACAAATTAGCATTTAAAAAACCTTTGAAATTCACTGAAAAAACCATAGGTTTTAGGGACAGTTATAGTTACTTGGACATTGCACTCGTACAAAACCCGTGAAATTCCCCCGTTATAGTTAGTTCAGCTAACTATAACTCGCGCCCAGCAATGCACTGCTGATGACGTCACATATTACATCACTCATGACATGGTCAGTGACATCACTGATGACATCTCAAATGACATCACTGATGACATCATCCACGTGATAATCTGATGCACCTCCTCACACCCTAATATAATCTTTGATACACCCACTCTAAATTACAGACTGCCATTCGCAAAACCATAGACACTCCAACACCAATAACTACATACCCACTCACTGATTCTTAGGTCTACACACACACATCCACTCACTCACCCGTACAGTCACTCATACTTACGGTCACTCAGTACAGGACTATCATATGCACTCTTACTCCTATATAGACACTCAAACAACGCCACTCATCCATAGAGATACTTAGACACCTAGTCAGTCATGCAAATAATTAAACACACTGCCATTTACTCACCTATACAGTTATACACACACCAGCTCACTTACTCATACAAATAGTATCACATTGTTACGCTCTTATACAATCACTGATACAAGCACACACTCATCCATACAGCCACTATCACAATCACTCACTCTTGCTTATAGCTATTTATATACTCCAACACACATATATACTGCCTTTCACATATGTAGTTACTCACACATGTACCACTGGGACATACATTCACTCACTAACACACTCTTACACACACTTACCCACCCACACAGTCTATCACAGATGCACTCTTGAAACCATCCACCCAGTGAATCACCCACTCACACATCTATGCACAGAGTTGCACACACCCCTCCCACACAAACACTCAGGCACCCATACAGATACTCAGACAAGCATTCAATAACTCATATAGACACTCATTTAGCTATTCACAAACACATGCAGCCACTTACACAGCAACAGACAGACGGATACAGACATTCACCCAGATTAGTCACTAACCCATGCATTCAGTAAGATACGTTAAATCACTCACTTATAGAGTCAGTCACGCACCTACTAAATCATCCATACAGACACTTACACACCCACTCATTCTTCAATACGTCTTTTCCTATATATATTAAAAATATTTAAACTTTACAGAAACACACAGTCACTGGATGATGTCATCAGTGATGTCATTTTAGATGTCATCAGTGATGTCATCAGTGATGTCACTGACCATATCATGAGTGATGTAATATGTGACGTCATCAGCAGTGCATTGCGGGGGCGCGAGTTATAGTTAGCTGAACTAACTATAACGGGGGAATTTCACGGGTTTTGTACGAGTGCAATGTCCAAGTAACTATAACTGTCCCTAAAACCTATGGTTTTTTCAGTGAATTTCAAAGGTTTTTTAAATGCTAATTTGTAACTATAACGTGTCTGAAACCTATGGTTTTTTCAGTGAATTTCAAAGGTTTTTTAAATGCTAATTTGTAACTATAACGTGTCTGAAACCTATGGTTTTTTCAGTGAATATATATATATATATATATGTTGATTCACTGAAAAAAAACAAAGGATACAGGGACCTTACAGCTAGGTTCTGAATTGACATGCACAAAGCCATAGAAATTCTGCTGTTACAGTTATAGTTATTTCAAGTAACTATAACTCGTGCCCCAAGGTAGCTATAACTCGCGCCCTCACCAGGCACAGTTTGGTCAGCACTATTTTTTGGGGAAATGTTGCGGTTATATTTTGAATTATGTTATAGAAGATGTAAGTATTCATGTAATATGTGGGGTAAGTAGCAGTTCATGGCGAGGGTGCAAGTTACCTTGGGGCACAAGTTATAGTTACTTGAAATAAGTCTAACTATAACAGCTACATTTTTATGGTTTTGTGTGTGTAAATTAAGACCCTAACTATAACGTCCCTGTAACCTTTGTTTTTTTCAGTGAATTTATAAGGTTTTTTTATTGTGTTTTCTAACTATAGTGTCCCTGTAACCTTTGCTTTTTTCAGTGAATTCATAAGTTTTTTTAAAATTAAGTAATATTAAATTGCGTTATGTTACTCCAACCCTCGCCACACATGGCAGGGGTTGGTTGCAGGGCCTGGCCTATGGGCAGGCCCTTCAGCCAACCCCACGTAGGCATCCAACCCGGTGCCATGCACGGCCCTTTGCCATGCGTGGCCGGGGTTGGCCGCAGGACCTGGCCTGCACCCAACCCCTGAGGACAACCCCCTTAGGCACCCAAACTCAGCCCATGCACAGCCTTCGGCTGTGCACAGCATGGTTGGCTGTAGGCTTTTTTTCAATGTGGAATTGCAGAAAAAACACCCTTGCTTTGCCTTGGATAAGTTCAATAATTTGGGAGGATTTGCCCTTTACAGAAGCGGAGCTTCAACCGGGGCACCTGCAGATTTATATTTGTAAGTGCTTCTCATTGAAGTTTAATTTCTGTGAAATGAGCATTGGTGCCAGAATAGGTCTTCACTTAGTTACTTATCCAAAAAGAGTCCACAGTTTGACACAAAATGTCTACCCAACCGGAGTATTTTCTACTGACAAATTAGTGAGTGCTACCTCATTGGTACATGTAAAGTGCACATACTACACTACCGCTGCATAAACGACCACCAGGTAATGTCTCCAGTGATTATGTGTGGTGTAATTTTGGCAATGTGATTGTGCCTTGAGTGACTCCATACTGAAATCTGTGCCAACATGAATCCTCATATAGAAGAAGACGGCGAGACTACAAAGAGTTGAATCTCCACCTAACAAGGTAACTTCCTCTTAACTAAATGAAGCTGGTGCTTCTTTGTTTGGTAGATGTAGTCATATTCGTCAGCATCATGAATGCTTGCGGGGCCTTTTGGAAAGCTGTCCATCAAGCTGCTAAAATGCATGAAGAGCTATACATACCACTAATGTATGGGAATGGAGCTTCGAGGTCATTTTGGGCATTTGCATACTAGTAGTAATTAAAAGGATGAAAAATGGACTTTGCTCTCACCAGGAAAGGACCGGAGTAAAGATCCCATTCATCAGTGTCACTACAGAATGGATTGTCCTCCAATCTAGCACTGATGCTATCTCCCAAGGCTGGGTCCAAAATGGGGTGGCGTAGTGGGCAAAAGAACGATGGATTTAACCCAGATCTTTTGACTGGGGGAGAATGTTTGCATTGCCAGCATTCCGTCCATCATTTGTTTGCTGTTACACTTTTCGCCCTAAGTGGGATGGGTATGCCCAGACGTGGGTCCCTTGCTCACTGTGCCACTGGATTCAAGCTAGCCTGGCTGATGAAGGGTGACATACCCTGGACCCGGTCCCAGGATGCTTGTTGCCGTTCCAGGGAGGACCTGGCCTGGCAGTTCGGTCTGGACTGTTCCCATGGGGCACAGGGTCAAGACTGATTTGCATATGGCTGGGTCCAAACTGGGGTGGCGTAGTGGGCAAAAGAACGATGGATTTAACCCAGATTTTTTGACTGGGGGAGAATGTTTGCATTGTCAGCATTCCGTCCATCATTTGTTTGCTGTAACACTTATCTCCCAAGGGTGGGCACATCTGGAGATAGGGAGCCGGCCTTGGGGGGTGGTGTTCCCCAGGGCCATTAAAGGCCAAGGTGGGGGGGCGAACGGCCCCCTTGTTTTCTCATATGCATGGCTTTGCCCCGGGAAGGTGGTGGTCTTAGGATCCATAGGTGGGGGGTCCGGTGGCTTTACTCAAATTTTTTAATTAAACGCCGGGGAGGTGGTGGTACCCAGGGCTCTTAAGAGCCACAGGAGGGAGGATCTGCGCTGCCCCCTCTAACTTTTCAATTAAGCCCCAGGGAGGTGGTGGTCCCCGGGGTTCTAATTCGCCTGAGGGGGGGGTCTGAGCAGCCCCCACCATTTTTTAAGTAAAGCCCTGGGACATGTTGGTCCCTGTGGCTCTAATGAGGCTGAGGAGGGGGACAGCGCGTCCCCCTGCAATTTCTAAATGAAGCCCTGAGGACATGGTGGTCCCCGGGGCTCTTCATGGCATCAGGACAGGGGTCACGTGAGCCCCCCTCCCAACTTGTTAACATTTGGCATGCCCCTGGAACCTGGTCCATCCAGAGGCTAAACTTTAAACGAGCATTGGAGAGAGTGCTTGTTTTTTTTCCAATTTTGCTGCGGATTTGCAGATCCACCCATGATTTCACAGCAACATTGGAAAAAAAATTTTTTTGATCCCCAACAGGGTTTCTAGGGGACCCCAGAACCAGGCTTAGGGGTCAGGATAATCATACCCTGGCCCCTTTTCTTCATTTTTTGGCTACCAACACTTCCTGGTTGAAGTGCTGGTTGCCAATCAGATCTCAGCTTGAGATGTCTCGGATCCGTGGAGGATCTTCATCAATAGATATACACATTTATTTTTCCTTTTATATCTCTGGTACTACTGAACGGATTTACAACAAATAACGAAAAGGGTACTTTTAAACACCAAGATCTAGTTTTCTGCCAAATTTAGTGTAATTCCATTCAGTGGATTGGGCAGTAGTCGTTTTTAAAATCCCTACAGCAAATTGCATTAGGAAAAAGAGTATTAGGACCCACTCTTTTTCTCAGCCCCCGCTTGATGAAACACCCTGAAACTGTCAAAACAGCAGCTGAAAAGAGTGGCAAACTGGTTTTGAAAAGGTTAAAGGGAGATTATAGTTAGGCGACCGTACCGTAAAACATACTGTTTTCCACAAACAAAATAAATGAAATTTACCAGTTACAGTTTTTGCAAGTAACTATAACTCGCACCCCCCAGCATGCATAGTGTTTTCATCAATGCTGTCATTTCAGATGTTACAGTGATGTAATCAATGGTATCATTGAACATGTAATTAGTGATGCAATATTAGAGGTAAATAGTATTTTTTTTGGGTGATGTGGGTGTCCCAGGTGGGCACCCACATCACCCCCAAAAAAATAAAAAATAAAAAAAATTGTTGGGTGCCGGAGGGAGCCCACATTTTTCTATTAGGTGGGTGCCCCGGTGCCCACTCGGGGCACCCAGAGCTCCATTTTTGTTGGGGGCTGCAGGTTTGCCCCAGGACCCCCATGGCCTATCTGATAGTTGTTGGGTGTCCCTGTGCCCACCAGGGGCACCCACAATGTGTGATTCATTGGGGGATGCACGGGAGCCCCAAGGCCCCAGCCGGCTCCCTGACCAGCACAATACTGGGAACTGGCAGGCGATGGCACCATTCTTTTTTTCCGTCCCGACTGGAGTCGCATTATTCCCAAGGGATTGGATCCACTGACCCAATCTTTGGGGATGGGAGCCCAATGCATGTCCTCCTCTCCAAAAACAATACACTGGTCCCAAGGGATGGGGTGCCCTAGTCCTCCTTGAGGTCTGGAAAAGAGGACCCAGTCCCCCTCCCTGTATTAAAAAAATCAGCCACAAGGATGGGAGCCCTGTGGCCTCCTTGAGGCTTGGGGGGGTCAAACACCCCCCCTTATTAAATGATTCAGCCCTGGGGGATAGGGGCCTCAATGACACTCATGGAGGGGAGACACATGCCTCATAAATAAACTTTGCCACCGGCTTACTCAGAGGGGTATTTAAAACATGGGAACCCACACTTTTTTCAAAACATTTGCCATGGATCTGTAGATTTTCCACAATTATGCAACAAAATTAAAATATATATATATGTTTTTGGCCCCAGCATTAAGGGGGCAGGGTATCCTTATCCTGCTCCATATATATTTTCTTTTGCCTTTTTCTCAGGACAGGGGAGTAAACAAGTATTAAGATGACTGCTGCCACATCTTTGTTGATGAGGTGGCAGTTAATCAGATAAAATGTTTTGATCTGTTGGATTCGCAGATCCTCCGCGGACTGATATATACTAATAATTTGCATCTTAATTTCACCAAAACTACTTAAAGGACTTATACCAATGCACAAAAGGCATGCTGTCTGGACAAAGGTCTAGTTTTCTGCTAAATGTGGTGTAATTCTGTTCAGACGTTCTGGCTGTAGATCACTTTTTATCTGATGGAAAATGCGTTTGGGACTTCACTTTTCCTCAGCCCTGGCTTGAAAAATAACCCCAAAACTGTACAGGAAGGAGCTGAGGTGGAAGAACATTCTTTTGGAAAGTTTCATGAAGATTCGTCAAATGGTGCCAAAGTTATAAGCAAACCATAAAAAGCTTTTTCCGCTAGAAACATGGTCCTAACTATACCTACCCAGTGGCGACTATATGTATATATATTCACTTAAAAAAACAAAGTTTACAGGGATGTTATAGTTAGGTTCAGAAGTTGTGCACATAAAACCATAGAAATTCAGCAAGTATAGTTAGAGTTAGTCACAGTCCTAATAACTTTATTCGGATGCACATGGTATCCATAAAAGAAAAACAATATATAAATGTAAAAAATATTTAAAAAATAATAAAAATAAATTTTGGAAAATGCCAATAATTTCAACATTAGCTAATTCAACAAATTCCATGCGTAAATGCTAAGTTATTCAATGTGCATTGTGTTACAGGCCCGGACAGCCAATCTCAAGTAAGAGCATTCGTGTAAACTGGTCTCATCATCTGGCAGTTGTAGCAAAACCTGAAGGCAGTCCTAAAATCCCTCATATTACGACTTTTAATGAGAAGGAATAAAAAATGCTTCATATATCTAGTGCAACATTTACAAAAAAGTGCAAAGTGCTGCATAGTTTTCCCAGATCTCCTATCACAGGGGCAGGGACTCACATCAAGATTCATCTGGAAGACCAGCCGGAAGCAGAGCAAATATTTTACTCTGGCAGCCCTAAATCAAAACAGCAAGCTGCATTCCCAACGCACCCTCACTCTAAAGAGGTAGCTAGTAGGTGGGCTTTCTGCAACCATGTTCATATAAGCTGAAATATTCGACTTCCCCCTTTATTTACTCTTATAAAGCAATCAAGTTTATACAAAGCTTGCTGCACATGTTTTTTATTTACATTGGTATTATGCTCAGGGTCCTTAACAACATGTTGCAGACCAATCTTTTGAAAGGTTGACTCCACCCCCAATACGTTGCAACGGGAATACATTGTGTTTTATAAATTTGCAGAAATGGAAAAAGGGCTCTCTTTCCCGATGGTTGGGGTAGATTATGTAGTGAGCCAATTGCCCTCAACAGTTTAGTCCTGCACTATGTGATATGAAGTGACCATGATTCTGTTGCGGCAAAGGTAACCTCCAAGTAAGAAAAAGTGCTGGTGCATTTTAAACTAGTTAGAGTTATCTCAAGAAATATAACACATGACCTAAGGTAACTATAACTCGAGCCACCGCCATGCACAGTTCCATAAATAATGTTACTGCAAAAAGTTGCAGTGATATTATTATTTATTTCATATAAGATGTCATCAGTGATGTAATATGTGGGGTAATTAGCAGTGCATGGCGATGACGCAAGTTATAGTTTTTTTTCAGTGAATTTCTATGTTTTTTTAAATTCTGTTTCCTCACTATAATGCCCCTGTAACCTTTGTATTTTTAAGTGAATTTCTAACGCAGCAGGGGGTTGGCCACAGGGCCTGGCGGCGGCCAGGCATGCCAGCCAACCCCATGCATGCAGTCAATCCTACTCATGTAGCCCACCCCAGCCGTGTACGGCCTTTGGCCATGCACGGCGGAAGGTTGGCCTCAAGGCCTGGCTGCAGGCCAACCCCAGAAAGGCAGTCATCCTATGAGGGGGGCATACAGCACCCCTCCCTGGGCCGATTCTAGCCCCAGAAATCCCATCGCCGGGGCCTGCCACATTTTTTTTATGGGAGATAGGGGTACGGGGCCCTCTCCCTGGGCTGTATTTTGTCCCCGGGACCCCATCTCCCAGTGCCCAGTCATATTGTAAATGGGAACGGGACATGCAGCCCTCCTCATCTGGACGATTTCTGGCCCTGGGGATCCCATCTAACAGGGCCCTGCCATATTTATAAAGGGAAGGGGGGCACGCAGCCCCCCCCCTCCCTTGGCCAAGTTTTGACCTGGGGAACCCATCTTCCTAGGCCCGGCCATTGTCTGAGGGAGGAGGAGGGCATGAAGCCTCCCCTCTCTGGGCCAATATTAGCCCAGGGGACCTCATCCCCCGGGGCCTGGCCAGTAAATGGTGGGTGCACTGAGGCCCATCCTGGGCAACCACTGCATATTTAAAAGGAGGAGGTGACACGCAGACCCCTCCCCAGGCCAATATTGGCCCCTGGGACTCCATTCCCAGGGGCCCACCCAGAAAATGGTGAGTGCCCTGGAGCTCACCCAGGGCAACCTCTACATATTCAAAAGGGGGAGGGGGGCATGCAATGTTTTCACCTGTTTCCCTGCCTGTTTCACAGCGGACAGGGTAACACATGAAAAGTCTGCTCCCAGCGGGTGGGAGAATTTTTCCTGTTCTCACCCCCTGGGAGCAGATTTAATGTTTGCTTTTGCTAGGCAGGAACTTTGAAATTGCTCCCGCCAAGCAAGAGCAAACACACATTTCCCTGCCACACAAGTTCAGGCAGGGAAACTGCTATGTTCGGGTTGGGCTCCCCGGGACATAGCTGGCGCCGGCCCTGGGGTAAGGGACCCCCAGGGACATAAATGTCTTCGGAAAGGTAAGAAGTGACCCCACTCTGCCTTTTTTAGCATGGCCAGGCCCTGGGAGTTGGCAGGCCTCAAGGAGGGGGGCTGCATGCTCCCCTCGTCTTCATTGTCTTGGCTGGGCCCCAGAGGATGGTGTCCCTAAGGTCAAATTCGGCCCGGGGAGGGGGACCGCATGCAAAATGGTATTTTGTTTGTTTCTATGATGACATACATATATAAATAAGGAAAAATGGTGCTGCAGCATTATACATATCTCCAAACCGTTTGTCCTGCTGAAATATGACAAAAGTGCCATACACCAAATCTCGGTGCAAATAAAGTGCTCTTTAAATTCAATATGGTAGCCTGCCGTATTGAAAATAAAGGGGCTTATTTACAAGCCCCTTGAGTCGCCGGTGCATCCCTTTTTATGACGCTCCGATGGTGCAGAGTGCAGAGTGCCTTACACCATTTCTACAAGGCCATGAAAAGCCACGGAAAGTGGCTTTGAGTGGCTTTTCCTGGCATTGCAGAAATGGCATAGGTGAGGCGTAATGAGGAGAAACATCTTTATTTCTCATTGTTTTTTACTCTTTCCATGTGTTCTGCATTCATCAGCACACATAGAAAGAGGAAAAAGCATCCATGGATTTTTTTTTTAACAGGAATGTCTCCCTTCTTGCACAAAAACAATCCTGCCAACAACGCAGACCCCTTCATTGGCGCTAGGCACCAAATTGTGAGCCGCCGCAGGCAGAAAGGACAGGAATGCACCACATCTTGTAAATACAGTACATTCCTGCCCTTGCGAAATGGTGTAGGGCAGCACAGCAAAAAGACTTGCAGTGCTACCCCGATTGCCAATTCGTTGTAAATGAGGCCCAAAGAGCACTATATACATATATTACATAAATATACATATATATATATGACCAGAGTGCACTGCAGCACACGCCCACTTGGGGTGATCTGATACGCCCACTGGGGCAGGACTGTAGCAATAAATTACAGGTGTTCCACTGTTCGGTTGAGGTCCTCTTTACTTTGGCTTGTGATCAAGAACGTACAGTTCGAAACGCGTTAAGCCCGTATTTGATGTTTGGAGGTGGGAATTCTGCAGTGCTGCGGCCCTCCATGACAGAGGTAACCTTTTGGGAAGGACGTCCCCATGAGGGAAATCTCAATGTTGTATATATATATATATATATATATATATATATATATATATATATATATATATATATATTATCTACTGGCGGTCGCCAGTAGATAGTTATAGTTAGGACCTATTTTCCATAGGAAATCCGCAACATTCTATTTGAAATAACTTTTGCGCCGGTTGACGAATCTTCGCGAAAGCTTCCAACTTGTTGGGGCGCTCCGGTCCGCTCCTATCCTGAAAGTCTCGGGGTGATTCGTCAAGCAGGGGCCGAGAAAAAAGGGGGGTCCCAAAACACGTTTTCACCATTCATTTTTCCATAGGAACCGTTCATCGCGGCTACAGCCCGAACTGCTGAACGGAATTACACCAAATTTGGCAAAGAGGTAGCCCTTGGTTCAGTGTCATGCCTTTTGCTTAAATGGTGTAAATCCGTTCAGTAGTTCCTGAGAAAATCAAAAGTAAAGTCACATATATATATATGGCCGAGTAGGGTCCGCGTACCCTCCCGATCACGAGCTGCATGCTAATTGGCTGTCAAGTGGCTGTCAACACTCCAAATCAGGAAGTGTTGGCAGCCATTTTGTCCCTCGGTAGAACCGAGGGACAGAAACAAGTGCGCAAAGTGCAAAAAGGGGGCAGGGTAGAAACACCCTGACCCCCTAGGTCTGCTCAGGGGGTCCCACAAGGACCTCCTGGGCAGAAAACAGCATTTTTTTTTTTTAAATCGGCGGGATGCGCTTAGGGTGCGCGGATCCCGCCGAGAAACACACAAGAAACAAGTGCGCAAAACGCACAAAGGGGGCAGGGTAGAAACACCCTGACCCCCTAGGTCTGCTCAGGGGGTCCCACAAGAAACCCCTGGGCAGAAAAAAGCATTTTTTTTAAAAAAAAATCGGCGGGATGCGCTTAGGGTGCGCGGATCCCGCCAATAAAAAAAAAATTGAAGCGCGGTCTCCCGCGCTTTGATGCTAATTTGCCCCCGGGTGGCCCAAGTCCCAGGGGCATGCAGGGGGTAGGTTTATGTTTTATGTGGGAGGCCTCTAAGGCCCCCCAAGCCCCGGGGACTGCCACCCCCCGGGGCTTTAAATAAAACATGGTGCGGGAGGGCTCTCCACCCTCCCGCAGCCCCGGGGACCGCCACCCCCTGGGGCTTCTTTTTTTTTAAATTAATCACCTGTGTGGGGGCGCTCCAGCCCCCCCACACGCCCCGGGGACCACCACCTACCCGGGGCACTTAGAAAACAAATGTGGGGGTCCGTTTCGGACCCCGAAGCCCGGGGACCACCACCTCCCGGGGCTGTGCAATTGAAGGGAGGGGGCCGCGCGGCCCCTCCTGGAGCCCTTGATGGCCCTGGGGACCACCACCCCCAGGGCCAGCTCCTGCAGTGTCCCGGGGTGCCTACCCCCGGGACACTGTAGTTTGCTATGGCAGGGCGGGAGCCTCGCGGCTCCCGTCCTGTCATAGCAAACTGCTTTGGATATTGAAGCGAGAGCAGGGAAACCTGCTCTCGCCTCAATATCCAAAGCACATAGCTTTCCACATGGGGAGCTGCATGTTAGCAGCTCCCCATGTGGAAAGCAATGCCGGCTCCCGCAGGACTCTGGGAGCTGGCATGGTCCGTGGGGAGTTGGGGTCCCCCACGGACCCGAAAGGATAGGGACAGCCTTGGGGGATGGGGTCCGCGGGGCAAGTAGTGGCCCGGGAGGGGGGCCACGTGGCCCCCCTCCCCAAATTAGAAAAAAAAAAAAAAAAAAAAGGCTGGCCCTGGGGGATGGGGTCCCCGGGGCCTAAGGAGGCCTGAGGAGGGGGGCAACGCAGCCCCCCTCCATGAAAATATTTTTTTTTAAAAAGGTGGCAATGACCCGGGTGATGGGGTCCCCGAGCCAAAATTGGCCACGGGAGGGGGGCCCACGCGGTCCCCTTCCCGTTCACATTTAAAAAAAAAAAAAAGGGAGTCAGGCCCTGGGGGATGGGGTCCCCAGGGCCCAAAATAATTAAAAAGAAGGGGGGCCACACAGCCCCCTTTAAAAAAAAAAAAAATCCGGCATCGCGCTGGAGGCCACGCGTCCTCCTTGTCAGCACTCTGCAAATGCGCCCCCTGGTGCGTTTGCAGAGGGGGAACAAATTCCCCTTGAATACTGGGGGTCCCTGGGGGCCAACTAGCCCACCAGGAACCTCCAGTATGCCCAGGGGGCTGCGTTGCAGAGAGGTGTTCTGAGGCCACGCCCCTTTTTACACCTCTCTGCAACGCAGCTCTGTGGCGCTTAATGGAGGTAGCTGGTGGGCTAGTTGCACCCCAGGGACCCTCAGGATTCAATGGGAGTTAATGGCGCAGATCCCAGACACCTTCTGACAAAGTAAAATATAAAATTGCCATAGACTCCTACCATAAAAACATCAAAGCTGCTCGGAAAAAACATATAGCAGACCAGCTAGCACAAGCAGAAAACACCCCTAAAGCTCTTTTCCACGTACTTAACACCTTTATTAATCCCAAAGCTTGTATTCTGGAAGATGCACCAACCCAGTTACTCTGTGATAATATTGCGGACTTTCTCACACAAAAAGATTGATAACATCTACAATAAAATTACTTCTACTGTCACTAGTACTAGGGATGAACCAACTGCAGAACTACCCTCAGATTCACATAATTCTCTCACTCTGAAAGAATTTCCTCTGCTCACTATTAAAAGTACAGAAAACTTATTGCAATCTATCAAATCTGGATCCCCTAAAGACTTAATTCCATCTAAAATCTCCAGAGGTCTAGCAGCAGAGTTGGCTGCACCCTGTGTTCCATTTTAAATAGTTCAATTAAAGAAGGCAAGCTTCCCTCTGAGTGGAAAGCTGCCCAGATAATGCCTATTAGGAAAAACACCAAACTGCCCCCTGATGTAATTTCCAACTATCGTCCCATTTCACTTCTCCCTCTGTATAGTAAAATACTGGAAAAACATAGCAATACTCATCTTTCCACCTTTATAGAATCATCAGACTGTCTTGACCATTCGCAGTCGGGATTCCGCCCCAAGTACAGTACCGAATCAGCCCTGGTCAATGTCATGGATGACATTCGAATGCATGCGGATGCCGGTCGAGCAGTGATTCTTATACTGCTCGACCTCTCCGCAGCATTCAACACCATCTCACATCAGATTTTGTTGGAGAGATTACGGGCTATAGGAATTCAGGACAATGCACTAGACTGGTTAACTGACTTTTTAAAGGGAAGAACACAAACAGTTAATCTTGGTCCCTTCAAATCTCAGACAACTATGGTAACAAAGGGTGTGCCTCAAGGCTCTTGTCTCAGCCCTTCATTATTTAATATATATGTCGCCCCACACGCAGCACTCTTAAGAAATATTGGATTTACTCCCATCTCTTACGCGGACGACACGCAGCTCCTTCTCTCTTTCGATAAAAACACACCTAACATCAAGAGCATTTTTACAAATGGCATGAAAACTATTACATCATGGATGAGTAATAACTTTCTGCAGTTAAATGCAGATAAAACTGAAATAATGCTATTTAAAGACGCAGTGACCAGCTGGTCACCGTGCTGGTGGCCAGAAGAGCTGGGACCAGCACCATCCCCTAAAGTAGTGGTTAAGAATCTGGGCGTGCTAATTGATAGCAAACTTAATCTGGATGACCATATAGCTACAACTAAACGGACATGCTTCCACGCTCTCAGCCTGCTCCGTAAGGTTTTCCACCTTCTCCCCTCTTCAACACGAAAAACCTTGATACATGCTATGGTCCTTAGCCGGCTGGACTACAGCAATGCCTTGCTGATCTCCGCTAAGACAACCGCCTTGAGCATTTTACAAGTGGTCCAGAACACGGCGGCCCGTTTGGTAACCAGTGCTCCTCCCCGAACTCCCTCAGGTCCCCTGCTACGTAAATTACACTGGCTGCCCATACGTAAAAGAATAGAATTCAAAATTGGTTGTTTGGTATTCAAAGGCCTTAACAAAATGGGACCTAAATATCTAGCAGACAAACTGGTTAGATATACACCTTCGCGCACCCTTCGATCAACAGATAAGGGCTTTCTTACTGTCCCGCGCATAAAACAAACTAGGCTAGGAGACAAAGCATTCTCCTACATAGCCCCACAATTATGGAACCAGCTATCTCTGGATATCTGCCAATGCACTAACTACCTGACTTTCAGGAAAAAACTTAAAACATCACTCTTTTAGTTTCTCGTGCCTTTCTAGTCGCCCTTAGCTCGGAGATACCCCATCCGGGGTGATTCATGCGCTTTATAAATGACATAAATAAATAAATAAATAAATCCCCCGACTTAAAACGCGTTTGCACAGTGGTGAAGGGAGGGGGCGGGGCCTGAGGTGACATGTGTGCAAACAGGCCCCATGGCGCGTTTTAAGATAGGGAATTAAATCCCCTTCAATCCTGAGGGTCCCTGGGGGCCAACTAGCCCACCAGGTACCTCCAGTAAGCGCCACGGAGCTGCGTTGCAGAGTGTTGTAAAAAGGGGCGTGGCCTCTGAACACCTCTCTGCAACGCAGCTCTCTGGCACATACTGGAGGTATCTGGTGGGCTAGTTGGCCCCTAGGGACCCTCGGGATTGAGGAGGAATTAATTCTCCAACTTAAAACGCGCCACAGGGCGTGTTTGCAGAAATGTCACCTCAGGCCCCACCACCTTCCTTCACCATTGTGCAAATATTCCTCTAAAATCAGCCGAAATACGAATTCCGATTTACTCACCTGTTATCAGGAGAGACCACAGTGCTGCATCTTTGAGCCCAGTACTGATCCTGAAAAGTAATTTTAACCGTACTTAACAGTAACTTGAATTTCCTTCCATAGGCTAACATTGACTGGTTTCACTTGGAAATTCTTCTAAGTGTGGAGTTTTGGAACTTTATAATATTCCTCTAAAATCAGCCGAACTACGAATTCCAATTTACTCACCTGTTATCAGGAGAGACCACAGTGCTGCATCTTTGAGCCCAGTACTGATCCTGAAAAGTAATTTTAACCGTACTTACCAGTAACTTGAATTTCCTTCCATAGGATATCATTGATTGCTTTTTGCTGAAAAGGTTTCTGTGTCGATTTTTGTAACATACAAATATTCCTCTAAAATCAGCCGAACTACAAATTCCGATTTACTCACCTATCAGGAGAGACCTCAGTGCTGCATCTTTGAGCCCAGTACTGATCCTCAAAAGTAATTTTAACCATACTTACCAGTAACTTGAATTTCCTTCCATAGGATATCATTGCCTGCTTTTTGCTGAAAAAGTTTCTGTGTCGATTTTTGTAACATACAAATATTCCTCTAAAATCAGCCGAACTACGAATTCCGATTTACTCACCTGTTATCAGGAGAGACCTCAGTGCTGTATCTTTGAGCCCAGTACTGATCCTGAAAAGTAATTTTAACCGTACTTACCAGTAACTTGAATTTCCTTCCATAGGCTAACATTGACTGGTTACACTTGGAAATTCTTCTAAGTGTGGAGTTTTGGAACTTTATAATATTCCTCTAAAATCAGCCGAACTACGAATTCCGATTTACTCACCTGTTATCAGGAGAGAACCCAGTGCTGCATCTTTTAGCCCAGCACTGACCCTGAAAAGTAATTCTAACCGTATTTACCAGTAACTTGTATTTCCTTTCATAGGAATTCATTGTCTGGTTTTCAGCAGAAAAGTTTCAAAGTGTTGATTTTCACAAACTACAAATATTCCTTAAAAATCGCCTGTATGACTTAAACACATTCTTTCAACTGTTTACAGGAGATGCACCAGTGCTGGATACAGGATCCACCACTGAGTAAGAAAAAGTAACGATAACACTACTTACCTGCTAAGTGAATTTCCTCCCATAGGATAACATTGGTGATTCTATGTGAAAAAGTTTCTAAGTGTCAACTTTTAAAATACAATAATATTCCTTAAAAATCACTACTGTAACCAAAACGCTTTTACTCAACTGTTTACAGGAGATGTCCCAGGACTGAATCTAGGATCCAGTCCTGTGGTTAGAAAAGTAATCCATAAAGTAACTAATTGCATTTAACTTGAAATTCACATTGAGCTCAATGTTGCATTGTGTTTGAAATTGTGTTGCCCATTGCAACAACTGTAACTACTGTACTTAAAAGTCTATTGCCTATTTGCAAAGTATTTAAACTAAAGTAATTCATTCTGAGAAAGTATATTTTGTAATGTAATGTATAATGTAATTACAATGTATTTAAAAAATAAAATATCTAAAAATAAATAGTTTAAAAAAATGTAGTAAATCAGTATCAAAAAAATAAATATAACAATACATTTAAAAATTGCCATTTACAAAACCTTTGAAATTCACTGAAAAAAACCATAGGTTTCAGACATGTTATAGTCAGGAATTAGCATTTAAAAACCTTTGAAATTCACTGAAAAAACCATAGGTTTCAGGCACGTTATAGTTAGAAATTAGCATTTAAAAACCTTACAAATTCACTGAAAAAACCATAGGTTTTAGGGACAGTTATAGTTAGTTGGACATTGCACTCGTACAAAATCCGTGAAATTCCCCGTTATAGTTAGTTCAGGTAACTATAACTCGCGCCCCGCAATGCACTGCTGATGACATCACATATTACATCACTCATGACATGGTCAGTGACATCACTGATGACATCACTGATGAGATCTCAAATGACATCACTGATGACATCACTGATGACATCATCCATGTGATAATTTCATGCATCTTCTCACACCCTAATATAACTTTTGATACACCCACTCTAAATTACAGACTGCCATTCTCAAAACCATACACACTCCAATACCAATAACTACATACCCACTCACTGATTCTTAGGTCTACACACACACACATCTACTTACTCACCCGTACAGTCACTCATACTTACAGTCACTCAGTACAGGACTATCATATGCACTCATAAACCTATATAAACACTCACACACCGCCACTCATCCATAGAGGTACTCACACACGTAGTCAGTCATGCAAAAAATTAATCACACACCCATTTACTCACCTATACAGTTATACACACACCAGCTCACTTACTCATACAAATACTAGCACATTCTTACGCTCTTATACAATAACTGATACAAGCACACACGCATCCATACAGCCACTCTCACAATCACACACTCTCACTTATAGCCATTTAAATACTCTAACACACATATATACTGCCTTTTACATATGTAGTTACTCGCACATGTACCACTGAGATATACATTCACTCATTAACACACCCATACACACACTCACCCACCCAAGCAGTCCATCACAGATGCACTCTTGAAATCATTCACCCAGTGAATCACCCACTCACACATCTATGTACAGAGTCACACACACCCCACCCACACAAACACTCAGTCACCCATACAGATACTCAGACAACCAATCAATAACCCATATAGACACTCATGTAGCTATTCGCAAATCCATGCATCCACTTACACACCAACAAACAGACGGATACAGACATTCACACAGTTTAGTCACTAACCCATGCATTCAGTAAGATACGTTTAATCACTCACTTGTAGAGTCAGTCACACACGTACTAAATCATCCATTCAGACACTTATACACCCACTCATTCTTCAATACGCCTTTCCCTATATATATTAAACATATTTAAACTTTACAGAAACGCACAGTCACTGGATGATGTCATCAGTGATGTCATTTGAGATGTCATCAGTGATGTCACTGACCATGTCATGAGTGATGTAATATGTGACGTCATCAGCAGTGCATTGCGGGGGCGCGAGTTATAGTTACCTGAACTAACTATAACAGGGGAATTTCACAGGTTTTGTACGAGTGCAATGTCCAACTAACTATAACTGTCCCTAAAACCTATGGTTTTTTCAGTGAATATATATATGTATTTATTTATTTAAATTCTATCAATAAATTAAGTTCTACAGGGACACATGTTAATATTATTGTGGGTAAGAAAATGTTAAAGTTTAGCAGAACATATTGTTTTCTGTAACAGCATAATTCATTGGTCTAAGGATAATAAACAATGCGAAGTTAGAATTACACTCTGTTGCGGGGGCGGAGCTAGCCACGTCAGAAGATGGCCGCTTCTTAAGCGTGCTCCTCCGGCCGCCGAATTATCCTCACATCATCCTGCACTTAATGAGCCTGTAGAACATTAAATCTAAGTGCAACTGCCATCGGACGACCGGGGCTGTATGTGGACCCCTTTGTTACGGCACGAAACGACCCTGAACCGCCGCGGGAGAGGCGTTGACGTCTGGCGCTGGTGAGGCCTGATTCATGTGCATGAACAGCTGAGGCGGCGGGCTTGCATGAAGAGCAGGCCATGATGCATGGCACGCATGCCCACGCAGACCATCCTGCTGTGAGCGACCGAGGATCTTTGGCCGCGATAGAGTGGTGCTGTATGTGAGTCGGCCCCCTTTTGGGGGACAGCGGAACACCTGCGGACCCTCCCGAAGCCCACTCGCCACTGTGGAATCGAGACCGCAATCCACTGTTGGCAACAGGTGAGAGTGACGCTGCCGGAAGCCCGCGATAATACGCGCGGTCCGGAGCTTGGCGGGCTCCCGCACTGGTGTTACAACGGCAGCCAGGATATTGGCTGAGCTAGGCCGGGACTATTTACGCCCACATTGCTGAACTGTGAGATCTCAAGCTACACGCTGCAAGGCCTGTACCCGATGGTGTAGGCCCCCTCCCCCTATGGAGCGCTATGTTGAACAACTGCTCATAACTCTCCTGGGGCGGAAAACCTTCTCCGATGTCTTCATTATCGAGAGGGCACACAGATCCTTAACTCCACCACCGCCACCTGGAACGAGACCGAGGCCAATCATAGCCAAACTCTTAAATTATAGAGACAGGGAAGCGGCTCTCTGTAAGGCCTGGGAATTGGGAAGCCTGAAGCACGAGGGTATGGAAATATCTATTTACCCCGACTTTACACCGCTTGTCCAGGAGACGAGAAAGAAGTTTGTGCCGGTGAAACCGAAACTCTCCGACCTAAACATCTCATACGCGATGCTATACCCTGCCAGATTACGAGTGACGAACGATGGGAAGTCTAAGATATACAGTGAACCCAAAGAGGTGCTGAAGTACCTGCAACAGAAAGGATCCCAGAGCACACGCAGGAGATCACCGAGAGGATGATCGGAAGAATAAGCTAACACTTCGGATGTAGAATAATGGGACAGTACCCACAGAACAGTCACACTTATCGAATTGTGCATAACAGGATGGCGCAGAGGACCCACAAGATGACGCACGTCGGCGCTGCAGGTTGTGGCTCTATGCTCACACGAGGACAGTGACATCAGGGGGGCGTAGTATGTAGTGCTGATCAGGATGTCCAATACACACTACTTCAACTGAGATCATCACTGCTGGCGACCTCCTGACGGCCGATACAAGAACGCATCTCCGATGGACACAGATAAGTGATAATATGTGGTTTGAGAGACAACTATTTTTGAACTATATATCTGTATTAAGCACTGATTTGTACCACATGTTTCAAGCGACAAAATGACCACTGATGTAAGTGGTCAGTTTCATAGATGTTAATTTGCAGGCTCAAGAGTGCATCAGACTTTATGTTATTTCGGCGACCACCCATGTGAATTGTTTATCGCAGGGCACCCAGGATGGCAGCTCCCGCCCACCTGTGTACACCACACGTAGTTAATTTTCTGTTTGGGGAACTGGGGGAGGGTGGTTGGGTATGTTTCAATTTTCTGGGGATTGTCTTCGCTGTAAAGGGGTTGGCGAAGTGGGTGGGGGGTGGGCGGGGTGTTATTTTGAAAAAACTGGTCAGCATTAAAGTAATAGATACCATCTCTCAAGGCAGCGACTCATACACAAGCTACTGGTAAGCCCAATTTAAAGGCAACACTGCGCATGGAAAACAGATCACGACATACTAGACCACTAACATTCATGTCCTGGAATGTAAGAGGTCTCCATAATCTGCAGAAAATTCGCAAGGTCTTGGCATACCTAGATCGGTATAAGGTAGACGTTGCTTGTCTTCAAGAAACACATCTCACAGACCTCACAGAGAGGAGAATAGGCCCACCGTGGGCCTCTTATCGAATGGCATCTTCCTACTCTACCTATGCCAGAGGAGTAATGCTCCTTGTTCGACGTGGCACTCCCTTTACACTTATTAGCTCCATCAAGGATGATCAGGGGCAATACGTTATAGTCCAGGGTAACTTTGGAGGCACTGCTTTAACAATAGTTACAACATATGGCCCCAACAATGATGATCCGCTCTTTTTTGCACACATATGGGCAAAATTGCGCGATTTACCATCCACAGCCATCATATGGGGTGGGGATTGTAATACGTGTCTAGACCCTGCTTTAGATAGGTCCACGGGCAATGAACGATATGGGAAGCAATCGGCAAAGGTGCTCAGAGAAGGTATGGTAGAATGCGCAATGATCGATCTATGGTGTTTGAGACACCCAGGTCGCAGGGAAGGCACTTGCACGTCCATAGCGCATAATACGTGGTCAAGAATAGACTACTGGCTAGCTACACAAGACGTTTGTATGTGGACAACACTGGTAGAACACATGCCTAAGATGTTGTCGGACCATGCACCCGTCCGTCTAGCGCTTGACATCCCCACACACACTCCATGTCAGTTTACCTGGCGTTTGCAACAGGGCGCACTTCTAGACCAGGTATTCCGTTTTGAGCTGCATCAGGCTATAGAAGAGTACTTTGACCTTAATGCAGGGTCTGTCAGCAGTGCGAAAACACTATGGGAGGCCTTCAAGGTGACTATCAGAGGCCACTGTATTGGTAAACTTGCGGGCATATTGAAAGATATTCAACAGCAACTATCTATGGCAGAGAGCGATATCCAACAGCTAGAGACAGAATGTGTGACCACACAGAACCCCAAAATACTAGCGGATATCAGGCAAAAGGTTGACACCTATCATAGATTCGCAGATGATGAGATCAAATATATCTCACGTTTATACAATGCACGCAACTATGGTGAGGGGGGACGACCAGGACGTGCGCTCTCACACAGAATACGACCCGCACATCAGCCAGCCTATATAACACAAATAACAAACATGCAAGGCAAACTTACATATGATACCCCGTCGATTTTAGATTGCTTCGCAGAGTATTACACCCGTCTCTACTCTTCACAAACGACTTTGTCCCCACCTGAGATTTGCCACTATTTAGACGACATTGCTTTGGCGTGGCTGTCCGATGAACATCGTGAATACTTCTGCCATCACATCACGGAAGATGAGATCAAAGAGGCAATTAACTCCCTCCAAAATAATAAAGCTCCCGGTATGGATGGGCTCCCCGGGGAATTCTACAAAGAATTCAGAGACTTATTAATCCCACATTTAGCCGAGATGTATGAAGAGGCCTATGAGGAGGGTATGCTCCCGGCCTCGCTGAGAGAGGCGCTACTAATTACTCTCTCTAAACCAGACAAGGACCTAGCTAAGTGTGAATCTTACCGCCCACTGTCTTTAATAAACATAGATGCCAAAATCTTAGCAAAAATTATTGCAACACGAATACAACCTTTGTTACGGAACCTGATATTACCAGATCAGGCCGGTTTTATACCGACAAGATCCACTACGCAAAATCTAAGGACCATCTTTGCACTGTTTCGCCAACTAAATCCCGACTTGCCAGCAGCCGCAGCCTTATTGGACGCGGCGAAGGCTTTTGATTCAGTGGAATGGGCATTCATGTTTACGGTATTACGCAGGATGGGTTTCCCGGAACCTTTTTTGTGCTGGATTGCGCGTCTGTACACTGAACCTAGTGTGCGTATTAGAATTAATGGGAATACGTCAGACCCGATTAGCATAAGTCGCAGAACCAGGCAGGGATGCCCGCTTTCGCCGCTCCTCTTCACACTAGCACTAGAACCACTAGCCTGTAAAATTCGCCAAAAGCACCCAGACTCCGCTCTCCAATTCCGGCTTCGTCCAGTCGGTATATCAATATACGCTGATGATATGTTTCTCTATTCCCGACATCCGGATACTAATTTAAACCCACTCATTAGGGAATACTTTAGGTTTGAACATTACTCAGGTCTCAGCATTAACTGGGACAAATCAGTAGTCATACCACTCACACTAGCTGCAACACAGCCCAATTCGGAATTCCCACTACAGTGGCAGAATGAACCGGTGAAATACCTTGGTATATGGATACACCGGAATCCGGAGACGGTGATTCGAGAGAACTATGGCAGAGCAATAACGAAATTAGAGGAGCAGGTAGACCGGTGGATCAAATTGCCTCTTTCCTTGGCTGATCGGATCGCCATACAAAAGATGGTTGTCTTGCCAAAATTCCTATACTTGTTTATGAACATACCGATCTGGCTCACACAAGCGGTGTTTTCTAAATTACGCTCAGCTATGCAGCGATTAGCATGAGCCGGGAAGCAGGCGAGAGTCGGATGGAAAGTCTTAACCAAACCCTATCACCAGGGGGGCTTTGGAGCACCAGATCTCCAATTATATTTTTATTGCGCACCGGCGCAACATGCCCATTATTGGCTACATCCACACACACACATACCGCACATAGCAGTGGAATATGAGAGCGCACTACCGTCTCCACTGATCACTTACATATCCGACCCGAAGAGACACACTCCGAGGGACGAAATACACTCTGTAATCTGCACATCACGAGCATGGTACACGTTAGCACAACATGCACAGAAACTTCCAATATATGCTCCGGCGTTGCCCATCGCCCACCATCCACGAATAACAGTCACACAAGAAAGGAATATGCAAACTTTACTGGGGGAAATGGGCCTAAGCAATATGAGTGATATTTTCCCGCACAACCGATTTATTCCGCAGGATGACCCGTCCCTCAGCGTACATCGCACGCCACTGAAGATTTTTGCATACTTGCGGCTGCGTATGGCAGTCAGGGAACTATATTCATCGTTCCCAGATGAACCATCACAAATTAGCGCACTACAAATCCTGCTAACAGCACCCATGCGCCAACGCTTGGTAACACGCTTGTATAATGCATCACGGGGGAACAGAGTCAAGCCCAGAATTGATCGTTCCAGAGGTGGGAGGAGGCAGTCGGCAACCCAATAGACAAGAAAGACTGGGACTACAGTTGTACGCAAATGCAGTTGCTAATCTCAAATTGCAATCTGCGCATTATTCATTTTAAATTTCTACATCAAACATATTACACTCCAACACAACTGCATAAACATGGACTTAGACCAGATGACAAGTGCCACAGATGCGGCGCTTCCAATGCAGATTTTCTACACATGGCATGGGCATGCTCCCAGCTCCAATTATACTGGCAGGAGGTTACTAGTACTCTTACGACTATGCTATCTGAGCAGATACCAAATGCTCCGCTAGTCTGCCTCTTAGGACTCCACAAGATTCGACTGGCTAGGAGACGAAAGCTTCTGGCTGTGGCGTTATTACTAGCCAAACGCCGCATCGCACTACGATGGGGTAGCAAGCGCCCACCACGATACAAAGACTGGGTCTCAGACATGACTTACTGCAAAGAGACACTTGAAACATATGCAGAAGAAATACCGCAGGCCACTAGACCTAGGGATTTTTGGGAACCCTTTGTACAATACCTTCGGTCCACACAAGTCGATAACTGAACATATACCACAGTGTATGGATGGTGCTTGATTAGCGCAGGGGTGGGGATGCGGCAAAGATATGGATGGTAAATTATATGTGAATATGACAAGAAATGAACTTGCTGATGGGTGGAAACTGTACGAATATTATACTGTATAATCTAGGCATGGACATGCAAGTAAGACCTTTGTGAGATGCAATTGTATGTACCAAATAATGTCGTGATGTGTGACCCTGTTTTTCTTGCTGGCCAGAATAAATAAAATAATTTAAAAAAAAAAAGAATCACACTCTGTTGCATTATTATATTAAATACCATTAATCTACTGTTCAGTTCATAATGCAATCATATCAATGGTGACATGAACTGTAACATGAAATGTACACATTTCTTTCAGATCATCTTCAAGTAATACCACGTTTTGGCAAAGCTAACAGGTCTGGATTTTTGATATGAGAAGTGTTTGGTAATAGTTGAGCACCATTGTTTGTGTTGCCTGCAGAAGAAATATCTTCGGCTACAGCAATAATTTAGCAAGGAGTAAGACCCTTTTGCTAAGCAGGCTGTACTAACAGCGCTACTCTAAAAGAATCGTTTTATGAAAAGAAGATAGAAGGGGCAGCATTTTTTTGCTTCTTTAAGAAAGACTATGTAGACACGTCCTTATTGTATGACTTTAAAAGCAGCAATTCAAGAACATGTTATATGGACAGGAAAGTTAAACAAATAAATTGGTGTTGTATCAGAAAAGTAAATACACACTGGCTCTAGTCAAACAAAAGGGCCATCTCATGCACATCACCAAAATCTAAAGGACCAAAAATGGGATAACGTAACCATCCATAAAGTGCCATTTCCAACATGATGTTGGTTGATCTAAAAAGCCACTCTGTAGTTCTTGTACTTCTTCAAGGAATTGATGACTAGAGGTCTTATAGATAGTGTATCGTCCTCCCCAGCCCAGGTATATGCAAAGGATCACGCCACATATGGAGCTTGGTAAACATTTCTTTATTCCTCAGCGTATAACCGTAAACTGAACATTCTACATCATGAATTCTATCATCCACACCCACACACTTATGTCACTGTTCTATAGAGTACGTCAGTAACCAAAAGGGTCTTGTAATCTCTAACTCACAAGATAATACATCTCCCCCTTTGTTAAATAAAAAGTACAAATAATATATATACATCACAGCTCTTCAATAAGTTGCTTTGGTGCTCGAATCAATCGCCCAGATCTGGTATGAGGTTGCAGAGATACAGGAGAAGTGTCCATGACTGCCAGTGGTAACAAAGGCACTTGTACAGTGCTGGGCTCTATGGATTCTTAGGTGGATATGTCTCACTTGTGACATCTGGAGTTGGCGAATGTCGAGGCAGGAGCTTGAAATGCGAAGAATCTCACCTAATGGAATTTCCAGGATGGTGAGCAGTCACCATGTGTCATTTACTAGTCATAACCCTCAGCGGGTCAGCATCAAAAAGAGCATCATACTTGCACTTTTGTTTCTGCCTAACAATGACTTGGTCTCTTCTTTTGAACACAGTGCTCTGAGCACAGCAGCGTCTATCCGCATAGGTCTTCATTTTGCGTTTGTGAGACAAATCTGCAGTGCGAAGTTTATCAATTTCAATAGATCTCTCAGTGGTCCGTTGTGGCAATTTGGTTCCTATGGCTCTCCTAAACATTAAGGAGACAGGGCTTTTACCCATGGTATAATGGGGAGTTCACCTGTATACACGAAGCGTAGACTGAAGAAGTGATTTGAGTTCAAGCTTTTCCACCGGTGCACGCTGAATGGTCTTCTTGAGGGTGCTCATAAATCTCTCAACCACACGATTCGCCTGTGGCCAGAGAGGTGAGCTGTTTTGATGCTTGACAATTAGTTGAGTGACAAAATCTTTAAATTCTCAACAATTAAAAGGTGGCCATTACAAAATTTCAAAATCGAAGGAACACCCTGTGTTACAAAAATACTTTCTAATCTCTCAATGATTCTGTCATGAGTAGTTGACGACAGATCTTCATCAACAATTACTAGTAGATGATGTCCATTGATGAGGGGTCCAAAGAAATCAATTGCAACCTTCTCTCATGCATGCTTTGGAAGATCAGACATGTTTAACGGATGTGGGGTTGTCTTGATGACAAGCAGTTGCACAAATGACATGCTTTTAACACTTTCTCAACTTGTTCATCAAGACGAGGGAACCACACTCGGTCGCGTAGAGCTCATTTAGTAGTAGCAATTCCACGATGTCCCTCATGGGCAAGTTCAATAACTTGTTGTCCCAGGCTCTCGCATATGACAATACTCGGCCTTCAGAAGATGATGCCTTCTGGAATGACTGAAAGTTCTTCCTGCACATTTTTGAATTTCTGGTATTAAAGGTCATCATGAAGAGGTCGAGTATGTTTCAGCCACGATTGATGTGTGATGATGTCTTTGAGTATCAGTAAATATCTGTCAGTGCCTGTGGCAGCAATGATTTGTTCCACTGATATGGCAGCAGAAGTACTGGATTTCACAATGAAGTTAACATACTCATCAGCCACTTTAGAAGTAGTGCCATGACACTGTATTGGTACACGTGAGAAGTAGTCAGCAGGGTTTTGATCTTTACCTGGATGATGCACAATCGTATAATCATACTCAAGCAACTGCAACCCCTCCTCTCAATGCGAGGGGGCATCTTGGCTTTAGGATTGCCAAAAATGACAAGTAGTGATTGATGATCAGTGAAAACTGTGACATGCTTTCCATACAGGAACACATAAAAATGCTCACAAGCCCACACCACAGCAAGGCTTTCTTTTTCAGATTGTGAATAGACACGTCCCGTCGATGACAAACTTTGGCTAGCATAAGCCACACTGTGTCTTGTGGCATTGGGTTTCCAGTGTGCTGGGCAAAGATAGCACCCAACCCCACTGGGCTTGCATCAACAACAACCTCTGTCTGCAATTTCGGATCGAAGTATGCCATTTCAGTGGCGTTCTCAATTGCATGCTTGATTTTCTTGAAGCTTTGTTCACATTCACTTGACCATCGAAATGGAACATTTTGTTTCATTAAGTTTCCCAATGGGGCACTAACAGTAACAGTGTCACGTATATATACCTTGAACAGTAACTGGCCATAACAAGGAAGGACTGCAGCATAGTTACATCTTTGTGGGGGAGAAGTGGATGACAAGGCTTGTACTTTATTTGGATCCGGAGTCATTCCCCCATCAGAAAAGATATGACCAAAGTACTTGAGTTTGGTTTTATGAAAATCACGCTTTGCTGCATTTAAAGTGAGACCTGCATTGGAAAGTATACAACACACTTGTGTAAGAGCTTTATCATATTCTTTTTGTGTGGCCCCAAAAACTAGTATGTCATCACTGTAATTGAAAGCATTTGTGAATGGCTGTATTATTCAATGAATTACATCCTGAACAAGTTCTGCAGTTGATGACACTTCGAAACTTGGCCTTTTATATCAAAATAAGCCAACATGAGGAGAAAAGGTAGTAATGTGCCTGCAATCTACTTCCAGTTCGAGTTGGTGATACCCTTTGTTCAAATCAAAGCGGGAAAAGACTTTAGCTCCATTCAGCTGAGTAATCATATCAATAATGTGCGGACCTGAATGTCATTATCTTTCAATCAACTTGTTCGCTTGGTGCATATCAACGCAGATACACATGGCTCCTCCACTATCCTTCTTCGGCACTACCACTATCGGTAATACCCATGGCATCGGACCAGTGGGTTGCTCAATGATGTCGTGCTTTAATAGTGTCTCAAGTTCTTTCTCAACATTCTCTTGTAAATGAAATTCAGTTTGACGATGCTGTTGAGCAATAGGACAGATGTCCTCATTTATGTGAAGTTGCACTTTCATGGTCTTAAGTCTTCCTAGTTCATGAAACAAGGATAAAAACTGATTTACTATCTCATGATAGGCATTGACATTGTAGTTTACAGATATCAGCCCCAATATCAGCAGCAGTGCTGCAACTGAGTAAACATGCACTCGAGTAATTGCCTGGCAGGAAATGAATCGGTGCTATTGCTATGAATGAACCTTGACTTTGCAGTGGCGTCAAAGCAGCCCACGTATAAACTTTGGTTCTTGGCGGGGTTTAGCGGGGAACTGGAGTGCTTCATAGTACTTTCCCGCTGGCATACTGTTTGTCGATGAGCCACTTTCTATGAGAAAAGGTATGGAGCACTCTTTCACTTTCAGGGTGATCTTGGGACAGTGTTCAAATGAATTTTGCACTTTCACTTGCTGACCTAGGTTCAACCAGCATTCTTCCGTGCAAGAAGCTAATCTTACATGCGCATGTCGTCCAGCAGTCAACATTGACATCGCACATCCATCTTCCTCACTGTCGCTTGACAATGATGCTGACAAACCTTTAGATGAGGAATTTGGAGACAATCAACGTCATTCAGTTTCTACTTGCCTCAACTGATGTTGCCACTTGGCCTTGTGGGCATAGTTGGAATGTCTCTGGAACTTTCTGGCATCCATTTTGTTTTCTCGATGTGACACACTTGATCTTTCTTCCATTTTGTTCTCGATGTGACACACTTGATCTTTCCCTCACTTTGGAAACCATTACAAAATGGTTCTCTTTCCCGCATCCTTTGCATATCTGTCCAATGGTGGGACCTTTACCTTTGTGGGGAAAAAAAATCCACATCGAAAACACAACTTCTTTTTCTATGGAGACATTACTTTTGGGCCTTCTACCTTGTATTTTGACATACTTTTCAGACTCAGCGCTGATTCATTATGGGCCGTTTGGGCCTCCATGTTAGCTGCTTGTCTGTCAGCTCTTTCTTCTGCTCTGGTACCCATGAGTACTCGCTTCAAGCTAAGTGTCTCTTTCAGCATTTGTCATCTGAAGGAATCGGAGAGACAACCATCTATTACTCTAAGACGCACGGCATCTTCATCATTAAACTCTTAGAACTTACAATGCTGGATGAGCGAATCAAGTCTTTCTACAAACTCATCCATTGTTTCATCAGCTTTCTGCCTTTCTTGGTTGAAAATATACCTTTCATAGTCGACGTTTGTCATTGGATTGAACTTGGAGTTCACCACCTCTTTGATTTGATGGTACGTCACTTCACCATCATGTGGCATTTTCTTGATAACTTCTTTTACTTCTTAACCCACCAAATTCTTTAGATATTAATGATCTTTTTATCATTTACTTCTTCCAGCGCATCAACGAAATCATCAAAGATTTTGATCCAGGCAGTCTATCTGTCACCAATATTTTGCTTTTTGGCGGTATCAAAGGGAGTCTGTGGTTTTAGAAGTGTGGCAGCATCATAATTGTGGAACTTTCTGCTATTGGGAGCGGAGCTTGCTCCGGCAGCGTCTGCTGCCCGCTTGTACCGGCACCTTCGTCACGCACTAGCCGTGTGCTTACAACAGGGTGCTTACAACAGGGTTGTTGCGCTCGCTCTCAGGCTGTGAGGCACTGTCTTCTTTCTTGGCAGTGAGTAGTGACTTTGTTTCTTGTAAATGTTCTTCGCCCTTCTCACCTCTTTGAATTGTACATGGCTTCTTCTGCCTTTAGCATTTCTTTGCATCAGAAATGTTTCTGCTTTTAGCGCTTTCTTGCAATTGTCTGTCACTGCCTTTAGTGTTTCTCTGTACCTGGTTGTCGCTGCCTTAGAGTTGTCGTACTGTATGAATGACAAATCTGTGAGAGGTTGCTGCACATTATCTCTTGTCTTGACCTTACCAGAAAATTTCTAGCCGCCGACAAACAAACTTCCTGTAAGGACTTCACTTTCTTCACAGGCCTTGCACTGGCTGGAGGGGTGCTTTGACTCCACATACGCCAACCATTGATTTTCACATTAACTGAGACACACGTGGCACGCTCAAGAATTTGCTGGACCATGGCAAACTTTCCGGGAGAGCAATCTTGGTTCTTCGGGTTGCAGGGTTTTCATAATCCCCTATTTCATCACCAGTTGTATCGTCCTCCCCAGCCCTGGTACATGCAAAGGATCACGCTACACAAGGAGCTTGGTATTACACTTCTTTATTCCTCAGCATGTAACCATTAACTGAGCATTCTACCTCATGAATTCTATCCCCCACACCCACGCACTCACGTCACTGTTCTACGGAGTCCGTCAGGAACCAAAACTGTCCTGTCATCTCTAACTCACAAGACACTACAGATAGCAAAAGCTGTCTGTAGCAAGAACTAAACACATTAGATTCCAATGAAGTGTTCCAGATGCCCACATACAGATGAAGAACAATGTAGATTTTCCATAGATTAAAGCCCACCTTTCATTCGAGCAACAATAGTAGATCACTTTCCAAATAAATAGAACAAAACTCTACGAGGGCCCCGGAACTTCATCAGCATTAACTAGCCAAATTGCATTCAAATAAGTTCTTTCCGCTTCAGTGCAGGTACAGGATTCAGGAAAATGCTAAATGTTTTGCATCTGAAGTGGGCAGATAATGTAGTAAAGGAATAGGTGATAGATTAAGTGAATTTAATGGATTTGAGCATACAATGGAACTACTAGTGGGCATGATAATGGGGAAAATATGCTAGATCTTAGGGTTGGGTGTACAAAATGCTCTAACAGTTGTGAGCGTGCCTATAGCATACTTTAAAACCATTTGTTTTTGCATTGTTTATTTAGATGCGCTGCAAGAATGAATTTCGGTGGCAGGTCCCCAGCAAGAAAACCGGCCTCCAGGGCAGTGAAACTGGCCCTTACCCTGCTAGCCCAGCAAAATGCCTGGTATCCAGTCCAGCCCCGGTAGGGTGGACCAGTCCATGCTGTATCGAATAGTATTGACATATGGAAACCTACTAGTCTGCTCTACCTCATACAGGCACCAGAATTTTTGTAAAAGCTAGAAGTGTCAGTCAGCCCTCAAGAATATTAAATTTAATATGGACATGATAACACCCCTTCTTGAAATAGAATGCCCTGGAACATATGAGTACATCAATGTAATAACTGGAGGTCTTTGTAAGGTGTTGTGTGCTGTTATGTGAAGAATGGGTGGGCAAACAGCTGAGAACAGTGTACAGAAAGCATGTTTTACGCCGACACTAGAGTTCATTTTTCACATAGCAGGATCTGACCTCCGGTATGAAGGCTGTAACAAGGGTAGCAATACCTGGTCTGAAATGAATTTGAGGCAGTGAGCCTGCAGTGTGGGAGCTACAAGTCAAGCCGGTACCCCATTACTCATCCCAAGGGATACTTAATACACAGAGAAAACATTCAATGAATTGAACATGCTGGCTAAATTGGTTTATGCAGCCTCAGCACACCAAAAATACGACCAAGCAGGCTTAGAGTTAAGTTGACAGATATCTGGTGTGCAAGGTTATTCGTGACCTCACCCTTCCACATCACCACTGCTAATTATGCCAAAATACCTACATTGCAACACAACCTTTGCTGTTGTTTTGTGGTAATGAGAAAACATATGTCTAGAGATAAGCAGATGTTTACGTTGTCATCCTATTATGACTATACTTCAATAAGAAGTCTGAATGTCAAAAAAAAAATACAAAAACTAGGAAACACCCTGCGGAAAGCCTTAAGAAGTGACTAAAACTATTGATCTCGGGAATCCTACACACACACAAAGAAATGTGGCTAGTTGTAAATGTAGTTCGCCTGTTCTTACATTTAGGTTAGTGTCTCTTTTGTTTCAGTTTTCCAAACCGGATCCTCTTAATGAATTGTCTTAGAGTCAATGGGGCATTTTACAACGAATTATCAGAAATGTCTCGCTGGTGTTATTTCACGGCCCAGATGAGTGCTTTTTCTTTTCATTTGGAAATAAAGGGTGGGTTATTTTACAAAACCCTTGGGCTTCAGAACAGTGTCCTGCACGATGAAAAAATAATGTTTACTGTCACAAACAAACAGGACCGGTTCTAGGATTTTTGGGTCCCCGGGCGACGGGGAATGTGTGAGGCCCTTCTAATTTACATAAGTGACACCTTCAGGGCTCCTGAAGCTGCTTTGTCTCAGCCTCCTACAAGCATCTCTTTTACAGCTTATATGGGTCTGAAGGTGTGAGAATTGCTTGTGGGCTGGGAGTTAAAACTGTGGGGGCGCTAAAGTGCTGGACAATGGGCGACCCGCAGTGTCTCTGAATGGGCAGCCGGGCAGGAGGTCTATTGCAGGACAAACCTGCAAAATGTGTTTCGTTGCAACTGGGACAAGAGGAAGTGTCCCCCTCCCCTAGGCCTTCCCACACCATCCCTGAGAGGCACAGGGAGGGGGGGGGGCCCTCCCATGGGCCCAATTGTTACGACACACCTTTCTTTCAATTGGATCGGCAGGGATACATGAGGACCGGTGGTGTGTTGCACTTGTGCGGGGCCTCATGATGGTTGGTTGAGGGCGAGGCCCTGGGCAGCTGCCCACACTGCCCATGCCTTGCTCCGGCCGTGCAAACAAATATTACACATGGGCGAAATATCCTAAAATGGAATTTGAGTTTATACCCTAAATCTAGTATAATAAAAGTAGCACCAGAATTAAGGTAATGTATTTGTTAGCTATAAATCTCAGTCAAAAAACGCACAGAATTGTTGTTTTCCCTGCTACATTAGTTTTCTCCTACTTAGATTTATATTAATTTGCCAAGTGTGTCATGAGCAGATATTGTAATACCACTGATCAATGGGCTACCAGTAAAAGATTGTGAAGCAGAATACCTTTACCCTGCAGTATCGAACCGAGCCTGCCTTGTGAACAGAGATGAATGATTTCTACATCAAGCTTTAAATGGAGAACCGCTGGGCTTCCGTGAGGTCGTTTGCCACCGAAGCTTTATCACCTTCACAAAGTCAATGCGAGCAATGTGTGTTCTGACTGTGACCTTTAATGACTGCCAGGAGAATGAAAGTGAAACCAATAAGCCAGCAACAGTATTAATGCTCCCTGACCAAAAGCCAATTGCTTTGTTTCAACATCCTATCAAGTCAAAACTTCTGTGACATGACAGAGAAAACAATGTAAGCTGAGAAGAGTTATTAGTACTCAGCCTGGAACGCTGAGGCTGGTTCAGCCAGTCAGAATGTTCAGAATGTTGCCATTAGCGACAGTTTTTTGCCCGTACTGTAAGTTCAGTGCTGTGTGAAGCAATGACATGAACCACACATGCACACCGAGAATGTTTACTTTTTTCAGTTGAGTGTGATTAAGGAGTCGATTTTAACAGCCGTATTGCCCACATGCTGTAATATGTTAATAGCTATTAATTGACCTTTCCCCTTATTAGGCTGGGCAGAAATTACAAGCAGTTAACACTTTCAGCGGAGGGATGGGCAACTCTAAAAACCTATGTTTGACAGGAATAAGCAAATATGCAATGTGTGCTCATAACTTCTCTAAATGCTTTTTTTACGTAGAGGGCCAAACTATGGGGCATATTAGCAAGGGCACTATCGCCGCTTTAGCGGCACTTTTTGCCGCTAAAGCGGCGATATTCTTATCGCCCTATCAGCAAACTGTCTCTAACAGCAGTTAGAGACAGTTTTCGGGCATTAGCGCCCGTGTTTTTACCGCTTTGCATGTCAGCGATATTTATCGCTAATGACATGCAAAGTGGGCGTTCCTGACGAACAAACCTGGGAAACACCCGCTAACAGGCATATCGCCTATTAGCAAGGTGGCCATGGCCCCAGTTAGCGACGTGAAAAGTCGCGCTAACCGGGGTCATCGCCATTTATTTAACACCTGCAATTAGCAGGTGTTAGCCATATCTAACATGGGGGTGGATTATGCTGATACGACCACAGGGTCGTATCAGCAAGGTTAGTGCCGTTTTCATGAAACATCGCTGGAAAACCAGCGATGTTTCATGGAAAACACCACTATGGCTGGAATAATTATCGCCATAGCGCTAAATGTCGCTAATACAGCGTTAGCATGGCAAATTATTCCGACGATAGCCGGCGATAAAAAAGTGCTCGTTAAACACGCTTTGCGATGTTTAGCGCACTTTTTAGATAATATGCCCCTATATTTCATGACTGTGCTTTATTTCTCATGATGTGGGTCCATTATGCTTTTCAATTCCAGTAAAAACAAATTAAAATCACACAACTTTTTTTCTCTGGAACAAGACACGATTAATCCTGGGTGAATCAAGACGGGAAGAAACAGGAAACTGATTAATATTCCATGCTCATCTGAAAAACAACTGGCCTGTAAGTTAAGAAAGATATACAATATTCAGAATTAACCACTTCTGAAAAATTGTATCTGACAGATGATCTTGAGAAAATATCATTATGCAGAACAAGAACGAAGCCTCTGAATTCCTATTCCAGGGTTTTTAATTTGAAATAAGAAAAGTTTGACAAATAAGGGACTTGAGATTAAAGAGAGCAGTTGTGAATCACAAATGATTTCGAGATACATTACCGTTAAGAAATATCATTTAATCTGTTTTGATAGATTTTGATAGAATGTATGTGTAATAAACTTTACTGAAATATTCACTCTCTGTGGCAGACAGAAGTGTTATTGGAGGCTTCAGAGAAAGAAACCTAGACTCCCTGTGTGATACAGAACTATGGTCTTTCGTACCCCATTAAAAGGACACCATACTTCCACATTGCTGATCCCAGAGTCATCTCCATCTAACCCTTGATCTAATTAATTGTTCCCTTTAGAAAGAAAATGCACTGCGAATATGGGGTGAGAATGAAGACAATCATAGTAAGAGATTCAAATAGTAGAGAAAGGGCTAGAGCTGTCAGAGGGAGTCCAATATCCTCTATGAGGTATATGTTGTGAAAATAACACAAAACTCTGCCCACAGTGACCAAACATATGCTTCACCAGGTTTGAATAGAATCAAATGATGGTGCGTCCAGGGGATGAGGACCACTAACTAAATGTGAACCACTACTGCAGAAAGTGGAAAGTGTTAAATATTATTGAACCAATGTGGGTCAATGAAGTTGCTGCTTGCCAACACCACCATGCATTTGTGCAGTGAAATGACCAGTTATGTTAGGTACAAAGGTGCAGTTGAAACTGCATGCACCAGTGGAAATATAAAGGAAAGAAAGGATTGGAGCAAAGCACATTTTTTAAAAATAAGCAGGGACGGGAAAGAAGAAATTGGAAGATGGAAGAATGGAAGGCAGGCAAGAGGGTAAGAGGAGAAATTGTGGAAGGAAATGAGAGCAATAGGCTGGCAGGGAAGGAGGGAGATGAAGTAGGAGGCATAGTTTCGGCAAATGGGGTGCATGTGCAAACAGTGGTGCTGGAACTAAGTTTCGAGTGGGGTGCTAGACAATAATATCACCTCACAAAAGGCATAGGAGATGTTTTGATAGTGTCTTTAGGAAACACAAAAATGCTGTCAGAAGAAAAGCATTTCAAGGACCCTTTTATTGTTCATTCGCCATCTAAACTGCCTCACATTTTATATGAGTGCTGCAGCACCTCACCCACCCCTAGTTTCAGTGCCACTGTGTGCAGACCCATCAGATCACGACATCATGTGTTGTCCATACGCTATATTAATTGAGGAGATCTTTGCGTTGGCATCCACAACCTGCAAGGTACTTTACTCTGTGTACTTTCACATTTCCAGCTAAAATCCTCAAATGTACATTTTCAAATATTAATGGTGGGAGAAATCTGTGAAAAAGACATTCATGAGTTCCCAATACTGCTCATCGACAAGGCAGAGGAGGAACAAGCCACTGTTAAACATAGTTGAATACAACATCTCCTACAAGAGTTCTTTCAATGCAAAAGACTCACCTATCAACATAGAGAATACTGATTAGAGAAACAGCTTGTTCCACTTCCAGAACTCATTACTATATTGAAAGCCACAACACCAATGCTTAATTTGTAAAAAAATAAGTTCCGGGACTCAAAGTTTTGCTCAGTATCCCAAGGCTGGTATTATAGAAGGTCGGAGGGCTGAATACTCAGGTTGCATACTCTTAAATCCACTCTTTAATTCACCACAAGACATTTTCTCCCTTCTTATTTACTCCAGCAGGTTCTTGCTGATCCTTGCTTTCTCCTTTTGTCACTGTTTTTCGTCTTTCTCTTCCCCTTTTTCCCCTTTAGTGTATTTCTCTTTCTTGCTCTGGATCAAAGTCTGTTGAGATGAAAACAGTGCCAGTTCCCAAACATCAGTACCTGCAACCACGGTCTTAAATTATGCACTGCAAAACACGTAGGGCCTCATTTACAAAACAATTACGCAGTGCGACACCGCAAACCATTTTGCTGTGCTGAGCTTCATCATTTTAAAAGCACAGGGATGCATTGTATTAACAACAATACAACGCATCTGTGTGCTTTCCCCAGCGCTGGCGCACAATTGGCTACCATGAGCCAGTGCAGGCACCCTTGCGTCATGTTGCAAGGGTGCCTGCGTTGCGGGGATGATTGTTTTTGTGCAAGAAAGGGACACTGTTCCTTCACAAAAACAAACATTGATGGCATTTTTCCTCTTTCTATGCATGTTGTAGGATGCAGCATGCGTAACAGAGGAAAAAACAAGGAGATATAAAGGTATTTCTCCTCGTTCTGCCACTCCTCCCCCTCCCCTGAGGAGGCATAGGATTCTGACGCATTCCCAGCTTTACAAAACTTCGTAAATCTGGGAATGTGTCAAGTTCCATGGATGTTGTGTGGGAACACCCACAGCAACAACCATGGAACGCAGAGTAATGAGTGAAAGGGGCCCATATTTACAAGGCCAAGAAAAGTCATGCAGGGTAACTTTACGTGGCCTTGTAGATATGGGCAGGTACACTGTGCTGCCGGTGTATCAAAGAAAGTGACACACCAGTGGCTCAATGGCATTGTAAATGAGGCCTGTAATGTCAATATTTTTTCAAAGAAAGTGCAGTCAAGTGCACATCATGAGTGAGTCTTAGAATTCTCTTTGGTATCAAAGAGGGTGATCAGGCAACTTTACAATGACCTATGGTGAATGGTAGTCCCATCAACCGACAATATTAAACATAAACTGGGTTTTTGTGTAGCCGCTAGCTACAAAGGTAAATACATACATGTATATTTAAGTGCAATTGGCAAAATTGTGAATTGAAAGTAAATTTATTTATTTTGGAGTTTTAGAAATATTTGTATTAAAAAATAATTATTAACTCATAAAAAATTGAGTTAATCCAAATATATGTAATTTTTAAATATATTTAACAAATAATCTAAAAACTCTAATATTAATAAAGTGCGCTTGGCCCCGCCGCGCACAGGATGCACCTGGGCGCTGCACGGGCCAAGACAGGGCCACATCACGAAGGTGGGGCAGCGGGGAAGGACGGGCGGGTGGGGATAAGAATAAAAATAATAATTTTTTTAAACGTACCTTTTCCCCTGCAGCCTCCCGCCTCGGAGCTCTGCCAACAGTCTCGGGGAAGGCAGAGGTTGCTCAGCCAATCCAGATGCTGCTCTGCTGGGAGAGCAGCATCTGGATTGGTCTGAGCAGCCTGCTCTGCTGCTCAGACACTGCCTGTGAGCCTGCGGCATTTCTCCAACCCGGTTGTGAACACAGCCGTATTCACAGCAGGGTTGGAGAAATAGAAGTGTGCATGTATGTTTGGCTGGCCTAGGACGGCCGGAACATGTGCACTTCTCAGTGCCACCACCTGCCTGTCATGGCCCGGCCCCGCCCTCCACACATGTCCAATTCAGTCAAAGAAAAATAAAATGATATTGTTTCACTATCATTTTATTTTTCTTTGACTGGCTCTGACGAGTGCGGCGACGCTCCTCCCCCCTTACAGAGGAGCCACCCCTGGTCTTAGCCTGGAGGATGCTGGATGGGCCACCCCCTTTGGCACTAGTTTTACAAGGCAGCAGAATAAGGTACCGGTTCCTTTCTCCTTTCATGATTTTCTCTTTCTGGTTTATTTGTACTGGGAAGAGGAAAGCCACGAAGGCTAAATCTAAACTTTCAGGTGGGGGAATAAAAACCAACCGCCACCATCACAAACTACTTGAACACAGATATGGGTGTTTTGACTGCAGAAATACAATCTGTTGAAGAAAGACTTTGTGGTGCTCAATGGCAAACGCATCCACCGCCTCTAGATCCCAGAGTTGCTATTGACAATGAAGCCCCACAAAGTGCAGCTCAAGTAATCGAGCAAAGAACTGAGGGGGTGATATTTCTATTATGGATCCCTTACCAGTTATGCAACGGAATACCCCTTACAAGAAGTTTCAAGCTTAAGTTCCAATCCCAATTTTGGAATGCGAACTGAGGATAGCCCTGTGAGTCCTACCCCCCCTTTCCTAAGAGGAAAAGTAATAAAGTTCCATGACAAGGCACAGAAAGACCTAAGACTAGGCGTTTGACCATACTGCACACAGCTAATTAGATACAAGACTAGGGAGTTATAACAGAGATAAAGGAGGTGTGAATATTGACAAATCTGGCAGTGCCAGCCTGGAGGCCATGAAGGATGCCCAGAAACAAGCTATGGAGTTATGCTCCGATTTTATACTCAAGGTGGAGCAAATTATTGTCAGTGAGTTGATCATAAACTGAGGGACATAGTTGATTTGGTCTCGTCCGTAAATAATCAGGACGCATCTGTAAGCAAGGAGGACCCAAGAGGGCCAAATTGCATGGAGATGCCGCCACATCCACGAAAGGGTACGAATATAGATGTGATTCAAGGAAGAAGGCCACTATTATTGAGTATAAATGTGTATGTACCTGCGCCCGTGGAGGGTCAAAACAATCTGAAACATTGGGGCATATGTATAAGAAACTGGCGGTGCACGGTGTTACACCAAAATTGGTAAACCCGCGTTGTCAGTTTCAAAATGGAGGGATGCGCCGTATTTATAAAAATACGGCGCATTCCTGTGTTTCCCCTAGCACTGGCGCTAATGAAGCTGCCTAGTGCCAGCGCAGGCACCCTTGCGTTATTCTTCTTGGGTGCTTGCGCTGCAGGGGGGATTGTTTATGTGCAGGAAGAGACACCTTCCTGCACACAAACAATCTTAACAGGCGATATGCTCTATCCATGTGTGCTGCAGAATGCAGCAAACATGGAAAGAGCTAATTACGAGGAGAAATAAAATATTTCTCCTCATATCGGCAGTTTAAGACCAGGTATTTCCCCATACCTTGTAAGTATAGGGCAGCGTCAAAAAGCAATGAGTGTGGCAGCGGAAGGTCCACTGCAACACCCATTGCCTACCTCTTTCACGCTCATTTTTCTATGTGTGCCGCATTCTGCAGCACACATAGAAAGAGGAAAAAGCCTCTTGTGATTGTTTTTGTGTAGGAAGATTTCCCTTCCTGCACAAAAACAATCATCCCTGCAACGCAGGCACCCTTGCACCATGGTGCAAAGGTGTCTGCGTTGGCGCACAGCAGCCCATTCTGCACCTGCGCAAGGGAGAAAAGGACAGGAATACACTGTATCTGATAGATATGGCAAAAACTTATAAATGAGGCCCTATATGTGGTATAACTCGAGGCAAAGTGGGCATACAGTTACGCCCTTTAGGGTTTTTTAGACCATCTAGTCCTATACCCTATGAGTCCCGAACACCAGATGGGGGGAATGACAGACAGAGGGGCCAGGAGAGAAGAAACTACAGTTTTCCCACATCGAATTACTTCACGCCACTTGGGGATCTACAATCAAACAGTTGACATCCAGGCCCTTTTTGTATATAGAACTGCATATTTTACCAACCCCCCAACTCCCCTCCCCGACGTTATATTAAACCCGGTTAACCAATACGCACTGCATTCTCTTCCGATGACGTCATAAATCTGGCTGCCTCTGTTAGAATGAACCACAGTGACCCATTAAGTGCTGATGTAGCTCCAAATTTAGGAGACTCGATCAAAGATAATTTAAGTCCTTCATCAAGCGATTCCCCAAAGGATTTTTTCTTTTATCTCCTGAGCCATTTCATGAGCTCGAACCGAACTCTTAAATGACGATTGGCTATCCCTTGTGAAACAGTTCAATATTACATGCTGCCAGAAGACAAGGACGAGGGAGGATTTTTATATAGATGGTTACTTGCTTTCTTTCACCATGCGGCACCTTCAAATGCAAGCAAAGCCAAAGGTGGCTTGGGTACATTTATTTCTGTCAAGATTACTTCGATCCGAGCAAATAAGGTGTGGCCCTCACCATTTTTCTTTGTTATCCTCCATGCCTTTTGATATTATACTGATAAACTAACATCTTCAATTATAGTATGGGGGCCCAAAAGACGAGCTTGAAGAGTTCTTGGAAGATTTTTATAGGTCGCATTCACGTATAGTTTTTTTTTATTAGGGTAGGGGATTTTAACGTAACAATCCGTAAATTTAGTGACCACCAAGTCTGCGGCTTTGTGGATCAGGGTAACAATGAAATGACACTTTTTTTTACAATCTGGGTACTGTGATTCCATAAATAGATTACTACTGAAATTCGACCTGGAATTCTTAAATGGAATGGGCATGTCGAACATACCAACGTGCACCGGCAGTGCAAATGGGAGTACAATTGATTTTATAGTGGTGTCATCTGAACTGTATCCTATTTTTAGGATTTTTAATATTGTAAGCAATTGCTGTAGTGATCATATACCCTTACTGCCTATCTGATTCTAACGGTGAACTAGCCAGAGGCTAATGGAAATCTCTCAAACTGCGTTTGTTCCGAATGAAAAGGTATTAGATTAAAATTGCATAATGTATCACCAGAGGTTTTCATCTCTAAACTCATTTATACAAAGTTAGATTTCCTGACATGCCTTTCATTGAGTGCAACACCACAAAAAATACATAAAAGTTTTAATAACATTAGTGAATCAGCCCAGGAATTGTTAACTACAAAACCACATAGAGTTGTGACAAAGCCTTTTAGATGGTTTGATTCTGCCTGCACAGCCCCAAACAGTTAATGGCTGCTAATCCTAGATCCCCCTCAGAGGATAAACAAGCTCGCAGCAACTACGAAGACGTTTGAAAGGTTCTTAAGGCCAATATAAGGGAAAAAGCCTGGGAGGACTTTTTTTTTTTACGGAGTTTTATATAGCGCGAACTTGACCCGAAGGTATCGGGTATCAGAGCGCTTTACATAGCATCAGTTGCGGAAGCAGGAAGAATGAGATACTCTAAGAGGATCTGGGAGGTAGTGAACCGACTATTGTTTGCAGACTATTGTGTGTCTAAGATGGAGTCATTAATCCCTGCCAACATCTGGGTTCAACATTATACTGATGTCTTCCACATGGAATAGGAAGATCTAGATCTAAACGTTTTGGGGCGACCTTTAATGACAGATATGAGAGCCCTTAGTGACGCAATAAATGTGGGGGAAGTGGCAGAGACACAATCCAGAAGTACCGCAGGGAAGGCATCAGGGCCCAATGGGGTCCCTGTAGATCTTTATAAATCCAATATACCTCTTTGGGCTCCACTTTTAGCTAATGTAATTAAATCCATCATATTAGACCAACTCGCTGAATCTTGGAATAATGCTATTATCGTACCAATTTTTAAGAAGGACAATAGAAGTCAGCCCATCTGTTACCACCCAATTTCTTTCATAGATTCTAGTGTTAAGATCCTTGTGCTGGCTATTTTGGCATGACTTGAAACATGGCCAGAAGAACACAAGATCGTATCAGAAGTCCAGTTTGGCTTCTGCCACGGGGTTGGTACAATTGAACAATGTCTACATTTGTACCTTGTGGTGGGGAAATACATGTATGCAAAGAAAGGCGGACTCTACTTAGCATTCATGGACCATTCGAGTGCCTTCGACCTGATAAATCAAACTGCACTGTGGGAAATATTGTATTACTTGGGGGTAGAAAAAGATCTGCTAATACTAATGAAACGACTGCACGCTGAAACATCTGTTTCAATTAGATATGCTACTGCAGGCGAGCAAACCTCACCCTTTAGGGCCCTTAGAGGAGTCTGACAGGGATGTATTATGGCACCTTTGCTTTTCCTGTTATACATAACTAGTGTAAGCACATATCTGCTCGAAAAGGGCACTGATATGCCAAAGATGGGCAATCGCTTCACCCCAATACGCTTATGATTCAGTGCTCATCTCGAGAACAGCGAATGGCCTTCAGATTTTCTTAGATTCCTTTTTGTCATTTATGAAGGATTTAGATTTAAAAGTAAACCACTAAATCCTTTGTAATAACAGGTGGGTCAAATAAAACAAAAATTAGGACTCACTGGTTAGAAGGGACAAGGTTGGGCAGAACAAATACTTTTAATTATTTGGGGATTTTTGTTTAATTCCTCCTTGACTTGGTCACCCATGATAAAGTTAAGAAATTAAAGAGAACTAGCTCTGGAGTGGGTGCTCCTAGCGTATGTTTGTTTTCGAAAGGAAACACATTATGTTTATAGTAAGGCCCTCACTCACCAACCTGGTTGGTGACTTGCTTCATCATCGGGCCTCACCCAAGGCACCGAGTGCACCTTGGGTGTGCTACGACGCCTGGATACAGCGGAGCTGGTGATGGAGCAAGGACTCACAAATGAGACTTGCTCGGATGTAATCTCCTCACAATATTAATTTATTAAACTTGTATTGTTTGTACTAACTCTTGCATACACTACATAAGTAGCAAGGAAGCTTGCCTATGTGTTTAAACTAACAAATAACGCTTGTCTATTCTAAAATGGCCGCTAAAGCGCGGGAACTTTACTGCGCATGTCTCAACTATATCACGTGGTATTACGTCTTTCTTTGCTTGGTGGGAAACTCCTGCTTCTGCACAGTGTGCATTAAAATGGCTGCTTGATGTTTTCACATGGTACAGCTTGCTCTCGTGTTATAATTAAATTGTCGTTTCTCTAACGCTATTAATGCGGGATAGAATTTATAAATAAATGGGAATAGAATAGAAAGAGTGGGTATACAGTGAAACATTTTATTTGTGATTTTAATATTTTCTTCTTTGCTTTTATTAGTTCGTAAATTTTGGGCCTGGGGTTTGGTGAACTGAAAACTCGTGTGACAATGATCCTGCGCATGCGCCCTGCATGGCTGCCCAGAAAGAAAAGGATGAAGTCAACCTGGACGTCGTCCAAGGCCATGACCTGATGGCCGACATCGCTGTACCCATGATGTACCAGCCGAAATGCAACAATGTATAAAATATGTCGTGAGACAGGTGGGAAATAAAGCAAATGTAATAAAATTGATGGGCGGTATTTTATAACAATGGGCTTTAAGAAATCGAACCAAATCAATATGGTGTGAGGATCAACCCCCTGTCCCTGTCCAATCAGAAATAGTGGCCCCATATTTTTGCAACATTAATGGGAGGTACATGGGCGTAGAAAGGTATAATAGAATATAGCATTAGTTAATTAACAGGCAGAGGAGCTCAGAGAACTATCACAAGCAGAGGAGAGGCAGAAGTTCCAGACCGACAAGCTGATCGATTGCAGACTGAACCGTGGTCCAGAGAGGTCCTGAGGAGGGGGCGGCGGAGTCCATTAGAAGGAAGGCACGGAGAGTCGAGGAGAAGTCGAGTATCAGAGAGGGGAACGACGCAGGTGTCGTTGGTAGAGAGGTCACCGGTCCTGTCCTGAACCTGAAGGAGGTCTTTGCTCTTCATCCTTCCTGGGTCCCATCTTTTCCAACTCCTTGGCCAAGGGGTTTGGTTCTCGCACTTTAGGTAATTATACTTGCAACCTTTAGTTGTGCTGCTGTTTCTATCTTCTCCTTTCTGAGGGACCATCATTGATCAATAATTATTATTCTATGCTTCATCCTTGATATGCGACTGAGTATCATGTGGTTCTGTATTTACTCTGCTAAAATCTTTAGATAAACATTTTAAAACTTCCTGACTCAGTGGTTATTTCAGGGTTATGTACTGTAATGAATGTCACTCATTTTAAACTTCCCAATTAGCAAAGGATTCATTGGTAAGTCATTACTCTTCAATCAGAAAGGTAAATGGTAGCAGGGATTTTGATAAAGAGTACAACTGACTCCCCAGCATAAGTATTAGCGTAGTATGAATGTATGGGCCCAAGTGAGTATTTGGTGTATGAATGCTGTTTGCTAATATCACGCTGGATCACTGGTATTGTGCCGTGAGAGTGCAGTGAAAAGAAGTGAGTGAATGTTAAAAGGACTATCCTAAGGGTCCCTTGGATAAAAGAAGACTATTTTAATAAATGGGCCCTTGGCAGTAAATAAAAATGAGAGGCGGTTATTTAAGGAGGTCTTAAGGTAACTCCAATATCCAAAACGGTCAACATGTTTCAGCCATGCTCTCTTTAATGGTATGGCTTTCTTCAGGACCTATGTGTAGTGCAAAGTGAGTGGTCTAAAAAAAGTGTCATTCAAAGACCATATATGTGACACACGCGCTATGGTGTGCTATGTGGTAGAGGAGATCTTCCTCTAGTGGCGCTTTCCTGTGGGGAAGGAAAAGACAGACAAACATACAGAGAAACATTTAAAAATACTTAAAAATACTATAGCTGTTGCAGGAGCGGAGTGTCCGTGCTCTTATGCGGGCAAAGGCAAAGTGAGGACGGAGTGTGGCGTAATTAGTTATAATAGACGCCTGGTAATTTATGCGATACCGTGTGGTAATCAAGATGCGTATTACGTGGTGCATCGGAATACTTAAAAACGAAAAGTCAAAGTTCCTTACTCAGACAATTTCCGGAAAGTGCCCCATGAGTTCCATGTGGGGGCCCGACCTGTAGTCACACACTATGTGACAAAAGTTAAGAGAGAAGACAAAAGCGTTTTAAAATTGACCCGCATGCTTGGCTGTTAGAGACTGCCAGCAGCGGGATGGAAAGGCAGTGTTACAGCGTACCCCCCTTAGGATGTTCCCACCTACTTCATCAAGGTCTAGGACCCTTCCCGATACCTGCTGCAGCCGCCATGGAGCTCCGTGGTAGAATGAGGGGAGCTGGGCGGTGGTTTAAATACTCTGCTGGTTTCAACAGGTGTCAGCGAGTTAGGTTAATTGGGAACCGCTGTGACTGGTTAATGGGTTTCAGGTGCTGGTTTCTGCCTCGTCAACCGATGTGTCTGCGGGAGAAATAGACATAGAGAAAAGACACGCCCCTGTGGGAGTGTCGAACGCTTGTGTGTGCAAAATAAATTAAACTAAAATAAAGTTAACTCATAAGGGACCCTAAGGCATGACTAGTATCAGGATGTGTCGTTATTATCAAGTCAAGTGTGCCTTCTTTTATGGCTGAAAAAAGGTCTAAGAATGTTTCGTGATTTTGGGAACATATCGCAAGAGAGAAGAAAGAATGAGTGTACGGGGTACATACACATGAATTCGCACTATTGTGTGAAGAAAGAGTGTTCTTTTTAGGTCAACGGATGGTTATGATATTATGTGTTTATCTGATATGCTGATGTGCAGGTAGGTGGCCTGTTTGGAACGTTGGCAAGACGTTTTGTGAAGGTGCTGTTGTTCAGGTTAAATTCAGGCTATTCCAGGGTATGTTGTCGTTAACCCTGTGACGTTCGTGGAAAGGCGATAAATCCAATGCTGCTCCTTATGTAGTAGGATCCTGTCATTTGAAAGGGTCTGGCTGTCAATATGTTCTATTTCAGTCCATTTTAGGTTGTTGGGGGTGTGGCTTGCTTGGATGAAGTGGTCTGTTAGTTTACTTATGTTCTTTGTACACCGTATGGTGCTGCGGTGTTCCACAATGCGGGTTCGGACTTTGCGGCTAGTCATGCCTACATATCGTAGGCCGCACGTGCAGGTAATCAAATAGATCACATTATTAGAGTTGCAGTTAGTGTGGTGAAGTTGCTGCCACGTTTTTCCTGTCTCCAGATTCAAGGTCTTTGTTGCTTTTGTAAGGTGACAGACACTGCAGTCACCGCAGGGGTAATGACCTTTAATGCCTGGGAGACCCCACGCATTTAGTACAGTGTTGGGTGCTGAAGTGGCCTAGTGGAGACCAAGCGGTCTCGTAGGCTACCCGCTTTTTTGTATGCCAATAATGGTTGTTCCCATTTTATGGTGCCACTGTTGATTATGTGCCAGTTCTTGTTGAGTATCTTGGCTACTTGGTTAGAGGCCACATTGTAGGTGGTGACGCAGGTCAAGCATGTCATGGTGCTGTCCCATGTGGTGTCTTCTAGGAGGGCTTCCCTTTGTTGGTTGCGGGCCCTCTTCTTGGTGTTATTGATTATCTTCTCCGGATACCCACGTGCTCGTAGTTTGTCTGCTAGTTCAGATGATTGCTGTTTGTAGTCACTGGCGAGACTGCAGTTATGGCGTATCCGTAGAAATTGGCCGTATGGCAGGTTTTCTCTGAGGGGCCTCGGGTGAAAGCTACCGAACTGCAGTAAGGAATTCCGTGATGTAGGTTTGTGATATGTGGTAGTCTGTAGTTTGCCTTCTATAGCCTCAATGTTCAGGTCCAGGAAGGCTATCTTGGAATTGCTAGCACAACTGGTAAACCGTAGGAAGGGGTCCCGCTGGTTCAGCCACGTCAGGAAATTGTCGAGGGTGTCGTTCGGCCCTGTCCATATCATGAGGATATCGTCGATATAGTGTCGCCAAAATATGATATTGGTGCTGTATGGGTTGGTAGGTGCCAGGATGTGTTGTTTCTCAAACTGATATACGTAGAGGCCAGCTACACTAGGGGCCAAAACGCTGCCCATAGACGTCCCGTTCGTCTGCAAGTAGAACTCTCTTCGAATTCGAAATAATTTTGTTTAAGTGCTAGGGTGGCGCACTGCAAAATAAATTCCCTCGGTGTCGTGTGCTCCCAGGTGGTTTCAGAGAGCATAGTCCTGAGCACATGTAAGGTATCGTCCTGCAGGAGGCTATTCCAGGGTATGTTGTCGTTAACCCTGTGACATTCGTGGAAAGGCGATAAATCCAATGCTGCTCCTTATGTAGTAGGATCCTGTCATTTGAAAGGGTCTGGCTGTCGATATGTTCTATTACAGTCCATTTTAGGTTGTTGGGGGTGTGACTTGCTTGGATGAAGTGGTCTGTTAGTTTACTTATGTTCTTTTTACACCGTATGGTGCTGCGGTGTTCCACAATGCGGGTTCGGACTTTGCGGCTAGTCATGCCTACATATCGTAGGCCGCACGTGCAGGTTATCAAATAGATCACTTTTTTTTTTTTTTTTAGGCTCTCTTTACTTTATTTATCAGTTTTACATTTATTACATCGTCATTACCAACTCGGCATAAATATAGATACGACTTTACTCAATTTACGACATATTCCTACATTTCAAATGCACATCGGTTCCATCTATCTGCTCACCTTGGATCTAACATTGTTACTGTTTCATCATACCTGAACTCTACAAGTCGCCGTCTCACCAGCACATTAATGAACCACAGCCAGCCTCAATAACATGAAATCTGCGATCACCTTATCTAATGTCCAAGTTGCGAATTCAGAGATCAATATTTCAAAATCAGCCAATGCCAGCAGGCACTATTCCGCTATTTGGTCGTGTGTCAGGTTGCAGTTGGTGCGCCGCTGTGTATCGTGTAAATGGGCCCCAAATATCACGAGGGCGTGATGAACTGGGCAACATGGAAGCATACAGGTCATAATTTATGTTGCAGTGTGTGAGACTGTGTAGCCAATTCTTGCACCTCGGAACGGCTTTTTGTCCCCATTTGAGTGCAATCTCCCTTTTCGCCAGTAGCAACCCCAATGCTGTGAACTTCCGGACCCCCTTTGGAATGTTATTTACATATCCCAATAAAGCTATAGCCGGTGTGGGATCTATGTCAAAACCAACAATGTCCCCAAGGCTATGAAAAACCTCAGTCCAGAACCGACTGATGGTGGGGCAAGTCCAAGCCAGGTGAGCGAAGTCAGCATGCGGGGCCTTGCATTTGAGACAACAGTGGGGCCTGTCTGGGTCTATTTTATGGGACATCTCAGGTGTGATGTAAATGCGGCGTAAAAATTTGAAGTGGATACGCTTGTATCGGCTGTTCAATGACACCTCCTTAGTTTTCATACAGCATGCAGCCCACTGCTCATCTGTTATAGGGTGACCCAGGTCTACCTCTCACGCAGCCCGTATCTTGCTGTCCTGGACAGGGATCGTCTCCACGCAGGCCCTATATAGTTTAGAAACTAAATGTTTCCCCGTGTTGCTTTCTATGGTGAGGGACAGAGGTGGGAATGCGTCCGGTTCAACTGGGAAGCCAGGAATTTTAGCTTTTATGGCTGCCCTCATGCAGGAGAGTACGAATTTGTCCATAAATGAGGCATCTGCAAATTTGTCCCCATCAGAGACTGAGAAGATTTGACCGTCACTGTAAAAGTCTCCAATTTTTGTCACTGCAAACTTAACAAGTGTGCGCTGCACTATCTTCTCTCCAGTTATAGGTATCCAGCGTGGATTTGGAAGCGGTAAGCTTGGGGAATACATAGCTGGGGATCCCAGCAACCTACTCAGCTTTTGCCACACCCAGCTGGTGGTAGAGACCGTTTGAATGTCTAAAGGGTCACGGGGAAAGCCCTGTGGCAATATCGTGCTCAAGGTGTCAGGCAGTACCAAATCCGCTTCAGGCCTTAAGTAGGGGATCCCAGGTGATGCCAGGAAGGGGCATAACTGCATTGCGCAATTAAGTAGTACAACTGAAAGTTTGGGACTCCAAAGCCTCCTCTATGGTACGGCAGGGACATAACCTCCCAGCAGACTCTTGGCCGCCTGCCCCCCCAGGCTAGCCGTATAAGGTGCGTGTTAACTGATTTGAAGAAACGGTTCGGCAGTCAGATAGGGAGATCGTTAAATAGGTATAAGAATTGGGCAAGACCACCATTTTAATCAATGCAATCCTCCCCGCTAAGGAAAGAGGAAGGCGGAGTCATCTTTCCACCTGTTGCTCCAGATTGCTAATCTCCGTTCCATAGTTCAACAATAGAAGTTCGTCCGTATGTAAGTGTATGTTGATCCCTAGATATTTGACCGAATCGGAGCACCAGGTTAAGGGATATTCGCACTCCCATCGGACCGTGGACGAGGTAAGAGGGAATATGACCGATTTATGCCAATTGATACCAAGGCCAGAATAACCGCCAAATCGTATAATCTCTCTAATCAAGGGAGCCAAATTATTTTGAGGGTCCCTTACATACAGTATAACGTCATCTGCGTATAGTGACACCATAGCGGTCCAGTGTTAAATTGGAGCCCCCTATATAGGTGGCGTTCCTGGAAATGTCTGACAAGCGGATCCATTGCCAAAATAAAAGGTAATGGAGACAGGGGGCATCCCTGTCTCGTACCTCGGGAGGGTGTAAAGGAGTGAGAGAGAGTACCGTTTAAGCGTAATCTGGCAGTGGGAGCTGAATATAATAGTGCAGTGAGTCGGATGAATCCAAAAGGCATGCCTAACCTGCGCATAACCGTCCATATAAATGGCCATTCCAGCTAATCGAACGCTTTTTCTGCATCCAGCAGCACTGCTGCTGCCGGTGTAGACGGATTTATGCTGTGCAAGACTGCAAAAAGGGTGCGCAAGTTAAGGGAGGTTGATCTGTGGGGAATAAAACCCGACTGGGCTGGGGAAATTATCTTGTCCAATAATAGGGCCAAGCGTACTGAAATTGTCTTCGCCAGAATTTTATAATCGAAATTCAATAGCGAGAGCGGTCGATACGATCCGCACTGTAAAGGGTCTTTACCAGGGTTAGAATTATCACAGCTTCCCTCAGTGTGGGTGGCAATTGGTTCCGCTCCAGGGATTCTTGATAAACTTCCAGGAGTTTAGGGGCCAATATATCTTTGTATTGCTTATAAAAAAGCACCTGTGAAGCCGTCAAGGCCAGGAGCAGAGGCGCCGTTTAAGGCGTCAATCGCGTACACTATTTCAGCCATAGAGAACGGTTCGGCAAGGAAATCCTACATATATTTGTCCATATATACCATTGCTATTTACGCAAAATATTCATCTCGCTCAGCAGAGGTGTACGTTTGCTTGGAAGTGTAGAGGTCAGTATAGTAACCCAAGAATGCATCCCTGATGTCAGACGTCTCCGTTAAAGGAAGCCCAGACGTGGACCGGAGTGCTGTGATGTACTCTTTAGAATATGGTGGTCTCAGTAATTGCGCTAGCGTGCGACCAGGTCGCTCGCCCTCGCCATATTTACGAGCTGCCGCGTATTTGCTGAGGAAGTGTGTTTCTCTTTCCGCAGCTTCGCGAAACTCTAATAGTAACGCCAACCGGCGTCTTTCATCCTCAGAGGCTTCTGAAGAGCCCACCATAGAGAGTTCCAGAGTGGAGAGCCGCAGTTCTATGTTGGCTGTAGCTTTCCTCAAGTCCCTCAAGACACCCGCGTGTTTTGAAATGACAATGCCCCTAATGTACGCGTTGAAGGCTTCCCATAGAGTCGCCCACGTGTCTACCGACCCCGTATTTATGGCAAAATAGTCCTCAATGGCTTCCCCTACTTCGTTTACAAATAGGTCATCTTGCAACGCTCTACCTGGGAATCGCCACTGTCGCTCCTGCCCCTCCGGTCTAGGGATAAAGAGTTTCAATAGGACCGGGGAGTGATCTGAATAAGTACGTGGGAGTACCACCAGAGAGGTATGCCAAGTCTGTGGGATCGGAGCTAGCAGCCAAAAATCCAATCTGGTCCAGGTGTTGTGTTGAGCTGCGTAGTGGGTGTAACCCGGATTTGTCGGGTGTCGGGCCCTCCAAATATCTATGAGCTGTATGTACCACATATTTCCAACAGTTCCCTGCGAGCACAGGGTTTTAATCTGCCGCCCTTGTGGAACAGTTCAATGTACGGTCTAACAGTAAATTAAAATCTCCACCCAGTATCACACCTCCCGCACTCAGGCGTAGAATTTGGGTGTCTAAACCCTGAAAAAACTCAGGACTATCAACATTTGGGGCATAAACACAAACGAGAGTGACAGAGTGACCCAACAACTTACCCACCACTATAGTGTATCGCCCTTCTTGATCACTGTGGCAGTGCTCTAGGGAAAAGGGGAGCCTTTTGTGAATTAGGATCGCAGTGCCGCGTGCGTAAGTGCTGTAATTGGAAAAATAACGATGCGCCCCCCCAGCTGGATGCAAAACGGGTAGACTCTGACTTTGGTAAGTGAGTCTCCTGCAGATAGGCGATGTCTACATTGTGTCTTTGTAAGTAATGTGTCACGTGTTTACATTTTTTGGGGTTGTTGAGCCCCCTAACATTCCAGGTGAGAAGCGACAAAGCAGAGTGGTTAGTTAAGATTGGAGCAGCTGCCATGTATGTCGTGTAGGAGAAATCGTGAAGACAACCATCTCAACAGTAGACGATTGAAGCGTAATGAGTAGAGCTGGCAAAGAAGAACATCAAACAGATCGAAAAAATACCCTTCCCCCACCCCCACCCAACCTCACGACCCCAAAGCGAGGCAAACACCCATTTAACCAATAACCCCAAGCATCTTGGGAACGCCCTATTTGAAACAACAGGGATAATGACAGATGCATGTAACTTTGAAAATTCAACAGTGTGCTACGCACCTAGGGGGGAAGCAATGCTCCGGTGATGATCAGCAAAATGAAAACAGTGTAAGTTAACTCTAAGCCTGCTGTCTCAAGAATTATGGTAACATAGGCACTGCGCGTGGGCAATACTAATCAGCTTAGTTACAGAGCAAATAACAAAATATATCACATGTCATTCACGAGAGAAGAGTTCTACGCTGGCGACAGATCCACTGTGTGGAGGGGAAGAGTCAGGACCACCGTCTTTCTGCTGCTGGTCGGAAGCTTTGTATGTTTTACAGAAGGCCTGAACGTCTGTGGGGTTGTCGAAAATGCGAAATCTTCCATTGACATCGACCCGCAGTCGTGCCGGGTATAGCATGCCATATCTGAGTCCCAGATTACGCAATGCAGCCTTGACACCTGTGAATTTGCGGCGAGCTTCTTGGACCATCACCGTGAAGTCCGGAAAGAAAGACACCACAGAGCCCTGCCATGTGATTGTACCACGCTCCCTAGCCAGGTGCAAGGCAGTGTCTCTGTCTCTGAAGTTCATTATATGGGCAATGATTGAACGAGGCGGGCACCCGGGGTTGGGGCGCGGACCCAAGGACCGATGCACTCTCTCCACTACGAAGCCAGGGGTGAACACCTCCTTCCCGAAAATGTCCACCAGTAAAGATTCCACAAAGGTGTCCATTCTGCCTGTGTTGGTTGACTCAGGTACCCCAAGAATACGAACGTTGTTGCGACTGCTTCTAGCCTCCAAATCTTCGTTCTTGATGGCAATATCTTTCAAGATTTTTTCCATTCGGTCCAGGCGTTTCGCCGATTGAGCGGAGCCATCTTGAAGATCTGATATGCGGCCTTCGGCTGTGTCGAGCTGCCTATCATGGATGTCAATTTTGGCCCCAAGTGAGTCCAGGCGCTTGTCCAGAGTGTCAAATCTGGTGTCAATCGATTTAAAACCGAACCGGAGCTCCGCCAGTAGGTCTGAGTGTGAGGAGGTAGCCCCCGGCGCCGCCGCGGAGCTCTGCGCACTCTCTGCCATATCAATGCTATTTTCTTGTGCTTTGTCCGAGGCGGCGGGGAAGGATAGAACTCTTTGCTTGGGGTCCTTCCTGCCCATACCTGTGCGCCCGCAGCTAGATGAGTCGTTCATCACCACTCGCCACTGCTACATCTGAAGCGGAGAGGCGCCAACTGCTGTGGTGCCAAGTTAAAAGGACGATCTGAATGCAGCGTGGGATAGGGACCCGCCCGTGTCAGACTCGCAGGGCGGCCTCCCGATGCCGCAACTTGGGCTGTATGGACCAGGTAAACCGAGGATGTGCCAGCCCTCAATCATGCAGGTAGAACATCCACACTGGGGCACCAGTGCCAATGGGGGTAAGTGGAAACGTAGAGGGCGCCCAGGGCAAGCAGGAGTTAGGCTGGTGGGACCCACCACTCCCCGATGAATCGCCCCATTCCAGATTCACTGGAGACGGCCCCCTCCGGAGCAACTGGTTGATGCAGTCTTCCGCCCAGATTCCTACCCGCTTGTACTCACCTGAGGCCTGTGACTCAATTCTGTAGCGTTTACGATTCTCCGAATCGGCAGGGTCTAGGACTGCGCTCGGCACAGCACTCAGGGCATCGCCTCCCCTTCCTGTGATTGTGGGCTTCTGCAAGTCCACCGTGCGTGGTCCCCCCCCAACTCCCACAGCAATCAATCAATCAATCATGTCACTTATAAAGCGCACTACATACCCGCGAGGGTCTCAAGGCGCTGGGGGAAGAGGGGGGGTGGTGCTGCTACTGATCGAAGAGCCAGGTCTTGAGGAGTCTTCTGAAGGCCAGTAGGTCTTGGGTCTGTCGGAGGTTGGTGGGGAGGGTGTTCCAGGTCTTGGCGGCGAGGTGGGAGAAGGATCTGCCGCCGGCGGTCGTTTTCCGGATGCGGGGGACTGTGGCGAGGGCGAGGCAGGTCGAGCGGAGCTGGCGGGTGGGGGTGTAGAAGCTGAGTCGTCTGTTGAGGTAGGCTGGTCCGGAGTTGTGGAGTGCTTTGTGTGCGTGGGTGAGGAGCTTGAAGGTTATCCTCTTGTTGACAGGGAGCCAGTGCAGGTCTCTCAGGTGGGGTGTGATGTGGCTGCGTCGGGGGATGTCGAGGATAAGACGTGCAGAGGCGTTCTGGATGCGTTGCAGCCGTCTCAGGAGCTTAGCCGTCGTTCCTGCGTAGAGGGCGTTTCCGTAGTCCAGCCTGCTGGTGACGAGGGCCTGGGTGACTGTTTTTCTTGTTTCGGTGGGGATCCACTTGAAGATCCTGCGGAGCATTCGGAGGATGTTGAAGCAGGATGAGGAAACGGCGTTGACCTGCTTAGTCATGGAGAGGGTGGGGTCGAGGATGACCCCTAGGTTGCGTACGTGGTCGGTGGGTGGCGGGGCTGTTCCCAGTGATGTTGGCCACCAGGAGTCGTCCCAGGCTGAAGGGTTGGAACCAAGGATGAGGACCTCCATCTTGTCCGAGTTCAGCTTCAGGCGGCTGGTCCTCATCCATTCGGCGACGGCCTTCATTCCTTCGTGGAGGTGGGCTTTGGCGGTGTGAGGGTCTTTGGTGAGGGAGAGGATCAGCTGGGTGTCGTCGGCGTAGGAGATGATGTTGAGGTTGTGCTGTCGGGCGACGTGGGCGAGGGGTGCCATGTAGATGTTGAACAGCGTTGGGCTGAGGGAGGAGCCTTGGGGTACGCCGCAGATGATCTTGGTGGCCTTGGATCGGAAGGGGGCGAGGCGGACGCTTTGTGTTCTGCCGGAAAGGAAGGATGTGGTCCAGTCCAGGGCCTTCTCTTGGATCCCGGCGTCGTGAAGGCGTGTTCGTAGTGTGTGGTGGCAGACCGTGTCGAAGGCGGCTGATAGGTCCAGGAGGATGAGGGCTGCTGTTTCTCCGTTGTCTAGCAGGGTCCTGATGTCATCGGTGGCGGCGATGAGGGCGGTTTCGGTGCTGTGGTTGCTGCGGAAGCCGGACTGGGAAGGGTCCAGGATGTTGTTCTCCTCGAGGTAGCGGGTCAGTTGTTTGTTGACGATTTTCTCGGTGACCTTCGCGGGGAACGGGAGCAGAGAGATGGGTCGGAAGTTCTTGAGGTCCTTGGGGTCTGCCTTGGGTTTCTTGAGTAAGGCGGTGATCTCGGCGTGCTTCCAGCTTTCCGGGAAGGTTGCTGTCTCGAAGGAGATGTTGATTATTTTCCGGAGATGGGGCGCGATGGCTGTACTGGCTTTGTTGAAGATGTGGTGAGGGCATGGGTCTAGCGGTGAACCGGAGTGGATGGTGTTCATGATCTCGCTGGTGTCCTCGTCGTTGATGTTGGTCCAGGAGAGCAGGCGGTTGGTGGTTGTGGGGGCAGTGGTCTCGGTGGTTGCCGGGGCGGTCGTGGTGTTGAAGCTGTCGTGGATGTCGGTGATTTTGCGGTGGAAGAAGGTGGCCAGTGAGTCGCACAGGTCTCGCGACGGCTGGATGTCGTTGGTGTTGGAGCTGGGGTTGGAGAGTTCCTTCACGATGTTGAAGAGCTCTTTGCTGTTGTGTGCGTTGTTGTCTAGGCGGTCTTTGAGTGAGGCCCTTTTGGCGGATCTGATGAGGTGATGGTGACTGCGGGTGGCGCTCTTGTGGGCGGCGTAGCTGTCCGCTGTCCGTTCGTGGAGCCAGATCTTCTCCAGTTTTCGGCATGTTCGTTTGGAGGCCTGGAGGTCTTTGGTGAACCAGGTGGCTTTCTTGCTGGTGTGGCTGTTGGGCGGATTCTTGAGCGGGGCGAGGGTGTTGGCGCAGTCGTCGATCCACTGTCTGAGGTTGCGGGCGGCGGTGTCGGGGTCGGAGGGTTCGGCGGGTGGGCTCAGGGCGAGGGTTGTGGTTAGCTGGTCTTCCGTGACTCTGCTCCAGCAGCGGCGAGGCATTTGTTCGGTGCGGTGGTGCGTGGTGGGCTTCCTGTAGGTGAAGTGGATGCAGTGGTGGTCAGTCCAGTGGGGTTCGGAGGTGTGGTTGAAGGAGACGTGTGGGCTTGCGGAAAAGATGGAGTCGAGCGTGTGGCCGGCGGCGTGGGTGGGTGTAGTCACGAGCTGTCTGAGTCCGAGGGTGTCGATCAGGGTGGTGGAGTTGGTGTCCTTGTTGTTCTCGAGGTGGAAGTTCAGGTCCCCGAGGAGGATGTAGTCGGTGGAGGCGATGGCGTGTGTGCTGACGAAGTCAGCGATGGAATCGCTGAACTGTGGTCGGGGTCCGGGGGTCTGTAGATGAGGGTTCCTCTGAGGGTGGTGTTGGGATCGGTGTGGATCTGGAAGTGCATGTGTTCGGCGGTGCTGAGGGTGTCGTCGGTGTTGGTTGAGACTCTGAGGGTGTTCCTGTGGACGATGGCGATGCCTCCTCCGACTCCGTTGGTGCGGTCCCTGCGGGTGATCTTGTATCCGTCCGGGATGGCAATGGCGATGTCGGGGGCTGAAGCGGGATTCAGCCAGGTCTCCGTCAGGAATGCGGCGTCTGGGGAGGTTGAGTCGAGAAGGTCCCAGAGTTCGATGGCGTGTTTGCGGGCGGAGCGGGTGTTGAGGAGGATGCATCTAAGGTAGTTGGGTTCTTTCCTGGGCGGTGGTTTGGCGGGGAGGGTGCTGGCGAAGCTGCAGTTCCGGCAGGTGAAGGGCCCTTGGGTGCGCTTCGGGGTGGCCTGGTAGCAGGCGTGATCTTTTCCGGGGTTGAGTGCGTGGAGGGTGCTGGCGTCGTATCGGCGTCTGTTGATGTGGCGGGCGCGGGGGATGCCCGGACCAGGGGGTCTGGCGCTGGGCGCGGTCACGGCGCGGACGGGCGCAGACGGGCGCAGACGGGCTTGCCTTCGGCGCGCCAGCGGCGCGCCCGCTGCGCACGTCCGCTGCGCGGCCGCACAGCGGCCGCCATAAATGGGGAGGTGGGAGGGAGGAGCAGGGAATGGGGCAGCGAATGGGCAGTGAGGGGGCGGGGCCGCAGGGGCGCAGCAGCGGGAAACAGGCACAGAAGGGAAAACGAGCACAATCAGGGCATCAAGGGGGCACAGAAAGGAAAAAAAAAGAGCACAATGAGGGGCAGCAAGGGGGCACAGAAAGGAAAAACGAGCACAATCGGGCAGCAAGGGGGCACAGAAAGGAAAAAAACGAGCACAATCAGGGGCAGCAAGGGGGCACAGAAAGGAAAAAACTAGCACAATCAGGGGCAGCAAGGGGGCACAGAAAGGAAAAACGAGCACAATCAGGGGCAGCAAGGGGGCACAGAAAGGAAAAAACGAGCACAATCAGGGGCAGCAAGGGGGGCACAGAAAGGAAAAAACGAGCACAATCAGGGGCAGCAAGGGGGCACAGAAAGGAAAAACGAGCACAATCAGAGGCAGCAGCAGGGCACACAGACGGAGCTGTGTGGTGGGGAGCGACCTACCAGTCAAGGTCAGGGGTCGCTCTCTTCACCACGCAGCGGCCGCCATAAATGGGGAGGTGGGAGGGAGGAGCAGGGAATGGGGCAGCGAATGGGCAGTGAGGGGGCGGGGCCGCAGGGGCGCAGCGGCGGGAAACAGGCACAGAAGGGAAAACGAGCACAATCAGGGCATCAAGGGGGCACAGAAAGGAAAAAAACTAGCACAATGAGGGGCAGCAAGGGGGCACAGAAAGGAAAAACGAGCACAATCAGGGGCAGCAAGGGGGCACAGAAAGGAAAAAAACGAGCACAATCAGGGGCAGCAAGGGGGCACAGAAAGGAAAAACTAGCACAATCAGGGGCAGCAAGGGGGCACAGAAAGGAAAAACGAGCACAATCAGGGGCAGCAAGGGGGGCACAGAAAGGAAAAAACGAGCACAATCAGGGGCAGCAAGGGGGCACAGAAAGGAAAAAAACGAGCACAATCAGGGGCAGCAAGGGGGCACAGAAAGGAAAAAACGAGCACAATCAGGGGCAGCAAGGGGGCACAGAAAGGAAAAACGAGCACAATCAGGGGCAGCAGCAGGGCACACAGACGGAGCTGTGTGGTGGGGGAGCGACCTACCAGTCAAGGTCAGGGGTCGCTCTCTTCACCACGCAGCGGCCGCCATAAATGGGGAGGTGGGAGGGAGGAGCAGGGAATGGGGCAGCGAATGGGCAGTGAGGGGGCGGGGCCGCAGGGCGCAGCGGCGGGAAACAGGCACAGAAGGGAAAACGAGCACAATCAGGGCATCAAGGGGGCACAGAAAGGAAAAAAATGAGCACAATGAGGGGCAGCAAGGGGGCACAGAAAGGAAAAACGAGCACAATCAGGGGCAGCAAGGGGGCACAGAAAGGAAAAAAACGAGCACAATCAGGGGCAGCAAGGGGGCACAGAAAGTAAAAAACTAGCACAATCAGGGGCAGCAAGGGGGCACAGAAAGGAAAAACGAGCACAATCAGGGGCAGCAAGGGGGGCACAGAAAGGAAAAAACGAGCACAATCAGGGGCAGCAAGGGGGCACAGAAAGGAAAAACGAGCACAATCAGGGGCAGCAGCAGGGCACACAGACGGAGCTGTGTGGTGGGGAGCGACCTACCAGTCAAGGTCAGGGGTCGCTCTCTTCACCACGCAGCGGCCGCCATAAATGGGGAGGTGGGAGGGAGGAGCAGGGAATGGGGCAGCGAATGGGCAGTGTGGGGGCGGGGCTGCAGGGGCGCAGGGGCGCAGCGGCGGGAAACAGGCACAGAAGGGAAAACGAGCACAATCAGGGCATCAAGGGGGCACAGAAAGGAAAAAAACGAGCACAATGAGGGGCAGCAAGGGGGCACAGAAAGGAAAAACGAGCACAATCAGGGGCAGCAAGGGGGCACAGAAAGGAAAAACGAGCACAATCAGGGGCAGCAAGGGGGCACAGAAAGGAAAAAACGAGCACAATCAGGGGCAGCAAGGGGGCACAAAAAGGAAAAACGAGCACAATCAGTGGCAGCAAGGGGGGCACAGAAAGGAAAAAACGAGCACAATCAGGGGCAGCAAGGGGGCACAGAAAGGAAAAACGAGCACAATCAGGGGCAGCAAGGGGGCACAGAAAGGAAAAACGAGCACAATCAGGGGCAGCAAGGGGGCACAGAAAGGAAAAACAGAGCACAATCAGAGGCAGCAAGGGGGGCACAGAAAGGAAAAACGAGCACAATCAGGGGCAGCAAGGGGGCACAGAAAGGAAAAAAACGAGCACAATCAGGGGCAGCAAGGGGGCACAGAAAGGAAAAAACTAGCACAATCAGGGGCAGCAAGGGGGCACAGAAAGGAAAAACGAGCACACTCAGGGGCAGCAAGGGGGCACAGAAAGGAAAAAACGAGCACAATCAGGGGCAGCAAGGGGGCACAGAAAGGAAAAAACGAGCACAATCAGGGGCAGCAAGGGGGCACAGAAAGGAAAAAAACGAGCACAATCAGGGGCAGCAAGGGGGCACAGAAAGGAAAAAACTAGCACAATCAGGGGCAGCAAGGGGGCACAGAAAGGAAAAACGAGCACAATCAGGGGCAGCAAGGGGGCACAGAAAGGAAAAAACGAGCACAATCAGGGGCAGCAAGGGGGCACAGAAAGGAAAAACGAGCACAATCAGGGGCAGCAGCAGGGCACACAGACGGAGCTGTGTGGTGGGGGAGCGACCTACCAGTCAAGGTCAGGGGTCGCTCCCTGGCCCACCGAGGACCCTGTCACCCCGGGAGGCCTACGGGAGCATCGGTGCAGAAGTGTGCAGCCCCTGCGCTCACTGGCTGAAGAGGGGTGGCGCGTTGCGACGGCCGCCGGAAGGTGAGGGAGTTAAGCGAAGGGGAGGGGAGAATGCAGCAGACGCACTCACCACAGCCCGAGACCACGGCCGGGTCCAGCGGGAATCGCCGGCGGGTGAACACACAGGCCGCAGTCCGATGTCTCCGGCATACGATGTTGCAGGCCATGATAGGCCCGCCCCCTTCAGTGTCGGAGCTGATTTCACCGTGTTGCCGGCGGTTTTCCAGGGCCGAAGGGTCGCCGCTGCCTCCTCTGCATGTTAGGACGGAGTGCCTGGTTTGTTCCAAACTTTAAATGGCCATTCTCCCCGAGACAGCCGGATCTGTGCTGGTTCACCGCTCGGAGCTTCAGTGCCGCGCGGCCATCTTGGTTTGTGGCGTGGCTCCGCCCCCTTAAATAGATCACATTATTAGAGTTGCAGTTAGTGTGGTGAAGTTGCTGCCATGTTTTTCCTGTCTCCAGATTCAAGGTCTTTGTTGCTTTTGTAAGGTGACAGACACTGCAGTCACTGCAGGGGTAATGACCCTTAATGCCTGGGAGACCCCACGCATTTAGTACAGTGTTGGGTGCTGGAGCTCTGGGTATAGGTGGCCTAGTGGAGACCAAGCGGTCTCGTAGGCTAAACGCTTTTTTGTATGCCAAGAGTGGTCGTTCCCATTTTATGGTGCCACTGTTGATTATGTGCCAGTTCTTGTTGAGTATCTTGGCTACTTGGTTAGAGGCCACATTGTAGGTGGTGACGCAGGTCAAGCGTGTCATGGTGCTGTCCCGTGTGGTGTCTTCTAGGAGGGCTTCCCTTTGTTGGTTGCGGGCCCTCTTCTTGGTGGTGTTGATTATCTTCTCCAGATACCCACGTGCTCGTAGTTTGTCTGCTAGTTCAGATGATTGCTGTTTGTAGTCACTGGTGAGACTGCAGTTACGGCGTATCCGTAGAAATTGGCCGTATGGCAGGTTTTCTCTGAGGGGCTTCGGGTGAAAGCTACCGAACTGCAGTAAGGAATTCCGTGATGTAGGTTTGTGATATGTGGTAGCCTGTAGTTTGCCTTCTATAGCCTCAATGTTCAGGTCCAGGAAGGCTATCTTGGAATTGCTAGCACTAGTGGTAAACCGTAGGAAGGGGTCCCACTGGTTCATCCACGTCAGGAAATTGTCGAGGGTGTCGTTCGGCCCTGTCCATATCATGAGGATATCGTCGCAGTGAAAAGAAGTGAGTGAATGTTAAAAGGACTGTCCTAAGGGTCCCTTGGATAAAAGAAGACTATTTTAATTAATGGGCCCTTGGCAGTAAATAACAAGCATTTGCAATGCATCGGTCTCGCCTTTGGGAGCTTCTATGTTAGTGGACTTATCTATTCCGAATAACAAATGGCTTTTGAGAAAAAAAAAAACATCAGAATAAAATATGTTGTTCTATTTCCTTTTTTAGGAGAAACTACGACTAGATGCCGAAGTGCCAGATATCTCTGCCACGCTAGCACTGCCTGGCTGATGTGAGGGAGAGAACAAAAGCAGACAGGGTTTGGCAGGGACATCGCAGATCAAATATTTTCACTGGTTTTGTTTGAGGACGAGGGGCTTAACTGTGAATAGTGCAGCAGTTGCAGTGGCACCATGTCCCAGAGGCTGGCTGGCATCTTCCGTGCTTGTATTAGGGTTTATTGCCAGTTTGCTAAGCTACTGGTGAGGTTTGAAAACAAATGCTTACATGGAAGACTTCACAGTCAACATGTATCGGCAGGGGCGCGAGAGGAGGGGCTTACACGTGTGAGGGGGAGTTGTAGTAACAAGTGGAAGTTCGCAGGAATCGTGGGAAATTAATGGTCGGGCGAAGTCAGTGAGCGCAAGGGCTGGAGGGTGTGTCAGCAGTTGGAGGAATTCCAGAGTTAGGGAAGTCAAGGTGCGGCAGTATGGGGACGCAAAGGGACGTGGACAGTAAGGGTACGCAAAGGGACGATGACGCATAAGGACGTGGGCAGTGAGGGGACCCATAGGAACGTGGGCAGTGAGGGGGCCCAAAGGAACGGGGGCAGTGAGGGGACCGAGGGGACCCAAAGGAACGGGGGCAGTGAGGGGGCCCAAAGGAACGGGGGCAGTGAGGGGGCCCAAAGGAACGGGGGCAGTGAGGGGGCTCAAAGGAAGGGGGCAGTGAGGGGGCCCAAAGGAACAGGGGCTGTGAGGGGACCCAAAGGAATGGGGGCAGTGAGGGGGCCAAAAGGAACAGGGGCTGTGAGGGGACCCAAAGGAACGGGGGCAGTGAGGGGACCCAAAGGAACGGTGGCAGTGAGAGGCCTCAAAGTAACGGGGGCAATATGATAGGCCTCAAAGTAACGTGGGCAGTGAGAGGCTTCAAAGTAATGGGGGCAATATGAGAGACCTTAAAGTAACGGGGGCAATATGAGAGGCCTCAAAGTAACGGGGGCAATATGAGAGGCCTCACAGGAACGGGGCAGTTAAGGTTTAACAAACTAGGAGGCCAATGGTTTGGGCAGCAGGGAGGTAAGTGATGGAAAGGAGCCTTGAAGGGACTGGTGGAGTAGAGGACGGATGCAGACGATGGAGATGTTGACTATACCCATCCCACGGCCGCAGGTACCCGCCTGGCGCACTACATCTTATGCAGAGCTCCCGCTGCAGCAGCAGGAATCAGCCAGGTTTGTAAGTTGGGCTCTGGGTGCCGCGCTGAATAATGCATGCAGGTGCAGGACTGGGGTTACACGCAGACCCGGGGACGGGAGAGGCGCGGATAAATTATTCAACTGGCAGAGCTCCGACAGAAGGCTGCAACTAACAGCGGTGGTAATGCCCTTCCACTCGTCCCTGGAGCCCCCTCCTTCTCCATCTGAGCTCCTCTGACAGCTTTGCCAGTGCTACGACGGGCACACAAAGCTGGCCTGGGTGCCTAACTCTGGCCGGGCCTCGACCCTTCGCGGTCACAAGTGCATAGACACGGGGGATCTTAAAAGTCCCTTACCTGAAATCAGAGCGAACTTTCATTCACGCTGTTGTACCCACCGGACCACGCAGCTGCGGCCGGCGACCATGGGCACAGGCTGGGTGCAGGACCCAGGCTGAGAGGCGGTACAGCGCGCGGTGGCTGGAGCCTGCTGGTCTCTGGAGGATCGGCCCCAGGGCGCCGACTGCTCTCTTTCAACCTGCGCGCTCCCTCGCGGCCACTCTCTGCCAGCAACAGGCGCGCGCCGTCTGCTCGTAGACGCCTGGGGGCAGCCGTGAATTGGAAAAATGCAACTGTTTTGTCCCACATGCGTACTATGTAAGGCATCGCGCGCATGCGAGACAAAGAGTGCGAATCCATCCACCAATCACACGACAAACAAGCATTGAAAATGCAATAGGACTCGTATTTACGCGAGACCTATTGCATTTTCAACTGAAGTGCGGGCGTGAAAGAAGGCACGGACGGGAGGGGGTCCAAGAAGTTACGGACTATGGGAGGGAACGGGGAGAGGCAGGGGAACAAAACTGTTTTGGAAGTAAAGGGGCCGATAGCCTCGGAAGGAGGAAAATGACGACATGGCCATCAGGAGGTGGGATTAAGTTCCCGAAAAACAATCAAAATGCAGCATTTAGAATTGCGGCCAATCAAAAAGATAGGCGGAAAGTGGGCGGAGCTTCCTTTGCTATACCGTATACAGCATCTCTCGACGAGACAGCGCATGCGCTGCCTAGGCGAGAACTAAAAACGAGAGGCGGATATTTAAGGAGGTCTTAAGGTAACTCCAATATCCTAATCGGTCAACATGTTTCAGCCATGCTCTCTTTAATGGTATGGCTTTCTTCAGGACCTATGTTTAGTGCAAAGTGAGTGGTCTAAAAAAAGTGTCATTCAAAGACCATATATGTGACACACGCGCTATGGTGTGCTATGTGGTAGAGGAGATCTTCCTCTAGTGGCGCTTTCCTGTGGGGAAGGAAAAGACAGAAAAACATACAGAGAAACATTTAAAATACTTAAAAATACTATAGTTGTTGCAGGAGCAGAGTGTCCGTGCTCTTATGCGGGCAAAGGCAAAGTGAGGACGGAGTGTGGCGTAATTAGTTATAATAGACGCCTGGTAATTTATGCAATACCGTGTGGTAATCAAGATGCATATTACGTGGTGCATCGGAATACTTAAAAACGAAAAGTCAAAGTTCCTTACTCAGACAATTTCCGGAAAGTGCCCGATGAGTTCCATGTGGGGGCCTGACCTGTAGTCACACACTATGTGACAAAAGTTAAGAAAGAAGACAAAAGCGTTTTAAAATTTACCCGCATGCTTGGCTGTTAGAGACTGCCAGCAGCGGGATGGAAAGGCAGTGTTACAGCGTACCTCCCTTAGGATGTTCCCACCTACTTCATCAAGGTCTAGGACCCTTACTGATACCTGCTGCAGCCGCCATGGAGCTCCGTGGTAGAATGAGGGGAGCTGGGCGGTGGTTTAAATACTCCGCTGGTTTCAACAGGTGTCAGCGAGTTAGGTTAATTGGGAACCGCTGTGACTGGTTAATGGGTTTCAGGTGCTGGTTTCTGCCTCGTCATCCGATGTGTCTGCGGGAGAAATAGACATAGAGAAAAGACACGCCCCTGTGGGAGTGTCGAACGCTTGTGTGTACAAAATAAATTAAACTAAAATAAAGTTAACTCATAAGGGACCCTAAGGCATGACTAGTATCAGGATGTGTCGTTATTATCAAGTCAAGTGTGCCTTCTTTTATGGCTGAAAAAAGGTCTAAGAATGTTTCGTGATTTTGGGAACATATCGCAAGAGAGAAGAAAGAATGAGTGTACGGGGTATATACACATGAATTCGCACTATCGTGTGAAGAAAGATTGTTCTTTTTAGGTCAACGGATGGTTATGACATTAGGTGTTTATCTGATAGGCTGATATGTAGGTAGGTGGCCTGTTTAGAACGTTGGCAAGACGTTTTGTCAAGGTGCTGTTGTTCAGGTTAAATTCAGGCTATTCCAGGGTATGTTGTCGTTTAACCCTGTGACGTTCGTGGAAAGGCGATAAATCCAATGCTGCTCCTTATGTAGTAGGATCCTGTCATTTGAAAGGGTCTGGCTGTCGATATGTTCTATTACAGTCCAGTTTAGGTCATTGGGGGTGTGGCTTGCTTGAATGAAGTGGTCTGTTAGTTTACTTATGTTCTTTCTACACCGTATGGTGCTGCGGTGTTCCACAATGCGGATTCGGACTTTGCGGCTAGTCATGCCTACATATCGAAGGCCGCACGTGCAGGTAATCAAATAGATCACATTATTAGAGTTGCAGTTAGTGTGGTGAAGTTGCTGCCACGTTTTTCCTGTCTCCAGATTCAAGGTCTTTGTTGCTTTTGTAAGGTGACAGACACTGCAGTCACCGCAGGGGTAATGACCTTTAATGCCTGGGAGACCCCACGCATTTAGTACAGTGTTGGGTGCTGAAGGTCTGGGTATAGGTGGCCTAGTGGAGACCAAGCGGTCTCGTAGGCTACCCGCTTTTTTGTATGCCCAGAGTGGTCGTTCCCATTTTATGGTGCCACTGTTGATTATGTGCCAGTTCTTGTTGAGTATCTTGGCTACTTGGTTAGAGGCCACATTGTAGGTGGTGACTCAGGTCAAGCGTGTCATGGTGCTGTCCCGTGTGGTGTCTTCTAGGAGGGCTTCCCTTTGTTGGTTGCGGGCCCTCTTCTTGGTGGTGTTGATTATCTTCTCCGGATACCCACGTGCTCGTAGTTTGTCTGCTAGTTCAGATGATTGCTGTTTCTAGTCACTGGTGAGACTGCAGTTACGGCGTATCCGTAGAAATTGGCCGTATGGCAGGTTTTCTCTGAGGGGCTTCGGGTGAAAGCTACCGAACTGCAGTAAGGAATTCCGTGATGTAGGTTTGTGATATGTGGTAGTCTGTAGTTTGCCTTCTATAGCCTCAATGTTCAGGTCCAGGAAGGCTATCTTGGAATTGCTAGCACTACTGGTAAACCGTAGGAAGGGGTCCCACTGGTTAGCCACGTCAGGAAATTGTCGAGGGTGTCGTTCGGCCCTGTCCATATCATGAGGATATCGTCGATATAGCGTCGCCAAAATAGGATATTGGTGCTGTATGGGTTGGTAGCTGCCAGGATGTGTTGTTTCTCAAACTGATATACGTAGAGGCCAGCTACGCTAGGGGCGAAAACGCTGCCCATAGACGTCCCGTTCGTCTGCAAGTAGAACTCTCCTTCGAAATAATTTTGTTTAAGTGCTAGGGTGGCGCACTGCAAAATAAATTCCTTCGGTGTCGTGTGCTCCCAGGTGGTTTCAGAGAGCATATTCCTGAGCACATGTAAGGTATCGTCCTGTGGGAGGCTCGTATATAAACTCTGGTATGTATGCTAAATCAAAGAGAACTAGCTCTGGAGTGGGTGCTCCTAGCGTATGTTTGTTTTCAAAAGGAAACACATTATGTTTATAGTAAGGCCCTCACTCACCAACCTGGTTGGTGACTTGCTTCATCATCGGGCCCCACCCAAGGCACCGAGTGCACCTTGGGTGTGCTACAACGCCTGGATACAGCGGAGCTGGTATTGTGCCGTGAGCGTGCAGTGAAAAGAAGTGAGTGAATGTTAAAAGGACTGTCCTAAGAGTCCCTTGGATAAAAGAAGACTATTTTAATTAATGGGCCCTTGGCAGTAAATAACAAGCATTTGCAATGCATCGGTCTCGCCTTTGGGACCTTCTATGTTAGTGGACTTATCTATTCCGAATAACAAATGGCTTTTGAGAAAAAAAAAAACATCAGAAGAAAATATGTTGTTCTATTTCCTTTTTTAGGAGAAACTACAACTAGATGCCGAAGTGCCAGATACCTCTGCCACGCTAGCACTGCCTGGCTGATGTGAGGGAGAGAACAAAAGCAGACAGGGTTTGGCAGGGACATCGCAGATCAAATATTTTCACTGGTTTTGTTTGAGGACGAGGGGCTTAACTGCGAATAGTGCAGCAGTTGCAGTGGCACCATGTCCCAGAGGCTGGCTGGCATTTTCCGTGCTTGTATTAGGGTTTATTGCCAGTTTGCTAAGCTACTGGTGAGGTTTTAAAACAAATGCTTACATGGAAGACTTCACAGTCAACATGTATCGGCAGGGGCGCGAGAGGAGGGGCTGACACGTGTGATGGGGAGTTGTATTAACAAGTGGAAGTTCGCAGGAATCGTGGGAAATTAATGGTCGGGCGAAGTCAGTGAGCGCAAGGGCTGGAGGGGTGTGTCAGCAGTTGGAGGAATTCCAGAGTTAGGGAAGTCAAGGTGCGGCAATATGGGGACGCAAAGGGACATGGACAGTAAGGGTACGCAAAGGGACAATGACGCATAAGGACGTGGGCATTGAGGGGACCCATAGGAACGTGGGCAGTGAGGGGGCCCAAAGGAACGGGGGCAGTGAGGAGACCGAGGGGACCCAAAGGAACGGGGGCAGTGAGGGGGCCCAAAGGAACGGGGGCAGTGAGGGGTCCAAAGGAACAGGGGCAGTGAGGGGGCCCAAAGGAACGGGGGCAGTGAGGGGGCTCAAAGGAAGGGGGCAGTGAGGGGTCCAAAGGAACAGGGGCTGTGAGGGGACCCAAAGGAAGGGGGGCAGTGAGGGGGCTGAAAGGAACAGGGGCTGTGAGGGGACCCAAAGGAACGGGGGCAGTGAGGGGACCCAAAGGAACGGTGGCAGTGAGAGGCCTCAAAGTAACGGGGGCAATATGATAGGCCTCAAAGTAACGTGGGCAGTGAGAGGCTTCAAAGTAACGGGGGCAATATGAGAGACCTTAAAGTAACGGGGGCAATATGAGAGGCCTCAAAGTAATGGGGGCAGTTAAGGTTTGACGAACTAGGAGGCCAAAGGTTTGGGCAGCAGGGAGGTAAGTGATGGAAAGGGGCCTTGAAGGGACTGGTGGAGTAGAGGACGGATGCAGACGTTGGAGATGTTGACTATACCCATCCCACGGCCGCGGGTACCCGCCTGGCGCACTACATCTTATGCAGAGCTCCCGCTGCAGCAGCAGGAATCGGCCAGGTTTGTAAGTTGGGCTCTGGGTGCCGCGCTGAATAATGCATGCAGGTGCAGGACTGGGGTTACACGCAGACCCGGGGATGGGAGAGGCGCAGATAAATTATTCAACTGGCAGAGCTCCGACAGAAGGCTGCAACTAACAGCGGTGGTAATGCCCTTCCACTCGTCCCCAGAGCCCCCTCCTTCTCCATCTGAGCTCCTCTGACAGCTTTGCCAGTGCTACGACGGGCACACAAAGCTGGCCTGGGCGCCTAACTCTGGCCGGGCCTCGACCCTTCGCGGTCACAAGTGCATAGACACGGGGGATCTTAAAAGTCCCTTACCTGAAATCAGAGCGAACTTTCATTCACGCTGTTGTACCCGCCGGACCACGCAGCTGCGGCCGGCGACCATGGGCACAGGCTGGGTGCAGGACCCGGGCTGAGACGCGGTACAGTGCGCGGTGGCTGGAGCCTGCTGGTCTCCGGAGGATCGGCCCCAGGGCGCCCACTGCTCTCTTTCAACCTGCGCGCTCCCTCGCGTGCACTCTCTGCCAGCAACAGGCATGCGCCGTCTGCTCGTAGACGCCTGGGGGCAGCTGTGAATTGGAAAAACGCAACTGTTTTGTCCCGCATGCGTACGATGTAAGGCATTGCGCGCATGCGAGACAAAGAGTGCGAATCCATCCACCAATCACACGACAAACAAGCACTGAAAATGCATTAGGACTCGTATTTACGCGAGACCTATTGCATTTTCAACTGAAGTGCGGGCGTGAAAGAAGGCACAGACGGGAGGGGGTCCAAGAAGTTACGGACTATGGGACGGAACGGGGAGAGGCAGGGGAACAAAACTGTATTGGAAGTAAAGAGGCCGATAGCCTCGGAAGGAGGAAAATGACGACATGGCCGTCAGGAGGCGGGATTAAGTTCCCGAAAAACAATCAAAATGCAGCATTTAGAATTGCGGCCAATCAAAAAGATAGGCGGAAAGTGGGCGGAGCTTCCTTCGCTATACCGTATACAGCATCTCTCGACGAGACAGCGCATGCGCTGCCTAGGCGAGAACTAAAAACGAGAGGCGGATATTTAAGGAGGTCTTAAGGTAACTCCAATATCCTAATCGGTCAACATGTTTCAGCCATGCTCTCTTTAATGGTATGGCTTTCTTCAGGACCTATGTGTAGTGCAAAGTGAGTGGTCTAAAAAAAGTGTCATTCAAAGACCATATATGTGACACATGCGCTATGGTGTGCTATGTGGTAGAGGAGATCTTCCTCTAGTGGCGCTTTCCTGTGGGGAAGTAAAAGACAGAAAAACATACAGAGAAACATTTAAAATACTTAAAAATACTATACTTGTTGCAGGAGCAGAGTGTCCGTGCACTTATGCGGGCAAAGGCAAAGTGAGGACGGAGTGTGGCGTAATTAGTTATAATAGACGCCTGGTAATTTATGCGATACCGTGTGGTAATCAAGATGCGTATTACGTGGTGCATCGGAATACTTAAAAACGAAAAGTCAAATTTCCTTACTCAGACAATTTCTGGAAAGTGCCCCATGAGTTACATGTGGGGGCCCGACCTGTAGTCACACACTATGTGACAAAAGTTAAGAGAGAAGACAAAAGCGTTTTAAAATTTACCCGCATGCTTGGCTGTTAGAGACTGCCAGCAGCGGGATGGAAAGGCAGTGTTACAGCGTACCCCCTTAGGATGTTCCCACCTACTTCATCAAGGTCTAGGACCCTTCCCGATACCTGCTGCAGCCGCCATGGAGCTCCGTGGTAGAATGAGGGGAGCTGGGCGGTGGTTTAAATACTCTGCTGGTTTCAACAGGTGTCAGCGAGTTAGGTTAATTGGGAACCGCTGTGACTGGTTAATGGGTTTCAGGTGCTGGTTTCTGCCTCGTCATCCGATGTGTCTGCGGGAGAAATAGACATAGAGAAAAGACACCACGCCCCTGTGGGAGTGTCGAACGCTTGTGTGTGCAAAATAAATTAAACTAAAATAAAGTTAACTCATAAGGGACCCTAAGGCACGACTAGTATCAGGATGTGTCGTTATTATCAAGTCAAGTGTGCCTTCTTTTATGGCTGAAAAAAGGTCTAAGAATGTTTCGTGATTTTGGGAACATATCGCAAGAGAGAAGAAAGAATGAGTGTACGGGGTACATACACATGAATTCGCACTATCGTGTGAAGAAAGATTGTTCTTTTTAGGTCAACGGATGGTTATGACATTAGGTGTTTATCTGATAGGCTGATATGTAGGTGGGTGGCCTGTTTAGAATGTTGGCAAGACGTTTTGTCAAGGTGCTGTTGTTCAGGTTAAATTCAGGCTATTCCAGGGTATGTTGTCGTTTAACCCTGTGACGTTCGTGGAAAGGTGATAAATCCAATGCTGCTCCTTATGTAGTAGGATCCTGTCATTTGAAAGGGTCTGGCTGTCGATATGTTCTATTACAGTCCAGTTTAGGTCATTGTGGCTTGCTTGAATGAAGTGGTCTGTTAGTTTACTTATGTTCTTTCTACACCGTATGGTGCTGCGGTGTTCCACAATGCGGGTTCGGACTTTGCGGCTAGTCATGCCTACATATCGAAGGCCGCACGTGCAGGTAATCAAATAGATCACATTATTAGAGTTGCAGTTAGTGTGGTGAAGTTGCTGCCACGTTTTTCCTGTCTCCAGATTCAAGGTCTTTGTTGCTTTTGTAAGGTGACAGACACTGCAGTCACCGCAGGGGTAATGATCTTTAATGCCTGGGAGACCCCACGCAATTAGTACAGTGTTGGGTGCTGAAGTTCTGGGTATAGGTGGCCTAGTGGAGACCAAGCGGTCTCGTAGGCTACCCGCTTTTTTGTATGCCAAGAGTGGTCATTCCCATTTTATGGTGCCACTGTTGATTATGTGCCAGTTCTTGTTGAGTATCTTGGCTACTTGGTTAGAGGCCACATTGTAGGTGGTGACGCAGGTCAAGCATGTCATGGTGCTGTCCTGTGTGGTGTCTTCTAGGAGGGCTTCCCTTTGTTGGTTGCGGGCCCTCTTCTTGGTGGTGTTGATTATCTTCTCCGGATACCCACGTGCTCGTAGTTTGTCTGCTAGTTCAGATGATTGCTGTTTGTAGTCACTGGCGAGACTGCAGTTACGGCGTATCCGTAGAAATTGGCCGTATGGCAGGTTTTCTCTGAGGGGCTTCGGGTGAAAGCTACCGAACTGCAGTAAGGAATTCCGTGATGTAGGTTTGTGATATGTGGTAGTCTGTAGTTTGCCTTCTATAGCCTCAATGTTCAGGTCCAGGAAGGCTATCTTGGAATTGCTAGCACTACTGGTAAACCGTAGGAAGGGGTCCCGCTGGTTCAGCCACGTCAGGAAATTGTCGAGGGTGTCGTTCGGCCCTGTCCATATCATGAGGATATCGTCGATGTAGCGTCGCCAAAATAGGATATTGGTGCTGTATGGGTTGGTAGGTGCCAGGATGTGTTGTTTCTCAAACTGATATACGTAGAGGCCAGCTACACTAGGGGCGAAAACGCTGCCCATAGACGTCCCGTTCGTCTGCAAGTAGAACTCTCTTCGAAATAATTTTGTTTAAGTGCTAGGGTGGCGCACTGCAAAATAAATTCCCTCAGTGTCGTGTGCTCCCAGGTGGTTTCACAGAGCATATTCCTGAGCACATGTAAGGTATCGTCCTGCGGGAGGCTCGTATATAAACTCTCGATGTCCAATCCTACTAGGAGTTGGTCAGTAGGGTCAAATTCAGTATGCTTGATAAGGGTCAGGAGATGTTTAGTGTCCTTTATGTAGGTGGAGGACGCTTGGACCATTGGGTTTAAGAAAAAGTCACAAAACCTAGATAGGGGTTCAAGGAGGGAATTAATCCCTGATACTATCGGGCGTCCAGGTGGAGGTCTTGTCTCTTTATGAATTTTTGGGACCGTATAGAAATACGGTACCTTCGTCTTCTTAGCACAGAGGTAATCAGCCTCTTGTTTGGAAATCTGGTTGTTGGTCTCCGCAGTTTCTACCAGAGAGATGATGGTGTCCCTTAAGGTGGTGGTGGGGTCTTCTTTCAGGCGTTTGTAATTCTGAGTATCGCTTAGTAGCCTTCTACATTCAGTAGTGTAGTCTGTCTTGTTCTAGATGACTATCCCTCCACCCTTGTCAGCTGGTTTTATAACAATGAGTGGGTTTTCTTGGAGGTTACGTATGGCCTCTCTTTCTTTGGTAGTCAGATTGTTGAAGGGCTTGGGTGAATCAAGGTTTTCAATTTGATTATAGACTGCCTGCTCGAAGGTGGTGATTTCCACAGGGATGCAGGAAGGCAGTGGGCAAAATGAAGATTTTAGTTTCAGTCCTGTTTCGTTGATTTGTGGATTAGATTCCGTTGGTGGTTGTTTCTCAAAAAACGTCTTTAGTTTCAGCTTATGGAAAAATTCAGCTAATTCCACATGGAGTTGGAATTTGTCGAGGCGTGTGGTTGGTACAAAGGAAAGGCCTTTGTTAAGGACTTCTTCCTCTGTAGAGGACAGAGTATTGTTGGACAGGTTGAAGACCAGTGACTGTGCATTTTGGTTGTTCCTGGTTATCTCGTTCCGCTGTGTCCTGGTAATGGTTCCTTGGTCTTGCTCCTCGTGTGGGTGCCTACTGGTCCCTCGTCGTCCGACCAATGTACCTGTTGATTGTTCTGTCTCCTTCCTCGTGCTGGGCAGCCTCGTCCTAAAAAAGGCGGCCTCTGGTTGGGTTGGAAATAAGCTTGTTATCCAGGGGGGTACAACGGTTTCCATCCAAAGAAGGGATTTTGTGGGGGGTGATTGAACACTGGTGGGCCATAGTTGGGGCCCGGATGTTGGTAGTTGCCCCAGGGTTGTTGCCATTTAGGTGCTCCACCCCTGCCTTTTCGTTTGTATGTGCTGCCAGAGGTGGAGCCGCTTGAGTGTGAGCTGTCATCCCCACTTGTGTCAGAAAATGTGTCTTGCCGGCTCGGAACGGTGTAGTTATCATCCGCATATGGGTACACTTTGTTATATGCAATTCTTTTGAGGTCCTTTTGGAATTTGATGATTTTGGCCTGGGTCAAATATTCCTTATATTCAGCTAGGTCTTTGTTTGATTCATCCAGTTTTTTCTTCAAGGATGTGATAGTCGTCTTGAAATGGCTCTCAGTGGTCTGGATGTCTATGATCATTGCATCGGAGAGGCGCTTCGTGGTTTTAATGATGAGCACCGACCAGTCCCTGATGCAGTGCCATGCAATTTGTGCCCAGTCCAGTGCTAAAGTGCAAGGGCTCCCTGTGTAAATTGTTTTTGCGATTGGTTATCCATGATTGGCATATTTTATTTACTGGCAAGTCCCTAGTAAAGTGCAGTGTGTGTGTCCTGGGCCTCTAACTCAAATGCTACTAGTGGGCCTGAAGCACTGATTGTGCCATCCACATGAGTAGCCCTGCAAACATGTTTCAGACCTGCCTATACAGTGTCTGTGAGTGCAGTTTTAAACTGCCATGTCGACCTGGCAAGAGCACCCACTTGCCAGGCCCAAACCTTCCCTTTTTCTACATGTAAGGCAACCCATACAGTAGGCAAGAGGGAGCCCCATGGGCAGGGTGCAGTGTATTTAAAAGGTAGGACATGTACTGGTGTGTTTTACATGTCCTGATAGTGAAATACTGCTAATTTCGTTTTTTCACTATTGCAAGGACAATCTCTCCAAAGGGTTTCATTGGAGCTTTCTTCTAACCTCTTACAAGTGTGTTTAACTTTCAGATGGGAAGAGATTGAGATTTGGAGTTTAGGCCCCTGAACTGTGCGCTTGAAAATGCCACTGACCCCTGAATAGGACTGTGCCTGTCCTCACACAAAGCTGTCTCTGCCCCCCCCCCCAGTAGTGTGTCTGGGGCCAGGTCAGTGAAAGGTAGGCACTTGTGCACTACAAAGCCTTTCCTTTGAAGTTTGCCTACTTCAAAGGCAGAAACTGGTATAAGTTCTGGAGCTGTGACATCATAACTTCCGAACACTTCTGAACTAAGAGGAGATTCTGCCAAGAAGAAGAGCGGAAGAAGCTGTAGGAGGGGAACTGCCATTCTGCTTGTTGCCGTGTTGTGCTGGCCTACTGATTGCTGCTTCTGTCTTGGGCAGTGAAAGGACTGGACTTTTGCTTTCTGTATCCTGCTTGCCAAGGTTCTTCAAGGGCTTGTGTGTGCATGGCTCCTGTTAAGAAGTCACAGGGCCATTAAACTTTTCACCTGCGGCCCCCTGAACTCCTCTGCTGAGAGGTCTGATCTGCCAAGTGGTGCCAATCCTAGTTCTGGGCCCTTGGAGGCGGCTTTGCTGCAAAGAAGAGAAGAAAATCCACGCATCACCCTTCAGCGCCTGTTTTTCCTGATGCAGCACCGCTGTGCAGTTGAAAAATCAATGCATCCAGTATGGACGAAAATTCAATGCATCGCCTGCTGTGTGGCTGAAAGATCGCTGAAGCTCGAAGCCTGAGCAACGTGTCTCCTACGTCCGAGACAACCCACTCTGACTTTGATGCAGGCCAAGCTGTGCGGCTGAAAAAATGGCCGCATCACCTGCCACGTGGCTGGAAAATCGGCACAGCACCTGTTTCGTTGCCGCTGCAGTGACCCAGCATTTCCGTATTTTCGCCGCATCTCACCTGTGCGGCAAGTTCTCCATCGACATTGCCCAGCAGTAAGGAACCGAGGCAGTGTGTCCTGAAACCGACGCATCACCTCCCCTCACAGTAAGGAACCGACACATCACCTCCCCTGACAATAAGGATCTGACTCATCACCTCCCCTGTGCTGCAGTAAGGAACTGACGCATCACCTCCCCTGGCAGTAAGGAACCGATGCTTCACCTTCCCTGGTAGTAAGGAACTGACGCATAGCTTTGCTTTTCCAGCACCTCACCTCCCCTGCGCCTGTTTTTGTCTTTGAATTATCAGTAAACAGCAGGTCACAGTTTTTATATACGAAAAAGTATCCAAGTAAAGGTCATACTCCCTAGTAGTAAAAACCATAGTAATACAGAGCAACAGATTTCCCAGAAGATGCTAAAACCAAATAATGACTCCAAGATAATTCCATCTCAAGTAGGGAGTTAAAACAAGAAAGCACAGACATACACATTACAATAGTTTTAGGCTAGTACATTTGCGGCATTATAAGAGCATCCCACACCTCTTGTCACTCTGGGATGATCATTGCGATGGAACACATAGGCACAATTCAGGTGCTCAACATCCCACTAACATTTGACCTTTGCTCTCAAGACGCTTAGTGCACCTTAACCATAGTGCCATTAGATACTTAGCCATACCAAGCACAAGTGATCTATTTGGATTGGTTCTCAGGATTCTTAGGGGTATATTCACAAGAACGTGTGATAACTACCGCAAGAGTCACGTAACGCAACTTTCAATATCGCAGCCTATCTAGGGAAAATAACCCCGTGTCAACGTGGAATTCACAACAAGGCGGTAGCATGCAATAGTCACCAGATAACGCGTCAAATGTCAGCGTGAAAATCAATGCCACGCCGAAAAAATGCGAAACGCGAGAAATCATGCGATGAGGCCAATCGCGGTACAGAAATCAGCGAACACCAGCCACAGGCCTGCAAATCCCACGCGTTCGGCGGGAAAAAGCACCATAAAAGAAATAAGAAAAAAAGTCCAAAAACAATTCAAACTGCGTAGCAATATGGATGCACCCGGACCGAGTGCAGAGGACAGGCCGAACACCACAAGCCCCACGGAGGACCAGCCAGGAACCCGCATTCGGGGAAGGACAAGAGGAAGACCGGGTTCAGTCCGCAGGAAGACCGGATCATCGTCACGGAGGTGACCGAACATCATCAACAACTGTTCGGCACCTTCACTGCGGCACTGGCAACCCAAACCGAAATATGGCAGGCCATCGTCACCAACGTCAATGCAGTCGGAGTGTCGAGGAGGTCAAGAGGCGCTGGCATGATCTGAAAATGCAGACCAAACATAAGCTCGCCGCCAACAGGGAGGCAGCAACGGCGACTGGAGGTGGGAGTCCTGCGACACAGGAGGAGCTGGATGAGCTGGAGCAAATGGTGGCCACAGTCAGCAGTGAGGAGACGGTGGCAGGATTGGGGGGCCTGGACACAGCACGATACGACCTGACCCAACAGCAACAGGGTGAGTAACGACTAGGGACGGAGGGGATGGGGGGAGATGGGCACAATGGCACACATGCACAATTACGTGTAGCACACAGCACACCCACAATGACCGTGGAACATGTCCCTGATTGCCTTGGCACACTGCAGCACACATAGAAACGCCAAGTAGGCCCCCATCCACAATGTGCACAGAGGGGCCCCCCCCTATCACCAATATCACAACCGACCCGTGCACATGTGCTGAATCCAGCAAAGCAGCGGCTCTGTGACCCACACTGACTATGCAAGTAACACTGCATGTCCGATAGCATGGCAGCAGCCCAAAAAAAATGACATGGCCCACGAATCGACATGGAGGTAGCCCAGTGCGGATCACATCCGTAAAGGAGCAGATCACACTCCGACATGTCCACGTGCACCCACAACCCATGCCGTACAATACACGCAGCAGACGAACAATGCACCAGGCCACAAAATCTGTCCGAGAGCACATATGACCCAAGTCAAAAGCAAATCAGGCCCCGAAAAGCACACAATTCAAAGGCACCCCGCCTCAAAGGGAGAAGGCTACACGAAATCAGAGCTGCAGGGGCAACTCCCCCACAATGCAGCACACACACATAGCAATAACAGGACATCCGCAATGACGGCAATGTGGTACAATGTGCAACACCAGCACCACAGGACAGAGCTCACAACAGGTTCCGCTTGTGCGTAGTAACTGTCCCCTCACATCTGGCATTGCCTGACACCGTGTGATGATAATGAACGGGTACTACCACAAATCCGTCATGTATTCGGAAAACACACTGACTGCCATCAAATAGCCAGCTCCCCCAAAACAGTCACAATGTACATTGACATGCAGTCTGAATGTAAACATCTGCAAATCGACAACATACATGTGAAACTCTGTTAACCTGCATCTCCCCTTAACATTTCAGAGGGACAATCAACACTTACTGCAGAGCAGACCACAAACCCCATCATTGATGATGTAGAGGACAACCTGCACATATGTCAAGATACCCTCCAACGGATACTGGACAGCCTCCGCACCCCACCCCCAGGAGCAGGGCAGGCCAGCTGCCTCGAGGTGACCCCACCACCTGCACAGACCACACAGCAGGAAACACACACCACCACGGCTGTCTCCCAGGACCCCCCGACCAATACATGGAATTCCAACGGCGTGTGTTCGGTTGCCAGGTGGAGTTGGCTCATCAGCTGCGTGTGGGTTTCGAGCTCGTGGCAGCCAAACTCAATGCCATACGTGGGTGTCTGAGTCCCATCAGGGACTACGTACAGTCCCTATCGGACACCCCCTGTACGCAGCATGCTCCACCACAGACCTTGGCTGACCTTGCTGGTGCCATGAATCGAATACAAGAACTGTCTGGTCAGACAGGCACCAGCCATGACAGCACAGAGTTGGCACAGATGCGGAGGTCAATGGAAACCATTGAGCAGATGCAGGCTGGAAGTATGTCTGCCACGGCTGGAAACCAGCGAGTAGTGGCTGGGAACTTAAATGCCCTGCAGTACTTCATCTTGTCATTGCTGCCACTGAGCCGTTCCCAGATGACTGCAGCGGGAACATCGACACACACAGCTCCGACCCCTGATGTGTCTGTGGCACACTGTGATGCTTCCCCATCACCTACGCAGTCTGATGTGTCAGGGGCACACAGCGATGCAGCCATCACCCCGCTACACACACCGGACACAGAACCCGTATCAGGGGAGTGAGAAGGGGATGGGAACTACTGTGTGAGGAAGGAGGCAGTAGCATCCATCACCGCCATATGGCCTGTCCCTGCCTGGTTATGACCTATGCATCATGCCCTGGGAAATACCTCCTACTGACCTCCGGAACACTCTGCGACATTCACCCGGACCCCGACACGGACTGCCATTTCTTCACCGCTGGCCAATTACACAGCAATCCTGCTGCGGACTGCACGCTCCCTCTTCCTAATCACTGTGCAATCCCCAAAGGACTCTGGTTGGCCCACCACTGGGCTTCCATGTGATGTGTGCTTGGATGGCCATGTACAGCTCCAGCTCCGTCAATCACCTGAATGCGAATAAAACATTCTAAATCACACAGATGTGTAATCACTATGTTCACTCACGTATGGAAGTATGGCCGGATGTAGGGACAATGATTGCACATGAAGGTACACCCTGGTAACTGACATATATGCGCATGTCTAACCCTGAGACACATGGCCATTTGGATAACTGTGATGGTGAGTACTAGCTGTGTCCCCATTGCACATCAACAACAATCTCAGAACCCCCCAACGTAGGCACACGTCCATGTGTTGAATAGGGCTTTGTGTAGGAGTGACCGAAACGGTGGCAGGCCAGGAGTGGTGTCCTACACCACGTGTGACAACAGAACTTCACGTCGCATACCTACTTAAACACATCTGTGTGGACACATTCTGTTGTGATGTATGACATTGCTCCACATGGTCAGAGGTTGGACACCATACACACATAGCTGAAGTCATGTAAGTGCACAAGTCGTCCAGCACCTATTCAATGGCCACAACAGGCAGGGACATGCTTAAGACACTTACACGCAGCATGGGTACATGTCGAGGTCCAGAAAATGTTGGGGCTGAAATGGACAACATTCATCACGGATGGCAATGCTCACAGCCCACCATGCCTTGCTGGATGAGTCATGTGTTGTTTGGCGTCTGCCCATTGCCCCGTGTGAGGGGGCACGACTCACTGCACGTGGGATCTGCATGGTGCTCTGCCTCCGGAGTGCGCCGATTGTCTGCTCTGCTGACAGTGATCAGGTGTGAGGGTCCGACAGGTTCACATGTCGTGCTACATTGCCATGTGTGTGCTCTCCCCCAACAGTGTGTCCGAATTGGCAACATTGCCAAACGACGCTGTGTTGCTCCGACCATGGACCTGCGTCACCTTACACAGGTGTGTGTACACACGCGTTATTCCACACACATGCATCCAGAGCCCGAGCGAAGGCAGACGTGTCCTCTGTTGTGGTGGGATATGTGAGCAATCCCCACGATGCAACAAGTTGTTGGGCCATGTGCTGTGGGTGGCAATCGGATGTGGCTGTGTTCCAATAGTACGTCGTTGTCATGTTCAAGGAACACCAGGGTGAGCCAATCCATTAGGTGGTCCGGGCAGGTGTGCTCAGCCCATGCCGTCTCACCAATCCGCAACACAGCCCAATACGGGAGCGCCTCGATGTGGTCACTGCACACGAGAAATTGTGCAATCTCCCATGCACAACTACCAATACATACGGAGTATGTCAAGGCATCCCATGCACATCTGTCTCACTCCTGCTCGTGATCCAACAGGGGGCGCATACACAAGTCATAGTCCAATTCATCAACATTTGTGTTGGATAGGCAGACATTCATGGGACACTCGAATGTGCATGTTCGGCAGTGGAACCAGGGCTGGATGCAGGTGACGTGGGCAATGCGGAAGCTGAGCCTGTAACTGATCCACAGCACTGCCAGTGTCAGTGCGCCCAGTAAATGCCCAGTAAATGCAGCATACGTGCACGGTACTGTTCCACGTGACGGGGGTTGTGCATGTGCCTGGTATGGCCTGCCATTGCGTTGGTGCGTCTCTTGAACCGGCACTCTTCTGAACTGCGGCAGTTGTGTGGAGGATATGCCACAGCTCTGAGCAATGATTCGAATGTGTGTGCAACGTTGTGGGTAATGGGTTGCTGTTTCCGTGAGTGTCAAGGGCATCCCATGCGGGGGTACCACAGGCAGGGGCTTCTGTGTGTGGGCTGTGGATAAGTCGGATGGTTCATTTGCGGAATGCGTGGTGTGGGAATCGTCCCCATCTGCCATTGCATCTCTATCAGGGTGTTCCAGGCTCGTTCTGGACCAAGGTCAGAGGTGCAGGTGTCCTCCCACCTTCTGCATTGGGACAATGGTGCTTTCATCCCTGATGTTTGTCTGACTACTACTTGCGTTTTTGGAATGTGATGTGGCTTTGGCGCTGTGATTGGGACACGGCCTTGGGCTCATGGCGTTCGGATGGCGATGCACACACACATGTTGGCATGTGGAGCCAGGTGCCCGAGCGGCCTTGCGCTGCTTGTGCTATCTCACTCCGTCTCTCTCCCTCGCTCTCTCCCTCTCTTACCTTTGTTGGGCGCATGGCACACCTTCTTCTCTTGGATTTGGTCTTCCAGGCTGTGTGCTATGGATTGTCCAGTGAGGAGCCGCTAGGACTCATCCTAAGGGTTGTTTCTGCTTTTGTTTGTATGGTGTTTTGTGTTGGTGATTGCATTGCTGTATGACTGATTCTCCATTTTCTGGCCACGCATGTATGTTTATTTTCCTGCTTGTGCGACATCAGGCAAAATGTTTGTTCTGGGATTCGTGGTGTTGGTGTGCAGTTTCTTAGTCCGGGGTTGGGGGTGGTCCCGGGGGGGTGTTGCGGGCCTGGGTGTGGTTTCGGTGGGTGTTGTGGCCCTCTTGGGTGTCCAGGCCGCATGATGGGTGGCTCCATGGCATCTGTTGCCCTTCCGATGTAGCCCTGGGCTGTGCTCCCTTTTGTGGTGCAGGCTGTGGTCAAACTTTACACCAGGTCAGAGCAGGTGTAGATTTCCTGGTGCTAACGCGCCTTATCGCCTGTTTTGTGTTCTTATCGCCGATGTGGCTGGTCGTTGTGAATGTTGAGGTGTGATGTTGTCTCGACTTTTGGCACGGGAACGCCTTCTCTGCATCTCATTAGCGATATTTGGGGGGGTCCTCTGTGGCGATGTTTTTTGCGGCTGCTATCTCGGGTATACTGGTGCTGTGGGCTGTTAACTCCAGGTTGTGAATGGGGAGGTAAATTTATCACGACTTTGGCTGCGATAAAGTGCCGTTAATTCAGCAATAGCTCCTTGTGAATATGCCCCTTAGAGCGTCTAAATACCTCCTGCTACACATATTCTTACAGAGGGGTACAAGCCACTTAACTTGAAGGTTATGATAGCAAGGACAAAAAAAATAACATATATGTTCCAGGGATTCTGTACCCCATGGAATACTGGGTACTGGTCGGCAACCTCACCTTTTTCCTGACAGTTGGAACTAAACGCTTTAATGGGTAAGAGGCCGTACCTAAATTGAAGGTACAACTTACATGCTAGGGCTGGAACAATTTCATCAATGGCCACCTCATAGCGCACATGGGGGCATATTCTCAAGAACGTGTGATAACCACCACAAGTGTAGCTTAACGCAACCCTTCACATCGCAGTCTATCGCGGGAAAACAACTCCGTGTCAGTGTGGTATTCACAACACGGCAGTACCATGCGACAGTCACAAGACAACGCGTCAAATGAACTCATTACAAACAACGCAACGCCGCAAAAACGCGAAACCCCAATGCAAAAATAGTAGCGATGACGCCAATCGCGATACAAAAATCTACGATGACCGGCCACAGGCCTGCAATTCCCATGCGTCATGCGGGAAGAATGCACTATAAAAGTAGAAAAAAATCATACCAACAAAAGCCAAACAACAGCGAAGCACAATGGAGACATCCGGAGCAAGTACAGAGGACAACCAGAACCCCACAAGCCCCCCAGAGGAACAGCCAGGGACCTCGGGGTCAGGGAAGGGCAAGGACAAGAAGAGGAGGAAGAAGCGGTTCAGTCCGCAGGAAAACCGGATCCTGATAACGGAGGTGATAGAACACCATCAAACACTGTTCGTCACCTCCACTGTGTCACTGGCAACTAAAAATGGAATATGGCAGACCATTGTGGACAAGGTGAATGCAGTCGGAGTGCTGAAGAGGACAATGGACGAGGTCAAGAGGTGCTGGAATGATGTGAAGCGCAAAACCAAGCTGAAACTTGCAAACAACCGGAAGGCAGCAATGCAGACTGGAGGTGGGAGTCCAGCGCCACAGGAGGAGCTGGACGAGATGGAGGAAATGGTGTCCACAGTCATCAGTGGGGAGACGGTGGCAGGAGTTGGGGGACCGGACACTGCTCAACATGACCGGACACAACAGCAACAGGGTGAGTAACCACCAGGGACTGGGGGGACGGGGGAGATGGGCACAATGGCACACATACACAATTAAGCATAGCACATCTGCGGACAAACCATGCCCCAGACCCACAACTCCCACCAAGAGACCAATGCACACAGGTATGCAACATCTCAGCACTGCATAAGCACAGAACCCAGAAGCACACCACATGAAAGGGATAAGGGCAGCTGAATCAGAGCTGCAGGGGCGACTCCCCCAAAATGCGGCACACACACATTACATGCAGAGCACATCAACATTGACAACGATGTGGTACAAACCGCAACACGTCCACAACAGAACAGAGGACACAACTGGTGCCGCATGTGCGTAGAAACTGGCCAATCACATTTGGCACTGCAGGGAAACGTGAGTTGACAATGTACAAGTACAAACACACATCCGTGATGTAGTCGGAATGTCCACTGTCCCACATCAAATAGGCAGCTCCCCCAAACAGTCACAATGTACACTGTCATGCAGTCTGAATGTAAACATGTACAATGCGTCAACATACATGTGAACACGATGTTAAACTGCATCTCCCCATCACATTGCAGGAGGAAATCCAACACCTCCTGCAGAGCAGTCTGAACCTCTCTTCTCTGATGGCGAAGAGGACCACCACACCTTCGACTCTGACGCCCTCCAACTGCTTGTGGAGAGCCTCCGCAACCCACTTCCAGGATCAGGGCAGCCCAGCTGCCACGAGGAGAACCCAGCCCCTGCACAGCACACACAGCAGGCAGCACCCACCACCACGGCTGCCCCCAGGACCCCCACGACAAACACATGGCCTTACAATGCCGTGTGTTGGGGTGCCAGGAGAAGCTGGCTGAACAGGTGCAGGTGGGGTTCGACCGCATGGCAGCTAAACTAGATGCCATACGTGGGTGTCTAAGTCCCATCAGGGACCACTCACAGTCCATAACGGACACCCAGAGTCCGCTCCATGCTCTCCAACGGACCATGGCTGACATCGCTAGAATCCTGACTCTGCGACAAGAATGACTGTCTAGTCAGAGTGCCTCCAGCAATCTCGCCAGGGAGTTGGGACACATGCGGAGGATCATGGAGAACATGGAGCGGACGCAGGCGGAAAGAGCGGCTGCCACGGCTGCACACCAGCGAGAGGTAGCTGGGTCCCTCAATGCCCTGAAGACCCTCCTCATGGCATTACTGCCACAAGGCCTGGCGCTGATGCATGCTGCTGCTACCAAATCATACACATCTGCGGCCCCTGATGTGTCAGTGCCACACAGTGCTGGAGACAGAACACCACCAGCCACATGTGAGGCACATGCAACAGCAGAGGACGAAGATGCGGATGATTCTGCCATCGTGGTCAGGAGGACGCAGTAGCATTCATCTCCGCCATGTGGCCTGTTTCTGCTTGGTTCTGCCCTCTGCATCATCACCTTCCACTGTCCCCTGATGCACTCTGCGACACTCTCCTCGGACCTCGACATGGACTGCCATATCCTGTTTGGTCACCAATGACACAGCTATCAGATGGCGGACTGAAGTCCTCCTTCCTGATGTACCTGTCATTCCCTGAAGGACTCTGGCTGGCGCTCCACGGGCCGACAATGTGAAGTGGGGTTGGCAATGCCCTGTACTGCTCCAGATGCAACACTCCCTTGAATGTGCAATAAACATTCTTATTCACACAGATGTGTCATGTCTATGATCTTTCAAGTGTGGAAGTATGGATGAATGTAGGGTCAGTGATTCCCCCTTACGTCCATGTTGCCCAAGTTGTGGGACTTTTGTCACAGGGTGACACATTGCCCATTGCGGTCCGGGTGGCGCCGACACTACAACAGAGACACATCCAGTTGTCACTTCCTTGTTCAGCCCAGGACGGAACTGCGCCCAGAGCCCCCGGGTCATTGTTCACACTTTTACGCTGGACTGGCATTCGCCAGGACAGCCCACTCCAATTACGCACACAGGGGGGGACAAAAACACTACAATGCCCAGGTCTTCACTGTAGGGATCTGCTGCTCACAGGTCTAGTTGCCAGCATGCCACAGTCACTCCCTCACGGCTGGTGTACACCCACACCACACCTATCCAGCACAGGTGTCACAGGACATGTGACCCTGCCAATAAAAAGGGCCTGGCGCACGTTCTGGACACCATTTCCACTCTCTCTGACTGGGTGTCTCGGTGTAGTTCTCATGTATGCATGAGGGCCTAGGGCCCTGCCACCTCACATTGCCCAGTGCCGGGGGTGACATGATGACGGCCGCACGACGGGACTCAATCATTAAGGGTCCATGGCTAGCGGTGCACAGACTTGGTGGCACTGGATACACTGCGGCAGGCACAGGCACACCGCCACGGGATGGTGTCTTGCAGTGCAGTGAGATAGGGGCACCTAAAGTGCTGAGCGGGTCTGCAGCCTGTGATGATGCGCCGTCCTGGCTGTCCGGACTGGCAAGGATTAGTGTGAGCCCTGCTGGACCGCAGTGTAGGCCTGAGCCAGCTGGCAGGGCGGGCCTCCCGCCACGTGGCGTTGCCTCGTGGTTCACAGAGTTAGTGGCACCTCAAGCGCTGTGCGGGTGTGCAGCCTGCGATGATGCCGTGTGCACTGATGTGGTCTCTGCCATTGCGAAATCAAGATCCAGAATCATGTGTGTGACCTGGTGGTCCGCGGTGCGGGGCTGCATGATGTGGAGGGTGCCATGGTCGCGGGCACCGGGCTTGGAGATCCCTCTGGAACGTGGTGGGCCCTCTTGGAGACTCGCCGGTGGCGGAAGGTGAGCAGTGAGGCCTGGTTGCGCAGGGGCTGGCAATAACCGCTGGGTGGCAGGAGGGGCTGGGGTGCAGCAGCCTGTGTGCGCAGGGGCGGGCAACCGATGATGGCGTGTGCAACTGTATGGACTCTGCCATTCATGTCTCTGGAAACTGTTTCAGATGAGGGACCTGGGGGACTGCTGTGAATACCGGCACGTGGTTGGAGACACACCGGTGGCAGCAGGTGAGCAGTGAGGCCTAGGTCTGCAGTGTCGGCACTCTCTCACCCTCTCTTTCTCTCACCCTCTCTCTTTCTCTCTCCCTCTCTTTCTCTCTCCCTCTCTCCCTCTCTCTCCCTCTCTCTTTCTCTCTCCCTCTCTCTTTCTCTCTCCCTCTCTTTCTCTCCCTCTCTCTTTCGCTCTCTCTCTCTCTCTGTACTTTGATGGGCGCATGGCACACCTCCTGATCCAGATTTCGGTTTTGCAGGCTGTGACTTACAGAATGTCCTGAGACGACCCGCCATGCCTCTTCAGATTTGTTTTTTTTGGTTTCTTCTGTAATAAACGTATTGTTTGGATATTATGATATGGATGTATGAGTTCCCTTTTTCTGACCACACATGTATGTTGGGTGTTGTGATTGTGCGACTTCAGGCAATTTGTTTGGTTCATGACTACGTGGAGTTGAGTTGCAATATCTTTGTCCGAAGGGGGGTGTGTGTGGGGGGTGCCCGGGGTAGGGTCCTGGGGGGTGGGGGTGGGGGTGGTGGGGTCCCGGGGGTGGCGGCGGTGGGTGTTGTTGACCTATTGGGGCTCCGGGCTGCATGATCGGTAGCTCCAGGGCATCTGTTGTTCTTCATGTGTGGCTATGGGCTGTGCTCCCTTGTCTGGTGCCGGTTGTCATCCGACTTTACACCAGGTAAGAGCAGGTGTTAATTTCCTGCTGCTAACGCGCCTTATCGCATGTTTTGTGATCTTATCGCCGATCTGGCTGGTCGTTGAGAATGTTGTGGAGTGGTGTTGTCGCGGCTTTTTGCACGGGAACGCCTACTCTGCATATCATTAGCATTAGTTGCCGGGGTCATCTGTGGCGATGTTTTTTGCGACTGCTATCGCAGGTAAATTGGTGTTATGGGCTGTTAGCACCAGCTTGGGAATGGGGCGATAATTTTATCGCGACTTTGGCTGAGATAAAGTGCCGTTAACTCGGCGATAGTTCCTTGAGAATATGCCCCATGGTTTTACATCAATAAAATCTAATGTTAATGTTCCTTTACTCTGTGTCACCATTTCTACAGCTACAAAGTCCCAATAGTGTCCCTTGATCCTGTCTCATGGGATCAAGCTCATAAACTATGGGGAGGACCATGAATTTTCAAGCCCCAATCTCTGTAAGAGTGCCTTTAGGGTTTGGAACCAGGGAATCTTCTCTACTCACTGCAGGGCTCTTGTGCCTTCCCTATATGATTCAAAGGCTGGTGTGGTCCACAGGCAGTGCCAGAAAGTTAGAACCCTGCATTCTAGTCTATGCAAGATCTTTCTCTGTGCTATATCTAAGTATACTGCCAAAAGTGGAGTACTTTGGGGAAGGTTTAATATAGATCTCAAAAACCTGTGCTCCACAGTATTTATACCATTATTGTTAAAACTTTCCCACACTTCGGCCCCATAGAAAACAGACCCCATTGCCTGTAGATTAGTAATTTCTCGTGCTGGGGCAATTCTTCTAGATGAGGTCCTCTGAAGTATCTTGGCTATGTTTGTGGTCTGCTGGATTAGATATGTGAACCTTCTCCAGCTGAGGAGCCCAGCTCAGGTTGGGGGTACGTTTCATGCTAAAATAATCAAAAGTGCCTACCAGATCTAAGGGGGTATCACCCACTAGCATGCATCTTTTACAATGGCTCACCTTGCAATTGGAAAAGAACATACACTTGGTCTTGGCACTATTAAGCTCCAAATCTCTCTTGTCACAAAAGGAATTAAAGAGGTCGAGCAGCATCTGGAGCCGCTGCAGTGACTTAGAAATCCGCAGGGTATTGTCATGAAGAGGAGGACTGGGACCCTCCTCCCCGAGGTTGGGTGCTTTGCACCCATCACTGCTTAGGTACTCTATCACCCCATTAATATAAAGGGCAAACAGGGTGGGGGAAGAGTGCATCCCTGCCTAACTCCACAATCTATCTTGAAGGGTTTGGTCACCTGCCCATTCTCCCCCATCTGACTTGGGCTATAGTTATCCACATGCAACCTTACAAAGTTGTTCAAAAGGGGAGTAGGAATGCTTTTCTCCAGCACCCTCCAGACCTTCCCCCTGGGAACCAAATCAAACACCGTGTGTAAGTCAACAAAGGCAAAAAAAAGCTTGCCCTTTTTTATTAAAACCTCTCTCGAATAAATGTAAGACAATCGGAAGACCTCAGCAGAAGTACTAACATTGGCCCTAAAGCCCTCCTGCAGATCAAACAGAGCAAACACAAGGAAATGATGGACGGAGCACTGAAACCTTTCAGACACTCACCCCCAGTCACAGATCTGGGTTGAATCCCTCATTCTTTTGCCCACTACGCCACCCCAGTTTGGACCCAGCCATATGCAAATCAGTCCTGACCCTGTGCCCCATGGGAACAGTCCAGCCCGAACTGCCAAGCCAGGTCTTCCCTCGACCAGAAACAAGCATCCTGAGACCGGTTTCCGGGTAACAGCCCTCATCAGCAAGGCTAGCCTGAATCTAGTGGCAAAGTGAGCAAGGGACCCACATCTGGGCATACCCTGCCAACGTAGGGCAAACAAAGCAAACACAAGGAGATGATGGACGGAGCGCTGAAACTTTTCAGCCACTCACCCCCAGTCACAGATCAGACAGGACACCCTCTTCTGTTATCCAGTCCTTCAGATGTACCAGCACTTGTTTACAAATTCTTTTTTGTATGGAATCAATCAGGCTGATAGGCCTGTAGACCCCTGTGATTGCCTGATCACCCTTCTTGTAGATTGGGAGAATCTCTGCTAGTTTCCATGAAGTTGGAATATCCAGTCCGGAGAGGATGGTATTGCATAAGATATTTATATATGGATCCCACACCTCCAGGTTCACCTTATACAAGTCATTAGGTATTCTATCGGGGCCACAGACACAGGCAGGAATACAAGAATCAACTGCTGCCAAAGTTTCTTTTAAAGCAAATACAAGGGTGCTTGAATTGTCTATATTATCCTCTTCTAGTGAAATTCTATCATCTTCCTAAACAGTGCTCTTGTTTGTGTACAGCTTACTAAAATGGGTCACCCACTCATCTGATTGGACAGAAAAATCTAACTCAGTTTTGGGTCCATTTAGGCAGACTGCCACAGTCCTTCAGAAAGATATGATGTCTTTAACAATCATGGTTTCATGTAAAGAAGAACACAAGGAATTCTCCCACTCCTTTTTAGCTAAAGCCAAAACCTGCCTGTACCTGGTCCTGCCCCTCATTATATTTGGACTTGAGTTAGTCTTTACTGGAGTTAAAAGCTCACTTTTGGCCAGCCTACATTCATGGTTATACCAGGCAGTGGTCTTGGGCTCTTTCTTCCCCCCTCTTGCGGCCTTACTTAACAAATCGCTGACTTGAGAAAACAGGGAGACATGGCTAAACCTCAACCCTGTCCTTCGAAGCTGCACAGGGAGTTGGGCTAGGTGTGCAACCTCTTTCTCCTCTCTGACTTTAATTGCCTCCAAGTTTGCAGGATTTATTTCACCCAATTCCACCTGGTGTTGTTCCTATTGTTGGATTGAGAAAGACCACCCAAATCCGTGTTACGGCGAAGAGATGGTTTTAAAGGTGAGTTGTCAACAAGTGTCAGGGTTAGGTCGTGATGGTCACTATCAGATCTATCTATCACTACCATATCAGAAACATCTGGCCAAAGCTTCACATCAACCAGGAAATAGTCAATTCTACTATGGTGGCCTGGCTTGTTGAATGTCATTCGGTCTGAGGGAGTCCTACCATTTGGAGCTCTAAGGTCAAAGTTAAGCATCAGTGCTAGCGCCTGGACTGCTTTAAGGGTCCATCTCACACTTGGCAGATTTAAATTGCGGAATACACCACTGATTATCCCAATGAACTGTCAGGTCAGAAGGAGTACCTATTAGGGGTTTGTATGTGGAATTTAAATCTCCAGCCACCAGAAGGGAACCATTCCCCGTGTGTTCAGATGAAGATTACTCTAATACATATAAAACCCAGGTCTCCGCACTACTTGTTTCTACTCTATTGTAAACATTAAAAAAGTTAGGGACAGCCCTGATGGGAGCACTAGCCCGACTGCCAAAAAGTCAGTGGAATCAATGGGAATTGTCCTGATTTTACTCTGCAGGGCTGTTTTAATCCAGATCTCTAGCCACCCGAGTGGCTACTCTTCCACTCTGTACCGCATTAGCACTATCAGAAGTGAACCCATTCCTATGGAAGGGGGTCAGACACCATGGGGCCGATTCCGATCTCGGTCGGAGGCGCACCCAATACCATTCGGTCGGGAAAAAAGCCATGCGAAAGCCTGTTTCCCGACCGATACGTACAGCACACCGAACGAGCAAGTACGATGCGCACAACAGCAAAGAATCCGGCCGAGCCGTACTCACCCAAACCAGGTCCTGTTCTCCGACCGAGGCGAATCCGGAAACGCCGAATCGAGTCGCACGGAAGGAAAAATGCAGCCCCGTCCGGCCGGACAAGTACGATGCGCTTTCCGTACGCGCCGAACCCGTCGCTACGCACGGCACGTCAAAGCATCCGGGAGAGGCGCACATAAGCTCCGATTCGCGCCACAACACGATCCATGGCTCCGAGACGAACACGGCAGCGACGAGGACGACGTGAAGCGACGAGGACGAGGCGAAGCGACGAGGACGAGGCGAAGCGACGAGGACGACGCGAAGCAACGAGAAGGACGAACGACACGAACCAACCATGAATCCCTTCGTCCCGATCATACCAATATTCTACATATACTACCGGAACAGGCACGGACGCGTACGGCGCAGAAGGTAAGCCAGACACCAACCACAAAACACATACAACACATACACGACACATCACACACACACACAGGGATGCAGAATATACTTACACCAGCAACAGCAGCACCATAGGGGCGGGATGCCCATCACCAATGCCACATATGCACACAGGGGCCTGAATGCGCACCACCACCCCTACCCAGGGGGCAGGATGCCTACCACCACTACCACCCTTACCCAGGGGGGCTGGATGCCTACCACTACTACCACCCTCACCCAGGGGGGCTGGATGCCTACCACTACTACCACCCTCACCCAGGGTGGGCTGGATGCCTACCACTAGTACCACCCTCACCCAGGGTGGGCTGGATGCCTACCACTAGTACCACCCTCACCCAGGGTGGGCTGGATGCCTACCACTAGTACCACCCTCACCCAGGGGGGGCAGGATGCCTACCACTACTACCACCCTTAGCCAGGGGGGGGCAGGATGCCCACCACTACTACCACCCTCACCCAGGGGGGGCAGGATGCCTACCACCACTACCACCCTCAGCCAGGGAGGCAGGATGCCTACCACTACTACCACCCTCACCCAGGGGGGCAGGATGCCTACCACTACTACCACCCTCACCCAGGGGGCAGGATGCCTACCACTACTACCACCCTTAGCCAGGGGGGCAGGATGCCTACCACTACTATCACCCTCACCCAGGGGGGGCAGGATGCCTACCACCACTACCACCCTCAGCCAGGGGGGGGCAGGATGCCTACCACTACTACCTCCCTTAGCCAGGGGGCAGGATGCCTACCACCACTACCACCCTCAGCCAGGGGGGCAGGATGCCTACCACTACTACCACCCTTAGCCAGGGGGGCAGGATGCCTACCACTACTACCACCATTAGCCAGGGGGCAGGATGCCTACCACTACTACCACCCTCACCCAGGGTGGGCAGGATGCCTACCACTACTACCACCCTTAGCCAGGGGGGCAGGATGCCTACCACTACTACCACCCTCACCCAGGGTGGGCTGGATGCCTACCACTAGTACCACCCTCACCCAGGGGGGCAGGATGCCTACCACTACTACCACCCTTAGCCAGGGGGGGCAGGATGCCCACCACTACTACCACCCTCACCCAGGGGGGGCAGGATGCCTACCACCACTACCACCCTCAGCCAGGGGGGGCAGGATGCTTACCACTACTACCACCCTCACCCAGGGGGGGCAGGATACCTACCACTACTACCACACTCACCCAGGGGGGCAGGATGCCTACCACTACTACCACCCTTAGCCAGGGGGGCAGGATGCCTACCACTACTACCACCCTCACCCAGGGGGGCAGGATGCCTACCACTACTACCACCCTCACCCAGGGTGGGCTGGATGCCTACCACTAGTACCACCCTCACCCAGGGGGGCAGGATACCTACCACTACTACCACCCTCAGCCAGGGGGGCAGGATGCCTACCACTACTACCACCCTCACCCAGGGGGGCAGGATGCCTACCACTACTACCACCCTCACCCAGGGGGGCAGGATGCCTACCACTACTACCACCCTTAGCCAGGGGGCAGGATGCCTACCACTACTACCACCCTCACCCAGGGGGGCAGGATGCCTACCACCACTACCACCCTCAGCCAGGGGGGCAGGATGCCTACCACTACTACCACCCTTAGCCAGGGTGGCAGGATGCCTACCACTACTACCACCCTTAGCCAGGGGGTCAGGATGCCTACCACTACTACCACCCTCACCCAGGGTGGGCAGGATGCCTACCACTACTACCACCCTTAGCCAGGGGGGGCAGGATGCCTACCACTACTACCACCCTCACCCAGGGTGGGCTGGATGCCTACCACTAGTACCACCCTCACCCAGGGGGGCAGGATGCCTACCACTACTACCACCCTTAGCCAGGGGGGCAGGATGCCCACCACTACTACCACCCTCACCCAGGGGGGCAGGATGCCTACCACCACTACCACCCTCAGCCAGGGGGGCAGGATGCCTACCACTACTACCACCCTCACCCAGGGGGGCAGGATGCCTACCACTACTACCACCCTCACCCAGGGGGCAGGATGCCTACCACTACTACCACCCTTAGCCAGGGGGGCAGGATGCCTACCACTACTACCACCCTCACCCAGGGGGGCAGGATGCCTACCACTACTACCACCCTCACCCAGGGTGGGCTGGATGCCTACCACTAGTACCACCCTCACCCAGGGGGGCAGGATGCCTACCACTACTACCACCCTCACCCAGGGTGGGCTGGATGCCTACCACTAGTACCACCCTCACCCAGGGGGGCAGGATGCCTACCACTACTACCACCCTTAGCCAGGGGGCAGGATGCCCACCACTACTACCACCCTCACCCAGGGGGGCAGGATGCCTACCACCACTACCACCCTCAGCCACGGGGGGCAGGATGCCTACCACTACTACCACCCTCACCCAGGGGGGGCAGGATGCCTACCACTACTACCACCCTCACCCAGGGGGGCAGGATGCCTACCACTACTACCACCCTTAGCCAGGGGGGCAGGATGCCTACCACTACTACCACCCTCACCCAGGGGGGCAAGATGCCTACCACCACTACCACCCTCAGCCAGGGGGGCAGGATGCCTACCACTACTACCACCCTTAGCCAGGGGGGCAGGATGCCTACCACTACTACCACCCTCACCCAGGGGGGCAGGATGCCTACCACCACTACCACCCCCACCCATAGGATGGACAATGCATGACACAACCAGCACACCACAACCTAGGGAATGCAAGAAGAAGACATCCCCCAACACCATGACAAGCGTGTGTAGACTGTGTCAAATGCCTACAACACCGAACATGACTTCGAACATACAATGTGAACCCCTAGCACATGTGCCACACAAATATGTGTGTGGCACACACAACGCAAGCAGGCCATGACCATTGTGGCAATGGGGTCCAAACCCCCATCATCACAGTGACCAAAAGGCAAGTGTGGGGTCCATAGCTGCAGCACATTTTGAACATTGTGGCAATGGGGTCCAAACCCCCATCATCACAGTGACCAAAAGGCAAGTGTGGGGTCCATAGCTGCAGCACATTTTGAACATTGTGGCAATGGGGTCCAAACACCCATCATCACAGTGACCAAAAGGTAAGTGTGGGGTCCATAGCTGCAGCACATTTTGAACATTGTGGCAATGGGGTCCAAACCCCCATCATCACAGTGACCAAAAGGCAAGTGTGGGGTCCATAGCTGCAGCACATTTTGAACATTGTGGCAATGGGGTCCAAACACCCATCATCACAGTGACCAAAAGGTAAGTGTGGGGTCCATAGCTGCAGCACATTTTGAACATTGTGGCAATGGGGTCCAAACCCCCATCATCACAGTGACTAAAAGGCAAGTGTGGGGTCCATAGCTGCAGCACATTTTGAACATTGTGGCAATGGGGTCCAAACACCCATCATCACAGTGACCAAAAGGTAAGTGTGGGGTCCATAGCTGCAGCACATTTTGAACATTGTGGCAATGGGGTCCAAACCCCCATCATCACAGTGACCAAAAGGTAAGTGTTGACAAAGTAAGAGGTGCAACTGCCAAACTGCATGGATGATTCCTGGTCACAGAACAACAAACACATCAGTGGCAAAGTAGTGTATGTGTCCCATTGCAACATAAATTGGGGGAGCCAAATCCTGCAGTGCAAATAAGACATAACTTTGGCCATGTGCAGACAAACAACACCCATGGGGGCTGACACCGTCAACAATCATCAATGACACAATGACAGAAGTGACCATCCGAATGCAGACCCACATATTTGCACCAATGGGCACACACATGCAGATACCCTGTGGAGACTGCAGATGTGAGGCGAACAGATACCATACCATGGCAGCAATGGGACACACAATGAACAATTAGCACCAAATGAGGGCTCCCGTCCCATCAGCCTGGTCATGGAAGTGCCAACGGAATCATCAGCACAGATCCAACACACTTGTATAGCAATGTTGCACTGACAACACAGATGAGTCCTTCCCCATTGATGCCCAAACCTGCATGTTCACTGGAGATGACCACACGGTCAGGGAAGTAGACGAATAGAACAATGGCAGGCACAACAGATGTGCAGGGGTGGAAGCCACAGATGTGAAGTTGCCAATCTAAGTAGGAAATCTCATTGCCAAATACTGAACACATGACACCCTCAGATGCTGCTATGGATGCCATGGATACACCACAGGATAGGACACATTCCCCCTGGACCACATGGGTTCCTGCACAGTAACACTTCATTATCATGAGACCAAATATCACCATCACTGCAGCAAGGGCATTGTTAGCATCATCAACATCATGTACATCAGAAGCAAAAGCACTAGAGAACAGAAAGTTGCTTTATTCAGCATATGTGGCATTAAAAGTAGAAGTCCGGTAGAACATAAACAAAGGCCAATGGCCAGTCCATCAACAAAGTCACAAGTGGGTGACAGTGGCAGATGCCACCCTACACATGCCTGCACAAAACCAGGGACAATCCACTAGGAGGGGCAACCGGGGGGGTAGGCCAGGCACCGCAGGGACAGGATCAGGGCTCACCAGGAGGAAGCAGGGAAGGGGTGGTGGGTGCTGAAGAGCCACTGACAACTGCAGTGGAGGTGTCTGACATGGTGTGTGCCGGCACAACTGGGGGGCATGGCTCAGATGTTGTGGGTGCCGGCACGACTGCAGTGGACCCTGCAGATGGAGTGGACAGGTCCGCCACTGCAGTGCCCAAGTCAGACAGGGTGGTAGTGGACTCCACTGCAGTGCCTACCACCAGGGGAGTAGAATGGGGAACAGGCAAGGTGGGCTGGACAGAGGGGGAGGACACCCTCACCACATCAGTGGCACAGACAAGCGCAGCGGGGGGTGTGGTGCCGGGAGAGCAAGTGGCAGGGGGAGAAGGCCGAAGCCTCTTGGGGATGGTATATCTGTGGGTGGGGGAACCTGGGGCAGGGTGTGGTGGGGGCACCTGTGGAGTGGGGGCCTGAGGGATGGAGGAAGGAGGCCTGGTGCTTGAGCTGCAGGGCGGCGGCGGGGTCTTGCTCTTAGCACTCCGGGGGGACTTGCGGGTGGGGGCCTCAGTCTGTCTGCACCTGGGGGAGGCTGTCCAGGGGCGAGGGGCACTCTGCTCTGTGTGGGGGGGCTTCCTCTTCCCCCTGGATGCTGGGGCAGCTGGATCGGAGGGGAAGAGGCCGAGGTCACTGAAGAAGAGGCGCTGGGTCTTTGGGGTTGCAGGTAAGGCAAGGGAGGGTGCTTTGGAGGGAGAGGCAACTGAGGACTGTGCAGTGCCCGTGGATGCGTGTGTGTGTACCAGGGCCCCATCCCCTGTGAGTCTGGTTTCAGTCCCCTGACTGTGCGTGCGTGTGCGTTTAGTTTGTGGCGTGTGTGTCTGTGTGCTGGATGTGTGTGTGCTGGTGTGTGCCTGTGCCGGTGTGTGTGTGCTTGGGACGGGCAAGGTGCTGGGGAGTGTGGATGGAGCAGAGGCAGGAGGGGTGAGGGACTGTCTGAGGAGGGACACTGCTGCCGTCAGGGAGGAGTCCATGGACCTGTTGCCCCTCTGTAGGTCAGACATGCCCGATGAGATGCCCTCCATGAACGACACCAGCTGAGTCAACAGTGCGGTGTGCGCATGGAGGACACTCAGCATGGCTGTCTGCCCTACATGGAGCTGGCGAAGGAGGTACACAGACTCCTCACTCAGGGCAGCAGGGGACACAGGGGCAGGGGGTGCGGTGCCTGGGCCAAAGGAGACACGCTCCCGAACATGGGAGCCTCCACGGACCTTGGGAATGGGAGCCGATGGGAGGGCGGTGGTGGTGCTGGTGGTGGCGGGGACAGCAACACTAGCTGGGGTGTGGTGGCTGCTGACACCCGCCTCCACAAGGGAGTCATCCTCCGAGTTGCTCTGGTCCTCAGCTGAGGTGGTTGGTGCTGAGGACTCCTCGGTGTGGCTCCCCTCGCCCTCCGTGGCACTGGGTCCCTCCGACCACTCCTCGGCTGCTGACCCAGTCTGGCGCTCTGGCTCCTCCTGGTCCGTGGAGCTGTCCCCTTCCGTGGCCGTGGATGTATCTGCAAACAATGGGGAAACAGACAGACATCAGTCACCTGCACCAAACGCACACACCACTGTGAGCACAGCACATCACAGAGCAAGCCCTGGCATCATTAGTTGTACATTGCTAAAAGTGCCCTAACTGAACAGGAGAAGCCAATTGTCAGTCTGATGCCAAGCATGGCACTCACATCCCACATGGCCTTGCACCCATCTGTCTGGTGTCTGTTGGATTGCAACACCCCAGTGTGGACACATGCACCAAGTACACAGTAGTTGGACAGTGCAGAGGACACGGTGTGGACACATCACAGCTCTTGCCACTGAGTCAGTACAGGTTTCCGGATGAAAGGGATGCCCAGAGTCAAATAGGAAATGCATGTGATGCATACCAGCGACAGACACCATGATGCACCCATGTCCTGATAGCCAGCGCCACTATGGTGTGCATGTAGCACATGTCACTCCCCTGCAGGACCACAAATAAGTTGACACATGCCATGGCAGAGGCATGACTGCTAAGTCATACATCACTGTCTCAGTGATGTATGACTTGGCAGCCAGACAACAACACTATGCACTGTGTCACAATAGTAGGTCATGGGGAATGCAAGTCCTGGAGCTGCACAAGTGCACATGTACATCCCCCACACAACACATCATCTCAACCCTCATCTGTCCAGGTCACACCTATTGGACATATGCGAGACCTGTGACACTACCCTCTGAACCTGAGCCCCTCACAATTTGCTGTGAATGGGGAACAGCTGCCTGAACTTCACATTCGCATACCCCAGTCTGCACGGGCAGCTGATCAAACACCTATGTGACACACAAGTATCGTCTCCTATGGTCACATCTCCAGGGGCATGCTGAGCCCCTACCAAGAAACACCCCAGCAGTCCTGGCAACTAATCCACAGCACACTGACACAGAGGCAGACACCTGAGGGGTCAAATCACTGTGCACAATGTGTCAGCTGATACACGGGAGTGGGAGTACAGAGTGCATTGCATGGCCTGGAGTAGGCATGACTGTCCTGCTCCACATGAATGAGGGATGTGCCCTGGACAGTGGATAGCTGGCTATGTATGTGTGACACACGTAATCTGCACACTCCTGGGGCCCAAACATTGTTCCCACCCGCTGCATGGGCGTGTGCCACATACCCCAGGCACATGTGGTGGCTCAGCTCAGCAAGTGGACCGCATATCAAAGCAACACGCAGATCACATGTCCAAACCCAGGCGTTGTGTGAACAATGGACCCACCCATGATGCCCACAACAGAGTTAGGGAAACAGATGCTGTCCCCCACCTTTAGTGAAGCAAGGACACAGTCCCAAGTGACACAATTCTCTGAATGTAAGGGCCACACCTGGGTATCAGATGAGCAGTGGGCAGTGCACAATAGAGGGACATGGCTCCTGGACAACATGACTGCTGCACTGTGGCAGTTGAACCAGGCCAGAGGAGGGCACAAAGCATGTAATACAGAGTTCACAGTGCAGTCTTTGACTCACCCCCTCCTTGCTGCTGTCTGGCCTTCAGCTGCCCATCCAGGTCTGGAAACACCACCGCCAGGATCTGGAGCATGTGGGGGGTCAGGGTCCGTGTTCCGCCCCTCCTGCGAGGAGGCGACAGCTTCAGCTGGACCCGTGCAATCCTCCGGGTCCAGCCCCGAAGGTCCTGCCACCTCTTCTGGCAGTTGCGGATCCGGCGCTTGTAGACCCCCACGGACCGGACAGCCCGGACGATGTCCTTCCAGATTTCCTGCTTCCGATGGGCATTAACCTGTCAGGATGACAAAGTGAAAAGGCCTTTACCACACATGCAACATATCCGTGCATGACACAGTTGCATATACATGTCTCAATCACAGGGGCACATGATGTACACAGGCAGTGCAAAGCTGACCATGGACAGTTTGCCAGACGTCACTACATGGTATCATTGCATGGGAAGTAAAACCATGTTCAAATGCACTGTCACTGCACCATACCTAGCCAGTGCAAGTCACTACACACTATGGGGGGTGACAACTACTCAGTGAGCCTGCTAGCCAGTGGCGTGCAGACTCTCAGCCTTGCTAGTCACACAAAATGCACATTCAGAAAGGCAGTGCACAGAACACTCACCTGCTCCCCTGGTGTCCCATACAGCTTGCTGTACTGTGGAAGTAGGCTGTCCAGCAGGGCCTGGTTCTCTTCAAGGCTGAAGGCTGAGGCTCTCTCCACAGTACGTGCCATTGCAGGGTCCAGAGGGGCAGAGACAGCAGCAGTGCAGTGGCAGATGTCGTCCTGGAGCATGTAGTGCAGGCAAGTGAGCTCTCAGGGGAACAGCCAGCAATATATATGTGCTGGAGAGGCAGATACTGTCCCTTGTGTCCAAAGTGATAGGTCCAAGTCGTTTGCATCTTCTGAATCTGGCCAATCCATGGAATAGCAGCACCAAAACACGCCCACAGCATCCTTCAAATCCTCAACTTCATGGCATACATGATTTTGCAACATTGTTGTGGGTGACCAACTGAATTTCCAGCAACCGACTCGTTCGAAATTCGAAAACGCGTCCGTTGCCAGGCAAGCCCATTGTCAATGGGTGCGCACCGATCGGTCCATTGCGGTACAACGCGCACAGGGGGACGACGCGTACCCGCACACATTGAATGCAATGGGCCGGCCGGAGGCACCGATCGGTCCATTGCAGTTCAACGCGCACAGGGGTACAACGCGTACCCGCACACATTGAATGCAATGGGCCGGCCGGAGGCACCGATCGGTCCATTGCAGTTCAACGCGCACAGGGGTACAACGCGTACCCGCACACATTGAATGCAATGGGTCGGCCGGAGGCACCGATCGGTCCATTGCAGTTCAACGCGCACAGGGGTACAACGCGTACCCGCACACATTGAATGCAATGGGCCGGCCGGAGGCACCGATCGGTCCATTGCGGTACAACGCATCACTGTACATGTGACTGGCATATGTCAGCATGCCTGTCTCAGATGGACATATGCCAGCCACAGATAGCTCCCAGGGAGTGAGGGGCACACCTACATCACGACAGCCTGTCCAAACTTTATCATAAGGCATGTAAGGATGCATTTCCTATTGTGTGTATGTTGGTGTACATGTTGTCCTGTGGGTGTCACCTGTGGGCAGCCACCCCCAGGCTGTGCACGTGTTCATGGGGACAGGATCCTGGGTGTTACGTGTACGTGACCACTGTGATGTGCAACTGTTCATATCTGTGCATGTGCCATGGTCACATTTCACAGTGGTGTATGTGTATGTCATGTCACATACCCCGTGAGTCCCATGTGGGACGGTATGTTTGAGCCAGGGTGTCCCAGTGGCACAATAGTGATGGTCCTCCACAGTCTTTGTGCATGTAGTGTTTACAATGTCTCTGATTTCATGTGCACAATGGGAGACAGTCTCCACATCCACGTTGTGTGTGCATGGACTCTGATGTTGTGCGTGTGTGTCACAGACGTCCATGTCTGTCCTGCCGTGGCAAGTGGGGCCACTACCTGTGGGGGTCATGGTTGTTTTGCTGTGGTGTATACATGATACTCCATGTAATGCCAGTGTCCATGTGGCATTACAGGGTCCCTGGGAATGTACCTGTCGTTGAGCTGTGGTGCCTGGGGCACATCTGTCCTCACATGTCACTGTGGGGGGTTATTGTGACACGGCAGCAGGAGATGGGAACTGTGACACGGCCTCATGATATCCAATGGGCCAACCTGGGACAAATTGATGCCACCTGTTGGAGCGTGTTGACAGATGTTGGCCATGTATGTACCATACATGTCCTTCCGGTACTGCACACTTCATGTAGTTGTGCCTCATAATGATGTATGTTGGGATCTTGAGTGTGTTCAATGCCGCATATGTGGGGTGACTGACAATCTTGCTTACTTCTCCTCTGCACTGCAGGGCTCCTGCTGTCCATCGGCCATTCCCAGACCTGGCAACGATGGTGGAACGGGACAGCATCCGACGGTACCGCTTCACCAGGCAGCTGATTGAGGATTTGGCAGTGCAGTTGTCCCCACATTTGCAGCCTGGCCGGCCGTATCCTACAGCGCTGACCCCCAAGGTGAAGGGGATGGCAGCCCTACACTTCTTTGCCACTGGTACCTTCCAACATACTGTGGCGACTGCTGGTGGGATGTCACAGACCATGTTCAGCCGTGTGCTCCGCGATGTTTTGGCGGCAATGTTGCTCTTCCTGAACCGGTACATCTATTTCCCTAGACTGCGACGACTCACTGACGTGAAGAGTGACTTTTATGCCCTGGGGAGGATGCCGCATGTAATTGGCTCCATTGATGGGACACATGTGGCTTTGGTACCACCACAGGCCCAGGAGCAGGCCTACAGGAACCGCAAGCACTACCACTCGGTCAATGCACTGGTGGTGTGTCTTGCAGACATGACCATCACACACGTGTGTGCCCGTTTCCCTGGTTCAGCACACAATGCCTTTGTGATGAGGAGTAGTCGCATCCCCAGGATGATGGCACAGATGCAGAACCAGCGTGCCTGGCTTGTCGGTGTGTACTGACTTTGTGCCATTGTGTGTGATCTGATCTGTAGTATTCCGCCCACTTTTCCAAGTCAGCTAATGTGCACTTGTCTGTCCGTAGGTGACTCGGGATACCCCAACATGCCGTGGTTGCTGACACCCCTCAGGAACCCTGTGACACCAGCCCAGATGCGCTACAATGAGGCACATGGTCGGACCAGGAGAGTGATTGAGCGGACCTTTGGTCTCCTGAAGAGCCGCTTCCGCTGCCTGGACAAGACCGGAGGGTCCCTCCCATATGCCCCTGCGAAAGTGTGCAAGATTATCATCGTGTGCTGCATGCTCCACAACCTGGCAGTGCGGAAGGAGTTGCCTCTCATCCAGGATGACAATGACCAACATCCGCCACCTGTGGAGGATCCTGGCCTGGACCACGATGCCAGTGACGATGATGATGATGATGGTGATGGTGATGTCCGCACACAGCTCATCACCAACTTCTTTAGCTGAATGTGAGTATCCTGAGGTGTCATGTCAATGATGTGAGTTGGCATGATGTGTGGGTGGTGCTCTGGTGCTGTTGGAGTGTGTCCATGGGCTACTTGACTGGATGTGTGTTGCGATGTGTGGTGACAGGTGGGCTGTACTCCCCAACAGTGTTGACATGCTAACTTGGTTCTGGGTGGGTATCTTGTAACATGTATTGTGCATGAGTTTTGCTGTTCTGTCCTGTACTCCATTGCTTTTGACTGTGTGTCATTTCTGTCCTTCACAGGGTACTTTCAGATTCGTTTGGTCAACTGTGTCCACCGACGACGTGATTGCACATCCAGGCTGGTAGCTGTTGTGTCCCTACAGGTGATGTGCGCCACACCCATGGACTTCCTTCCGTCTACAGTTGTTGACTGTGTGCCCGCTGCCAGGTGGGGTTACCTTGCATCTGTAGTGGTTACGGCATGTTGCAACTGTGTAATAAACCTGTGCTTCACTTTGTGATGTGCGTTGTCTGTGGTCACACATTTGACTGCCATTTGCTTACTGCACCTGTGGGCTACTTGACTACAACTGGGAATGGGTGTGGTGTCTGTGCATTGCACCGTCTTCCCTGGCAACATCAGTGTAGGCAATGAGTCAGATGGCCTAGGTGTGTATGTGTTGTGTAGCCCTGGTGGTGTGTCTCCCTCATGTGTGTCACGTTGCCTGTACTCACATGCCTGTGTTGTCCTTGCTGTTGCAGTTCGCATACACAGTGTAATTTTGCAGTTCATCATCCCCATAACAGCACCCACGTTGGAATCACGACAGAGGCAAGTATGGTGTATTAGTGTGTTTATTGTGATACATTTGTGTTAATAGTGCATAGGATGGGTTGTGCTGTACATAAATCTTGCAATCCCAAGTTCCTAGGTGAATTGAAAGTCCGGGTAGACAGGATCCCCAGTATCGGGGCCACAGTTGTCTGACACATTGGTCCAACTTGTACTCCCCATGCAATGTGTGGGAGTAGTGTTGCCGTCAACAGGGTGAACAGTCTGTGCACAAAGGCGAACATCCAGAACAGGTTCAGGCTTCCTGGGAGTTGCGCTTGGCCATCGGCCTCTCACTTTTCCCTCCTCGGACGACCCCTCTTCTTGGGGGGGCCCCTCAAGTACAGGCTGCTGCGGTGCAGGGGACTCTCCGCCAGAGTCCTCCTCCCTCCCTGTGGCAGTTGCAGTTTGTTCGGCACCAGATGTTGTTGGCACACAGGGAGGTGTGGACTGGTTGCTGTTCATCTGGCGGAGGCATTGTAAAATGTCCCTGTGCACCGCCGTCATCTCATGCAGTGCATCCCACTTGGACTCCACGCGGGACATGTGTGAGTCCACACGGGACATGTGTGACTCCACGTTGGACATGTGGGAGTCCAAGCGGGCATGATGGGCAGCCTGCTGCTGTTTAATGTCTCTGAGGAGCCCCACTACCTGGCTGAGCTCTCCGGTGCTGGACTGGTACGCATCAGCTATGCGTACCAGTTGTGGGTCATCATGCACACCAGCAACGTCTGCAAGCAGCGACCTCTGTCTCCCACCCCTCCCACCACCCCTGCTGACATGTGCAGTGTGTGCAGTGGCACGCACAGATAACCCTGGTCCACCTTGGGGGTTGGTGGTGGTGGTGGTGTCCATGGCCCCAGGTTGGTCCAGGGTCACTGTGCTGGTGTTGCTCCTTGTTCTGTCCATGTCGGCAGGGATGGTATTCGTGGTGACAGTCGTTGGAGGGGTGGGTGCAGGGGGTGCAGCTGGTGGTCCTGCTGGTGCTGCAGCTGGTGGTCCTGCTGGTGCTGCATGTTGACTTGCACCGGATGTGCCAGGTTGTTCTTCATCGTCCGAGGAGGACAGAGGCTGTACGACGCCAGTGAGCTCGGCATCCTCTTGAGCCTGGGACTGGGACTCCTCAGCGTCTGCTGCTGTGTCCCCATCATCACCTGTTTTTGGGAGACACAAACAATGTATGTCTTGTTTCTGCAGGCATCAATGGTTGACACACATGACAGTTGTGACTGTGCCTCTGGGTGCGGGCCTGTACATTGCATTGTCCTAAGTCGTCACAGTCAGGGGTTGATATTGGTGTGGCACATTGTCCTGCATTATTTGGGCATTTCTATGTATTTTCTGGGGTGTGAACATGGTCTGCATTGGTTGTGTTTGGTTGACAGCCGGCCCTCCTTCCCACCCACCCAGCCAGTCAGTTATCCCACCATGGAACGTGCTTGCGTTGCAGGGAGTGTAAGTTGTCTCTCAGGATGTCAGTCAGTGGTGTCCTGCTGTTTGTTGGTGCACATTTGCCAGCAGGGCCTTGTGCTCCCCACAGCAGTAGCCAGTGTCAGCCATCTTGTGAGTCCTTCTCCACTCCCTGTGATGTGAGCATGGTTCAGGGTGGTGTTGATGGGACAGTTGTGGGGGTGACCAATATCAGTGACTACGACTCCCATCATGCTATTGCCTCCACCCCCTTCCCAGCATGCCCATGCTTCCTTCCTTTTGATTCTGCTTCCCTGTGGGGTGGGCTGGCTGTGCTGACAGGATGGCTGGGAGTGTTGTCCTGGCAGTTGTTTGGCTAAGAGTCCCAAGAGTGTCCCTGTGCTTCACACGACATAACCCAGGGTGGTGGTTCTTTGTGGGATCTTGTGTTAGGATGGAGGGCATTGCATTCTACCAGGTGGGTACTGTGGAGTTTGTGTTGGGGTGTGTGTGAGGGGAGGTGCTTGTGACTATGGTTAGTGCTGCAAGTCCTCCTTCCCACCCAGCCAGCCAGCCAGTTATCCCACCATGGAACGTGCTTGCATTGCAGGGAGTGTAAGTTGTCTCTCAGGATGTCAGTCAGTGGTGTCCTGCTGTTTGTTGGTGCACAGTTGCCAGCAGGGCCTTGTGCTCCCCACAGCAGTAGCCAGTGTCAGCCATCTTGTGAGTCCTTCTCCACTCCCTGTGATGTGAGCATGGTTCAGGGTGGTGTTGATGGGACAGTTGTGGGGGTGAGCTATGTCTGTGACTACGACTCCCATCATGCCATTGCCTCCACCCCACTTCCCAGCATTTCCATACTTACTTGCTTTTGTGTGGAGTTAGTGTGTGTGGGTGTGAGCAATGGCAAGATGGCTGACAGTGGTGTCCTGCTGTTGGTTGGTGTGCAGTACCCAGCATGCCCTTGTGCTCCCCACGACACAGCAACAGTGTGAGACATCTTTGATGGGCCTTTCCACTCTCTGTGGGATGTGCATGCGTGAGTGTGAGCTTGCTGGGCCATGTGGTGGGGGATGTAGAGCTGTGACTACGACTCCCATCATGCTATTGCCTCCTCCCCCCTTCCCAGCATGCCCATGCTTCCTTCCTTTTGACTCTGCTTCCCTGTGGGGTGGGCTGGCTGTGCTGACAGGATGGCTGGGAGTGTTGTCCTGGCAGTTGTTTGGCTAGAAGTCCCAAGAGTGTCCCTGTGCTTCACACAACATAACCCAGGGTGGTGGTTCTTTGTGGGATCTTGTGTTAGGATGGGGGGCATTGCATTCTACCAGGTGGGTTCTGTGGAGTTTGTGTTGGGGGTGTGTGAGGGGAGGTGCTTGTGACTATGGTTAGTGCTGCAAGTCCTCCTTCCCACCCAGCCAGCCAGCCAGCCAGTTATCCCACCATGGAACGTGCTTGCATTGCAGGGAGTGTAAGTTGTCTCTCAGGATGTCAGTCAGTGGTGTCCTGCTGTTTGTTGGTGCACATTTGCCAGCAGGGCCTTGTGCTCCCCACAGCAGTAGCCAGTGTCAGCCATCTTGTGAGTCCTTCTCCACTCCCTGTGATGTGAGCATGGTTCAGGGTGGTGTTGATGGGACAGTTGTGGGGGGGCAATATGTGTGACTGCGACTCCCATGATGCTATTGGCTACACTGACTTGGCCAGCATACACAGAATTCCTTCCTTTGTGTGGTCTTCACTGTGTGTTGGTGTTGTTGTGGTGGCTACATGTCTGGATGTGTTTGTTAGTTCTATTTGTGACACTGCCTAGTTGTAGTTGTGTTTGTACATGTGTTGGCACAGTTGGATGTGACTTTTTTGATGGCATGTGTTGTGTTTATCTGACTAACATACACATTTTGGGATGATTCTGTTCTGGTTGCTGTGTAATTGCTATGAGTGCATGGTTTGACTCTCCCCTTGACAGTGATGTGTGTGTTTTGTGGCAGTATATTGTGTACATTTGTTGTGTACTCACCAGGCTCTGGGATGTCCTCTAGTCCATATACGCTCACTGGCGGAAGGATGGCCCGCACCTTCTCCTCCCAGGGCCTGAGGTATATTGGCTTGGCAGGAGGGCCACTGCCGGTGTGTTGGCTGTTGATGTAGTCTTTCTTCAGCAGGTCCCGTACCCTCCTGCGCACGTCATACCACCTGTTCTGGATGTCGGTCTTTGTGCGCCGACATGGTGATTGGGCGTTCACCCTGTTGATGATCCTCTCCCACATCTTGGTTTTCTGCGACATGGGGGTCTGTTGGACCAGTGTGCCAAACAGCTGTGGCTCCACCCTGAGGATCTCGTCTACCATGACTTCCAATTCACTATCTAGGAACTTGGGATTCTTCTTGGGGGGCAAGGTGATGGGTGGTGATGGTGGGTGATGTGTGTGTTGGTGTGCAGGTGAGGGTGTGTGAGTGTGTGTTTTGCTGGGTGTATGTGAGGTAGGTATTTGTTGGTGTGCTGATGGTGTGTGGCTTGTGTGAGGGATGAGCTGTGGGTGTGTGGTTGCTTTCTCTTGGGTGCTGGCAGTGGAATGGCATTTGCAAAGGCTCATGGTAGTGATTTGTGTCCTTTATATAGGTGGAGTTGTGGGTGTGTCTTTGTTCTCTGTCCCCACCCCCCCAGTATTTATTGGCTTGGTAATTGCTTGTTTGGCCTTTTTTTGGGTGATTTTTCCTTTGTGCTGTTTGTGTATGTTGGAAACGTTCTTGTGACCGAGTCGGACCCTGCATTGGTCTCGTACGGTGTTCTCCGTTTCGTTCACGCTGTGTTTGTGCAGTTTTCTATGCTGCGTACGCGTCGGTCGCGGTGTATTGTGTTGCTTCGGCTCGGTTTTGTATGCGTGTCGGTCGTACGGCTTGTCCTCCGTCCGACTCGGTCGTGGTTTTCACGCCTTGCATCGTACTTTGCGGTTTGGAGTTCGCGTGTACGTTTCGGTCGGATTTGTTCCGGGTGCGTGTCGGTCGGTTGGATTCGCGTGTTTTTCCGGCCGTATTGCTGTTTTCCGTGCGGCTCGGTCGGTCGACTTTGTTTCGGTACGTGTCGGTCGGATTTTTCGCGCCTTGCATCGTACTTGGCGGTATTTTTTCCGGATCCGAGTCGGTCGGTGCTTTTTCCGGCCCGAATCGGAATCGACCCCTATGTTTCTTGGAAGAGGCAGATGTCCTGGGAGTCTACGAATTGGCCCCATTCCACCTCAGGGAGCAGTTTAGAGATCCCTGTTACATGCCACAACAGTATTTTGAGCAAAGGCTGCTGTGTCGAGGGTGCAGAAGGATCTCCAGTGATCAACTCGCCACCTGTATTATTGTTCTTGGGCACACCCTGCCCACTATTTGCAAAGAGCGGCCCAGGAAGCATTAAACAATTTATGTCAGAGCTCGGTCAAGCAAGAACCCAAGAGGTCCCACTGTCTGTATACCCAGCAGGTTGGATGGCACCACCTGATTCCAGACTAGCATCAACTGCCGGGGCACGGTATTTAATCAAAATGCGGGTATTAGCTTGGGAAATGGTGCTCAAATCTATGGCCATAAGACCATAAACTATGGTCCTATGAGAAAAACAAACCTTCACCCTGTCATATTGTGCCTCTGTGTTGGAGAGCCTTTCTACACCCACAATGTCACTTCTGATTATAGAATAGCAGTGATGAACCTCTCAGAACCGGTGTTTGACTTTTTAAATAAATGATTTGCGGTATTCCCTAGCTCCCACAGTCAGCTTTGGGATCAGGGTAAGGTAGATTTTGGCCTGATGGTACCCTACCTGCCTCGGAATATAAAACCCATTTTGAACCAACCCTTTGGGCTCTACCATATGGAAGCTCTCCGTGAGGTATTGGGCAGACCCAAGGCTCTTGTCTCCAATCTACTACTTCTCTCATTTCCCTCCTTGGGGGACCTATCCTGGAAAAACCAGACTGAAATCCTGCACACCCAGAGCTCTTGCTTAGACAGAGGTAGGGGATAAAAGGGATTTGAGGAAATTGGAGAGTATTTCCCAATGGGGGTTGTTGGGTTAGAACAGTATGGAACAGAAGTTGGGGCTCCTCGTTTCCATTGTTTTTTAGGTTCCTCACACTTTCACCTTCCTCCATCACGTTCCACTTAGCAAGTTTGAGGTTTTGCTTCCCCAATTCCCTCCCTTCATAACTCTCCATGGTCTTCTTCAAGGCTGCAACCTGGTCCCTTAGATCTCCAATCACACCCATCAAGCTAGGGAGAATTGATCCCTCCGAAATGGGGATGCTAGTCAACTCCTCTCAAGACCCCTCGTTTAAAATTGGATCAGGGCAGAGTTTTGAGAAGCGATTATGGCACTTAATTACTTCTTATTACAAGCAGAGAAGGGCCTCTCTATGACATTTTTCGGGGAGTGCACAATCCCCCTTCCCCTCCCCCCGACTGCGTTTTATTTGCAGATTATTGTCTGGGCCACAAAATTCTGCATCTATTATTGGGCATAAGGAATTAGGCCTAGCCTATGTGGTGGACATGCTTAAGTTGGCAACTTTGATTTTATAGATAAAATGCTGGGGAAAGCAGGAAGCAGGCTTGGTTAGAGCCTTTTTAGCAGACTGTCTATCATTAGACAATGTGTGTTATATATCAATTGTGAATTGCAGAAATTTTCATAACCCACGGGCAGTTAACATGAGCTGTAAGGGAAAAATGTAAACTTCGATTTTTAGAACAGCGCATGGAGTCAAAGAGGGAATGAGCACTAACAATGTTTAGTATTGCTAAATATATGCTCCTATTTGCGCAACTATAGGCCCTTAACCTTATTTTTCACTTATAACCGACTTTAGGCAGCGAATCCTTTTAACCCATTTTAGGTTGAGCACAGTACACTTTATTATAGCGTTCCCTGAAAAGGGGACATTTTTTAGGTGTCTGTCATGCCCCAGTGATGGAGTTTCTTGTCAAAGCATATGGCACTTAATGCTCTTTTTCATATTGTAATCATTGCCATGTAGATCATTTTCAGTTCCCATTCTCCGAAATACTAATATTAGATCATATAGGTTAGCATTGAAATACCTCCAGAAGCTAGATACGCCAGCTATTTGCTTTGCTGTTATAAATATTTTAAAGAGGTCCATTATCATTAGAAAAATATATGAATCAGGGCCGTGTATCTTATAAGGTTTTACCCTTGGAGATCCTGTATGTTAATGGAATGAGTGTTTTGCTGCTATGTTCTTTTATGGTTGTTTTAAAACAGAATAAAGATAATTGACTTACTGACTGAACTATACCCAATATAAAAATATATATTTTATTATTATTCTTTTTTTTAAAACATCATGTATACTAAACCACTAAAGAAAAACTGGAAAAATATATTATCAAAACCAGGTTTTATCAAATCTAAAATGCATACTACAAATTTAAATATTTTTGTAAATTAAAACATCAATTTACAACAATAAAATATATATAAATATTTTTTTAAATATATGATTTAAAATAAAATACTAATTGTTAAGAAACAGGGACCGCTGTTTCTTAACAATTACTACTACCCTTGGTCCCTTCTGACTATAAGGGTTCCCTTGTTCCTTTTTCTTAAAATAAAATACTATCAAAATAATTCATTAAAAATACATGCTTAAATAAAAGAATCTGAATAATTTACATTAAATAAGAAACAATTCAAATAAACTATTGTAATCCTACCACCTTTAGGAAAATGTGTATACTTCAGAGCAATCAGATTTAATATTCTAAGTCCAGACTTTCAAACCTCAGGGAAAATGCAGCTGTGGGGAGGAAGGTAAAATAAATAAATAAGCAAATAAATAAGAAAAACTAGAAATTTTAGAGGGTGGTACAGACTGACTATTCCAACTCCAGTTTAACAAACATTGGAGAAAGTGAATATTATGAGGGAAGGAGTAGGTAAGATTTACTAATGTAACTTCATTCCAACAAACAGTGGCTCAAGAGCATAATTGGCAGGGGGAGATATAGTATTCAAACTCCTGTCTAAGAACCACTGGAAAAAATGTAAACATGGAGAATTTGGGGGAGGGGGCAGGGTTAAAATCTGATGTAACCCAATCCATCAAGCGTTGGGGGAAGAGTACACTAAGGGGCCTATTACGATGGCGGTCGGAAAACCTTCCCGACCGCCATGGTAACGGGAAAAGACCGCCCACAAGGCCCGCGACATAACCGCCGGTCGTATTACGATGTTCCTTGCTCGAAATCCGACCGCTGCGGTCGGATCGCAGACTTTAACATTGCGGCGGTTGCTGATGCACGCAGCACCGCCGCGATGTCAATAGGAGCATGTCCTGCATTTCCCTGCACTGCGTGGCAGGCACTGCACAGTGACTACCACCTGGCACAGGGAAATGTAGGGGGGACCGTGGGTACCCCCCAGTGCACCCACACCCCCCCAAAACATTGGGGGCCCGCAACGGGCCCCCGGAAGACAATCTCCGCATGCCTTTCCATGGCGGTCTGACCGCTGAGGAAAGGCTGGCTACCGCCGACATCATAATCCTGCCGGCAGAGCCTGCTCTGCACCGCCACCATTATCCCGGTCCTGCTCCGTCCACCAGGCAGGAGTGCGGATGGCAACCGGCAAAAAAGCGGCGGTCGGAATTTCCCACCTCTGCGGTCACCACTGCTATCCTAATGTGACCGGCGGTTTTCTGGCTTGCGATCGCGGGTGGACATCCGACCGCCATCGTAATAGACCCCATAGTTTGGGTTGGATATTTTATTTGAATTCCAGTCTATCAAATATTGAAAAGTGTATATGTTAGGGGAGGGGGATATAATGTAATATTGTAACTCCATTCCAATAAATGTTAGAAAATTGTGTACATGGGGGGGCAGATGTACTATTTTAACTAGTACTGGGTGATAAATTCCGCTCTGCCGGTTGAGTTCTCGCAGTTTTGCACACTCCGCATTGCTCTTGTAATACGGATGTTAGAAATGGGGGTCTCTAGTTGGCAGAGGTAGGTGCCATTGTTCAAATAGGGACCCTTGCTTCTAGTCAGGGTAAGGGGGATACACTTCTAAAATAACCCCTGCTGACCCCCTTGGTAGCTAGGCACGAGCAGACAGGCTTATCTCAGAGGCAGTATGTAAAACATTTGTGAACATATACAGTAATACAGTAAAAACACTACAAATGAACACCACACCAGTTTAGAAAAATAAGTAATCTTTATCTAAACCAAAACAAGACCAAACAACAAAAATTCACAATACAGTAATAAAAATATGACTTTCAGATGGTAGAAATAGTTCCGTTCAAAGCAAATTGCAGATGCGACACTTTTCACACAAAGTACCTGGGATGCGTCACGCAAACAAACAAAACGGGCCGCAGGGAAGGTGATGCGTCAGTTCCTTACACTCAGGGATGGTGATGCATCAGTTCCTTGCTCCGGGGGAGGTGATGCGTCGGTTCCTTACTGCTGCGCAGGAGAGGTGATGTTTCGGTTCCTTACCGGAGAGGAGGTGATGCGTCAGTTTCTTACTGTGTGGGGAGGTGATGCGTCGGTTTCTTACTGCGTCCCCCAACGATTCGACAAACTTTGCGCCTAGATGCGATGCAACGATCAGGGACGATGCTTGGATTCTTCCAGCTCCCCATGGAAAACAGTCTCTAGAGGTCCAAAACAACAGCAGGCACCTCTTTGCAGGTCAAAACTCCCAGCAAGGAAGTTCAGGGGAGCTGGTGGTGAAGTCTTTGTGTCCCTGAGACTGCAGAACAGGAGGCAAGCTCAGTTTCAAGCCCTTGGAGATCTTCCTCAAGCAGGGGACACAGCAAACAGCAAAGTCCTTTACTCCTTTCCTTGGTAGCTAGTAGCCACTGCAGGCCAAACCCAGACAGCAAACAGCACAGGGGCAGTATTCCTCCTCAGCTTCTCCGGCTCTTCTCCTTGGCAAAGGTTCCTCTTGATTTCCCAGAAGTGATCTAAAAGTCTGGGCCCCTCTTTTTATACACAAAAATCCTTTGTTCTCTGAAGGCAGAGAGTGTCTGTACCCAGCCCAAACCAGTTCTGTCCTCACTGGTGCATCTTCCTGGCAAGGGGTGGCGACAGCATTGTTGAAGGCAGACCAGGCCCATTCAAGTGAAAGGAAATCTCCTCCCCCTACTATAAATTCAGCCCAGGTCTATTCAGCCCAGCCCTGACTCATCAGGCTCTCAGGAGGCACTGCCCCTCTCCAGCCCCTGACACTCCAGAGCCAGACATGCAATTCACAAACCTAGCAGAGGTATACTGGATGGCTAAACAAGAAAATACCTACTTTCTAAAAGTGGTATTTTCAAACACGGAATGTAAAAATCACCCTCACTAAAAGATGCATTTTAACATTCTGAGTTCAAGCTTACTAAACTTTATTTTCCTACCTTGTTCCCAGGGGCAGTTATGTTTATAAGATGTTATAAACAAACTCCCCATTCTGTCCTATGGGAACAGGTAGCCTTGCAATAGTGAAAAATTAAATTGGCAGTAATTCACTATCAGGACATGCCACACACACACCGGGGCATGTCCTACATTTCACATACACTGCACCCTGCCCACAGGGGTACCTTAGGCCTACCTTAGGGGTGACTGACATGTAAGAAAAGGGAAGGTTAGGGCTAGGCAAGTGGGTGCACTTGCCAAGTCGACATGGCAGTCCTAGACTGCACACAGGCTCTGCAATGGCACAGAGTTACATTTCACATGCTGCTTCTGTGGGTGGCACAATCAGTGCTGCAGCCCACTAGCAGCATTTGATTTACAGGCCCTGGGCACACACAGTGCACTGTACTAGGGTCTGACTAGTAAATCAAATATGCCAATCATGGAAACACCAATTCATAACAACAATTTACAGGGAGAGCATATGCACTTTAGCACTGATCAGCAGTGGTGAAGTGCCCGGAGTCATAAATCCACCAACAACAGGTCAGAAAATATACAGGAGGAAGGCAAAAAGTTCTGGGATGACCCTGCAAAAAGGTCCAAGTCCAACAATGGAGCTCTGGCAAAACTCCACCAACCGCTGCATGACACAGTTTTTTCTCATGTGCGGCTTGCCATTGTTAAGTTAGTGAGCGAGAATTGCCATCCTCTAGCACAATTTTCAGGTGCTAGGATGGCATCCAGCGAGATTTTCTCAACCCAGGCGGTCGTGGGCAAACGTGAACGTTCGTGTTGATAAAGCTACCCCTTAAGTAAAAAATCTTCTCAAGTGGCAGCAAAGAAGCAGCACCCTGTGCTGCACCAACCTGCACAGAACAAGCTCCTGGCACTAAAAATCAGCGCAACATGCCAATTCCGCCCGCTCTCAGAACTCTATGGAATCTTGCTAAGTTTGTATGTAACTCTGCGGAATTCCGTGGAGTGAAACTTCCTGAGTTGCGCCCACCCCTAATTTTAACTCCTTCTAACAAACATTGAGAAAATGCATACATGGGAAGGAGAGACTTATTATACTTCCACTGGTTTAAAAAGATTGATAAAAGTGGATGTAATGGGGGTCAGATTTACATTTCTAATGACATTTTGAGGTTTATTCATTACCTTGCTGAGATATCAGGTAGATGCCTATCTTGAGACTGATTTCAATGTATTATGTCCCAAGATTCTTGCAATCGATACAGATTTCTATGAAAATGGATTCATAGATGTATTCAATCTATAGCATGAATTTTCTTTGTATATTAAAATGTTGTTTGCTCTTCTAATTTATTTTGTTTCTTCCCTGGGATATATATATATATATATATATATATGCTCCCTGTCCATTGCTTCATGGAAGTGTGAAAGATCTCTCTTTATGGTGGAAACATTTTTCTGAAACTCCTTTAGTCTAAGGGTCCTGTTTATTGATAATATATGGTTCAGAAAAAATCACGTAAATGTTATATTTTCCCCAATAGGTCTGAATGAAATCATGTTGGTTAGTGACTGCTCAGTGTTTACAGAGCCCCATAGATAATATATTGGTGCCCGTTAAATAATAAGCAATCTTTTCTAATATATTCAAGGGATTTCCATTGTACCTTTTGGTAACCCTTTCTTGGGATGCCTGTATACGCATTATAAATTTCACAGATGGTCTTCAGCTTTCCCTAACAAAATGTGGCAAGTGGCCAGCACTGGGAATTTTATCTCAACACAAACTGAGATATCTTGAAGTTTACTCCATAGCACAATTTTATCTTAATTATTATTCAACCTTTAGCTCATGCACTTCGGTCTGATCCATAAAAATGCATGCATGCTTTTCCACCAATATTATAGTGATATGTAACTATACCATAAAAACTCAAATATTAAAGTCATTGCCATCATCATCCTACACAAGCATCCTTCAATATTGGATGCAAACCCCCAAACCCCACTGGGCCCAATTCATAAATATTAGAGCATGATTAGCTGTCCCTCACTCTTGCAGTACTCTTGGTTTACTTACAAATTTCTGAATTAAGCTAGGAAGTCAGGAGTACACCTGGCTTACTACTAGCTTACTCCAGGAATTCATGAGTACTGCAAGGGTTAGGTTAAGCACTCCATAGTCTTTGTGAATCACTTCCCTGGTTAATTTTATGTTCACTGTCTAAAAAAACAATGTTTGACAGAATAATATTGGATTCTCTGATACATTAAGATCCCGTACTCTTAAATCACTTATTCTTGCAATACTCTTGCTTTACTTATGATACTTAATGATGCAATTGACACATCTATGACCTGAGATCTTCACCTCTGTATCACCTATCTTTTCTGTTTAACATGGTGGCACATAGCAAAAAAATGGAGATTTACACATAGGTGTAGAAGTAGGTCTACACGTGTAGATTTAAACATGCAAACTCACATTGTGAATTGGGACCTAAATGTCTGCTCTTTTCATAAAATTAGCTGCCAATGCCACTGCTGTTGACCTATTTTAACTTCATAATGCAATTTTAAAAGATGCTTCACAATCAGATCAGCCTCCTCACAAACAAATCTCCATTCAGTGGACAGGCTACTTTCTCAAAACATAACACCAAATAACCTCTATTCCCCATAAGGTCAATTGGCTTCCTTTAAAGCAATGATCACGTGTACTCCTTGGGGCCTGCCATGCAAATCAAGTCATTAAAATAACCCTTCCTACCACTTTGATCTGGCTTCTGTTTCTGGTGGACTAAGAGGTAAAATTAGTCAAAAATCTCTAGTGACAATGCCATCAAGATTCAGAACTAATGCTGTGCGAAATCTCAAACTTACATAAAAAGTAAACTATGTCAAATTTGTTGAAAATATGATAAATGTGTAGTGATGCATTGGTCTATTTTTCTCTCCACCCAGCACTGGAGCACTTTAGGCTGTCATATACCAATGCCCACCATCTTTCAGCATTGAAAAGGGGTCCCCCTGCCTGAGATGCCCCCCGTCGACAGGAAGAGCCACAGCAGACTCGCACCCCACTGATCCAAGATGGTGGTGTGTGGCTGTGAAGTGAAAAAAGAACTCCAGGCATGAGTGAGGCTGCATAGTGGGGACAGCCCAGGAGGAATAGCGGAGGCTGATACGAGAAGCACATGCTGGGCTGAAGAGAAATGCCGGTTCGCTTGGCAGCTTTAATCCCTAATCTCATGGTACAGTGCCTGGGGTCTCTGGTGCGGCACTTCCTCCGCCTGGGGGACGAGGACATGAGTGCCCGTAGAAGGCACTAGGTGGATGGAACCACGGTGGTAACTGCAGAGCTTGGGGCAATGGCAGCCGGTGCTGCTGGCACCTGGAGACCTGGGAAAAATCACAGGTGGCTGGCAGTGAAGGGCCCACCTTGAGTTGGAAGTGGCCTGAGCTTCGATGTGCCAAACTGGGCCTGGTGATGTTGGAGTGTAGTGGACCCGATGCACAACTACAGTGAGGGGATAGGCCTCGACCCGGAGTAGCCTGGAACAAGCTGCTGGAGGGGACATCCTGGTGGTGAGTGGCGGCAAGGGGGTGGGCCTCGGCGCTCGTGCCCAGCGGTGGTGGTTGGGGCACTTTGCTACCCCAGGGGACATAGTGGTGGTGCTGGCTGCGGCCTGTGGGGGCGGCCCTTGTCTGCCCTGGCCCAACAGCGGTGAGGTGAGACAGATGATACAGTGAAGGGAACGGCTGTTGGAGTCCAGTTGAGGAGTCCCGAGGGGCAGGATCCCCAGAAAGTGGTACTCTCCCTGATGGCCCGTACCTGAACAAAGGAACATAGTTACTGCATGATGGTCTCAACGAAAGGGGCAAAACAGCAATGACAAGAGGAACCAGGAGCCTGTTAAACAGCATGGGGGACCGTCCCATCAATGAGACTGACCGGAGACTGGGGGCAGACACAGCAGCCATTTTGGTGGCAATCAGGGATACCATGTTCACCCTAGAACAAAACTCAAAATCGACAGTCACCCAGGATGTAGGGGCTGAGCATCAGAAATTGGCAGAGAGAGTAGGTGCTGCGGAAAGCACCCTCATGCAGATTACACCAGCATTGGGGAAGGCTCAAACCCTTCTTGATCACTTGGAGGTTAAAACTGCCACCATATCTGTGAAACTGGATTACCTGGAGGGTTGCCTCCACCAAACCAACATTTGCCTGGTGGGGGTCCTGGAACGGGTGGAGGGCCCATGAAATGACATGTACGTTGAGGACTGGTTGGGCACGGTGGTGCTAGAGGGAATCCGTCAAAACTGTTTACTGTGGAGAGAGCATACAAGGTACCGGGATGCCCCCGGCCCTGGGAGCCACCCTGAGAGCCATTGTTGAATGGATCGTGAACATATGAGGATGAGACGACATCCTGCCCTGCAAGTGACCAGGGTCCATGTGCCTTGGCAGCTAGATGGCACATCATTCAGCATCTCTCCAGATTACATGACAAAGTTACACAGGCAGAGGGAGTCCAATTTTGCAGTTAAGAAACAGCTGAGGTCTCTGGGTCTTAAATATGCACTGTTATTTCCTGCCAAGCTCTGTGTCACAGATTCCGAGGGCTCCCATTTCTTCGGATCGGCGGTGGAAGTTTGGAACTGGCAAGAGGCAAAAAGCTATTAAGTGCAGGGTCGCCACCAGAGTCCAATGACAAGGGGAATTGGACGACACGGAGTCCGAGACGGGGAAGGGAATGGAGGTCGGAACCTGGATAAGGAGTCTTCTGCCACTGTGAGAGAATTTGAGGAGGGGGGCTTACCGTGTTGACCCCCCGTGACAGCTGACTTGATTGTGAGATTGGCTGTTTCTAATTGCGGGCCACAGCTTGCTGCTAGCCTCTTGATCTCAGTTCTGCATTCCTTAGATAAGGCTGCTCAGTGACTATTTGGGGGAGGGTGAGTGGCACCTTGAGCATTGGGGGGTGGGTAGTTTTGAGCTCACCACAAGAGGATGTGGGGAGGGGGTGTTTATTTGTTGGGGTGGGGTTGCTCTACAGTTTGATAGCAGAGATGGGGGCAATTGTTTCATTCAAACAGGTGTGAATTTCTCAAAATACGGTGCGGGGACCGGTAAGGCGTGAATCCCGGGGATGGACAGTTGCAGGCCTGCGAGTCCTCACATGGAACATCAATGGTCAGGGAGTACCATCAGGAGTAACAAGATTCTTATCCAGACTCCCCAGACATAGTATTACTGCAGCAAACCCACCTAGCCAGGAATGGATGTAGGTTCTTTGATAGAGGGCTCTTTTGATTGGTGGCACATGTAGGAAATAAAAAGGGTTCCAGGGGAGTTGAGATTTTGTTTCATAGGCTGGTCTTGATCCAGGTGATGAAGACTTAGGCCTCACAGGATATGTGCAGGGTGGAGGCCTCCGGAACTTGGAATTGGCTCCCCTTAAAGTGGTCTCCTGGCAACTCCTGCCTAGCCTACAAACAGAGGCCTGGCACACATGGGGGACTAGTTGGTAGTTGCGCCGGATGCTCTCATTATTCTTGAGGGGACCTTAACCTGACCACAAGTGGGGACGTGGACAGAATGACGCAGTCCCGAATACTGCCAAGAGTGCATACTTGCCTGGCGAAGTTCTAGGGGTCTGGTTTGGCAGACTAGTAACGTGAACAGCACCCAGACCAAAGACAGTTCTTCTACATGGCTAATGCTCTGAAGTCCCTTTCTAGACTAGAATATCTGTTAGTCCCCGGGCACCAGGGAAGCGCAGTATCTGCTGTGGGAAATCTCAGATCATTCCCCAATGATGGTGATGCGCCAGGGGCCAGGTGGGACACAGAGAGGGGTATGGAGAATAGATGCAGAGTAGATCCCTGGGAGCTCATGGATTGGGGCACTAGGACACAGTTGGTAAGAGAGAAAACAAGGTATTTTACTGAAAATAAGGGTACAGTGTCCTCTGGGGTGGTAATATAGGAGGCCTACAAGACGGTGATACAGGGACAACTGTTTCCCATACTTTTGTTAAGAAGAGGGAGAGAGAATGTATGGCCCTAGAGAATAAATTAATTGAGTCAGATGCTGTGTTTATTGTTGAACCAACACCAGATCTGGTGGCTGTGTTCAAGAAGACCCAGGTGGAATACTTGGTGCTGGCATATCAGGAATACAGGTCCCATTTTTGCCCTAACCGAAGTTGAGTCTACGAGTTCTGAGACAAAGGCATAATGTTCCTCGCCTGGCTTGCGAGATGAGATGAGGGGCAGTGGTGGATAAGGGGTCTAAAGGTTAGTGATAGAACCCTGGTTGGGATGCCAGAGGCCATTGCTCAGATGCTGGTGTCGCACTTGAGTGACATGTATAGCTCCTATGCTCCCGATGATGGGAGGGTCTATCGTTTTTTCCAGGATCTCTGATGCCCACACTAGCTGAGGAGGACTGTGAAGCCTAGAAGCGGAGATTTCTGATTCAGATTGCGGAGGCCCTCACCCACCTGAGAAAGGGTCGGGCTCGGGCCCGAATGGCTTCTCATCATAGTTCTTTAAGTGCATTGGGGCACAGGTGATGCCCCACTTGAGGGATCCGTAGGTGTCCTAATTTACAAGGAAGGGAAGCCGAGGGAGGAGTGTTCATTCTATCACAGAATATCCCTGATCAATGTAGAGGCAAAATTACTGGTGAGGATGCTAGCAAACCGTATGTTGCATATTGCGGAAACCCTGGTGAAGGCAGAGCAGTTGGGCTCTATGCCCCATAGGGTGACACGCCACAATCTCTGATGGGTATTTGGCTGTTTGGTGAGCAGTGGGATGATTTGGGAGCCCACAATAATATTGTTATTAGTTGCAGAGAAGGCATTTGACTCTCTGGAATGGTTGTACTTGTGGGTAGTATTAGAGAAGATGAGATTCAGGAGTTTTTTTCTGGAATGGGTAAAATTGCTCTACCCTGACCCCATTGCCCCAGTGAGGGTGAATGGAGTGCTGTCAGAGGATATAAGGATTGGGAGAGGCACAAGGCAGGGATGCCCACTTTCCCCGCTATTGTTCGCAGTGGCCCTTGAGCCACTGGCGAGCTGGATCTGGAATGATGCTCAGATCAGGGCTTGTGTTGGGACTCAGGATGGGAGGACGTAATATCTCTCAACGCGGATGACATTCTCTTCTTTCAAGCAGAGCCCAAATGGTGCTCGCAGCATGCATTGGAGACATTGGGGGTCTATGGGGAATGCACTGGGCTGCGCATCAACTGGGGAAAATCAGTGGCATATCCACTGACAGGTTGGTGCCCTCTGAGGGGGAGTCATCCAGGTCTGGTGGGAACCGGACGGTTTCAAGTACTTCAGTATCTATGTGACTTCTGGCCATGAGCAATTCATCCGTGCTAACCAGGGGGGGATCTAGAGGCCTACAAGTAATATGTGGGTCACTGGCGCAAACTCTCACTGTCCTTGCTTGGCAGGACAGCGTTGTTTAAAATGGTCTACCTCCCAAATTTCCTGTCATCCTTCAGAATACACCCTACGCAGTGGTGGATAGGTTTTTCAGGCAGGTAGATGAGGTCACGTGATTACTGCTTTGGAATAGGGGGGGGGGGTCCCTATAAAGCCCTAACAACTTTGACCAGGAAGGCTTGGAATGGGGCATTGCCTTGTCGAAGCTCAGGTTGTATAATTGGGCGGCACACCTGGTAGCGGTGAACGTCTGGGTCTTCTTCGATCAGACTGAGCCCTCTCTTTTGGGAGATAGGAGGACGATGGATCCAGTGGGATACCTGTGCTACCTGTGTGGAGGGAAGACGTGAGGGCTTCCGACACCAATGGCATTGGTGCTCAATATCTGCAGAGAGCCCAGGAACAGGCTGCAGGCACCAAATGATTAGGTCAAGAAAACAGCAAGTTTCTAAAAGTGGCATTTTCAGAACTGTGACTTAAAATCTGTCATTACCATTAAAGAGGATTTTAAAATACTTTTCCTCAGACCCACTTAAATACTCCCAATAAAAGGTTAGAACTTTTTAAATGTAAATAGGTAACCAAATATCCTATGGGACAGGTAGGCCTTGCAATAGTGAATAGTGAAAAGAATTTTGAGAGTTTTTTACTATCAGGACATGTAAACGCTATAATTACATATCCCACTTTTTAAATACACTGCATCTTGCCTTATGAGCAGTGTAGGGCCTACCCTAGGGGTAATATATATTATTAAAAAAAAGATTTAGGCCTAGCTAAAGGTTTATTTTGCCTTGGTGCCAGTTTGGCTGGTGGCTTGTCATGTGTCTTTTAAACACTCCTGAAGTACTGTATGTACGTGCTATTAAATGCCAATAAACAGAGTTTTAAAAAAAGTTTGGCATTGTACAACTGTGCTTACATTCTTTCAAGCATAGATTTTGTACTGGTAGGGGACCCTTCCAGTACACAAATTATGTTTTAATCCTGTTCCCACTTTGTATGTGAGGTGTATAGGTCAGCACACATGCAACGCAGTTAGGCTGCAGTCAGATTTAACTTAAAGGCAATGTGTAAAGTATTTGTGCAGACAACACACAGTATTAAAGTGACAACACTATGAACGAAAAGTGCAACACTGATTTAGAATAATAGAGTAACATTTAATAAATAATTTAAGACCAAAGCGACAAAAGCCCAATTAGTAGATCCTGAGTTATGCAATTTTAAAGGTTTTGAAGTAAAAAAGAACTCAGAAGCAAAAAGTGCTGATCGCTGTTATCTGGTCGCAGTGAATCGGGTCTAAGTTATTAGTTCAGGCATTCCGCAATGGAGTGTGGATCTTGATACAGGACTGAATTCAGCCTTGGTATCGAGATGTATATTCCTTGCATGGAGCTACGCAGGCCGGCATTGAGGAGTCATCGACGAGGAGCTGCGATGCAGGATCCGGCATCAAGATGCGTCGTTCTTGCATCCTCGTTGAGGAAGCCGCTGGTGCTGCTAAGACTTTTGCTGTTATTCATCGGTGCCAGGGATGAGATGTGTCACGCTGGACTGGTGCTGGTGTCGAGCTGCATCTCATTGTGTCAAGAACCCTGGAATTGCATCGATGTCAAAGAGCCTGTGATAACCCTATAGCTCAGAACAGATGGCCAGCTAACTGATCCTTGGAGACATTTTTGAGTTTCTGGGTCAAAGCAGGCAGGCTGGCCACAGCAGGGCCGTTCACAGCAGCAGAAGAGTCCTTGAGCATCTGAGCAGGCCTTTAGGCAGCAAACTAGTTCATGGCAGCAGGGAAGAATTACAGCTGTGCAGTCCTTCCTGGCAGAATCCACAGGTCCAGAAGAGATCTGAGGAGTTGGCCTGAGGGTTCGCTTTTTATACCTGGTGCCCACTTTGAAGAGGGAGAAGCTTCTGCAGTTTCCAACTAGAGAGTTCTCTGGAATTTCCTGCCTCCCAGCCCTGGGAAGAGTCTGTCTGGAGGCATAATATGCTAGTGTGAAATCCTTTGTGCAGGAGCAGGGCACAGTCCATTGAAGTACAAGTGTGGTAGGTGACAGCTCCGCCGCCTATCAAGTCAGAGATGGCCCATCCTGCCAACACCCAGACCCTGTATTTTGAAGCTGTCTGAGAAGAACACACAAAGGCCAACTATGCCTAGTCATGTGACCCAGGAACAGGCTGCAGGCACCTAATAGTTAGGACAAGAAAATGGCAAGTTTCTAAAAGTGGCATTTTCCGAATTGTGACTTAAAATCTGACTTTACCATTAAAGAGAATTTTAAATTACAATTCTTCAGACCCAAAACTTTACTTTCTTACCTACTTCCAATCAAAAGTTAGCACTTTTTAAACTAATAGGGTAACCAAATGTTATCCTATGGGACAGGTAGGCCTTGCAATAGTGAAAAACAAATTTGATAGTTTTTCGATACCAGGACAAGCAAAACTTAAATGTACATGTCCCACTTTTTGTACACTGCACCCTGCCTTATGGGCAGTGAAGGGCCTGCCCTAGGGGTGATTTACATATATTAAAAAAGAAGATTTAGGCCTGGCTAAAGGTTTATTTGGACAGGTCGAAATGGCAATGTAAAATTGCACCCACTGACTGAGATGACAGCCGTGGGACATGTTTTAAAAGGCTACCAAAGCGGGTGGCACAATAAGTGTTGCAGGCCCACTAGCAGCATTTAATTTACATGCCCTGGGTGCAGGCAGTAGCACTTTACTAGGGGCTTACAAGTAAATTAAATAGACCAACTGGGTGTAAACCAGTTTCACCATGTTTAACAAAGAGAGCATAAGCACTTTAGCACTGGTTAGCAGTGGTAAAGTTCATAGAGTCTTATTGCCAAATAACAAGATCAGCAAAAATAGGTGAATGAAGGTAAAAAGACCACCCTATGGCTGACAGGTGTAATACCAAGAATATGGCCGGTCCTCTTTTCCATGCAATATCAGTATCTGTTTTCCCATCAGACTCATCTATTTCAACTCTTCCTCAACTAATACTTTGACAAAATATTTTCATTCAGACCAGACAGTTTTTGCTTCTTTTTGTCACTACATTTCCTTCCTTGTTGATATTCTACTCTAAGGTACATACTATTCTTTTCTTGATCCACTGTAATGCTGCCAATTTGACTTATAAGTTAAATATACATACCCCTCCAGGTGCTGGAAATCGCAGAGGAGCTTCATACTTCTGTTTTTTCACTGTTTCTTCTATGCGTTTGTGCATATTATTGTGTTAAAATGTGGTGTGCCCAAAATGCTTTCAGATGCTGGTTTCACTATATAAAGTTCTTAAATAAACAAATGAATGAATGAATAAACAAACTTGCTTGGATTTACTGTGACTCTCTGACCTCACCAGTAAAATTTTGATGTGACAAACAGTTTTCTCTTTTTATTTTCCAATATAAAATTCCAAAACAGAATTTTCATTTTGAAAATAAAAAATGTAATGCCTCTCCCAACATGGGAGTACTCTCCGCTGGCAAGTGGAGCATTTAGCAGTTTTCATTGCCACTGCTGTTTTCCTGGAAGTGATGGGCAGTGAAAACTGACCAGTCATTCTGCCCATCTAAATTAGGTGGGTGAAATGACAGCAAGGACGTCGATGAAGTTTAATAACAGCGGAGACAGAGTAGTCTCCACTGTGGCGAAACGTAAGGTACAGCCGCATATAAATCTGGCGGGCAGAGCACTATGTTGGCGAGGAGGGAACTCCATTGCCATTGCAATGGAGTTCCCTTTCTGCCAACATATAAATCGGGTCCTTAGTATTCTGAATACGCTCATCTTGCCTTACCACTTTGAAGCTGATTTTGTTTATATTTCATACTTTCTTTAACTTCTTTATTCATGTCAGTTACATTTTTTTATATTGTGCATCGTACTAAAGAGGGCACAGAGTTAGTTTGAGAAACCAATCCTGGAGTTAGGGTTTTTCTTGACTGCTAGGTTGCATCTTGATTTTGCAGCAGAAATTGCTGCATTGGCCTTAGAGACAGAAAAATTGGCTAGCACCACTAATAAAGTCCAAAGTGAATATGCATCAAGATAAGAATTTTTTAATTTAGGGCTGGCTTTAGGTGCGGTGCAACCACACCAGATACTGAGCTCTGGGGGTGGCACTGTGTTTTGAAATATTTTATGGTTTTAAATGAATCTTCTTCACAGTTCTTTGTGTTTCCAGCAATTTCCAGACAACAATTACAATGACAAGATAACTCTGGTGATTAATGAGAGAGAGAGAGAGAGAGAGAGAGAGAGAGAGAGAGAGAGAGAGAGAGAGAGAGAGAGAGAGAGAGAGAGAGAGAGAGAGAGAGAGAGAGAGAGTGAGAGTTTTGTCTAGTGGCAGATTTGACTCATCATAAAGTAGTGCAGAGGGCTAATATGCCTGCTGCAAAGAACGTATACCATGCAGATCACAGAATTGTATTTTATGTAGATAGCTCAGTGGGTTGCTGCTTTTGTCACAGATGCATTTGTTACTTGCAGTTCATAGGTTACATTCCTAATATAGTACAGTGAGCCATGAACAGTCATTAAAGAGATGCATGCAAACTGCAGGGTATAGGTTAGAATGTTATGTTGTTGCCCCAGTCTTTCATTATCCTAATGTTGCTAAGAAAAGGGATTATTTGGTTAGAAATACATTATTTTTATTTATTTATTATTAGAAAAGCCACCCCAACCACAGTGGTATGTTTAAATCCTGAGTGTGTGCTGCTCTCACCCTTGCTGACCAAGTACTCTTAAAATATATTGCCTACCAGTCTGGTTGTTATGTGACTCCTACACCTTGTTGTCATCTTTGTTTTATGTAACATTTCCTATACACTGATTTACAAATTTATAATTCATTTTTTCAGTATGATCTGTATAATGTGTGTGTGATGTAAAGTGCTATGACACCCTAGGCTGGTATGGTTAGCACTATAAAACTAATGAAATGCGTGTGAGAGAGGGGCTATGGAAAGATGAGGGATACCATTAGAGGATGGCAGAGGGTAGTAGCAAGGGAACCCGTGAAGAAGGATGTAATGGGGTGGCACCAACAAAGATTGCCACACTATCAATCAATCAATCAGGGATTTATTGAGCGCACTACTCACCCTTGAGGGTCATAAGGCACTAGGCAGCACCAGTGCTAAAGTCTGCTCTGTTGAAATTATTTAAGCAAGAAAAACTGGGTAAAATCCATAGTAGGTAAAAACTTCGTGGTCTATGAGGTTATGGTAGAGGTTGGCCAATAAATAAATAAATATTTTTCACAGAAATCTCTTTATGGATGCATCCATCACCTCATCCCATACCTCTTACCTTTTCGTGACTCCAACATGCTATTGTTAGATTAGTACTCAGGTACCAGCACTATACCAGCATGCTGTCCCCTTTCCTTGATGCTAACACCTTTACTAGCTAAAGGTGAAGTCCTGTTAGTCGTATTAAAGCTTCCAGGATACTCCAGAGCCATATCATGATGGGCTGAGCTGGCTCTGCGCAGAGCTGAGCACTTGTTTTTATGCCCTTGCAGTGCCTAAAGTGAATTCAATTAACCCGATATTACTCGGAGTTAGTGCATTTTTTTAGACAGCACAGCTCATGAACAGAAAGAGGATATTCGGCTCAGTACAGAGCCAGAGTAGCCCATCATGATATGACCCCGAGGAGAAATAAACAGGCTGACAATCAAGTGCATATTACTTGTTCCACGCTGTTATGGAAGGATTACTATGTTACCCCAATTTCAATCTTTTCGATTTAAGGTGGACATTAATTACACACAGCTATTCACAGAGGAGAGGGAAGGGTGGTCCCTTGAGGCACTGCATGTTCACTGGACACAATTTGCATAAAACAATTTCCATTCTGCATTTTTAACACTCCAATTCAAATGAAAACGTTGCTTTCAAAATAAAGCAACAATTGCAAAATCATGTACATTTATATTGATTTTCCAATATTATATCTGAGGCTTATTTGCAGCAACTAAAATTTGACGTTTAGCAAGGTGTATGTACAAATAAAACGGTTCTCTGACCAGGGATTAAAACTGCTTCTCACCTCCAGACTGATCACCACTATATAAATTCCGCCTAATCGATTGCCAGCGACATCACAGCTGAGAATGCTTGATGAATAAAAATTCACATCATTTCTTTTTTCGTAATCAGAATTTTCCTCAAAACATACAAGCATAGTGTCATTGTGAGGATCGGCTCTTCGTAGAGTGGTGCAAAAACAGCTGACTGCTGTGAAACTTCGCCTTCTTATAGTTGACCAGGAAAGGTCAAACCAAAAGCTTACAAATATTGGTGAACCGGATCAGATGAGCTCTGATGCGGCTTATAGAGGTTCGCTGGTGTAATTTTAAATTCAAAACAGTACCTAAAGTCTTTGGTTTTTAAAACTCTATAAATTACATTTGTATATTCACTATGATTCTGCGTCCATTTTAGAAATATTTTTTCATAAACAGAGTTCCTTACTGCAAGAAGAAATTCCCCACGTCCGTTTCGTTTTCTTAACAATGCTAGTCTCTCCATTGGAGAAAAATACTGCATAAGCCCTAGGCACATACGAAAAGGTATTTTAAGACCGCCCTTTTCCCTCATCCACTTGTTTGCATGAGCTACTTTCCAACATTAACTCAAAAGACTGTCGAGCACATTTTGCATCAAACATGTCTACGTTTCCCTCTGTGCCCAGGAAATATGCTGGCTGACATGGTTTTGGAAAGTCTTTTGGTTTAGTAGCAGCAGCAGCATGCTTATTCTGGCTCCAACCACCACAGTATACCCCAGTACTAACCCTCACTGCAGGTCCTGGCAGGGACCTTGAAGATAGACATATAGGGGCAGATTTACAAGCCCCTAGCGCCACCGGTGCGTCACTTTTTGTGACGTACCGGTGGCACATTTTACTGCTCCATATTTAAAAGAACAGGAAAAGCCACCCTGCGTGACTTTTCCTGTCCATGTAAAACTGGCTACCGGGCGTTTTGGTGTGCTGCCAAGCTGGGGGCTGATTTCGTTGATGGGGACCTGCGTGGGCTTAAAACCATTCGTTTTGCTTTGTTTATTTAGAGGCACACGCAGGTCCCCATCAACGAAATCAGCCCCCACCGCAGTGAAATCAGCCCCCAGCTTGGCAGCACACCAAAACGCCCGGTAGCCAGTCCGGCCCTGAATATGGCCCCTTTGCACGCAGCACTTTGCGTGAAAGGGGTGTTCCATGGGTGTTGCTGTGTGTGTTCCCATGCAACACCCATGGGACAAGACACATTTCCAGTTTTATGAGGAATCGTAAATCTGGAAATGCGTGTGAATGCTACGGAGGCGTAGGGAGGCGCAACAAGGAGAAATGTATTCATTTGTCCTCGTTTTTTATTCCTCTTTCTATGCATGCTGCATTCTGCAGCACATATAGAAAGAGGAAATCACCTCTAATGATTGTTTATGTAGAGGAAGGGTTCCCTTCTTGCACATAAACAATCATTGAAACAATTACGTTTTTCAACTTCTATGTGTGCTAATGCAGCACACATAGAAGTTGAAAACGGCATTTCAGATTGTTTTTGTGCAGGAAGGGAACCCTTCCTGAACAAAAACTGAGGGGCAGATTTACAAGAAAGTGACGCATCTGTAGAGATGCGTCACTTTCCCTGCGCCACCCTGAGACACCCTTGCGCCACCATGGATGCGCCATATTTACAATACGGCGCACTATGGCGCAAGGATTGACAGATGCGTCAGAAATTCTGACACATCTGTTGACGGAAAAGTCACACATTGCTGGAGTCGTGTCGCAAGTGCGACGCAACTCCAGCAATGCGTGTTGCGGCCTATACTTACTACACTGCATCACTCCTTGCACCTGCTTCAAGCAGGCGTAAGGTTTTGACGCAGTGGCGTCCTAAAAGTGACACAGTGAATTCTTGTAGATTTCACTGCAACACTTACGTGGCCTTCCTGCGTGGGAACGTCCACCCTGCATACATTATACCTGATGCAGGTATAATGTGACGCAGGGCTTTACAACGTGACGCATCTTCCTAGATGCGTCACGTTGTAAATAGGTCACATTTTTTGCGCCGCCGGTGTGTCACAAAAGTGACGTAACGGTGGCGCAAAAGTCACGCAAGGGGCTTGTAAATCTGCCCCAATCTCGCCACAACGCAGGCATCCTTGCACCATGGTGCAAGGGTGCCTGCCCTGGTGCATGGCAGCAGTTTGTGCGCCAGTGCAGGGGGAAGCACAGAGGGGCAGATTTACAAGTTCTGGCGCATCCCTGCAAATCAGCAGGGATGCCCCAGAATAGATGCGACAGACAATTCTCTCCTTGCGCCACCTCGGATGCGCCGCATTTACAATGCGGCGCACCGTGGCGCAAGGATAGGCTGATGCGTGTCGCATCCTGTGGCGTAAGGGCGGTGCATTGCTGAAGTAGTGTCGCAAGCGTGACGCGGCTCCAGCAATGCACAGGGGCCGCCCATACCTAACGTGGTGCGTCACTCCTTACGCCTGCTTCAAGCAGGCGTAAGGGTTTGACGCAGCAGCGTCATAAAAGTGACTCAGTGAAATCTTGTAGATTTCACTGCATCACTTTTACAAGGCTTTCCTGCGACGGAACGCCCACCCTGCGACGGAACGCCCACATGAAACCTGACGCAGGTTTCATGTGGCGCAGGGCTTTACAACGTGATGCATCTCCCTAGATGTGTCACGTTGTAAATAAGGCGCAACGTGGCGCATGGTTTACGCCGCCGCTGCGTCACAGAAGTGACGCAAAGGCGGCGCAAAAGTGTTGCAAGGGGCTTGTAAATATGCCCCACAGATGCGACATACTGTTGTAAATATGTCGCATCCCTGTGCTTTGAAAGTGACTCAGTGCGGCGCAGCCAAATGGCTTGCAGCACGCACTGAGTCACTTTCTTGTAAATCTGCCCCACAGATGTCAAGGTACATACATGTGCAGTTAAGTATGGTAAATCTACACTCTGATAAACTTACATTCACAGTAGTTTGGTAGTCAATGTTTTAGCTAAAGCATTTTGGTAGCACAGTATTTAAAACGTGATATTCAGACAGTATACCATTTAGAGAGAGTGGATGTGTTTGGGCTCACACACCATTGGAAGAATCTTGTTTTGCTCTGGGTAGCATAGCTTTAAAACGGCGAAATCACTGGCATCTCAGGGTTTCGTGTTTGAAGAGACTTGCAGGGTAAGACATTGCTGAGAGTTCGCCACTGCCAGAATCTCATAACAACTTCCCTCAGTGAAAGGACACCACAGACAAAGACACTGCACCAGGTGCACAAGTACAATTGAAGGGAATGAACTCATGCACAATAACACTCTTAAAAACAGTCAAAAATTACCAACTGTAACACGAGAAATGTAGCTTACTGTGCCAGGTGTCCATGTGGCAAAGAATACATTGTAAAAACCAATCAAGAGATTAAAACGTGGATTGTACAACATAAATCACAAATAAAATGCCAAACTCTCACTGAACCAATGGTAGGTCATTTTCTGGAAGCCAATCGCACACCTTCAGATCTCAAATGGACAGTGCTCAGACATGTCAGAGGAAACAATAATGTGAAGTCAATGATTGATCCTCTTGGGACTGGCAGCGCAGATGATTTTACTGAAAATTGAATGAACGAAATGCTCGAGATCAGAAATATCGTCTCATAAACTCAGCCAGTTATTAAAAAGAGAACTTATCATGCATGTAGGCATCCGCTGTGGTTATCCAGTAACCATTGGGCATATCACATGACAAAAGTCATGGCTAATTCATGATGACAAAATATATTACACCGCCCAGAAATAAAACGCAACCGACTGAAACCCAAAATATACGGCATAGATCCAATAACTTACATGAAGATATAGTAGACTACATCTCCCAGAATCCTACTGGGGGAAAAAACTCTGCAGCAGGCATCACTGGGGCACACCACATCGTAAAAGCCAAGGCAAAATCAACTTGTGTAATAATCTTTCATGATAATAGAAAAAAGAATACCCTTCCCAGTAACCATCATGAATGTACTGAACAGCAAAATGTATGGCAAAGATGCATTGGCTATTAAGTACCCAAGAAGACACAATACACTGTATCTCCGACTATCTTTTAGGGCAGAAACATTTCCCATAAGGCATACCTCTGACCTTTGCCCTTTAACACGGCCTCGCACATATTTTTAAACTAGTTTACAAGAAAGGAGCTCAATAGAGAAACGCCACTACAAATGACCTATTTATACATGAAAGGGATAACACACAAGGGGCCGTATTACACAAGTGCCCCGGGGCTGCAACCGGCGTTTGCTCGCCCCGGGCACTTTAGTATTACAGAAAGGGCCACAAATGCTTGTGCAGCCCCTTCTGTAATTCAGATTACACTGGTGCACATGTAGCACCAGTGCTATCATTAGAGGGTGTTTCCTCATTTGCAATGGGGGCATAGCCCCATGCAAATGAGAGAATCTCTTTACGCCTTTGTGCTTGTGTCATATTACTAATGTGTGCGCAGAGGCAAACATGCCTTTTGAAGGCGCATTGAAAGTAAGCCACAAAAAGGTGGTGCAGTTTCATTGCGCCTTCTAGATGCAGCCCTCTAAAGGGATGAAAGGGGGTCCCATGCACCCACAGGCATATCCCTTGCAGGGGGGTGCATTCACTGACTGCACCCACCTGCAAGGGGGATCTCTAATCCCTTTTAAAAGTGAACGTGTGTTGCCACCTGCACAGAAAAACATGGAGCAGCTTTTTAACAGCTGCTCTGTATTTCTCTTGAATGCGCTGCCCTGGGAGCAGCACGAGCTCGCTGCTGCCCCGATGGCAGCACATTCTTCCTGATAATGCACACTTTCCATGTTTGCAACCGGGAGCACCTGTTTTAAGGTGGGTCGTGGCGCAAACATGGAAAGTGCGCCCTATCTGTAATAAGGGCTCAGAAAGCTCCCACCAGTACAGTATAATCTACGGCAGATTCGAGCTACCTCACACCGAAATATAGGCACATATCGCAAGGCACAAATCATGCCTGCCCACAACATCCAAGGTATGCACGTTTCTCCATAACCCTACTGTCAGTAATCTGAAATAAGTCACTGAGTACAGTGAGTTGTTAATTGCAGCCTATACCCAATAAATGCAGGAATTGGAGAGTATAGCAGAAATCTCCCGTTGGTCAGGTAGATTTAAGGCAGTTTTATGCTTCCTCATAACAAAGTGAAGGCACATACCGTGAGGCATAACTCTCGCTCTCAATGTTCAAGGTATGCACCTTTCTCCATAACTGAATCTATAACTGCTACACCATGACATTGGCAAGGCTTATGACACTAGGACTTTTGTGTTATTTTGTTTTCACCATGACATTCGCACTGCTTATGACACTAGGACTTTTGTGTTATTTTGTTTTCACCATGACATTCGCACAGCTTATGACACTAGGACTTTTGTGTTATTTTGTTTTCACCATGACATTTGCACGGCTTATGACACTAGGGGGGATATTCTCCAGAACGTGTGATAATCATCTCAAAATTAGCTTAACGCAACTTTGCACATCGCAGTCTATCGTGGGAAAATAACACCGTGTCAACGTTGCATTCACAACCCGGCGGCACCATGCGATAGTCTCACGATAACGCGCCAAATGACCGCGTTAAAATGAAGCGACGCCGAAACAATGCGAAACACGAACGCGAAAAAAGGTGCGATGCCCCAAATCGCGAAACAAAAATCAGCGATAACCAGCGACAGGCCTACAATTCCCACGCGTCATGCGGGAAAATGCACTATAAAAGCACCGAAAAACATAAACAAAACAATTCAAACTGCGTAGCACCATGGATGCACCCGGACCGAGTTCAGAGGACAACGCGAACCCCACAAGCCCTACAGACGACCAGCAAGGAACCCCGGGGTGAACAACGTGAATGCAGTCGGAGTGTTGAGGAGGTCAATGGAGGAGGTCAAGAGGCGCTGGCATGATGTCAATAGCCAAACCAAGCAGAAACTCGCTGCCAACCGGAAGGCACCAACGGCGACTGGAGGTGGGAGTCCTGCGCCACAGGAGGAGCTGGATGAGCTGGAGGAAATGGTGGCCACAGTCATCAGTGTGGAGACGGTGCAAGGAGTTGGGGGTCCGGACACAGCTCGATATGACCTGACCCAACAGCAACAGGGTGAGTAACAACCAGGGACTGGGGGGACGGGGGGAGATGGGCACAATGGCACACATGCACAATTATGTGTAGCACACTGCACACCCACAATGATTGTGCAACATGTCCCTGATACCTTTGGCACACTTCACCACACATAGAAACACCAAGTAGGCCCCCGTCCACTATGTGCACAAATGGGCCCCCCTCGCTATCACCAATCTCACAACCTACCCATGCACATGTGCTGAATCCAGCAAAGCAGCGGCTCTGTGAGCCACACCGACAATGCAAGTGACACTGCATGACCAATAGCATGGCTGCAGTCAAAATACGTGACATGGTGCACGACACGACACTGAGGTGGCCCAGTGTGGATCACATCCTCAAAGGAGCAGGTCACACTCTGACACATCCACATGCACATACAACCCCTGACGTCAACAACACATCTGCAGACAAACAATGCACAAGAGTACAAAAACAGTCCAAGAGCACAAATGACCCAAGTCGCCCACATCTCAGCACCTTAAAAGCACACAAGTCAAAGGCACACCGCCTCAAAGGGATAAGGGGCCGCTAAAGCAGAGCTGCAGGGGCGACTCTCCCACAATGCAGCACACACACATAGCAATCACAGCACATCAACATTGACGACAATGTGGTACAAAGTGCAACACTTGCACTACAGAACCGAGGACACAACTGGTGCCGCTTGTGCGTAGAAACTGGCCAATCACATCTGGCATAGCAGGAAACTGTGAGATGATAATGTACGAGTACAACCTCACATCCGTCATGTAGTCGAAATGTCCACTGTCTCCCATCAAATAGCCAGCTCATCCAAAACAGTCACAATGTACATTGTCATGCAGTCTGTATGCAATCATGTACAATGCGTCAACATACATGAAACACACTGTTGACCTGCATCTCCCCTTTACATTGCAGAGGGACAATCAACACCTCCTGCAGAGCAGACCAGACATCTCTTCAGTGATGATGATGAGGACCCCCTGGCCATCTGCTTTGACACCCTCCAACGGCTCGTGGACAGCCTCCGCACCCCACCTCCAGGGGCAGGGCAGCCCAGCTGCATCAAGGTGACCCCACCCCTTGCACAGCCCACACAGCAGGAAGCACCCACCACCACGGCTGGCTCCCAGCACCTCACGGAAAGACACATGGCATTCCAACGCCGTGTGTTAGACTGCCAGAGGGGGCTGGCTGAACAGGTGCGGGTGGGTTTCGACCTCATGGCAGCCAAACTTGATGCCATACGTGGGTGTGTGAGTCCAAGCAGGGACCACTCACAGTCCCTAACAGACACCCACAGTCCGTTCCATGCTCTACAACAATCCTTGGCTGACCTCGCTGGAGCCATTACTCGAATACAAGAACTGTCCAGTCAGACAGGCTCTAGCGATGACAGCACAGACATGGCACAGATGCTGAGGACAATGGAGGACATGGAGCGGATGCAGGCTGGAAGGATGGCTGCCATGGCTGTACACCAGCGAGATGTAGCTGGGATCTTCCATGCCCTGCAGAACCTCATCTTGCCAATGCTGCCACAGAGCCTGTCCCAGATGACTGCTGCAGGAACTGCGACACACACATCTCCGCCCCCTGATGTGTCAGTGGCACACAGTGATGCAGCCATACCACCTCCGCCCCCTGATGTGTCAGTGGCACACAGTGATGCAGCCATACCACCTCTGCCCCCGATGTGTCAGTGGCACACAGTGATGCAGCCATAACACCACCACACACACCTGACGCACCTGACACAGAAGACATATCAGAGGAGTAAGATGTGGATGGCAATGACTCTGTGTGAGAAAGGAGGTTGTAGCATACATCCCCGCCACATGGCCGGTTCCTGCTTGGTTCAGCCCTCTGCATCATGCCCGGGAACAACACCTTCCACTGTCCCCCGAAACACTCTGCGACATTCACCTGGACCCCGACATGGACTGCCATATCTGCTCTGGTTACCAATGACACAGCAATCAGGTTGCGGACTGAACTCTTCCTCTTCCGATTAAATTGTCATTCTCCAAAGGACTCTGGTTGGCCCTCCACTGGGCAACCATGTAATGTGGGGTTTGCATGGCCATGTACTGCTCCAGCTCCGACACTCCACAGAATGTGAATATAACATTCCAAATCACACAGATGTGTCATGTCTATGTCCAATCAAGTATAAAAGTATGGATGAATGTAGGGACAATGATTGCACAAAAAGGTACACCCTGGGAAATGACATCAATGCGCATGTTTGACCCTGACCCCCATGGCCAATTAGATGACTGTGAAGGCGTGAACTAGCTGTGGCCTCATTGCTCATGAACAACAATCTCGCAACCCCCCAACGTAGCCCACGTCCATGTATTAAGTGGGGCTGTGTGTAAAAATGGCTAATCCGGTAGCAGGCCTAAAGTAGTGACCCCCATCACATGTGACAACAGGACATCTCTTCGCATACCTACTCACACTCAACTGTGTGGACACAGCCTGTTTTGATGGATCACATTGATCCACATGGCAAGAAGTTGGACACCATAGTCACATTGCTGAAGACACGTAAGAGCACAGGTCTACCAGCAACTATCCCAACCACAATGTCTGGCTCACAGAGGTGGAGCTGGCAATAGGGACTCACCCCTAAGTGAAATGCGTCAGGCAGTCCCTCCCTGTGTACGGACAATGCGCATTGAGGCACACGATTTGTCATTCTAATCAACACTCATCACAGTTGAACACTAGTGAAGTGGCGTAGACTTTATTAGCATGTGCACGTCAGTACGGCCAAGACAAGGGCCACAACATGCAGGCCAATGCTTCAGACACTAACAGGTAGCATGGGAACATGTAGAGGTGCAAGAAATGGGGAGGCAAAAATTGAACACCAATCATTACGGATGGCAACGGTCTCAGCCCACCTTGGCTTGCTGGACGAGTCATGTGATGTTTGGCGTATGCTCATTGCCCCGTGTCAGGGGACACGACTCACAGCCCATGGGATCTGCATAGTGCTGTACCACCGGACTGCTCAGCCTGTCTGCTCTGCTGACAGTGAGCAGGTGAAAGGGTCCAACAAGGTCTCATGTAGTATTGCATTGCCATGTGTGTACTCTCCCTCCAGCAGCATGTCAGATTTAGGTACTTTGCTAAGCGACGCCGTGCAGCTCCGCCCATGGGACTGCCTCACCTTGCACAGGTGTGTGTCAACACGCATAGGTGCACGCACATGCATTCTGAGTCCGGGCGAATGCAGCCATGTCCACTGTTGTGGTGGGATATGTGACCATTTCTCCAAGATGCAACAAGGTGTTGGGACCTGTGCTCTGGGTTACAAGCAGTTGTGGCTGCAGGAACGTAGTTACTCGTCCATGAATGCGAGCGCAGCTTCCTGGCCAATCAGTTCCAAGAGTACGTCGTTGTCGGCTTCAAAGAACACGAGGGCGAGCCAATCCATTAACTGGTCCGGACAGATGTGCTCCGTCCATGCAGTTTCACCAATCCGCAACACAGCCCAATAGGGGAGCGATTCGATGTGGTCACTGCACACGAGGACTTGTGCAATCTCCCATGCCCAACTGCCAGCACATACGCCAAATATCAAAGCATCCCATGAACGGATATCACGGTTACACTCCTGGTCGTGGGCCAACAGGGGGCGCACACACAAGTCATAATCCAGTTCAGCTACTGTTGTGTTGGATAGGCAGACATCCATGGGCCACTCGAATATGCATGATCGACAGTGGAACCAGGGCTGGACGCAGGTGACGTACGCAAGACGGAAGCTCAGACGGTAACTGATGCGCAACACTGCCAGTGGCAGTGCCCCCAACATATGCAGCATACGTGCACGGTACAGTTCCACGTGACAGGGGTTGCGCATGTGCCCGGGATGTTCTGCCATTGCGTTGGTGGCTCTCGTAGAACCGGCACTCTTCTGACCTGCGGCAGTTATGTGGATGAAATGCCACAGCTCGGAGCAATGAGCCGTATGTGTGTGCAACGTTTGGACGTATGGGTTGTTGTGTACGTAAGTGTCAAGGGCATTCCATGCAAGAGTACCTTGAGCAAGGACTTCTGTGTGTGGGGTGTGGATACGTTGGTCTTTCATTAGCGCTGTGCGTAGTGTGGGAGTCGTCATCATCTGCTATGGTATCTCTCTCAGGGGGTGCCTGCCGCATGCAAGACCAAGGCCGGAGGTGCAGGTGTCCTTCCGCCTCATGTATTGAGACAAAGGAGCTTTCATCCCTAATGTTAGTCTGACTACTGCTTGCATTCTGGAATTGTGATGTGGCTTTCGCGCTGCAATTGAGGCTAGGCCTTAGGCTTATGGTGCACCAATAGCGATACAAACACAACAGTTGGCATGCATGAGCCAAGAGCCCGAGCGGCCTTGCGCCCCTTGTACAATCCCTTCGTGCGCGGCCGCCCTCCGGGTGCATGCAACATTGCAACATTGTCGATTGCGGGCCGTGTGGCGCAGACACTGCAACAGAGACACACGCATCAGTTGGTTTCCTGTCCAGCCCAGAAATGAACCACGCCCAGAGCCCAGGGATAATTGTTCACACCCCTACGCTGGCCTGGCGTATGCCGAGCCAGCCCACTCGGCTTACGTATAAAGGGGGGGACGACGACGCTACGTGTCCCAGTTCTTCCCCACTGCCGGAGGTGACAAGGCTGCGTCCGCCTGGCATATCACGAGACTCAATCAGAAAGGGTCCATGACTTACATTGCACAGAGTTGGTGGCACCGGAAACACTGCGGCCGGCACGGGTCTACCGCCACGGGACGGTGACTTTCGGTGCACTGAGGTAGGGGCACCTTAGGTGCTGAGCGGGTGTGCAGCCTGCGATGATGCGCCATCCTGGCGGTCCGGACTGGTAAGGGTTTGTGTGAGCCCTGCTGGACCGCAGTGTAGGCCTGAGCCAGCGGGCAGCACGGGCATACCACCACGTGGCGTTGCCTCGCAGTTCACAGAGTTAGTGGCACCTATAGGGCTGAGCGGGTGTGCAGCCTGCGATGATGCCGTGTGCACTGATATGATCTCTGCCATTGCAAAATCAAGACCCAGAATCACGTGTGTGACCTAGTGGCCCGCGGGGCTGCATGATGTGGAGGCTGCCATGGTCACGGATCCCGAGCTTGGAGCTTGCACCGGCACGTGGTGGGCCCTCTTGGAGACACGCTGGTGGCCGAAGGTGAGCAGTGAGGCCTGGGTGTGCAGGGGCGGGCAAACACCGCTGGGCGGCGGGAGGGGCTGGAGTGCAGCAGCCTGTGTGCGCAGGGGCGGCCAAGCGATGATGGTGTGTGCAATGATTTGTACTCTGCCATTCATGAATCTGGACTCTGTTTCAGATAAGGGACCTGGTGGACTGCGGTGTATACCGGCACGTGGTTGGAGACACACAGGTGGCAGCAGGTGAGCAGTGTGGCCTGGGTACGCAGTGTCGGCACTCTCTCTCCCTCTCCCTCTCTTCCTTTGACTGTCTCTCTCTCTTCCTCTGTTACTCTCTCTCTCCTTCTCCCTCTCTTCCTTTGACTGTCTCTCTCTCTTCCTCTGTTACTCTCTCTCTCCTTCTCCCTCTCTTCCTTTGACTCTCTCTCTCTTCCTCTGTTACTCTCTCTCTCCTTCTCCCTCTCTTCCTTTGACTGTCTCTCTCTCTTCCTCTGTTACTCTCCCTCTCCTTCTCCCTCTCTTCCTTTCACTCTCTCTCTCTCTTCCTCTGTTACTCTCTCTCTCCTTCTCCCTCTCTTCCTTTCACTCTCTCTCTCTCTCCTTTCTTTCTCTCTCTCTTTCTCTCTCTCTGTCCTTTGATGTGCGCATGACACCTTCTTCTCTTGTATTTTGTCTTGCAGGCTGTGTCTTACAGATTGTCCAGTGACGACACGCCATGACTCTTCCGAATAGTTGTTTTGAGTTACATTTGAATAAAATGATTTGTTTTGAAATTCAAAGATGAATGTATGATTCTCCTATTTCTGACCACACATGAATGTTGATTGTTGTACTTGTGCGACATCAGGCGAATTGTTTTGTTCATGATTTCGTAAAGGTGATGTAAAATATCTTTGTCCGGGGTAGGGCCCCGGGGGGAAGGGGCCGGGGGGGGGAGGGCGGTGGGTATTGTGGCCCTCTTGGGTGTCCGGCTGCGTGATCAGTGGCTCCATGGCATCTGTTGTTCTTCTGGTGTGGCTGTGGGCTGGGCTCCCATTTCTGGTGCAGGTTATCGTCCGACTTAATACCAGGAGAGAGCAGGTGTTAATTCCCTGCTGCTAACGCGCCTTACATTAAAGTGGCTGAAACACACATGCCAATGCTCCCAATGTAAGGGGCAGTCCAGTTTTCAAACAAATGTTTGTGTTGTTTTAGCTGTCTCCCTGGACAATCTGCAATTGCTTCCATTCCAATGCAAAATAATGTGATTGTTTCTGTAAATTTCTCTCTTGGCCATGATGGTATATGTGCTTAAGGCAGTCACGGCCGGCATGACTCGAACTTATCACCGAACTGGCTGGTCGTTGAGAATGTTGCGAAGTGGTGTTTTCGCAGCTTTTTGCACTGCATCTCATTAGCGTTAGTTGCCGCTGTCATCCGTGGCAATGTTTTTTGCGGCTGCTATCGCTGGATTACTGGCGGTATTGGCTGTTAGCACTAGCTTGTGAATAGGGCGATGAATCTATCGCCACTTTGGCTGCGATAAAGTACCGCTAACTCGGCGATGAGTCCTTTAGAATATGCCCCTAGGACTTTTGTGTTATTTTGTTTTCACCATGACATTCGCACTGCTTATGACAGTAGGGGGCATATGTATCAAATACTGTATTTGCGATTCTCAAATAGCGATTTTTAGAGAATCGCTATTTGAGAATCGCAAAACGAGATGTAATTAAAAATTCACAAATATCTTGCGATTCCCTGACATTCCTTAATTGCGACTCGCAAATTGCGAGTCGCAATTAAGGAATACCTTCTCATTCATTCCTATGGGCCTAGAGGCCCATAGGAATGAATGGGAAGACATTCTCAATTTGAGAGTACCCATTAGGTACTCGCAAATTGCGAATGCAATTTCAAGGGTGCAAGGGTGTCAAAAGGACACCCGGTTGCACCCCTGAAATCTGCATGTGTGCACATGTGGCACTCATACATGCCCTAAGGGCATGTATGTGCACCACATGGCACTTTGAAAATTCCAAAAAGAGCATTTATCAAAGAAATCGCAAATTTCCACCAACTTGAAGTTGGAGGTAATTTGCGATTCCTGAAGGCCAAATCGCACTTTTTTTGTGCTTCTTACATTGTATTTAAGGAATCGCAATTTGCGATTCCTTAAATGCATTTGCAAATAGGGAATCGCAAATTTTGCGATTCCTTATTTTGCGAGTGGGTTTTGTGTGATACATTGCACACTGCTAAATTGCGATCGCAAACGCTGAAATTCTGCGAATTTCAGCGTTTGCGATCGCAATTTAGCTTGATACATATGGCCCTAGGACTTTTGTGTTATTTTGTTTTCACCATGACATTCGCACGGCTTATGACACTAGGACTTTTGTGTTATTTTGTTTTCATCGCACAGAAAACACTTGTTGATTTGTAATATTGCTTGTGTCTAGTGTCCCCACCAGGAATTAAAAGGATTTGCCCTGATTAAGACCTACCTATAAGATTATTATCCCCAGGAGCTGAAGATCAAAACGCGTCAGCTTATAAAGAATGTTGCGAGTGTACTTCCATCTATGGAACAATCCACACACCTTGAAACAATATAAACCACCGTTCCCTACGAGATACCCCCCTACCATATCGGGCTGCATATTGTGCTACAAACGGAGTTAAAAGATGATTCATATTAATCTTATGTGTTGGACACTTTTGAATGTTTAGAGTGAGACGGTTTCTGTATGTTTTCCATTTTTGTCTGTGATGTTAAAGTTATAACAGGCATACTTATTCATGTATATTCATGTGAATATTTGTTACACTTAAATGTACAAGTTGTTTAGTGTTTTTTTTTTAAACAAGCTGTGAAAAATGTTTCAGTAATGTAATAGTTTCTAATCTAATTCATGTGATGAGTTGTTGACTATTTTCTAAAAAATCGGAAGTTAGCTCTCTTTATAAAATAATGTATATGTACTCTCTGACTTAATACTTTGAATCTAAGCGTTTTCAAGGAATGATGGATAGTAGGTGTTTGTCTTCAGAAAAGAACCCCATAGCAAAGCATCTATTTCCATACTCTGTATATTTTCTTTATTTAATTAAGTTGTTCCAAAAGAGTTGCAAAAGTCTATTTAAAAAACCACAGAGTAAGAGATGTGTCTAATTCTTTTATGCTTTAGATGATCCTTAACCCAGGTGCGGCTCCTCCAAATGGGCGGAGGAGCATCGCCCCACTACTTTCTCACAGTGCGAGAAGCAGAAACATAAAATGGTATTTTATGGTAAGCAGAAGGGTTTGGTTGGGGGCAGGTGGTTGGGCGGTCCTGCTCCAGGGCAGGGAAGGAGTGGCTTGCCCACTGTTGTGGGCGCTGACTGTTTGGTCAGCCCCAGGGCCGACCAAACCAGTCATACACACTCTCCATTTTCTCCATGTAGGCCATGTAGGCTGCATGCAGCCTACATGGAGAAAATGGCCTCCCAATAGACGCCTGTGTGGTCGGCGTCCCAGCCAATCACACCGCTGCCATTGCAGCGGTGTGATTGGCTTAGGGGAGGGAGGCTTCCTGCGGGGACTCGGAGCAGAGACGATGCGGGACCGGACCGGGCTGGCGAAGGTAAGTTTTAATTTTTTATCTAAAATTAACCCCCTCCCTGTGCGACCCCCGCCCCCCCCACCCACGAGTCATGCCGGCCGCGACTGCCTTAAGCACATATACCATCATGGCCAAGAGAGAAATTTACAGAAACAATCACATTATTTTGCATTGGAATGGAAGCAATTGCAGATTGTCCAGGGAGACAGCTAAAACAACACAAACATTTGTTTGAAAACTGGACTGCCCCTTACATTGGGAGCATTGGCATGTGTGTTTCAGCCACTTTAATGTAAGACATTGCTAGGATGTACACTACCAACTAATTTATCTTGAGGCACGCTAGGTGGAACATAAATACATACAGGATGGAGACATGTATCAACATGGATGGGGTAGCTACAGCAGGGCAGGATTAGGCCTGGGCGGTAAATTCCGTTCCGCTCGCGGAATTTTCGGAATTTGGGTAATTTCGCGTTCCGCGGAGAACGCGGAATTACCAAAAATTCCGCGATCCGCGGCTTCGCAGAATTTTTTGCTTGTTCGCGCTTTCAAAATGCGTGTTCGCGAGATATTTCTCCCGAGCACGCAAACAGCGTTCGCGAACAGGAAAAAGCATCGCAAACGGGCGGAACAAGCAATTCCGCGTGTTCGCGGAACTTTGCGTGCTCGCGGAGATTTTTTACCGTTTCGCGGAGCTTTGCGTATCGTGACTACGCAAATTCCGCCCACCCCCAGGCAGGATGACCATGGAAGCTCACAGAGAGGCTGGTGGAAAATACATATTTGAAGGCTTACTAGAGAAGCGGGAGTATCAAGGTCACAGGATTGTTAAATGGTCAGGAAGTCTAAGTCAAGTGTTGCTACAGCTCATTCTGGGAAATCAAATATCCTTTAGTACCATCTAGTTCTTAATTTTTTCAGGAGAGCTTGCAAAACATATTTTACTTTGTTTTTGCCTAGCATGTTATATTCTGCCATAATATGGCAGTGTCTTTGAATCTTATGGTGGTTTCCAAAATGCTGAGTTGAAAGCATTTTTCTGTGAAGCAGGGATTGGACAAAGGTTCTCCAATAAGAAATGGGTTACAAATTTGAAAGTCTCCTGTACAGCTGGCTTAATTTGTAGTCACTCAAGGACTGAAGATTAAATTCACAGAATTCATTCTATGAACAAACCATTTGCCACTTGAAATTCTTTGATAAGTCACTCAGGGGCTTGACAATGCATGTTTAAAGCCGAAAAGCAATGTTGAATGTGAGAAGAGCTAACAACAGCACACATATACACAAATTATAGACTTAAAATGTCACCGTCTCACCCCTACTCATCATTGTCAATGGCACCCTCACTTATGGCATGCCCAGAAACTCTGAAGACAGACCAGATCCTCCCACTCCTAAAGAAACCTACATTGGACCTTGACAAGCTCGCCAACTACTGCCCCTTCACACACCTACCATTCCTCAGCAAGATCATTGAAAAAGCAGTCTATGTTCAACTCAAAGATCTCATTAATGCTAGGCCTGGGTGGAGCTCGTGGAGTTTCACTCCATGGAATTCTGCGGAGTTACCAAAAAACTCCGCCAAATTCTGTGGAGTTCTGCGAGTGGGTGAAGTGTAGCTCGCTTACCCCTCTCCACACCTGATGGAAAATAAAAAGTGCTAATAAACTTAACCGAAGTGACCCGATGGTTTCCATAAGAATTCTAGTTGCTTGACAGAATAATAATAATTTTGGCTGGAAAAAGAGAGGCAACAGCTTAAAAAATGTTTAAAAATGAACTGTCTGCCGGCTGATTCGGGAAGCTTTAATCGGTGCAGTAATTAAAGCAGAATTCTATCCATGGAAAGTATGCTGAATGGCTTTTCTAGAAGAGATTGCCAGCCAGTTGGCTCAGTGAGCTGAGGCAATGTTCTGTTCATAAACTCGATTCTCTGCAAATCAGCCTCCGCCCTCAATCCTCCCGAGTTTGGTAAATCGAGTACCTTAAATTAATAATATATGCTATTTTCAAAGCTCAGAAATGTGGTCCTATTTTCAGCGCTTAGAAATTGAGAAATGTGGCAAAGAGCGCTTTATAAAACACATTGCTATTATTGGTGTGCACTGCATTGCTTCAAGGAGCTGTTCAGGCAGAAAGGAGGTAAGTGGAATAATTATACAAGGAGAGAAGCATGCTGAATTATGAAGGCAATCAAAATATATACAAATGTCCACCCACCTGCCTCAACATGGTATGCGGGTCGTTCTTGTCCACCAGGTGCAGGTTGTCAATGAACTGCCAGGGCACCGGGGGACAGGTTGAGTTCCCTTTTCTTCCAGGAGGCCAAAAACAGGAATTGTGCCAGAGCCACCAGGGCGCCCACCACCATCAGATAGAGCATGGTCGCAGCAGCCTCCTTCGTCGCCTACAGCCTTCCTGACTGAGCTCAAGCACACCCAGCACCTGTGAGCAAGGACTGCAGCCTCCCCTTCCCCTCACCCCGTCGGCAACTACACAGCAGTTCTCACAGCTGTGGGTTTTGGCAAGGTAGGGTCACTCTCTCACTGCCCCAAACACTGCGAGGGTTAACATCAGACTGCAGAGGCAGCAACCTTTCGCTCTGCTCTCGCAATTTGGCCCATTGTTTGCATGATCTGGCCATGTGAAACAGGAATTTTGCAGATCTTCTACTAAGTGGCAGCAGCAGAGCTTGTCCAGAGCGCAACAGGCTTTTACTGTCCGTCTCTAATCCTACTGCCAGCTCAGTAAACCGGCTCACTTCTGGTCATCCACCAACAAAATTCAGCCTAATCCACAGTGCCTAGAGTCCACCAATTACAGTAGACCTGACTATGGCTGTTTATTAAACGTAGATGAACGTGAGGACTCCACAGCCAATGAGCGCCTCGTAATGCTCTGCAATGCGCTATGATTGGCAGAGGTGGCGACAACGCACCAATTTTAGGTCCTCTTGCACTTTACAAATCCCTCCCACTCCAGGCAACTCATAGATTATGTTTAGCCATTGTATTGACTCTCCAGCAACCCGGAAGTACTGAAAGTAGGGATGAGCGCGCCAGTAAATTCGCTCCACGAGCGGATGGTGAGGTTTGGCCTCCACGCTTAGGGTGAACAAAGTAAACACAAGGAAATTATGGACGTTCTTTAGATCAAACCTCAGACCTGGCTTGGCAGTTTAGGCTGCTTTGTTTGCCCTAAGTTGGCAGGGTATACCCAGACCTGGGTCTCTTGCTCACTTTGCCACTGGATTCAAGCTAGCTTGGCTGATTAGAGGTGTTACCCCGAAACCGGTCCTAGGATGCTTGTTTCTGGGCCAGGGAAGACCTGGCTTGGCAATTCGGGCTGGACTGTTCCCATGAGGAACACGGTCAAGACTGATTTGCATATGGCTGGGTCTGAACTGGGGTGGCAAAGTAAGCAAAGCACGATGATGGATTCAACCCAGATCTGTGACTGGGGATGAGTGTCTGAAAAGTTTCAGCACTCCGTCCATCATCTCCTTGTGTTTGCCATCTGTACTAATTCACCTGCAAGAAGGTCCAGCATTTCGACCTGTATCTTTCCCAGGATTTTATTGTTCACACTTATCATTGAAAGTGGCCTATAGACCTCACAATCCAGTGGAACTTTACCAGCTTTGGGAAGAATCACTATCAGTGCTTCATTAATTGTTCCTGGCAAGTGGCCTCCCTCCAGCGTTTAGTTGTACATAATCAGCATTGGGGTTGCCAATATGTTTGCATGTTTCCTATACAAGTCATCAGGGAGTCTATCATTGCTCTGCATTTTCTCTTTTGTAGCTGCTGAAAAGCCCATTTTGTATCTTTTATCTCTATGGGATCATTCAATAGTTCCCTGCTTTCTATGCTCAGTTTGGGAAAGTGCACCAAATCTGATCTATATACCCTAATTGACCTATTTCCTGAAAAGAATACTTTAAATCTATCAATGATCGCTCCCTGATACATCAATATGTCATCTGCATGGTTTCTTATAGCTAAAATTGTTTTATCCCCCTTCCTGTTAGCCAGCTATGCCATCAGGTGTCCAGATGTGTCTCTACTATCCTGCTGCATTTCAACATGGCTATGTTTTCCTAATCTGGAGATTTCATCTTTTTAGTTCTCCCTTTGCCATCACTATCTCCCTAAGCCATCTGATTTTCTATTTCAAAGATAACTTTTTCCAATTTATTAACATCGCTCATTGAAGTTTTCCGAACATCATATGTCAAACTGATACATTTCCCCCTCATTTTGAACTTAGAGGTTTCCCATAAGGACCTAGCTGAACTCATAAATTCGATAATATGAGAAAAAAATTATTTAATCATGTCTCCTGGTTCCTCTCTATATGGACTGTCGAATAACTCTTTCAGTTGCAATCTCCACTGTGGTCTTGGTGTCACCTGTCTCCTCAGGACCACAAGAGCAATAGGGTGCATGATCAGATAGTGTAAGATCTACAAACTCAGTTTGTCTATATTCTCACAGATGTTCAGAATGAATGAAAGCAAGTCTTATCCTTGAGAAGGTGCAATTTGATGGTGGAGAGGAAAAGGAGTACTCATGGGCTTCCCCATGCTGCGGTCTCTATATCTCCACTAAGTGGAACACCCCAGTGCTCCATGAGTTGTATTAGAACTATCCAACTGCCTGTTCATTATACAATTAAAATCACCCATCCATAATATTCTATATTGTAAATATGAGGTAAGCGGTCCCACAATTTCTTCAAAGAAGGCTGGTGTATCACTATTCAGTGCATATGTATTAGAAGAAAAATCAGTCATCGACGTATCGGCCCAGTCACCCCGATATATCTACCATTGAGACCTTTGAATACTTTATCTATTGAAAGTAGGACTCCGGGACCGACCCATATGGTTACGCCTCTTTCCATTTAGCTGAATTTGGCATATCATAAGAAACCTCCTACTTAAGTCTTAGTTTCTCATGTTTCTAAGCTGTGCAGTGTGTCTCCTGCCGCATCAATATTTGAATCTGCCTGTGGCATAAGTACAGATTCTTTAGGGGATATGTACTAGGAAGTGGCGGAGCGTGTCGTTAGCCTCCTTGGCTTAACGACATGCTCCGCCACTTCTGAAACGCAAGGCTGCACCATATTTTCAAGAATGTGGAGCAGCCTTGTGTTTCCCCCAGTGATGGCGCTAAGTTTAACACCAGAGTGCAAGGGTGTCTGTGTGCAGGGGAGGATTTGTTATGTGTAGGAAGGAGCCCCTTCCTGCACATAAACAATCCTAAAATGCCATTTTGTAACTTTTATGTGTGCTGCTTCATGCAGCACACATGAAAGTTACAAAATGGAATTTTTAAAAGGTTTGTTTATATACAGGAAGGGACACCTTCCTGTACATAAACAAACCATTGCATTTTGCTTTTTCCATGTGTGCAGCACAAGGCAGCACATATGGAAAAAGGAAAAACGAGGAGAAATAATGCATTTCTCCTCATTTCGCCAACTTAAGACCAGGATTTTCCTGGTCTTAATTTTGGTGCTGCCTCCTATGTACGCCACCCTTGTACATAGGGAGCAGCGTCAAATACAATGGGGGTTGCGGTGGAACGGCCATCACAACATCCACTGCACGCCCCTTTCACGCTAACCATAGCTTGAAAGGGTGCCTTATGTACAAGGCAGCGTTAAGCCACGTTAAGTGGCTTAACGCTGCCTTGTACATAAGGCGCAGCCCCTATCGCCACCACAACGTCCATAAAAGTGATGTTGTGGTGGCGATAGGGGCTTGTACATATGCCTCTTTATCTCTTAATTGCTTCTCTTTTCCCTCATACATTCCATAAAACAACTGCATTAGGTCTTCCCTGCATAGCCTTGTTTCATGATTAGTGAGGAGTGGGTTGTCTGGTCAATAACCCAATGTGTAGGAATGGGCGGAACTCATGGAGTTTCACTCTGTGAAATTCCGCAGAGTTTCATGAAAACTCAGCAACATTCCGCTAAGTTTTGCGAGCGGGCGGAATCGGCATGTTGCACTGATTTTTAGTACTGGGAGCTTGTTTGGTGTTGCAAAATCAGCATGGACAACCACATGCCATGCTCCAGAGGGCTCTGCTTCTTTGCTACTACTCAAGTACATTTTCCACTCGAGTGGCAGCTTTCTCGCTGTGAACAGTCACGAATTGTCGCGACCGCCCACTTTGACAAGACTTGTTGGGTGCCGTCCTAGCGCCCGAAAATCATGCTAAGGGGCACAAATTCTTGCTCGACAACTCACCAGCGGTGACCCGCGCATGAGAAGAAACTCCACCATGTGGTGTTTGGTGGATTTATGCCAGAACACTGCATTACAAGTGTGACACGGAGTGGGCAAAACTCAGCGAACTCCGTCGGTGGAGCGTAATTTATCACCCACCCCACCTATGTCTGATTGTGCTCCCTGAGATTCTCCCCATCTGTAAACTTTCCTCCCTCTTCCCCTCCTGTTGGGCTTCACCTAGCTCAGCCCTCAAAAATCATAGAACGTGTACCCTTCACCCCATTGAACAAGCCAAACAACATTTCAACAAATAGAACATCATGTAAATTTGGGTAGCATTGGTCCTTGCAGCTGGAGTACCAGCTCTTCTGGCACCAGATTCTCCCAACTTCACCTTCACTTTCTCCTTCTCCTTCCTCCAGTTTTGAGGTAAGCACAAATTGTGTGTAATCCTCCAGTCGTAATCTGTTAAATAGCATTACATACACAGATGCATAGCTGTCATAACTTCCATGGTATTGAGTCTCAGGCTTTCAACATAGTCCATTGCAGCTTTTGATTGCTCTAAAAACGTGTCTTTTACCTTTATCCTCAATACTTAGATGTGCCGGGGGTAACAATGCACATGGGATGTGGAGCTGTTGGAGCTTTTGCTTAAGTTAATTGAAAGTCTTCCATCTTTTTTGTGTTTTGGGGCTAAAGTTTGCCTAAAAGGATTTCCTATTCCCTTTGCGTATTATCTGTTGTTATGCAGATGTCAGAACCTTTATTTTGTCCTTGTACTTCTGTAGACTCACCATGATCATTCACTGAGGTGGCCCGGTGTGAGATGCTGTGACAGAGACCAATGTGCCTGATCAACTTGCAGGCTTCAGATCACACACTTTCTGCTAGGACCTCCAGTATGAATCATCCCAAAAATAGTTCCATAGGTTGTGTCTCTGATCCCTTCGGTCCTCTCAGAATACTGCCATTATTTAATCTTGACCTCTCTTCTAGGTCACTGAGCTTGTCTTCAAAACACTTTGTTGCTACTTTCAGGTCATGCAAAGCCTCTGTTTGGTCACCAGTGGTGTCCTCTAGAGCATAGAGCCTATGCTTCACTTCCATCATACATTACGTTATCTGATCCATGTCTTGTCTAAGCAGAGTTACGTTGATCGTTAGATGTTCATGTTTGAGTTAGATGAGAACATATGTGGTTGATCGTCTTGCCTGAGCAAACTCCCAACTCCAGTAGTGCACACCATCTTTGCAAGCCCGTCTTCAATCATGTTTTTAGATCTGCAAGGCTGTACTGCACCCCTTTCCAGGCATGAGGTAGTTTCTCCAGCGACCTCTACAATAAAGTAATGTTGCTAAGTGTTTGTTGTACTCCTAGAATCATCACAGACCAATTTACCTTTCAGCTTTAAACGTCCCAAAAGAGTGTAAGTTCCCATTCTAAGACATCTAAGGATTACTGCATTACTGTTGCCCTGTGTGCCCACAATTCTCTTCCTGGAATTCAGATGTTATTTTGAAGGCAGTGTGTGGGTCACTGCAAATGCACCTCAGCATGAAGGATAAGTGGAGGTGGGCAATAATTTTGTTAAATGTGCTACTCACCCGTAATTCCAATCATTGCCCAAAACCTGTGAATATTGTGGTGACTCTGTGTCTATGCTGAATATAGGTTAATACTGATTCATTACTGTGCAAACTAGTCAATGGTCCCCTTCCATCATTGCGCAGTTTAGATTGTGACCTCCACCAGCGATTTGGGAACCAGGCTCTCCTTCCAGCTTTCTCCTTGGCCCCTGCTCCTGTTGCAGCTGGCCCACGCCCACTTGTGCAGGCTGGTGTAACAGTGGCACTTCTCACAGCTCAGATTCTTCCTCCTCAGCATGCAGCACCCCGGCCCCACTTTTAGCTCCTCCTCCAATTATCAATCCGCAAGTGCAATGTTCATCCTGTTTCGCCAGCTGCAGCCAGAAAAAAAACCACAGCCGTTTTTAGGGCGGGGATCATTATACTGCATTTCTATCATTAGTATTGCTTATTTGAGAGTGAGTGGACCTTCCTTTCTAGGTGGCAGCATGTCAGAGCCTTTGCAACACATGTCTGCCTGGACGGCCATCTTGACTCCGTCCTCCTGAACAAATCAAAGGTTAAAATGATGTTAGAGTTCGCCATGATATAAGATCTTTCCATATGTTAAAAAACCCAGAAATTCACTGAAAAACAACAAAGGTTAAAGGGAAGTTATAGCTAGGTATGGTAATAAAATCTCAACTCACATTAAAAAAACAACCCTAGAAATTCCCTGAAGAGACCAAAGGTTAAATTACATCATTAATGACATTACTGATGACATCAAGCCTTGACATAAGGAAGCTAATAACGACTTTCAAGTTAAAGGTACATGCAATGTTTTTATAGGGTGCTTCATAATTTTTAGTGATCTAAATAGACATCTGGCCAGGACTTTTATTTAGTTTATTTGAACCCTTTTTGTGTTATGGATTGCCACCCCTCAAAGCAAGATCTGTCTGGAACTGAGTTTGATAGCAATTAGTTTCCTAGCAGACCACTGCCTAATAGTACTTAATTAAAACCTGTAGGGTGAACCTGACACATGAATGCAGCTATGATTAATCATATATGTTATATTGTCCAACTAAATACATTGCTGAATGAAAAAAGTGCAGTTAACTACTTGAAGGGAGTTGTCATCTAAATCTAAATTATAATTGACAATCTTTTTTTTCAAATGTGGCACAGCAACAGTCTTCTATAGAAAATACACTTGATTTTGTGGCAAAAGACATAGTAAATATGTTAAAAGTTCATAATTGTGGAATAGACAGGAGTTTATTGTTTCGAACTTAACATCGAAGTCGTAGGTGTACTTGTGGTTTCGACAAAAATTTGTGTCGTTTTTACAATCTGAGAGATTATGGGACAAATCAGAAATAGATCAAAAGTTTTTACTGTTTAGACTTCACACAGACATCATAGAACATATCATATGTCCTGTCCTGTGCGTCATGAGGCCATCTCACTGTGTTATACAAGAGAAACTAAAAATATTGTCAGTCTTGTTAAATTTATGAGAATAGATGTCTCTCAACTGACCACCAAGAGTAGAACTCAAAGTGAGAATCATGAATTGTTGAATGCATTAGACACCTCCTGCAAAGGTGTAGGTTTTTTCTATCACTAGTGATTCTGGAAAATGTGTATACCTAGAGTTGTTCTGCAATTCTTTTTATGTCAAAAGTGAATGACACATTTTCTATGATCAGCAAGAATAGAGCCATCAATAACAAATGTGATTTGTTTACAGATTAAGGCCAGGTCTGTTTTTATATTTATGTTTTAAATAGGTACAGCTTGTTGTTAGTATGTGCTTATGTTTATTTTTTATTTTTAAGTGATTTGATATTCATTTTGCATGCTTATTTTTAGTAAATGATGAGATTTTATCAAACAATACAAAATTTGCCTAGTATGCAATGGGGAGAAACAAACAATATTTAGCAGACAATCCTACACGCAGTGATATAACTCACTTAATGAACCCTATTCACTTCTGTATGTAGTCATCAGTTTAATTTTAAAGAACGTTACTTTCTGAAATCGAGATAACACTTCTATATCCATACTCCAATATTCCATTTTCGGGCTAAAGTGTTTTTTGTTTTTTTTAAATAATTGTATTTGCTGTCCTAAAGAGCAAAATCTTTTTTTAGGGGCAGGTATAAATTATTTGCAAAGATTTCTGAAGCACCATCTCTAGTTTTTCATCCACATTAGCCCAAAAAGATAGAATTCTTCAACATTCCCATATTATATGAAACACTAACTCATTCGCTGATCTACGTGCTCAGCAATTATTTGTTGATGATAAGTAAAACCTTTTCATTTTAACTGGTGTCCATTGTATACATATTTGTTGAATGATCATTAAGTTAAAAACTACATTTATCTTACTAAATTTAGAGCAAATCTATAGCCATATATTTCCTCCTTTTTCAACAAATTTCTAATCTTATGCTTAGATTGATACTCCTCATCATTATATCTACATTGGGAAAGATGTAAGGTTTTAGAAAAAAGAAACAATAATTTATAAGCATGAAACACACATGGGTAATTATGACATATCACCCAGTAGCACATCTATTCTATTTTCAGTGAATATCAGAATATAAGAAATCTGTCATCAACACTATACTTTACAGGGCCCACCAAGAAGAGTATCTCCACACTAGTAGTGCAGCTTGCACTAACAAACAATCTGATCCTCTTCCCAACACTGACTGATCCTGTTCCTGAAAGTCACTGGTATAAGTTCCTTTTGAATTTTAGTGCCATTGCTGAATGTACAACCTTCATAAATTACCATGAGAACTAAATGGACTTACAGCAATAACATGGAGTGGAATAGAGTGGATGTGTTTGGGCATCCACATGCTAATAAAACCTAAATAAACTACAGCCAACCTTTTTCATGTGCGGTAGAGAGACGTCATATCCATGCTGGTCAGATGAGGGGAAACACCATTGTATCCACTTCTCCCATAATTTTTCTGGATCCACTAGTCATTTAAAGAACATTCACCTGAATTTCGGGATAGGATTTTCTAAATAGGCACTTTGTTAGATTGATTTTTTCTGCACTATCGTCTCCTTCAAACTGAATTTTTCCCTTGTTTCAAAAGGCAAATTCAATTTTACTGGTAATGTCCATGTGTGTAGAGTTTTTAGTTAATTGTCACATTAAACTTGAAGACAAAATGCATTTCTCAAGAGGGTAGCAAACAACTGAATACCAATTTATGCTGAATTTTCTTTTTTATTTTTGTGTTAAATTGGTAGTGCTTTTACAGTATTAATATTTACAGTAATCATATTAACATGTCCCTTGTTTAAGTGTACTAGCCACAATCTTCAGAGATATACATTATTATTTAGTACAACCACTTTAGTTTCATCCTTTTCATTTCATATGTTCACACAACCGAAGTCACATGGACTGATCCTCCATTGTCCATTTTAGCATCATCAGCTCACTGACCTCCACCCCCAGTCCATCGCCCCCCACTGCAGCTGGAGCAAAGACTCAAAGGACCCATGGATCAATGCCCTCAACGCCACCCACACCACCTCCGCCAACAGCCTAGCCCAGAACATCAGAACCTTCAACAATTGGATAACCAACTGCGCCGACAGCGTCGCTCCCATCGACAACAAAACCCACAGACTGTAAACAACTGGAAAGGAGATGGCCCATCAGCAAGGACATGACAGACAAGACATCCCTCAACCTCTACCACACGGGTTAAGAGAATCAAAGAACTCTTTAACATCTCCAACCCCTCAGCTGCAAAAAACAACATTACCCCCTCACAAAACCTCTGCGACAATCTTGCAGACATCTTCCACGACAAGATAGCCAACATCTACTGCAACTTCAAACCCCAGCCCAAGCTCTCCGACTTCTTCAAACAAGCACAACGACCCCGCTGCCACTACACACATCCGACTAACCGAATGGAGCCAGCTCATCCCACAGGACACCCCCTCCATCATGAACTCGGTCCTCTCAGAGGCCCCATCTAACCCATGCCCTCAGCACTTCTTTAACCTAGGCAAAGCCAAAATCAGCCACATATTCACCACCTTGCTCAGCACCTCAATTACCATGGCCACCTTCCCCGAGGACTGGAAACATGCAGACGTCAATGGCATACTAAAGAAACCATCATCAGACCCCAGCAAACTCAACAACTACTGACTGATCTCCCTGCTCATGTTCCCAGCAAAAGCATTAGAAAAAGTCATCAACCAACAACTCTCCTCACATCTGGAACAGAACCTCCTCCTCCCAATCCAGATTCTGCAGCAACCACAGCACCAAGACAATCCTCATCACGGCTACCGACGACATCCAAGCCCCACTCGATTGAGGAGAGACTGTGGATCTGTTCCTCCTTGACTTCTTGGCAGCCTTCGATACAGTGTCCCATCACACACTCATCACAAGGCTGCACAACATAGGCATTCAAGGAGCTGCTCTCAGATGGATCGCCTTTTTCTTCATCAGAAGAACGCAAAAAGTCTACTTTGACCACTGAACCCAAGGAAATCATCTGTAGAGTACCCCAAGGATTCTCACTCAGCCCCACCCACTTCAAAATGTATATTTCACCTCTGGCCAGCATCGCCAAAACCCATGGACTCAACATCATATCCTATGCCGACGACACACAACTTATCCTCACCTTCTCTAAAGACACCACCAAGACCAACTTCCACAACTGCATGACAGATGTTGCCAACTGGATGAAGGACAACTGTCTGAAGCTCAACATGGACAAGAGAGAGGAACTGATTTTCAGAAACAAAAGATCCCGATGGGATGCATCCAGGTGACCCTCAGAGCTCGGACCTACTCCTACATCCACTGACCACACTTGGAACCTAAGCATCATTCTGGACAGCAAGCTAACCATGACTACTCAGATCAAATCAGTCTCCTTCTTCATTCTTTGCACGCTTCATAAGATATTTAAATGGCTACCCCAAAGCTCATTATGCATCATCACCCAGGCCCACATCTCCAGCCGATTGGACTACGGCAACGCTCTCTACGCAAGGATCGCAGCTCACCTCCTCCAATGACTACAGACCACACAGAACGCCACAGCTAGACTTGTCCTGGATCTCCCTAGATGAACAGACAACACCCCCTACCTCAGGTAACTCCACTGGCTCCCTGTACAGAAAAGATGCCAGTTCAAGCTTTTGACCCATGTATACAAGGCCCTACATAAGTACGGACTAGGCCGGGTGACAAAAAAACTCAGCGGAGTTCCGCAAGTGGCAGAGTGCCTTCCGCTTGAGTAGAAATTCTACCCGAGCAGCAACTCATGCTCACCCACTTACAGTTGGTGAGCGCAAATGAGAAAAAAAATCTGATGCACTATGCGTCGCAGACCTTTCTGCACTCCGCGAGTTCTGCGGAGCGAGGAGTGCAGAAAACTCTGCGGACAGAGCGGAGTTCACCACCCAGGCTTAGTTCGAACCCGCCTATTTAAACCACTGCCTGAACTTTCATCAGCCCCCCAGATACCTCCGCTCCACATCCCTTTCTCTAACCCTTACCCCCTGCATCTGACGTAGCAGATGTGGAGGTTGTTCCTTCTCCTATCTAGCCCCAAAGACATGGAATGAGCTACCCTTTCATCTACAGACCTTCCCATCTCTTGCAGAGTTCCGAAACTCCCTGAATACCTGGTTATTCGGCTAATCAACTGGACCATGCCAGTGCCTGGATACCCTCATGAGTGACAAGTAGCGCTCTACAGATCTACTGATCGATTGATTGATTGATTGATATGCACCTCGAGCCCTTTGACCTCTAAGCACTTATGAGTACCTTTTATTTATCTGAAATTAGAGGAGGAAAGGTTGCACTTGTTTCCTTACTAGTTCCTGATTTTTTGAGTACCAGCTGATAAAAAGTTTTTAATTTCAGAAAAAACTACACAAGATGTTCCAAATAAAGTGAACATAGAGTACAAACAAGCATCCAACAGTTTTGTCATGGAGTCTAGTTTGATGCAGCATTTTTTGGCTGAACCCACATCACTTCCGGGTGTACCTTGTAGCAGTGACGGCTGGCATGACTCGTGGGTGGCGGCATTGGTGTGGGTGCAGGGGGTGAGGGGAGGTATGGGGGTCACGCAATTAAAAAAATTATAATTATACACTTACCTTGCCGCCAGGGTTCAGCGTCTCTGCTCCTAGCTCCTGCTCTCCTTGTGGGATAGGAGGAACAGGAATCAGGAAGGACAGCCAGGCTCCCCTGACCAATCACAATGATGCAATGAAGCGTTGTGATTGGTAAGCATTCAACTCCCCTGACCAATCACAATGCTGCAATGCAGCATTGTGATTGGTTTTGAGCGTCCTGGTTCGACGGTCAACCAAGGAATGGGGGCCTGGGCTTGTTCTCCACGCAGGCTGTAATGCAGCCAGCATGGAGAAAGGGGAAAGTGCACATGACTGGTTTGAGCGGCCTGAGAGGGCTGACCAAACAGTCATTGTGCACTTAGGAGTGGGCAAATCACTCCTCCCCTGCCCTGCTCCAGGAGCAAAGCAGCCCCGCCCGCCGCAAAGGAAACATAAAATGATAATAACTCAAAGCTATTATCATTTTATATTTCCTTTACTTTACACTGCTCAAAAGCAGTGGGGCGATGCTCCTCCGCCATATCAGAGGAGCCGCCACTGCCTTGTAGGCTTGTATATTTGGGTAATACTGCTTTAACTGGCCCTGGTGGAGCCTCACCTTCCCTTGGTTGGACTCATACCACTTGGGTTGAATCCTACATTCTGAATTTTACTGTTCCACATGTGCTGGAAAACTACTTTGGCTGATTTCACTCAAACACCCTAGGTGCACCAAGCAACAATATTTTTCCACTGGTGGTTTTCTAGCAGGAGTATACATTTTAGAATAGGTGCAAAGCAGGTCAGAAAGTTGTGTCAGTCATGGTCATAGCATTGGATTTCAATTCTTGCTGACATGGAGCTAGTTAGATTTATTGAGTTTAGGGGAAATGTTCTAACATTGGCACATTAACAAAATAATTGGCAGCAGAATTCTGTGGCACTTGATATATTCATGTGTGTTTTCTGGTAACAGTAATTAAGATTTTGGGGGAAACTGAAAGGGGAAGATGGACAAAAAATTTCTCAGTGGTGCAAAAATGAAATTGTGCACAGTGAATTAAAATGGGCAAAAAGGGTTAGGGCTAACCTGGCCGCAATCTGCACTGCTATGAAAGTACAGCAACTTCCACAGTCCTTACAAATTCATATTTCCAAGAGTGAGCTAAAAACACTAGGCAAAGAATTGTCCTATGAAAATGACTATCAATACCTAAGAGAGAAAAAATCTGTACATTTTATGTTAAATGTGTGGCGTAATAAAGTGAGTTTCCCATATGTGGACACCTTGCCAAGTCCGTTGTTAAGACACAAAGTACTGAGAGTAAGAATTGGTCTCAACCCCTGTAAGATAAGTAATACGGTAAAAGCAAAAATGATTTGCATAGAAGGGAATTGTGCCTGTGGGTTGAACACCAAATGTGATATGCTGCATATTCTGTTGTATTGATTAAAACTCAGACAACAGCGGAGACAATGGCTATGCCCAATATTCTTGAACTATGAAATTACGAGTCAAGGGCATGCTGTAGAATTTTTAACTGAAATGTGTTTTTAGATATAGCATGCGCTATTGGTAGATTTATTAGGGCAGTTAGCGCAGTGTTTTTTGAAAACAAGTAGAAGTACGGTGTATTTTAAGAACTGTATGCAGATTTTATTGAAATATATGTTTTATCTGAATAATTTATTTAAAGTTTTACTAGATAGAAATAACTATTATATACGTATTTGTTACCATATTTTAAGGATATATTGTTTATAGGCCATCGGTCTAAATAAACAAATCTTTGATTGATTGATTGGTAACAGTAATTAAAATAATATTGAAATAGTGTATATGTAAGCCTACAATCACTTGTTTGTTAGGTTTACCCTACGATACAAGCTAAATTTAAATGATAAAGCTTTCATGGCTTGAGTAATATTGTTGATGAATAATCTTGTTGCAGTCATTTGCAGTGTGCCAAAGACATGCCTTTTCGAATCACGCTGGCAGCTGTAGGAAGCTTCGTAGGTTTTCCAAGCAATACTGTTGTAAATAGGTTGCGTAAAATACAACTTTGCGCTCATATCGCTCCTATTTAAAACCCATTGCCTCTTTGTAATCCTGTGTTTTTTAACTGGTATGTACACTTTCCTTTGTCACAGTATTGACACAACATTTGACCTAATTGTAACAGGGCTTAGGAAAGCTGTAAATTACTTTGATTGCATCAACTTCACTTTGAGGTGCCTTGTGTAGTCTCTGAATAATACTTTCATTTATCTCGGAAGCTGCATATTTGTTTATTTGCATCCATGTCATTCCTGGCTGGGCCTTTTGTTTGTGAAACCTCCATCTTCTATGTTTGCACTCTTGCTGCTCCTGGGTGGATCACGTAATGTAAGAGTAATATTGCTGTTTTATCTGGGAAGCTATGTCTTCCTTACTTTCACCCATGGCTTTCTAGACTCTGAATAATACTTTTTTAACAAAGTTTGAAGAAGCTGTATCTACATTTGACTCCAACCACACTACTCCTTGATAAACCTCACAGCTTGTGTGCAAACATCAGTTTTTTCATGAAAGCTATACCTTTCTTTGGTGGCACCCTCAAAGCTCCTGTGTTGCACCTCATAGTTTTCTGGGCAACACTGTTGTAGCTGAGTGCGGTGAAGCACTGCCTAAATTGGTTGCACCCATACTACCCCTGAGCTGACATGTGATACTGCTACAAGAGGGTTTAAAGAAGCTCCACCTCCTCTTGTTCATGATCGTGCCATACAGGTGGACTCATTCCCTCTGGATTATACTTCTATGCCAGGTATTAGGAATCTTTTTCAATTGATCACATTCATCCAAGTAGGCTGGACCTAATATTGTTTAGGAGTTACTGTTACAACTTGGTTGAGCTATCTGTCTCTTTCCCTGGCCACACATACTCCCTCCAAAACAACCTGTAGAACCAGTGAGTAGCAGCTTACCATACAGTGGATCACAACTGAGAGGGATCTCTGCTGTAATAGATTTAAACAAGGATGATGTCCCTGAGCGTGCACTCGTCCTGGGCTAGACCCAACAATCACAAACACACACACACTTCCCTGATAAATTCCACATTGCCAGTAACACTCTCACTCTTGTGCTCTCTTGCTCAGTATGTTATCTCAGCTTGTATAAAGCATAGACACCATTATTGACAAAGAAGAACTTATCTGGGACAAGAGAAGTTTATATAAATGATCACAGCCTTGTGGAGGACCAACACAATGAGTGGGAAAATTTGATTCCCCAAATACATAAAACTTACACTCAGCTGTGGTACAAGCGCCAAGTGTACAGGGTTAAGATAAGACCACCTCTTATGTTATTTGTAGCACTAAGCAATCTCACGTAGATCACACAGTAACCATACTCTCTACCAACTATGCCTGGAAATTCTAGCTTGCAAAAAATTAAGTAGCACAGTCAAAGAGAGTCCACATGCTGAACCACCACAAATTAATTCTAGAATTACTTGTCTCTGTAGTTAGAGTGACTTGCTAAATTAAAATGTATAGTGAGCATTCAACCATATAGGCCAACAAACCCAGCTCAGGCGGGAGACTCCTGATTTTTGCAGCTCTAATTTACATTTTTTCACGTCAATGTGAGACAATATGTAGAATATGTAAAATACATTTTCACAATTTTGTTTTCAAAATCCCCCCCTTTCTTGTTTCCAAACATTGGCAAGTATGTTTCAACTGCTTAAACAGTACTTTCACTTTTAATTGCGTGACCATTGATTTTATTGTCATGGTGGTTTACGGCTATTTTAAACTTCCCTGAAAGCTGTGGTCGGAGGCTGCAGTTGACTGCAATTGGTTGAAAGTTCTCTCTACAAGTTTGTTTGCAAAGCTGTTATATGACATTATGATTTATTTTAACATGCAAATAATTTAAGACCTGGGGATCAACTATTGGCATTAATGAAATGTCCAAATAATGTCCTTAATAAAAATATATTGGCTGACGAGTTAAATATTTCTCTTTACTGACTTCAAATCCATATGTGAAATGGGACAGCAAGAGCTAAATACCTTGTTCGTTAATGTATGGTTTGTTTGTTGAAACAACATGAAGGGTAGGTTTGCCTGTCTCTGACACCCTATTTGTCATTATGTTCGGTAGAGGTCAGCGTATTTGTTGAAACTTAAGAGAGGAATGCATGGGATAATATAACCCATAACTAATGGTGCTTGTATATTATGTGAGCGAGTCAGAAAAACACAAATCTAGAACTTTGGTTGGTCTGAAGCAAATTTAAAAGCATAGCTTGTTTTATTTTGAAATTCCTCCATCTTTCATGTTAATTATTGTCAGCACTTCATTGTGTTTGACATCGACCTATGCAAAGCTGAGTATGTATGAGAGAAATATCCATGTCTAAAAGTTTCATGTGTTTGGACCTCAATCAAAGAAAACGTAGAACAAAGAATGGTGAACAAAATGAGGATAATATTAAGACACGAGGCCATATCACATCAGGTGACCACAATAAGTGCTAATTTATAAATGGTCTCTATCACTGCTTTGGGTTGACTTGTGTCTTAAATAATTGCAGAGTTGGAGCAGGGGTATTTTATCACCTTAGGCAGTGGTAAATGGTTTCTCATTGAAATTTGACTAGATTTGCTTCTTTTAGCTTGGATTGTAGCAGGTTTTGTTGACGTCTTCAAAGTAATTAGTGAGCACAGTAGAACAGCATAACAGGGAACCACACACAAAAATAATCAAAATAGAGCACAACACAGCCACAGTAAAATCCAACAAAATGTACTAATACAGCACAAAACTGTACAAAAACAAGTTGTAAGAAGATGGTTCTGCCCATATATTCAGCCCTGATTTTTCACTTTTTGATCATTTGCTTTTCAACCTTTTTACCGTGGGACAGTCTCATAACCTGGGACTCACCCGTGGTAAACTCATGGTAAATGGACAGCGCATGCTTACTGCCAATGTCCGCCTTTTGAAGATAAGGCTGCTGTGATGCAGCATGGGTAAGAGGCACTTGGCTCTTTGCACATGAACATGTGTGCACACAAGTGTGCACACATTTGAGGGCTGCATGTGGGAGACTCCTATCATGCGTAGCCAAGTAACTTCTCACAGGTAGCCTGGCACAGAGGGAACTCTAGACGATTGGGTACTGATTTGGGGTAGGCCTCATAATATCAATGTACACTCATAGAGAAAGTCAGTGGGGTTTACGGTCTTGTCTGCAGTGACATCACATTGCACAGCTATGGGGAGGGCTGCCTTAGAGTGCAGTTTGGCTTCCCCTTGGCCTACAGACACCAGAGTCATATCCAATTGTGGCCGACAGAGATAAAGACCAGTGGGGCGGGTGGAGAGGGCGCAGGGGGTGGTGGAAAGCACACGGGGGAGAGTCTGGCAGGGGATTAATAATAAATGTTAAAAATCCAGACTTACCTGGTGCTGCCAGCCACCTCGCACTCCTCTGTTCCTAGTCCCAGCAGTCCCTGGGACAGTATCGGACTCCCCATCCAATCCCCACGCTGGTCTCAAGCATGAGAGCAGTGTGGGGATTGCCTGAGTGGGCTAGATTAACGCTCACTCAGGCACAGGGAGTCTGCTGTTTCTCCAACCCGGCTCAACAATTCAGCCAGGTTGGAGAAATCTAAGTGTGCATGTCAGTTTGGCCGGCTTGAAATGGCTGGCTAAACTGACTTGCACACTTAAAAGTGCACATTTGCCACTACTCCTCCCCCATCCCATGGCCCAGCCCCGTCCCCCCCTCTACACACTGGCTCAGAGCCAGCAGCTGAAAAATAAAACAATAGCAAAATATTGTTTTATTTTTCAACTGGTGGCTCTGAGCCAGTGGGACGATGCTCCCCCGCCATTGCTGAGGAGCTGCAGCTGCTCATTACAATTTAGGGCTTAACCTGAATAAGAAATTCAATTAAGCAAAGTTCGCAAACATATCTGTACAGCTTAAAGGTCATCTAGGAATATAATATTTCAATGGCTCAGCACAATATCAGAGCCCAGGCCTTATATCACCCTGCTGTGCCAAGTTAATTACATTTCTCTCCAGCCACAGGAACAAAAGCCTCCCCACACAAAGGGAGCAATTAAAAGTGCTTCCCTCAGCTCCCGAGGAAGAAAGGGATAGGGCATAATTCTCTGCATAAATCAACACTCTGTCACACTGTGCCAGGGAGTCCAGACCTTTGGAGCCAACCCAGGAGGGGGCTTTCTTTGAAAGTTTACTGGGAAAGGCCCTGGGAGAGATGTTAGCGAGGGGTGAAGTTGAGTCTTCCAGAGCAGATGTGACAAGTGACTCCTGGGTGACGCCTTTTTGAAATGTCCCAGCAGGCTGTGAAGGAAGATTGGGACAGGGATGGAGAGGTGATGTGGCACCCCAGGATAGGCCAGAGGTGCCTTAGTGCTGGACCCTTCTACCCCCATTTAAAAGGTCTTGCACAGGGGGAGAGTGATTTATCTACGCTTCATTGCTGGATCCTGGGACCACCATGGAGAACTGGAAGGAAGAACCCCCTGAAACCCAGAAAGTACTAAGGACTCTGCTCAGTTGACCCCAAGAACAGGGGGGTCACCCCAAGGGCCAGTGAGGCTGGCCCCCTTACAGTCTCTAAGGACCAGTTGGGAGAAAGGCCCAGAGTTTCGTGAGCAGGGAGCCAGGAGAACCAGTTCTTTGAGGACTGCATTGCTTTGGAGGTGAGAAGGGTTACTGCAATCGACCCTGGTGACTAGAGCTCGCCACCAGGAGTAGAATGAGCCGAAAATTGACCAAATCTGCCTAACGGGGTCAGGAATATGGCATTTTCAAATTTGGCGATCTTTGACCTTTCCTCACACAGAGTGCATGTAGCTCCGCTGTCTGGTAAATATCCAGTAAAATGGGCCAGGGCCCAGCGGTCAGCACGAGTAATACTGTGCCTTTATCCCCTGAGAAAGGGGGTGCATGGGCCCCCCTCCCCAACATCTTCTTTTCGCCCTGGTGTGTTCTTGTTTCAGGGGTCCAGGAACCCATCCCCAGCCCCCGCATGTCAGCAATGATGGAAGAAGTGCTATTGTGCTTTCCCAGCCATGGTCAGCCATGTGTTGAGCAGGAGGCTGCCACTGTCACCCACGCGGGCAGGCTGAGAAACCTTAAGCCAGAGGTGCCTCCCTGATCCTCCCCCCAACATGACCCTGCATGGGGTGCCCAGGAGGGACTAACACCCCTAAAAAAAGAAGAAAGGGCCAGCAGTGTGATGCTGTGTGACCAAAACAGGAAGGAAATCAAAGACCGTGGCTCTCCCCAGCTCAGTGGGAGAGCCACTATTTGCTTTGATAGTCAGTGGGAAAGCCTTTTGCTTTGATAGTCCTCCAGGGTGGTGAATTCCTCCAGTCAGTTAGATGGACTTAGTGAGTATGGGAATTCAAATTCTCTCCTGGAATATTAATGGGTTGCAAGTCAGGAGTAGGAGAGCAAACATTTTCCAATATTTGAGGGATGCCCCGGCCCAAATTATCATACTTCAGGAGTCACACTTATCTAACGCTGAATGTCTAGATATTTTTAAAAATCAAAAATGGGTACAGCAATTGGTATGCTTGGGACAAACATGTCATATGAGGGGAGTGGTCATCCTAATTAAAAAAAACAGCAAAGGTGTCTATATTAGATTGGAAGGTGAGTCATTACAACAATGAAAATGTATGATAGGATATACACATAGGCGGGATATTACGGCCCGAATGTATATGATATACAGTCGCTACAAACTGTAAGTGCAGAGTTGATGTGCTCCCAACATACGATTATTATGTCTGGAGATTTTAATGTGGTGATGGACTATCACCTGGATAGGTCTAATAATAGTACATCAATATTTTGCTCCAAAATGCATGCCTATATTAAATCCCTGATGAAACAACTCGGCCTGTGTGATATTTGGATAGAGAAACATGGGGTAGAGCAGGGGTATACCTTCCATAACAAAAATATAATTATCATTCTAGAATTAACTACTTTTTGTTGGACAAATCCCTATGAGTAAACGTTAAAAGCATGACGCATTTACCTGCCCATCTCTCAGACCATGCGGCAGTGGTTTTAGAGTTGAAAGTAGCCAATTAGCCAAAAGGTGAGAAGATGGATATTGGATCATTCTCTATTAAATGACCAGTCCTTAATAGATATTTTAAGAAGTAAAATAGTTGAATTTTTTTAGAATAATAGTTTATTGGCAGCTGAATAGATAGTTTGGGATACGTATAAAGCTTATATAAGGGGGGTTCTGATTAGTTTTTCTGCACAAAAGAGTAAGCAATATAGGAAAGTGGTTGAAGACTTGGAGACAGAGATAGTGGTGCTAGAAAATAAATGCGAAGAGCTATTAGCTGAGGAGGATTGTATAGAGAAGTGGAGAAAAGAAATCCAAGATCAGAAACTCAAGCTTAGTATTATTTTAAAAGAAAGGATTCAAGTTTGTTGTGAAGCTAGCAAAATAGCACACTTTGAGTATAGCGAGAATGTAGGGAAGCTCCTGGCATGGAAAGCCACAACAGGAGTGATATGAAATGAGATAACTGAGGTAAAGTGCAGGAGAACAGGGAATAGATTAAGAGAAACCCAAGAAATGGAACATGCCTTTGTTGAATTTTTTGAAGCCCTGTATACAGAGGACTTTATAGTTTCAGAAGGGAAGGTAAAAACGTGGCTGGATGGTCAGCCCGTGGGGGAGATTTCAGTGGAAGGAGAGGAGATTCTTAATGAAGAGATAGCCCAGGAGGAGATCCTGTTAGTGTTCAAGAGAGGTAAAAAAGGCAAGACAGTTGGGCCAGACGGGCTCCCTAATGAATTTTACCAAAAGCTGAGTGATGTATTATGTCCAGCAATGACTCACCTGGGAGGTAGGAGCCCCGATGCCGAAAACTTGGGAGGAAGCGTTAATTACCTTAATCTTAAAACCAGAGAGAGAAAGATCCAATGTCTTGCGATTCCTATAGGTCCATTTCACTTTTGAATTGTTATTATAAATTTTATACTAGTACTTTGGCCAAAATACTAAGTAGCGTAATAGGAGGGTTGATAGCAGAAGACCAAAAAGGTTTTATGAAAGATAGATATATGCACCACATAAGTCATGAGATATAGGGACAATTGATATGGCAATAGAAAGGAAAGTGCCACTTGCGATCATTACACTAGACGCCACCAAAGCATTCAATAGGGTGAACTGGCAATATTTGTATACCATGTTATAGCACTATAAGCTGGGTAAAAAGTTCTGTAAGGCCATTCGAGGCATTTATAGGGCCCCCTCTGCAAAGATCTTATTGAATGGTAATCTTACATCAAGTTTTAAGATAACAAGAGGGACGAGACAGGGTTTTACTCTTTCCCCACTGCACTTTAATTTGTATATTGAACCCCTCGTTGGGAAATAAGGTTGGAACAGGGGATTACCCCCTTTACGTGTGGCATATGGTCAAAAAAAGTATCCTTGTATGCCAATGATGTTATGGTATATACACAGGATCTGATCCCCACTTTGAGAAGTTTAGGCTCCCTGATAGTAGACTTCGGGAAGGTGGCAGGGTATAATGCCAATTCCTCCAAAGACAGAGGTTATGGTATGGAATATGAACGAGAATCATAGCTTGATAAAAAAGGGAATTGAAATATTTTGGTATAAAGGTCGTTCCCTCTTTAAAGAAGTTGGTAGAATTAAACTTTCACAAAACAATGGTAGAAACAAATAGGCTTTTACTTGGCTGATCCCATCTCCCATTGACGATACTAGGGAGGACCAACTTAATTAGGATGTCAATCTCCCAAAATTTACCTTCCTTTTTAATATGATCCCCCTTCGTTTTAAAAGGACCTGTTTGCAAAAACTACAGACTAGAATAGATTCATTCATATGGGCAGCTAAAGGTCGAGAATTGCAAGTTGAAAGTTGAGGAGGAAGTATGATGAAAGGGGCATTGCATTGCCAGATTTTCAACTATATGCATGGGCTTTTCAATTAAAATGTTTTCAGTTTTTGCTGTCTGAGAGGGGTGGGTCAGGGAGTGATCAGCTATGGGAGGTTCTGCTAAATGAAGTGGAAAATGGTGGGGCCAAATGTATGCATAAATTTGGGGACCAGAGGTTCTTTAAAAAAAATCAGGCTGAAAGTGTTACAGGCGGTGTCTCGATTATGGGCTCAGATTCAGCGTGTAACAAACTTGTCATACTACAGTAGGTATGCAACGTTGTGGGATTCACCAGGCTCCCCGGAATGTCTGAAAGACAGGCTGGCGGTGAACTTAAAGGAAGCAGGCATCACTGAATGGGGCCAGATCCTCCAGGAAGGGACGCTCTTTTCCTGGATACAGTACCAACAAATAACCAATAAATCTGTGCCCAAGTTTAAATTTCTCCAACTGCAGAGCTGGTCCCAAACATTCGAAGAAGATAAGGATGATACCAACGACCTGGAAGAACACCTGTTTAAAAATCCACAACGAAAGAAGGTGGTGGCAACCTGGTATGCCCTAATCATGGAAAACTCAGAGAAAGGGCAAAGTACACCTAATTCTCTATGGGGAGAAATAATACCGGATATAAATCTGGATCAATTATGGCAAGTATCCTTTCAGTTTTTATATAGTGTGGTCAAACCAGCATACTTTAGACGGAATCATCTCTTTTCTCTCCACGGAGCCTATTGGACACCAAAAAGGTTAGCAAAACTAGGGGTCCTGATGAGGTCTGCTGTAAATAATGTGGATTAAAGAGTGCAGATGATGTTCATATGTTTATATCCTGCCCAAACTTCCAGGACTTCTGGAAAGATGTATGTACTTTCATGAATGATCTCTTACATACCCAAATTCAGGTAAGCCTGAATTTTATTATTTGTGGATTACCAGAAGATGCGGGAGCTCATTTAGAATATCACAATAAATTAATCTTTTACTTGACTCTGTTGGGAAGAAGACAGATTTGTAAATATTGGATCCAACAGTCGTCACCCTCAAAATCATAATTGCTTGACTCAATACTCTATGTGTTCAGGATGGCTCTGAAATGTAGGTCCTCGAAAAAGGTGGCCAAATTATGGGATCCCCAGACTACCTGGCTGAAAAGGAGGGAAGGAAGTAGTTTGTAAGCTTAACTAGGGACGCTCGACATGGCAGTCAAGACCCCTTCTCTCTGCGATACTGTTGCCTCAAAGAATCTCTGGTTGAGCAGACTACTAAGATAGAAGGAGAGCCTGGAAGTTGCAGGTGGAACAAATATGGCAAATGAGGACAAAACTAAGCCTGGGCGGTGAACTACGCTACGCTCGCGGAGTTTGCGGAGTTTCGGCAACTTCGCGATTCGCGTAGAACGTGAAGTTACCATGCACTACGCAATTTGCGGCGTAGCTTAGCTGTTTTTCTTTTTCGCGCGCTCAATATACGTTCTCGCGCGCGCGGTAACGACCTACCGTGATTCTGCGTTCGCCGACGCGACTTCCTATCCGTTCGCGGGCGCCACGAGATTTGGAATCCAGCCGCACGATCCCGCGAGAGTGTGCGAACGCGAACACGTCATTCGGACGCGCGATCTGACTTCCGGCGGAAGTGTTGGTAAGATCGCGAACACGAAGAAACTACAATCTGGCGAAGAATATCTCTCGAGCATCATAAAACATTCTCGAAAATGATGATTTTGCTCCAAAAAACTCCTCAGATTGTGATTTGGCTGTAGTTTTTTGTGCAAGGAGTCCTTTTTCTTTTTTTACTTTTTTTTCCAAGAGGAAGGAAGTGCCCCTGATTCTCAAACTTCCTGTTCCTGTCCAGCAGGCTCCTCCCAGTGCTTTGTCCATGTGCTGTTCACTTTCATTTGGATTTGGAGCTGGAAGGATCACTTTTTGTGTCTGTCTGCTGTATCATATCATTGGATTGGATTTGAGGACTTTTGGATTTGAGATTTTACAAGTAAGTTGGAGAATTGGTGTACTTGTTTGTTTGATTGGGGCTTGTTTGTACCTACATTTTTTTGGGGATTTCCATCGTTTTTAAAATTTAGTGTTGTGGCCTACTGGCCTGTAGTTTCGGTAGGGGCCTAGTTGTTTTTCTTTGATTGGAATTTCAGCCAGTAGGCCCAGACTAGAGCCAGAGGTACCCATGGGTGCATGTTTCTGCGGTGTCTGTTGAATTTAAACATCATGTAGGGCATGCATGGATGGCATTGGATTGAATTGCAAAATGTGGGTTTTGGGGTGGTATTTCAGTTTTTGGGTGTGTGTTAAATAAATAGGCCTTTTCAGCCACTAGGTAACCCTGGGAATTCAGCTCGCGGACTGTGGGCAACTCCGCACTGCGCGACAACGCGGACTTACACTTTTTATCTTCTTCGCGTGCTCAATATACGTTTTCGCGCGCGCGATAACGACTTTTTGTGACGATCGCGATGCCGAACACGCAGAATTTACAACCTGGCGAAGAATATCTCTCGAGCAGCATAAAACCTTCTCGAAAATGATGATGTAGTTCATTTTGCACAAAAAACTCCTCAGGTTGTCATTTAGATGTTGTTTGGTGAGCAAGGAGTCACTTTTTTTTTGTTTTACAATTTTTTTCAAGAGGAAGGAAGTTGCCCAGGGTCTCCAACTGCCTGGTCCTGTCCTTTGTCTTCACTTTCTTGTTATTTTGGGTGGCCTGGCCATGTAGGTGGCGGCCATTTTGTAAAGCCAGGCATTGTGCTTTTGCCATAGGCCTGCATTGTCTGTCTTGTGTTCCTTTTCTTGTTGTTGTAGTTGGCCTGGCCATGTGGTGGCGGCCATTTTGTGGGATCAGCCACTGTGCTTTTGCCATAGGCCTCCAAGCTTGCGGCCTAATCTGCCAGTAGGCCTGGAGGTAGTCATCCTCATGGGTGCATAAAAACTGTTTCTGTGTTGTCTGTTGAATTGTAACATAATTTAGGCCATGGATGGCATTGGATTGAATTGCAAAATGTGGGTTTTGGGGTGGTATTTCAGTTTTTGGGTGTGTGTTAAATAAATAGGCCTTTTCAGCCACTAGGTAACCCTGGGCATTCAGCTCGCGGACTGTGGGCAACTCCGCACTGCGCGACAACGCGGACTTACACTTTTTATCTTCTTCGCGTGCTCAATATACGTTTTCGCGCGCGCGATAACGACTTTTTGTGACGATCGCGATGCCGAACACGCAGAATTTACAACCTGGCGAAGAATATCTCTCGAGCAGCATAAAACCTTCTCGAAAATGATGATGTAGTTCATTTTGCACAAAAACTCCTCAGGTTGTCATTTAGATGTTGTTTGGTGAGCAAGGAGTCACTTTTTTTTGTTTTACAATTTTTTTCAAGAGGAAGGAAGTTGCCCAGGGTCTCCAACTGCCTGGTCCTGTCCTTTGTCTTCACTTTCTTGTTATTTTGGGTGGCCTGGCCATGTAGGTGGCGGCCATTTTGTAAAGCCAGGCATTGTGCTTTTGCCATAGGCCTGCATTGTCTGTCTTGTGTTCCTTTTCTTGTTGTTGTGGGTGGCCTGGCCATGTGGTGGCGGCCATTTTGTGGGATCAGCCACTGTGCTTTTGCCTTAGGCCTCCAAGCTTGCGGCCTAGTCTGCCAGTAGGCCTGGAGGTAGTCATCCTCATGGGTGCATAAAAACTGTTTCTGTGTTGTCTGTTGAATTGTAACATAATTTAGGCCATGGATGGCATTGGATTGAATTGCAAAATGTGGGTTTTGGGGTGCTATTTCAGTTTTTGGGTGTGTGTTAAATAAATAGGCCTTTTCAGCCACTAGGTAACCCTGGGCATTCAGCTCGCAGACTGTGGGCAACTCCGCACTGCGCGACAATGCGGACTTACACTTTTTATCTTCTTCGCGTGCTCAATATACGTTTTGCGCGCGCGATAACGACTTTTTGTGACGATCGCGATGCCGAACACGCAGAATTTACAATCTGGCGAAGAATATCTCTCGAGCAGCATAAAACCTTCTCGAAAATGATGATTTAGTTCATTTTGCACAAAAAACTCCTCAGGCTGTCATTTAGATGTAGTTTGGTGAGCAAGGAGTCACTTTTTTTTTGTTTTACAATTTTTTTCAAGAGGAAGGAAGTTGTTGGGTGGCCTGGCCATGTGGTGGCGGCCATTTTGTGGGACCAGCCACTGTGCTTTTGCCATAGGCCTCCAAGCTTGCGGCCTAGTCTGCCAGTACGCCCAGAGGTAATCATCATGGGTGCATAAAAACTGTTTCTGTGTTGTCTGTGGAATTTTGACATCATTTAGGCCATGGATGGCATTGAATTGAATTGTAAAATGTGGGTTTTTTGGAGGGTCTATTTCACTTTTTGGGTGTGTTAAATAAATGCCTTTTTGCGTGTGTAATTATAATTATGTGTTGTTGTAGTGGTTGTCTAACTTTCCAAACTGTTTTTAGCCATGTGGATTTTAGTTTTTGCATTAAAGCTGTGTGTTTTATCAGGCATCCTTTGTCTGCCCATATATAGTAGGCCTGCTTGAGTTCATTGTTTGCCGTGCCTTGTGCCTGTGAGTCACCATGTTGCTGGGGGCCATTTTGTGGTGGTAGTTAGTAGTGTGCTGTTTTTGCCACATAGGCCTGCGTGTCTTTCCATTGTTCCTCTTGTCTTACTGCTTCCAAATCCATCCCCATTGTCAGCTGCAGCTCCCTGATGCTGCATACATCCCACGTGATGCACAAATTTAGGCCAAACATGCTCCACTACATTTTAGTTTTTGTTCTTTACTATTCTTATTCTTCCAGAGTGTACACACTACACAGTAGCCAGGAAAGCCCTGGCCTTGTTGTCAAAGTCTCATAAATGGCTACACTGTGTGTTGTTGTTCACTGAGTTTCTAAAATTTAATAATTGAGGCCACCACACACTAAGTTCTATATTATATTTGTTTGATTTGTGCTATCGTTTGACTGATGTTATTCTGGCTTTTTTGCTTTTAGGTGCACAAAGACTGAGGAGGAGGTGTGTCATCATTGCCCGATGCACTGCCAGACAGACATCCTGCTGCTGTACACAACGTGACGTGTGACCTGACTAGACATCTCTGCAACTGAGTGCTGCTGACATCTGAAGAAGATGGGCCCAAAGGAAGCAGGTACCAGGTCCTTCAGTACCAAGAAAGTTGCTATTGAGAAGAAGGAACAGAAGAAGGAAGTAACACTTAAGTCTGGTGTGCCGGCCAATACCTTTTTTGGGAAAAAAAAAATTACGCCTGCAGCAGCGGTGTCCGGGGGGCAAGCTGGGGGCAGCACCTCCGCATCAATGGGCCCAACCCACCAACCCAGGCCCAAGCACATGAGTGTGGAAGAGGTAGCCAGCCTAATGTTGGAAAGCAGTGATGCTGAGCCTGAGATAAACTTATCGCTATCTCAAAGTAGTACCCAATCAACGCAGGAGGAAACACAGCAGATAAGTGGTCAACAACAACATCCGCAACCACCGCCCGCAATAGTAGTTGTTGTTCCTCCCGAAGTATGGGCAGTTCAGGAAATTGAGCCTTATGCAGAGGTAGAAGAAGAAGCCACTCATTCAGAAGATCCATTGTCTTCCAAATCTCCAGCAAGGAAAAGGAGGGGTAGTCCATCAAGTTCTTCGCCAAGCCCCCCTTCTGATGATCTAGATGCCACTTGGAAGCCACAAACTGAGTCTGAGAGGGAGCCACGTCCCAAGACCAAGCTAGGGAAAAGGAAGGTTCCAGAAAGGCTTACACTTATGGAGGTCGATGTAGAACAGCAGGATGATGATGATGATGATGAGCCAGTCATCACGAACATCACTCCCGGCCCCGAGGAGATGGAGACCAACATTATTACCCTATCCAAAATCGCTGCGAGTGTGAGGGATGTAGCACGCATACCTCCACAGGTAACACCAACACGACCTACAGCTTCCATATTTGCATTAGCAAAGGCCCGGCAGCGACCTACATCCAGCACAACCACCACCTCAGTAGAAGTAGGTAGTGGTACAGCAGCACAGAGTCAAATTCAACACACACCCTCCAGTTCATCCGGCATTGGAAGTGGCACCTCCAGCAGGAGGCAAAAGTTAAGCTCCCCAGTTTGGGACTTCTTTACGGTTAGCGAAAAGGAGGAGAACATTGCTATATGCTCCATTTGTAATACCTCTGCTAGTCGTGGTAAGCTTGGTACAAACTATGGTACCGGAGGCCAAATGACCCATCTGAAAAAACATCACTTGATCAGCTGGGAGGACCACCTTCGCGGCATAAAAACTGCAACCATTGGTGTTGGTGAGGATAAAGGAGTAGAAGATCCGATCACGGTGGAAGAGGAAGGACAGGGAGACATTCTCTCTGGTAGTGGTACACAAAGTCTCCCTGTCCCCAGCAGTGCAGTGTTAACGTCGCCCACATCTTCAGCAACATCTCAGTGGCACAAGAGTAAGAGTCATCCTGAGACACCAAGGAGTACTGCAATGAAAAAAGTGCGTTGTTGAGCCTAAGAGAAAGGAAAACCATGCAGCCTACCATTATCAGCATGTTTGGGGGGAGGGGCAGTACGAACGCAACCACCCAATAGCACGTTTGTACAATGCGAAGCTGGCTAAAATGTTAGCACTGGACCTTCTTCCTTTTTCTTTTGTTGAAGGGGTGGGTTTTCTGGAATTTGTGTCAACCATCTGCCCAAAATGGCATGTTCCCAGCCGCTACTATTTTGCCAGAGTTGCTGTTCCAGCACTACATCACGACGTGCTGGAATTGCTTGGGAAAGCCTTGAAGCAGAGTGCTGTTCACAGTATCCACCTGACAACAGACATGTGGACCAGTTGCCAAGCCACAGATTACATGTGCATCACTGCACACTGGATCTCTTTTGCGGGGGTTAGAGAACAGATATCTGCTGGTGTTGACGCAGCTGAGATTTTTCATGGCACTCGCAAACATGCAACTGTAGCCATGTTTGCCATGGAGAAATCTCATACTGCTGCAAACATTTTGGAAGAGTTTAACACCAAGGTCTTTGAGTGGCTGCGCCCAAGAGGGCTTAAGATTGGTTTTGTTGCCACGGACAATGGCAGTAATGTAGTTAAGGCCATGGGCGATGGTGGCTATTTCAGGGTCCCATGTTTGGCACACTGCATTAACATTGTTGTTCAAGACTTTTTGAAAAATGAATCCAAAGTCAGCAACTTACTGGCCACCTGCAGAAGAATATGCACACATTTCAGCCATTCTTTTAAAGCCCGGAAGCAGCTGAGGGTCATTCAACGTGAGCATAAAATGCCAGTCAAAGCGCTCATCCAGGAGGTGCCAACACTTTGGAACTCAACTTATTACATGCTTGATCGTCTGTTTGAACTGTACATACCACTCAATGCTTATGTCATGCAAAGATTAGGGGAACCTACTGTGAGAGGCATGACCGTTGAGATGGGTCAATGGGACCTCATTAAATGCCTGACTAAGATGCTACTTCCTTTTGAGATCTTCACATGTGAAGTCAGCAGGGAGGACTGTACTATGGGCCAAGCTATCCCATTGTTGCACATGCTAGAGCAACAGCTGAAGGAGGTGTCTGAAACGTACGCAGGTGTGGATGACAAACAAGACGCATATCATGTGGCGGAGACCTTAGCCGCTCGCTTATCTGAAAATACAAGGATTCAAAATAACATTTTGTCACAACAACATTACATTACTGCCACAATTTTGGATCCACGGTACAAAGTATTTCTGAACAGCAAGGCAGTAATTCCTTTTTCGGAAGTGGATGTTGCCAACTACAAAACATTGATAGCTAAGGAAGCCACTATTTTCGAAAACGAACGGCTGTTAATTACAGGCCCCCCACCCCAGGCCATAACAAGTACTACAGGGCATCCAGAGTCAAGTTTTACTTCGGAGCCTGAGGGCAGTGCGTTTGCCTCCCAGCAGTCACCTACACCAACAATAACATCAACAACAGCAAGAACAGGATCATCCACAGTACAATCGGCAACTGATTGGTTTCTACGGCAGGGGTATGGTAAGTCCAGTGCTGATGCAAAGGCAAAAGAGGCCGAGCACATCGGAGCACCCCTGAACATTGAGCGGACGGTCCAGGCCTATCTGGATGACCCAACAGAGGTCTTCATGGATCGAAACCCATTGGTGTATTGGTATGGGAAAAGAAGCCAATGGACAGTGCTCAGCAGGCTGGCGATAAAGTATCTGGCTTCCTCTGTCGCAAGTGTCTCCTCTGAGCGTGTTTTCAGTGCTGCTGGTGCCATTGTAACTTCGAAAAGGACCAGTCTCTCGCTCAAAAGCGTGGAGAGGTTAACCATGATCAAAATTAATCAGCACTTTATACCACCGGATTACAAAATACGTGAATCACAGCAGCAAGAGGAGAGCGACTTGGATGACGTAAGTAGTGCGTTACAGGACCTACTTCTGTCCGAACCACCAGAGTTTGAGGACGAGCTCCTCTTCCCTGACAACTAGGCTTTCAAATTGTTACTTTCTTCCTTCCTTTATTTGTCTGTGTATCTGTCTTTCTGGTTCAAATCAAATCACACCAAATCCATCACCACCGTCTTCTCTTTTTATTTCCCTATTGGAGTTGCACGTCTGTGCATTTAACTGTCCACTCTTCAGAGTCCTGCTTCATCTTCCTGTCTCGCCCTAGTACATTTCCATCAAGCCAGGCATTGGAGTACAAGAAATGTTGCCTTTAACAGTCCCTCCATAAGAAGTGAAACGTGACTATAGCTATCCTCCATTTTGTTTCCGAGCCGAAACTCATCAGTGTCCGAAGGCTACCGCCTCTGCAGGCATCCACAACTCTTCACTGTCAGAACTTGGGCAGGCATCCAAAAGTAAACTCATCACTGTCCGAAGGCTACAGCCTCGGCAGGCATCCAAAGCTCCTCACTGTCAGGACAGAAGGTACTTGGCAGAGAAAGACAAGACTCTTCGAAGAAACTTGCTGACATTTGTGCAAACTCAATTGACCAGCAATGAGCGCTACCCCGGCCGCGGCCCATCATCACAGTGCTGACCATGTGAAGCAACTTAAACTGTGACAAAGTGCCACAGATGAATAAGACGAAAACTGAAACAGCGACTAACACTCAAAATGAATGTGGACTGGAGTAATGATGAGGCCACTGTCCCGTTAAAAAAAAAACACACACCTGTCAGAACTAGGCATCTGATGATCTGACAGCCAAAGAGAAGAGCAAGACAGGTAATGATGAAATGCATTGGATGCTTGCAGACTCTGAGCGATTGCTGTTGTTTGTTGTGTTGATGTTGTGCATGAAGTAGAACTCTACTCTACTAGTTAATCTACAAAGTGACTCAAGTGACAGTCAATGTTTCCCTTCTTGTTGTTTAATAATCAAATTGTACTCCTACTACTGCAGGTGCAGGCCAATATCTGTTGCAATTTTTTAATATGGAATATGGACTTAATCGGAGTCACTACAGACTGAGTTGGAGTTGGACAACACATACCACACCATGATGATGACCATACTATCTTTGCACGCAGTCAGTCACTTGGATCGGAGATGATTGAAGGAATAACTGCGTTTCATGAAGTGGCATAAGGTAAACATAAACACAACAATTCAACAAGAAAGTAAACACAGCAGACCTACATGTCCATGTAGTGGTGTAGTCGAGTGTAGTCATGACTGACAGCGGCGCATTGATTTTGTCACTTAATTTTGAAAATGCTAAGTTGCTGTATATGCCTTTTGTCTGGCTCTGTCAAAAATTAAGGTAAATGGAGGTTGGGTTACGGGCTGGTGCTGTGGTGGGCCTTTTCTGTCTTGTTGTTGTTGTAGCTTAATGCTGTAAACAGAATATACACAATATATCCAAGCCGCCTCAGTCTGAAAGTGTTCTCTCTTCTCTTCTTGGACTCCACCGTAATTGATGTTTTTTTTTATTCATTGATTTTTCAATACCCCTTTTGTTTTTCCATCTAGACGTTACAGGCCGGCCTTTACCCTGTGCTATACTGGGAGACACAACTCACATTTACCTTACCAATCCGCATCAGGAAGGCCACCAAGATTGATGTGCGGAGCGTCCATGGAAGATAGGACCAAGAGGAAGGACGAGATTCAACTCCACAATTTTCCAGGATAATACAGTAACTTTAGTATCATTCATCATTCATCTTTTAATTAATTGGAATCCTTTTTTCTCTTCAATCATTACGACTGTGTGTTGTGTGTTGTTGTTTGTTTGCTAATTGATCCCTACAACTATTTTTTAATTTTCTTTGCTATCTTTAAAAGTAAGCCTAGTACAACATGGAATTTGGGTCTCTGAGGGCATATTACAGGCAAGGCAAATTGCATAGAATATACTGCTGCCCTGTACTGTCTAATTGTCTAGTAGGAGTTAGTAAGTACTACTCATTAACCATCAAGTTATCTTCATCATCATGCATGCATTTCCTTTTTCTCCCTTTATAGATTTTTTGGATAAGATCATGGTCGTCTGCCAAGATTGCGCTTTGCTTTTGTTGTCCACGCGTACTGTTTTTCTTTCTCAAACCTTTCCCCAAACCCCCCTTCCCATCCATTCATCAAACCCTAACCCTCTTTCCCCGGGCTGTGATTTATATTGAGGTGTGATGTGACTACATAAAATGTACACCAATTGATCACACGCTTGCTGGGGCAGATGTGGTGAAAGCAACACTAATTCAATTTCAAGGCAGGGCGAGGAGCTTCTTCTGCTTGCCCACCCATGCTCAGTCTATGTGCAAGCCGTCACCGGCTAATAGTACATCATAATTAATTGCCGGCATTGATTGGATTCATCATCAAACTCCTACCACACAGCAGTAAAGGTTACGAATTACGATTGTGTTAAGTTAAGTGACTCACTCGACACAACTACAGTTTGTAACTTCTTGTACTAGGCTGTCCCCACCACCATTATGTTTTATTTGACTTTAGCAGTTGCAAATGCAATATTGTTTGTTTGGCAGTCTTCTTCTGTACTGTATTTTACTTCGTTCTACTACTCCTCCCACAGTTGCTCTCAGGCAAGTGACTGTCTCTTTTTATTTTTTTAGCAAATGCTACTGCCAGTGTCTACTCTACTACTACCACCACAACCATGGCATCTTCTCCATTCTCTTGGGAAACCATGCAGCCATCGCTGTGCCGAACGTAATCATCATCAATCACAGGTAAGATAAGTTTGGTGGGAGGTATAATGGACTAGGAGGAGAGACTGACAGTACTAGTAGGACAAATAACTCAGTGAGGGGTACCGCATCTATCTGTTTGTGTTACATCATCGGCAGATTATTTAAATCAAACACTGGCTGCGGCCCTGCAGCAGCAAGGAAACCATGTGACGTTAATTCGTAAAACAGTAACCCCCCACAAAACATTAACATTGTATGTTTAAGTATAAATATAATTTATTACCCTAACAAAAATAAACTATCCCACACCTGACCCACCCCTCTCCCTAACCCCAACCAATGTCCAAAACGAAAAAAGTCCAAAGAATGTCCAGAAACCCCAACGCCCAATTCCCACCAACCAACAAAAGGAATAAAAAAGGGGCAATGCAACAGGGTCCTATTATAGTTGTTATATTCGGCGGGCTTTTAGGTGTTTGTCCACCAGTATTTTGACCCGCTCCTCTAGTTGCTCCTCTAGCCGTGACACCCGGAGGAGAATCTTGCGGCGAAATGCCCTGCAGTGGCATCCAGGGTGGGGGACAGCAGTGCTGGCTGCTAGAGAATTGCGGCGGCGGGCGGCTGCCAGACCGTGGCGCCGTACCACTGGAGTTGGGGCCTGGCTGGGGCCCGGGGCATCGGACGAGGCTGCAGCTGCTGCCGCCTCCTCCTCCTCCGCCTGAGCCACCAGCCGCCGGTACTCCTCACATATGGCCTCCAGTTTCCGGCACCGGGCCCTGGCTGCCAACTCCTTCTGGGATGGTTTTTCTTGGGAAGGAGTACTATCTATATCAAGAAAGAAAAAGAATATTGTTGTAACCAGTACTCTTAGCAAAACAGTAACACAAAATTAATTCAACACATAATGGCACAGTAGCACTAGCAAGAAGCACAGTACATAACATTTGTGGTAATAATCTATCTATCCTCCCACTTCCTCGGCCTCTAACATTTGTGGGAGTTTCAGGCATTATACTAGCACTATGGACTCCAACCAGTACACAGTACACCAGTCTTCTTCTTATCTCTAGTTTAGCGAAATGACATAACCTGGTTGTAGCCGGCATGCCAGCTCGGTCATCTATGCTTGCACCCAAGACAAACATACGAGTCATGACGCAGACTCACGTTAGTTTGATTTACTACTGTCTGCAGGTGGGGAAGCTCGTATTTTTCTATTACGGGTGGCACTGGCCATACTCTCTCTGTTACATGGAGGGCAATTGGTCAATTTCACAGTGCCCTGGCTACTACAAAAAGGCAGATTATATATCTGATCCAATGATCATTGCTTTTATATGGGGAGACGACATAAGGTCAGTAGCGGTCGGTGGTGGGACTCGGGAGGTGCTGCCGGGCGGTGACGTGGGGAGGGGCAGGGTGGGGGGTAGTAAACTATGGATTACGGCCAATTACAGGTAAGTAAACATATAAATAAATAAAACTAATTTTGTTGCGCGCACTGCATCGCATTTGGCGGTGCAGTGCGCACAATGAAATCGCTTTATTTATTTGTATGTTTACAGTAAAGTTACCTGTATTTGGCCGCGTAATACATTGTTTACTACTACCCCCACCCTGCCCCTCCCCACATCGGCTTTGCTACTCTGGCGCGGTTTCTTTTACATTCCCTTAAAACTAAAACTGTGCATCCCGTGACAGTCTCCACCTATGCTGTCTATGATGAATACATACAGGCATCCATCCATTCAAAGTAAATGTCAATCATTCTTCTTAATCTCTCCACAAACCTTACTTTGTTTCACCAACAACAACCCATGCGTCCACTCACTCCGTTGCTTGCCTTGGCTTTGAGTTTCACCCAAACACCGCTGATGATTCTTGCTATCCACAGTATCCACCCATACTGTGTCGCCCACCCAGGCAGGCATCCATTCTTCTTTCACCTTCCACCCATCCTTCAACAACACATGCATCTGATTCCTATCAGCCACCTATCCATGCTTCCAACGTAACCTTCTCTGCCAGTCATCATATTAAAGCTCGCCCGTCCTTCCTCCTTCCACCCTTCTTTCCCTTTTTGTTCAACACATCCATCAAGGTCATCTGATCTGACTTTTAGTCTCCTCCATAAAACTTTCACAGCTGAGTTGGAGTCAGATAGAAGAGGCCATTGGTTAATCAAGTCACGCTGGTAATGCTATTGCTACTGCATTGCTAATGCTAAGTAAAGGGTGTCTTCTTTAACCGTTGTATAATGTTCACTACAACTTCATACCTAATAAGTCTCAACTACAGTACAGTGAGTGAAGTCAACACCCTTCCAGCTAGTGCAATGTCAATAAGTAATGAATATAACTTACCACCGCCCGCCACTGCTGCTGGCTCACCCCTGTAGCTCCTGCAGGTGCCGCATCTTCTCCTGCCCCCTCCGGAATGGTAGAATCGCCGCTGGCCCCGCCGGCACTGGTGGTCGCTAGTACGCCTAGATAAAAACATGACACATTTTTAGATGCCTGTACACCTCCCCCTATTTATTCGTTTTCACTAGCAAGATTGAAAAAAAGTTAATACATACATATTATTATACATCACATTCACTAGTCCAAATCGGGTACTAGAGTAGAGTCAGTAGACACTAGTAGTGTTATGGTCCCTAGGGTCATTATTATACTATACTCTACTCTTTGCAAAGTTAGCCTGAGCCATGCAACCATTTTTCGCTTCATGTCTTTTGCGCATGTTACCTCGCAGCTTGTTATGCAGTAACAGTAAGATGCCTTTTTGAGCCCACATGAGCACATACAGCTACTGTCTGAGCATTGCGTACAAGAGGTCGAAAAACAAGCCACTTTGTTATGGAGTTCGGTTAGTCCGTATTGCTTAGCCATAAGTAACATGTTACACTTTTTTGGCAGGACTGAGAAATGCTTGCATTATTCTATCTAACGCGCACCATTTTTCTCAGGCAGAAGATGCCCTTCTACGAACCAGAGATTTGCAGAGCTTATGAATGATGCATGTAACCAGTAATTCTACGTTCTACGGTGAGGAGTCTCCCAGAATTCGCACAGATCTTTTGTCTTCTATCATCATGCACTTGTTGTAACAATGTTTATTGTTTTAATCTTATGCATTTTGCTGTTGGAGCTGGCTGGAGTACACTGAATTTTATAGAACAACATACAGAGCTTGTTAGTTGAAAATAAACCTTTTGAACTTACACATAGACTCTGTGGTATTTGGTGTGGTGGTGGTGGTGGACTTACACGAGTGAGTGAGCAAAAGGGTGTTATCTGTTCTGGGTTGTGTAATCATTGGGTATCTTCGGGTGGGGGTTCGGGAACCTAATGAGACACTATAGCTAGTCGTTCAGGGGATTGTGGGTTCACTTCTGACTGAGGTGTGAGGAAGGTCCAAGTTCCAAACTCCCATCACCAACATCCTATTTTCTTGTGCATAGTTCTGCATGGGGCTGTGCAGAATCCCCACATCAGTAGTAGTATGTACTATATCCTATCAAAAATAGTCAAATATCTGGTTGGGCATTTTGTTTGTGGTAATTGTCAAAGCCTCAAGATTAAGAAGCCTAGAAGAGGACAACCGAAAGGACTGGACTCAGTGGCTAGAGCTATTGGTCAATCTGAGTTTTATTCAAAACCGTAAAATAAAGAGTGGCAATGCACACTGGGCAAGCTTAGCGACAGACTAATAGTAGTAGTACAGACATTCATAGCAGAGGCAGTTAGAACTTAGAGGCAGGGATAACCAGAATTTAGAAACAGATAGTCAAGTCAAGATCAAAGAATCTTTTGTAAAAAATAGAATTAGGGAGTGGAACCAGAATTAATAGTTCGGAAAAAATAAGGTGCAGTAAAAGTTAGGGCAATATAATTGTTAATATTAACCACTGGAGGACTTACTGGGACCAGCAGCAGGGCCCTCGGTAGACGCTCCTGGGTAGGGTACCAGGAGCCTGGCCTGCCGCCTGCTGCCAAGGTCAAGGGGAGGTGGCGCTGAACAAAAAAAACAAGGGCGGCCACCTCCGCCTCACTAAAAAGCTGGCGGGCTTGCACCCCTGCAGGGCGCAGTCTGCCGCAAGGCAGGCGGCTCTTGGGCGCACGCGCCTTGCCCTTCGAGCCGTTACTGCTGCTACCCTTCGCCATGGTAAGTAGGAGCTTAAAGAAGAAAGTTAAATAAAACAGTAGAAAAGTAAAAAAAACACAGTAAAAAGTAGAAAAAAATGCAAAATATAGACTTAGGCAGAGAGAGAGATAGATAAGAAATAAAGAAAAATTGAAAAACAGTGTAAAAAACTAAGGATTGCAAAGATTGAGGGAGGATAGAAAAGCAGGCCCAGAACCATAGCATAGAGTGAAAAACAAGATGGCCGCGCCCATTGCGACCGCGTGGGTAAGTTTGCGCGATATTTCTCCCGAGCACGCAAAAACGTCGCGAACACGTACGACGCGTTCCCGAACATGAAATGCGCATCGCGAGCACGCTATACGCGACCCGGAACAGGAAATAAGGGATTGCGAACGGTCGGGACAAGTGAAAAACAAGATGGCCGCGCCCATAGGCGACCGCATGGGTAAGTTCGCGAGATACTATACCCGAGCACACAAACAGCGTCCCGAACACGCACAACGTGTTCCCAAAGAAGAAAAACGCATCGCGAACGGGCGCGACAAGCAGCTACGCACGCTCGCGTAGCTCGCGTAGCACTCCGACGTCTTCACGTAGCTTCGCGTAGTGCGACTACGCGAACTACGCCCAGGGTTAGACAAAACAAAACCAAAAACGAATGTAGATTAGTGGTGTTAATGTGAATGAAGGCAATGTGTAGGTGGGTGTTGCTCTTGACAATCTTTGGAACCTCAAACATGAATCATTTGTGGCGACTTTGCTACCATTTGTTTGGCAGCGCACATTGCAGGATACTCGCAACCCCACCAAATATGCTTGATTTTAGATGTATGAAATTCAGTGCAATTAATATTGAATCAAAAAGTAACATGGATCTGTTGCCTCATCTGACACTGACATCATATTGCCATCATATAGAGAAGGCACCTGTACCATAGCTTGGAATGCTAAAAAACTCTTATTTAAGGCAAGAGAACTAAAAGGCACTCACCGCCTGCTATGCATGGTCTTGCAGATACCCTCTAACATCAGGCCAAGTTGCCACCACAGCGCTCTCCTGCCTTTCCGGGTTATGTTTGTCACTGCAGTTCAATATATGGTGATTTCCACTGGAGCCTCGCCTCCATAATGATGTGCACTAGTCAATGATCCCCTTCATCACATTCTAACTCTTAGTTTGCCCCTCAGTCATTTCAGGATCCACTTATTCAAAGCAGGAAGGATGTAAATGTTCTTTGGGGCACAGGGATGGCCAATTTTTCCCTGGGTTGCAATTTGTATGTGGAATATTACACAGCGTACAGTCTAATAGAGCCAGTGGCGGCCAGCATGGCTCATGGCTGATGGGCAGGCGCAGGGGGAAGTGGAGTGGGTGGGGGGTTGCACCGGGGGGTGCGCAATATAAAAAATAAATAAAGGTACCTTGCCGCCGGGTCCCACGTCTCTGCTCCTGTTCTCCTCGTCGAACTCAAGGAACAGGAAGCACAGCCAGGCCCCACTGACCAATCACAACGCTGCAATGCAGTGTTGTGATTGGACTGAGTGTTCGGATTCGACGCTCAGTCAAGGAATAGGGGTCTGGGTATGTTCTCCACACAGGCTGTAATGAAGCCTGCATGGAGAACGGGGAAAGTGCGCATGACTGTTTTGGGTGGCCCGAGAGGGCCGGCGAAACAGTCACGTGCACTTAGGAGTGGGCAAACTGCTCCACCCCTGCCCTGCTCCGAGAGCAGAGCAGCCCCCCACCCGCAAAGCAGCACAAGCATAAAATGATAATAATTCAAAGTTATTATCATTTTATGTTTCTACTTCACACTGCTTATAAGCAGTGGGTTGACGCTCCTCTGCCATAGCAGAGGAGTCGCCACTAAATAGAGCCTTAACTTGGGGATAACATTGAGCCACCAGAAAAGTAGGACTCAAGCCAAATTCAAAGGTTTTGAAATGACAGGCACAAGAACATTCCAAAACACAGCAAAAGAAATGCATTAATTATAATACACCGAATAGACTTAATAGTTTGCAGTGCACTTGTAATGTTACAATTTGTCATTATAGAAAGAAAATGCCCATCAGAGTATCACATGGCAAGGGAAGACAACAGAACAGAGATGTATGTTCATATTACTGCTAGATGGCTGTGGTGAAGTGTCCTGATCATGTGATGTGAATGCATTTAGTGAACGCATTCACTGTCATTTATATTGTCAGTAACAATAAACACTGCAAGCGTTGTCTGGGTTGATCGTAGAGTTGTTCGATGTTTGTGGGACAAAGCATATCTTATTGGTAACTCCACAATAAAAAGGAAACCACACGGGGAAAAAGATACATGCATTGGAAAAGCATTAACATGGACATGTGCATTGTTTGAAGTAAATTTACATTGTTGCAATGCAGAGATCGCTCAATTGATGAGGACAATGGTGTGTCAGTGTTGGAAATGACCATCGTTGCTGTGGCATTCCCTCAGATGTTTGCCTTTTTTTTACTGTACGCATTTTTGTTGGCCATAAGACTCTGCTCAGTTTACTCCTGCTGACCAGTGGTAAAGTGTTTATGCATATTCCTATTTGCCACATTTAATTTACTTATAAGTCCCTAGTATATGGTATTACATGTACCTTCTGCCAGTAAATAAAACACTAATAGCGGGCTGCAGCACTCATTGTGCCACTAATGAAAGTAGCACTATAAGTATGCTTCAGGGATTGCAGCCCGAGTATGCAGTTTTAAACTGCCACTTTGACTTAGCAAACTAAATCTTTTGCCAGGCCTAATCATTACTTTTTAATACTCATAAGTCACTCCTACGTTAGGCACCAAATGCCCATAGGGTAGGGTGCATGCTATTTAAAAAGTAGGACATGTATAAATAATGTTGTACATGACCTTGCAGTGAAAAACACTGCAACATCTTTTTTTGATGTGGCAAGGTTGGCTCTCACACAAAAAATACATTGGGTTCTATTATAACAACTTATAATGCTTAATTTCAGTTTGGAAGCAGCTAGATTCACAGATTCATTTTAATAGTAATTTAAACAGCAACGTAACAGTAAAGTTGGATTTTATATTACTATTTTAAAAATGACACTTTTAGAAAGTTGTCATTTTCTTTTTTAAGCCAAATGTGTCCAGTGTCACCCGCATGGTGAATAGCTCCCCAGCGGTGAGATTTGGAATGCTCCCAGACAGTAGACAAAAGGCTTGGGTGTGGGGATGTGTTTTCCATCATGAGCAGGATAGCCTGGGGAGCTGTGACCAGCCACTTTCTGAGCTTCAGAAGGTGTCTACCTTTGTCACTGGCAGATGTAGATCACACCTAGGGCTGCCTCCATTTGGCTGCCTTGTCAGCTTCACTCCAAACCCATTGGGTAGGAGGATGCTGCCCTATAAAATATTTGGAGTGAGTATAAGGGAGGATTTGCCCATTTTCTTAACCACACATCTGCCTGGGCACAGGGATCTCTGACCAGAGGAAAAAGTTTCTGCCATGTTGGATTTAGGTAGTGAGGGGCACTGTGGGATTGTTTACAGGTAGTTTATGGTAAAATACAGAGGAAGTGCTTCAAAGTCACCCAGGGGAACTTTTTGTTTAGGGAGTGGCCAGGATTCCCCCCCACTCACAGACTGACACTGCGCATAAATGTGGCACCTTCATTACACTCCTTGGAACTCTTCCTGGACCTGTGAAGATCAGAAGATGGACTGCTCTGCTGTGTAAATCCTGAAGCAAAGCTGGACCTGCTTGCCTTGAACCAAGGTCCCTAAACATGATCCCCAAGGGTCAGTTTGCTGACCTCCTGCTTGATCTACAAGACACAGCTGGCTTTTAGAGGTCTTTTCCTTCAGCTGACTGGTTCCAACTGGACATGCCCTGGAAACTGCTGATAGCCTCTATTGGAGGGAGTCCTAGCTCCCAAGTGGTGCCTCCCAGGTCATAGACCCTTGGCTTCCTTTAGAGTGCATTACTCCTGACCAAACTACAAAAGCGTGGACTTAGAAGTATCTTTTTGCCACGTTCAAATTGTTTTTGAAGAGGCTGGCACCTGTGTGTCCACCTTGAGCAAATGGCCAGATTTACTAGTCTATATTGTGGTTGAAAATGCTCAGGATCGCAAAATAAGAGAGTTTGGAACTGCAAAATAGGATTTTAGTATGTATAAATCCCATTTTAGGGGTCGGTAAGCATTTACAGATTTCTAAATTGGGATTTGGAATAGTTTCCACATTGCAATTTATAAGGGGCTTTAGGTAGGCATCCCTTCTGAATTGTAAATCCGTACCATACCTATCAATGGTTTAAAAAGTTACAGACTCCCAAGTGGGCATGGTAACACATTAGTGAAAGGGAAGGGATCCCCTTTGACTCTTTTTCTTTGGGAATTCTGCAGAAAGTATCTGAAGGAGCATCCTAGAAAATCTTTAAAAAAAAAAATTACATTTTTTTAAAAGCAGCCCTGTTTCTTTTTTAGAAATTGCATGCTTTCAAAAATGGTTTCGTTTACCCAAAAGCAATCACAGACATGGTGCTCTTTTTGACCCTTGCAGGTCACCATCCCAATGACTGTGACCAATAAGAGTGAGTCGTAATTTGTCACCTACCTAATGAATAGCATTTAGGTAGGTCAGATTGCAACCCAATGCAATTGGGTGTTTTGTTAATTGACCTGTTAGTTCATAGGTCGGTTTGCAAAATCCTATACAGGCCTCAAAAATACTGGTCACAGATTACAGACAGTTTTTGTAACCAGTATAATGATGCATCTGGCCAATAGTTACTTCGGCTGTACCAGGGCTGCTGTACAGAAAAGTGACCTTTCAGGTTATGGCTAATTCTCACCAGATGGAAAACCAAAGTACTAGCACTAACTCGATTGTATTGTAATGTGCCCTATTATATTCCGTTTTCACAACTAAATATCCATGGCTCATCCTGAAATCAGAAATAAATGATTTATGTCTGCTACCTTGGGTAGGAGTTTCTCTTCACAACTTATCACAAGGGCCTCTAAGTCGATCTTGCCTAAATAAGGACCATAGTATTGTTTTCAACAGCATAATTTTCCAAAGTCATCATTCAAAATTTTCACTGGTGATAATGAGCACATAAAACTCAACCATCCTTGAATGCGTGTGCGTTTGTGTAAGGAAGAGAGCAAAGAAGTGAAAGTGCTTATGAGAAAAAGGAGGTGAGAAAGATATATGAGCAGGAGAAGACACCATTCAAGGGAGGTTACATGCATGAAAAAGTCAAGTAGGTGGAGTTTACAAGGGAAAGGAGGATTTGAAAGAGGGAAGGTTGTGTGGGATATGTTTGTAAGAGGAGCATTTCACTCAGAGGTGCAGGAATGCGAGTGTGTGTGAGAATGGGATGGCAAGAGGAGTATGTGGAACAGAAAAGGGGATCTTTGAGAAAGGTTTGAGAAGAAAGGGGGAATGGAAGATATGTGAAAGGAAGATGTGACAAAGGAATGTACAAGATACAATAGTAAGATTGGTGCCAGGAAGAGTAGTGTGTATCTAGTGCGCTAGAGGGAATAAAAAGGATAGAGGAAGCGTAGTATCAGAGGATGGACAAAAATGGCCTTTGTGAATAATAATTATGATAGTGTGAGAGAGGACAGTATGGGAGACAAAGAAAGGGAGGGGAAGGGCAAGAAGGGAAAGTGAGGATCATGCAGTTAAGAAAAGATAATAGAGTAAATAATAGAGTTAAAGAAAGTAGTTGTGAGAAGAGTGGCCAATATATGACACAGGATCAGGGCAATTTGTAGAGAAGAGAATAATAGGTGGAACTCTAGGCTGCCATCAGTCGAGGATGCCATATTACGAATACAGAGCAATAAAGTAAAGTTTCGTACCTGAATAAATTAGAACAACTACTTACTATAAAAATCAAGACATCTACTTTGCACAATCACATTGGTTATTCATGATCTCATTAGATGAATTTGTATCACAATCACTCCTATATCGCACACAGCATCAACTGTTTACGACAAAACATAGTCAAACATTTATAATACACATATCACCTACAGAACTTGATTTGTGCTGTACCTATACCACTATGTGGTAAATTCAAAATTTGAATGCAGTGACATTAGCATAATTTATTGCAGTTCAATTCATTTCAACATAACATGACAATATGGTCAAATGTCCAAGTTCCAATTTTAATTTCCGTACTCCTTCTGGAGTTTTGTTCAATCAATGTCCTAGTGACAAATATCAACGCGTTTCAACCCACTTGATTTTAGGGTATCTTCAGAACGTGGAACTGGAGAGCAGCAGTCAGGAAAGCTTATCTATCTTTTACCCACAAACCAATCACTTCAAAAGAATCATTCATCAAAATTGGCATATTTTATCCAGACTTGGCAGTACATTGTAAAAGCCTTTATTTTCTTTCAAGAAGAACCATAGCATTAGAAAGTAACTGGAAAAAGCATATGTGCCTTCTTTAATGACAAAAAGCACATTAGCATTTGCATACCTGACAAGGCCACTATAAATGCGGTATATGTGGGATCTGTGGCAAAACTGTTGAAGGCTCTGAATCACATTGGGGAGCACTAAATGGATACATACATCATTTTCAAATTGCAAAATGTAGTCTATGGGATTGTTTTTCCATGTCAAAAACTTTACTGTTGGTAAGACAAACCAAGACATCCAAAAAAGAATAATACAGTATAACAGCATATTAGTCACAAAGTGACATCAGCCCCACTTGTTTATCACATTCTTGAGCATCAGCACAACGAGAATGATCTCAAATGGACTGTGTTGTAAGTTATTCACCCTGATCCCTGAGGAGTTGATTTGGAAAGAAATCTAACCAGAAGAGAGGTCAATCTAAATCTATGATTTAATACAACCATTGTGGGTCTCAATGAAATGTCAGAACTTCAAACTTTTAGATTTTTCTATTGCTAATTTTCCCACCCATTGATACTAATTTATGCCTGTGAATTCAAGTGGTCGATAGATGGTGAGTTGGGCAATACAACTCCCATCTTTCCTGCATAACATCATTGTACGTGCCAGATGGTCCTTTCTGGCCACAGTCAAGGGGCCATGATGCTAATAAGCATGGAAGTGTTTCAAAACCGTATCTCTGAATAGGCTGCCCAAACAAGACTCCCACTGGGATCTGTGCACCCCTGAACTTGGTATATATTAAATTGGAATTCGGATTCCACTCCAACCACCTGAGCCCTGCCAGTCACATCAAAGAAGTGACTGCAACTGCCACCATCCAAAGGTATTTTTTCAACTCAGCATATACGGAATGTGCCTTGCTCTAAAAATGGTTGCACATCTATACACACAATACTTCGCATTGACTAGAAAAGTTGGAATTTGTTTTCCTATATAACTGCCAATGCTATCAGGTAAAGGTAAACAATTTTTGGCTCTCCTGGACTGACACCCACGTTTGCAGATCATTGATTTATCCATATACCACAAGTTTTGCACATTTTCACAAAAGGTTTTTTAATGTCTTATTGTCTTACAGCCCCTCCAGTTCCATGTCCTAAGGAGACCCTAATGTTAGAATTTGGGTTTCTGGTTGGCAGAGGTATACACCCTGTCCAAGAAGGAACCACAATCCTAGTCAGGTTAAGTCAGATACACATCATAAGTTAACCTGTGCTCACCCTCTGGTAGGTTGGAATAAAGAAGTCAGGCTTAAATCAAGATGCAATGTGTAAAGTATATGTGCAACACTTCAAACAGTAACACAGTAAAAACTCCACAAAAAGACTCTACACCAGTTTAGAAACACAGATTATGATTTTATAAATAAAACAAGATCAAAATAATAAAACTCCAGTAAGCAGAAGTCAAGATATGAATGTTTAAAGATTAAAAGTAAAAATTGCGATTAGAAGCAATAAGCGCCTATGGGGATTAACTGGTCGCACTGGACCGGTCGCAGTGGAGCGCGGGCCGGGTACAGGAGTCACACAAAGCCCGCTGAACCATAGTACCTTGATCCTGGTCACAACAGTGAGTTGCGGGGTGCAACTGAGTGATGCCTAGGTGTTGATCCCGCAGTCAAGGTGATGTGCCGATTTTCTCCATGCAACTGTGGCAGTGAACCGGTTCTGAAGACGAAGCGCTGGTTCCAAGTTGTGTTTGTTCCAAGTGTGATACGACGAGTTTCTCCATGCAGTCAAGTGGATGCATCTATTGTCTCTCCTGCAGGGGCAGCAATGCGGTGGTTCTGATGTGTCGGTTCCAATGGTGATGAGCTGGTTCTAAGTGTGATGCACAGGTTCTGTTAACACAACAGCAACAATGCATTAATTCTGCTTCACGCAGCTGTGGATGCGTTGGTTCCACTGGAACAAGCACCTGGATCTACTTCCAATGGACCAGGCGCATATGGGGTAAGACTTTGATATCCCTGAGTTTTAGAACAGGAGGCAAGCCAGCATTCCCTGAGATCACTCTAGGTTCAAGTAGGTAGTCTAGTTCTTCCTCAGCAGGGCAGGGCAGATCGTAGCAGGCAGCAGGGCAGCACAGCAGAAAATCTGTTCTTCCAGCGTGGCAGTCTTTGTATTAGCACAGTAGTTCTTTCTCCTGGCAGAGTTTCTTCATGGGTCCAGTAGTATCTGAGTAGGTAGGGTCAGAGGTACAGTACTTATACCCAGTTTTCCCTTTGAAGTGGCGGTGACTTCAAAGAAGGTTGTTTGTAGTGCACACAGGTCCTTTCTTACTGCCCACGCTCCAGACTCACAATGGGGGTAGACTTTTGTGTCTGGACAGGGTCCTGGCTATTTAGGTATAAGGGGGAGACTATATCCAACTCCTCCCTCCCTTCCTCTCAATAGATTCATGAAGTCACACCCAGCCTTCCTTTGGGTGGGACTGTCTAGTGGAATACACAAAGTGAACTGTCGCCCAACTCAGCCAGTGATCAGACACAGGTAGGAGACACCAAACGGCTAAGAGCAGGAAAATGTCCAGCTTTGTAAAAGTTGCCTTTTCAGAATGGTAACCACAAATCCAACTTGACCATTAAAGAGGATTTGTTGGTTATTAGTATTTTATTGTTTGATTAATTAAATCATTACAATCCACATAAAAGAGACAAAGCTTAAAAACATTATTCAAGTGTTTTTCACTGGGCTCCTCAGATCATTCTCAATAAAAGTAGGACAGTAAAATTATTAATATAAAGGTTCCCTTCTAGGACGGGGTAACCTTCGCTCAAGTACAATCACATGGCGGCATAGTATCAATAAATACAGTTAGTAAAAATAGAAGTCACTTCTACAAACAACAGATAGGCCACCAAACCGGAGAAAGTGCAAAGTAGCGTAAGAGGGAGAAAACGTATTAATGGGCCAATGAGGAGTCAAAGAGTGTTAAGCAGCTGGCGGGCTTAGAGATATATTATCCGACAATTCAGCCATAATTTGCTGAATGGATTCTCTAAGTCGAGTTTAATTTGATCCGTTCTAACAGCCTCTCAAATTTAATGTAAAATTCAGAGTTACAACAATCAATAGTCAATAGTAAATCGTTGGTACCATGTCTTTTCCTCAGCCGTGCAGCTTAAAAAATCCACGAGCCCTTTGACAAGATGTTGCTGTTATCAGGGGGCACAGGCGTCTTTATAAGAGATGGATTCAGGTTCCATGTTATGAGGCTGGGCCAGGGTACACCGGTTTTACTGGAAAACAGCTTCAAAGGTGTTCCATTATTATGCCCACCTATGTTTGTTTCCTAGTTTTGACACAGGCCCTGGGAATTCTGGTTGAGCTTGCGATATGCAAGATGGACAAAGAGTGTAAAGCTGATGTTTAAAGCTGTGTTCTCCAGTTTCAATGCCGCAATGATACCCTGCCTACAAGACCGGACTCCCAATCCGTTCCACTCGGGCCTCAGTTTTGATGTACGCAAGGACAACAGTGCTGGGCAGAGACATACAACATGCTCCAGTGATAAAGTGCTAGGGGCCAGATGTACGACGGTTTTTAGCGTGCGCAAACGGGTTTTAGACCCATTTGCGCCCGCTAAAAACCTTGGGCCCATGAACAAATCCTATTTTGCGACTCGCTAATCAATTAGCGAGTCGCAAAATAGGTTTTGCGACTCGCTATTAGGAAGGGGCGTTCCCTTCCTAATAGCGACTCATGAGGCATGTATGAATGTTTTGCAACCGCAATTGCGGTCGTAAAACACTTGTAAATTACCACCTACATCAAGTAGGTGGTAATGCAATCGCAAATGGGAAGGGGTCTGGGGCTGTTAATTTCGAAGGTGGCAACTGGCAATCATGCATCAGCAAACTATTGGGTTACAGGCATTTTAACCCCCATCAGGAAATCGGTTCTGAGCTACGCATGCAACGCACTGGAGTCTGGAGTCCCATTTGAGCTTCAAATTCAAGTTCTAAACTCGCAGGCCTGCTTTTGGAACATTCTGGAATGTCAACCGGCGTAAGGTCGCTTCCGGAAGAGGTATGCGCGTATGCTTCGCAGGTGGACCGAACGTTTCAAAGGGACTTATCATAGCGCCCCAAATGCCATACTGATTATCTTCCATTCTACTAAGAATACTTTTTACACATAGTTTATGAATACGATCCTCTCAGGTTACGATTTAATGTGTTATCTATGGCAACGGAGACCGAAGATGACCTAGATACTACTAATAAACTTTATATGCTGATTTTACAGACTTATTTCTATTACGTCTGTCGAGCTGTCCAACTTCTCCGAAGAAATTGTACACTTTGGGGCATATTCACAAGGACCTACCGCCGATTTATCTCCACCTTAACCCATCAAAAGTGGAGATAGATTGAACACCCCATTCACAAGCGGGTGCAAACTGCAGACAACGCCAGTATTCCCGCGATAACTGCCCCAAAATTTATCTCCACGGTGGACACCACCAACTAACCCTAATGAGATGCAGAGTAGGCGTTCCCGTGCAAAAACACACGAAAAAACCACAACACCACTTTCACAACAAACTGCCAGATCTGCGAAGCGAACCAAAAACAGGCGATAAGCCGCGGTAGCAGCAGGGATTTAACACCTGCCTTATGCTGGTGTTAAGCAGGACGACTCCCTGCAGCACGAAAGGGAGCCCAGCCTAGAGCCACATTGGAAGACCCACAGATGCCATGGAGACAATGAACATGCTGCTCGGAGACCCAAGAGGGCCACAACACCCACCGCCACCACTCCCAGCCCCCCCCCGCACCCCCCCCATGACAAACAAATACCGTGCACGACACAAGAGCCACAAAAAGCGCATGATGTCGCACAATGACAAAATAAAACACACATGTGTGGCCAGAAGAACGAGAAACAGTCACACATCACTGAAGTAACAACAAAAAACTTTATTGAAATACAACACAAAACACCAATGCGGAAGACTCTTGTCGGGTCCGTCCGGGGCAATCTCGATGTCACAGCCTGGAAAATAAAGCACAAAATCAGAACGTGTGTCATGCGCACATCAAAGGAGCGAGACACAGAGAAACAGAGAATGAAAGAAAGGCAGAGAGAGAAAGAGAGAGAAGGAAAGGAAGGGAGAGAGGGAAGGAAGGAAGGGAGAGGGAGAGAGAGAGAGAGGGAGAGAGGGAAGGAAGGGAGAGAGAGAGGGAGAGACGGAAGGAAAGTAAGGGAGAGAGGGAAGGAAGGGAGAGAGAGAGAGAGGGAAGGAAGGGAGAGAGAGAGAGCAAGAGAGAGGGAGAGAGGGAAGGAAGGGAGAGAGAGAGAGGGAAGGGAGAGAGAGAGAGAGAGGGAAGGAAGGGAGAGAGAGAGAGAGGGAGAGAGGGAAGGAAGGGAGAGAGAGAGAGGGAAGGAAAGTAAGGGAGAGAGAGAGACACCCCCGCCCCCATGCACCCAGGCCCCACTGTTCACCTGCTGCCACCGGTGTGTCTCTAACCACGTGCCGGGATACACTGCAAGCCACCAGGTCTGCAATCTGTAATCGAGGCCAGAGTCAATCATGGCAGAGTCCATCACACTGCACATGGCAACAATGCCTGTCCGTCCCTCCGCACGCATGCAGCCACACCCTACCTCCTCCCGCCGGCCAGCGCTGGCTGTCCGCACTTGCGCATCCCGGGCCCACTGCTCACCTGCCGCCAATGGTGTGTCCACCAGTGGGCACACCACGTGCCCGTGCAAGCTCCAGGCCTCGGCCCCACCACCATGGCATGGTCCACATCATGCGGACCCGCCCCGCGGCCCAGCAGGTCCCACACATGATGCTGAGTCCTGAGGCATCAATGGCAGAGACCACATTAGTGCACACATCATCATCGCAGGCTGCACCCCCGCTCAGCGATTTCGGTGCCACTAACCCTGTGCAACCCCAGTCAGCACCACGTGGTGGTAGGCCGGTGATGGGCGCAAGGCTCCGGGTGCCACTAACCCTGTGCAACCCCAGTCAGCGCCACGTGGTGGTAGGCCTGTGACGGGCGCAAGGCTCCGGGTGCCACTAACCCTGTGCAACCCCAGTCAGCGCCACGTGGTGGTAGGCTTGTGACGGGTGCAAGGCTCCGGGTGCCACTAACCCTGTGCAGTCCCAGTCAGCGCCACGTGGTGGTAGGCCCGTGATGGGCGCAAGTCTCCGGGTGCCACTAACCCTGTGCAACTCCAGTCAGCGCCACATGGTGGTAGGCCCGTGACGGGCGCAAGGCTCCAGGTGCCACTAACCCTGTGCAACCCCAGTCAGCGCCACGTGGTGGTAGGCCCGTGACGGGTGCAACGCTTCGGGTGCGACCAACCCTGTGCGTAGCAACTCATGGGCCCTTTATGATTGAGAACCGTGGAGCGTCCGTCATCCAGTCAACACCGGCAGTGGGGAATGTGACGTCGTCGGCCCCTTATATTGGTGGGGTCACATGGCCTGTGACGCCTGTGCCGGATGGGTGTGGTGTGTGTGCAAACCTGCCCTCAGGGAGTGGCCGTGACATGCTGACAACTAGACCAGTGACCTGCATACCACCAGCGTGTACGCCTGCGACATGTAGCTATGTGGGCCCCCCTCTGAGCGTAAGCGGAGTGGTCTGGACTTGCGTGCGCCGGACCAGCGCAGGGCATGCAACAATGACTCAGGGGCTCTGGGCGTGGTGCAGTCCATGTCCGGACAAGGAAGTGACTAATGCATGTGTCCCTGTTGTGGTGTCTATGGCACCCGGACCACAATTGGCAATGTAGCACACTGTGACTGGCATCCCACTAGATGAGCATCATTGATGTAATGGAAATCACTGTCCCTACATTCATCCACACATTCATACATGAATGATGCCAGACATGACACAGTAGTGCATTTCTGGATGTTTAATGCACATCCAGTGGAGTTTTGCAGCTGGAGCAGTACAGGGCCATGCCAAGCCTACTACACAATATGGGCCCGTGGAGGGCCAGCCAGAGTCCATCCGGGGATGACAAGTACTGCGGAAGAGGAAGGGTACAGTCCGCAGTCTGGTCGCTGTGTCATTGATCATCAAACAGGATATGGCAGTCCATGTTGCGGTCCAAGGTGAGTGCAGCGGAGTGTATCGGGGGTCAGTGGAAGGTCATGGGGCCATGTGCGGCACCAAGCAGAAACAGGCAAGGTGGCGGAAATGAATGCTAGTGCCTCTTTCTGATCTCAATCCCATCCACGTCCTCGTCCTCGGATGTGTGCTCTGCCCCACCTGTGGGTGTTGCAGTGCCGGCTGCGGTACTGTGTGCCACTGACACATCAGGGGCCGGAGGAGGATTGTCAGCCGCACTGTGTGGCAGTGGCACATCAGGTGCCGGAGTGGACACACCTGCCGCACTGGGAGGCACTGACACACCAGGGGGCGGAGATGTGGATGGTGTGGGGGCAGTAGCATTCATCATCGCCATGCCTTGTGGCAGCAATGCCATGATGAGGATCTGCAGGGCATGGTATATCCCAGCTACATTTCGCTGATGTGCAGCGGTGGCTGCCATCCTTTCCGCCTCCATCCGCACCATGTCCTCCATGAGCCTCCACATGTGTGCCAGCTCACGGCTGGGTTCGCTGGAGCCACTCTGGGCGGACAGGTGTTCTTGTCTCTGAGTCATGACTCCAGCGATGTCAGCCAGGGCTCGTTGGAGACTATGGAGCGGGCCGTGGGTGTCCGCTAGGGACTGGAGCTGGTCCCTGATGGGACCTAGACACCCATGGATGGTGTCCAGTTTGGTAGCCATGAGGTCGAACCCCACCCGCACCTGCTCAGCCGTCTCCCTCTGGCCCTCCAGCACACGGCGTTGGAAGGCCATGTGTTGTTCGTGGGGGTCTTGGGAGACAGCCGGGGTTGTGGGTGCCTCGTGCTGGGTTGTTTGGGTAGTGGGTGGGGTCTCCTCGATGCAGCTGGGCTGCCCTGATCCTGGAGGTGAGTTGCGGATGATGTCAATGATGTCTTGGAGGGCTTGGGTGTCGATGCTGGGGGTGTCCTCCTCGTCATCAGTGAAGAGTGGCTGGGACTGCTCTGCAGGAGGTGTTGACGGTGCCCCTGCAATGTGAAGGGGAGATGGTGTATTACAATGTGTCCACATATATGTAGCCGCATGGTACATGTTCACATTCAGACAGCATGGCATTGTACATTGTGACAGTATGTGGATCAGGGCCATGATCCAGAGTCATTGTGGGTGTGCACTGTGCTCTGCTTGAATGTGCATGTGTGCCATTGTGGCCATCTCCACCCGTCCCCCCAGTACCTGGTGGTTACTCACCCTGTTGCGGTTGTGTTGTGTCCTGTCGAGCAGTGTCCGGTCCCCCGACTCCGGCCACAGTCTCCACACTGATGACTGTCGACACCAGCTCCTCCATGTCATCCAGCTCCAGCTGTGGCGCTGGGCTCCCACCTCCAGTCTGCATTGCTGCCTTCTGGTTGGCTGCGAGTTTCTCCTAGGTTTTGCGCTTGATATCAATCCATCGCCTCTTGGCCTCGTCCATTGACCTCTTGTGCTCTCCGACGGCATTCACCTTGTCCACGATGTCCCGCCATATTCCATTTTTGGTGCCCAATGACACGTTGGAGAAGGCGAACAGTTGTTGATGGTGTTCCATCACCTCCGTGACCAGGATCCTGTTTTCCTGCGGACTGAACTTCGTCTTCCTCTTCTTCTTGTCCTTGCCCTTCCCTGTCCCCGAGGTCCCAGGCACGTCGTCCGGGGTGCTTGTGGGGTTGCGCTCGTCCTCTGCACCTGCTCCGGCTGCCTCCATGGTGCTTGGGTGTTGGTTATTTTGTATTTGTGTGTTTTTTCTACTTTTATGGTGATTTTTCCCACCTGCCATGTGTGTTTTGCAGGCCTGGCGCTGCTTATCGCTGATTTCCTAATCGTGCTTTGGCCCATCGCATGTTTTTTTGCGTTGAGGTTTGTGTTTTTATCACCGTCGCGGTTGTTGTATTGCAGACATTGTCCGCGGTTTCGGGAGGCTATCGCATGGTGCCGCCGTGTTGTGAATTCCACGTTAACACAGGGTTATTTTCCCGCGATAGGCTGCAATGTGTGGAGTTGCGTTAACATTTTTGGAGATGTTCAGCACACGTTCTTGTGAATATACCCCTTTGAGCCTTGAGAAAGTCACGGTGGCGACGAAACGTGTGTTGGCTGTTTTTCATGCTCTTTACAACAAGGACTGGACTATCATCTCCATCATTGTAGAGATTTTTTGACTGTATTAACAAGACTGAAGTGTTCTAGTCCTTGCAACTTTTTGTATTAAGTTTGGTACTTTGTTATTTATGAAAAAAATTAATGATTGTCTAGATAAATGCACTTCCCGTGTTTCCTGTGTCAAGAGGAATTTTCCTTCTTCTTCTTTCTTTGGGTTACACTGACAGATTACTGTCATTAATATAATCTGAAATATTGTGAGTGCCAGGGTTTCTTTGTTTGTAACATTTCACAAGTTACTGCTGTTTCTTGTGTTTCCTACACCTTAGGTAGTGGGATGTTTTACCCTGAGTGGCACCAATTCTACTCTTTAGTGTGAGGTTACTATTTAAATTAATTCTGTAAGCCCGTACATACAGTAATTTTGAGGTGCGACCCTTGTATCCACCACTACCTATTTCGAGTCACAAATGTCCTTCCACCCAGCGTTTTCCCAAGTCTCCCAAAAAAATGGTTCCTTATTTGTGTGGGTTGGCCGAGCCCCTGCAACAGGAAAGGGCTCAAAACGCTGAAGAAAACCCTTTTTTGCAATTTGTTTATCAGTTGATTTTGGGCCCTAGCTCAGCCAGCACATAAGGAAACTTACCATGTCTGCATATTTATGAAAACTAGTCACCCAGGGTAGACCAAAATGCTGTGGCTTGCATTAATTTCACAACGTTTTCTTACCCAGAAGCCGTTGAAAACCTAAAACAGTGGCTAAAATGAAACATTTTCCTCATTTTATGTTTGGGAAAGCTCCTGAATCTGTGGGACCCACACATTTTGTGTGAAGTAGAGGGAGAGTTTGGGGTCATCTCCTTAGTTGAGTGAGGGATTCATTGAGTCATTGAGTATCGGGGTGAGTATGGCGCCAATGAGGTTGAGTACTTTGATGAAGACTAAGTAATGGCATGTGTATCTCTACTACCTTCACTATCCACTTTAAAAAAAGCAATATCCCTGTGAAAGCACAATTAGCTAAGCTTTCCCTACTTGTTAATGTCTCAATCTCCTTCAAAATACTAACTAATCCTGTATATTTGCCAAGTGAACCTTTACGAACGCCTTCCTTGGCAGACACCTGAATCACAAGCAGACATGTGTTTCATGGACTTTTCGTGCACTCGCTGTGTTAAATCCAACTCCGTCCATGTTGTGGATGCAAGTTGGAGTGTGTCCAAGGATGCCTCGAGGCCTAGATACCTTGAATTGAGTGATCATATATACCTTTGAAACTAAGGCAAACATGCTAGGGAAAACTATCCCATGTTTCTTAAAGAGCACTTAAAAAAACTACTAAAGGTCTTATGTTCTGCTGCACAGTGTGTTCTGTGACAACGTGGTTCCATTGCTATGTGCAGTGAGGTGCCATATGACAAACAGAATATTAACCTCATTCTGACAGCGGATAAAGGTGTCAAGCAGGCCATAAGCAAGTACAGGATTTTATCAACTAGAGGAAACAATTTGAAAGGCTGCTTGCCGAGTGAAGTAGTGGCCCATGGAAGGTATGTTTCCATGCATAGCCATTTTAAGGTATATACCAGGACAGCTCCACCTCAGTCAATTTCCCAATACTTCCTTTTGTATGGTACAAAGCAAAGAATGTTGGAAAGCATGGTCCTGGCTGAGATGTGCCTTGGGGGCATTTACAGCAAGTCTCCCGCCTCTTTCCTTGCATTGAGCAAACTCTGCAACAGCGGTATGGTGAAGTCTTTCTCACCCTTGCAAGAAAGTGGTTGGCAAAAGGCAGATTCTGCAGCCTTGCCATATTCTCCATAGAAGATGGAGTGGAAGCTACTGCTTCTTCAGCAGTAAGACTTTCAATGACGGGCAACTGAAATTCAAGGAAAGACATTGATCTTCCTGTGGTGGTCTGACGGTAAACAACATACACATGTATGTGTTGCTGACTGTATCTTGTGGATGACCAACTTCTTTGACTATGTTCTATGACTCACATTATATGGCTGAAGTACCTAGTCATTCTTATCCACTACGCATATGTACTTGTTGTAATCAATTATACAAGTGAGCTTATAAACTTCGGCCAGTTGCCACAAACAGTAACCTGTGAAAGTGCTCTCATCATGGGTTGTAGTGACCACATACACATCCTTTGCCATGACACTGAACTGTACTGCATGACACAGTGTCACCTTCCCATGATGTCTCAGTATCTGATCCTGCCTCAGAGCAGTCCTCTGTTACTCAGCTTAGGGTCTTGGCAGCTGTCATCTACCAAAGCGCCATCACTTTCGACTGTCTGAAACTTGTCTAAAACCAGCCTAAACTCAGCCTTCTGAAACAATCTGTCCTATGTAGGAGGAAAACGTATGGTACTAAAGTAGTGGGTTAATGTGTGCATCTGTGAGATGTGTGTGACAAAGTGTAAAAGCAAAAAAGCAATTAGCTTATTGATCCTGCAGTCCAATGAACTCCTCTAGAAAACTTCTCCAAAGACCCTTAAAGAACAAAAAAACAAAGTATAACTTCACTTACCACCTACCCTTTGATACATTTTCCTCTATGTATATGTGCTGCAAAATGCAGCACACATGCAATAGCAAATTTTGAGAAGTATACTATTTCTGCATGTTACACAAGTTTCAGGTGGACAACGGATTTTGGCGCAAGTCCATGTCTAACAGTCTTTGTAGATATGAAAAAAACAAGAGTGGATGCAGAGCGTAGTTCGCGTAGTAGCGCTACGCGTAGCTACGCGAAGCGCACTTCGCACTATGCACGCTACGCGTAGCTACGCGAACTGCGTAGTGCGGTAGGGAAATGCTGTTCGCACTGATTGCACAGTGCCGGATGCTTGTCCGCACTGTGCAATCAGTGCAAACGGCATCTTGCACAGTGCAAGCGGTCGTTTTCTGCCGCTCGAGTAGATTTGTACTTGAGCGGCAGCTTTCTCAACGGGAACTGGTAGTTTCTCATCGCGAGCGGTCGCGAGAATACGCGACCACTCGCAATGAGAAACCTGACCTCCCCACGTTGAGAATCTTGCCGGAAGGTTTATTTTACACGCTCGCGATCGGCAACTTGATGTTGCCGATCGCGAACGAGGAAAAAGTCTCGCCGGGATCTTGATTTTGCTCGCTCGCGGTCACCAACTTGACGTTCAGGACCGCGAGCAAGCAAAAAATGCCCACTACGCGTTTTTGCACTGTGCTACGTGCAATTCGCGTAGCGCGTAGTAGCGCAAACTACGCAAACTCCGTGAGCATAGCGTAGTTTTCCGCCCAGGCCTAGTAATGCCCATACACCACCAATAGAACACTGCCCTGAGGTAATCTAACACAGGGCAGCACAATGCGCTGCGTTACATACATTGCATCTCAAATAGCCATTTGCGTTGCTTTGTAAAATTCCAACAAGGTCATGCAAATATGATGCAAAATCATTGTAAGTGTGGCCCTAATTTTTGTGAAATCAAAGGCCACAACAAAATAGTATCCCATGTTTCAACATGGGGGCAGTTTTAAATTTGAAACTGTATAGGTGTTTTTCATGGTATAGAAGATTGCATGCAACGTTTCTGCTAATATCAGGAAAATCAACACTACAAACACGTCCATTACATGGGTCCACAAATGCCCTGGTGGGCCAGTGGACTAGGGCCATTTTGTTTTCCCCTGAGGGGCACAATCGTGCCCTTTTCATGGGCCCAAAAACAAAGAAATATGTGGTGTCTAGTGGCTTCCTTCTTGTAGATTGCAGAGAGTCAGTGATCCATGAGCAGGAAGTGGTTTTAGGGAAGCTTTACTGTAAAGGGGAAACTCTCCTCTTTCCAATGATGCCTCCCTCAAATGTAGGGAGTCATGCTGTCCTGAAAAATACCTTACCAGACGTGGAGCAAATTACTCAACTCCTTGCTCCTCCACATCCAGTGGGGATCTGCGTGGGCGGGGGCAGGGGTGTGTGCTGAAGCAGAAGCAATTCTGCTTTGCCCCTACCCTGGGGTTTACAAAAGGGAAACCTCCACAGTATACCACTTTAAAGACCTCCCTAGCAGACGGGCCCATTGGGAATGGACTGTGGGAGCACAAATGTGTTGTTATGTTGCTATGTGTATGTTATTGTGTTATGTTCTGTTATTCACTTTTTTTTCTTCTTTTTTTTATTGGCATTTTGAAACAAACTGCAAACATTACAAACAACGATCCAGTTGCTAATCGTTACATCAATGTCCATCCATTTGCATACCACTATAATGACAGATATTACTTCAAACGTGCGCTTCCTTCTGTACAGAAAATAATAGGAGAAAGAGCCATCAAAGTACTATACAACGTATAACATAAGGGTAACAGTTTAGAGTCCACTATACCCCCACGACCAGTCTGTGTAAATCTTGCTAGTCTTATCTATGTAGAACCTATAACCCGTGTGCAGTATCGTTCTACTACAGTACACCATCCACCCCCAGGCCTTCCCGCACCTGTCTACGAACCCGCAGCTGCCTCTGGAGCTCCTCCCCCCCTTTCTGATGCGCTCGGGCCCAAACCAAAAAATGCTCCCATTTATCCCTAGGCCTGGACGCTGACGGCATCAGTTCCCAAAAGGTGGTCAATTGCGTGTGGCCGAATGTTACGTCTTGGATCCAGTCTTACATGGAGGGGGCCCTCCTCCTCACCCAATGCATGGCCACCCGGCGCTTAGCAAACAGGAGGAGCATAGCATGAAGTTTCCGAGCGTTAACTGGCGTGTCTTTTACATATACTAGTAAGCCCTGTAGGGGTTCGGGTCGTCCATCGTACCTATTATATTATGGATCGTAGTGAATATGTTAGACCAAAATAATAACAACTGTGGACAGTTCCACGCCATGTGTAGAAACGTAGCCGGGGCGAAGCCACATCTCCAGCAGCTATCATCCTCCTTGAGTCCCATGCGGTGTAAGTGGGAGGGGGTCCTATAGAACCTGTGAAGGAAATTAAAGTGTATCAAATGAAGCTTATAGTTGGGAAATAGGGCCGTGAGTTGGGTGCAGCAGTAGGCCCATTGGTCCTCCGTGATTGGGTTGTGCAGTTTCTCATTCCATGCCTGGAGTGCCCTAGGCTGCATTAAGGGAGCTGAATTTTGCATTTGGTTGTAAATGCGTGTGATTAGTTTGCGCGGCGAGTCTGACTTTAGCACATTCTCTAATGCGGGTAATGTGGGCGGGGGACTCGGGAAGGTGTCCTGAGTTTGTAATATAAAAAGAGTTCGGAGAAGGGTACAGCGCGCTCCTCTATGGGTTCAGGTGGGGACCTAAATGTCTCCTCTGGATAGAGGTCTGCAAATGTACGAAGGCCCATCTTCTGTGCTAATGCTCTACTTGTACCCTCCCCCATAGTGGGTAGCATGGGATTGTGTGCTAAAGGAATTGACGGGGCATATAGGATTGCAAGTTTAGCTCTTTTCCTTAATTCATCCCATGCCCACCTCAGGGTTTCAACCGTATCTATGCCGTCTCGGGGCCGCTTGTAAGGTTGATATAGGGCTACCTGCAGAGGGACCGGCGCCGCAACATCTATTTCCACAGCTGTGTGAGGTTGAAATGGGGTCGGGTGAGCCCAGTAATGCAGGAATTGAGCCTGAGCGCTCCATGCATACAATTGCATGTCCGGGGCTCCCAGACCACCCTGGTGCAGAGGAAGGGTCAAGAGGTCCCATGAAATCCGTGCCTGCCTACCCGCCCAGACCAATGAGATAAGTAAAGATCGAAGGGATTTAAAGAAGGCTTGGGTGAGAGGAATTGGAATATTTCTGAATAAGTATAGCAGTTTCGGCAATACCACCATCTTGGCTATTGCAATTCTCCCAGCTAAGGACAAAGGGAGCCCAACCCATGCAGTAACCTTTCCTTCCAACCATGAAACAGCACGCCCATAGTTCATGTCCCATATATCCTGCATATTTCTACTGAGCCATACCCCCAGGTATTTCACGGGACCGCCTGCCCATTTAAGTGGAAATTCGGTTGGAACAGGGGCAGTGGCATCCGTTAGAGGAAAGATAATAGATTTGGTCCAATTGATGGAGACGCCAGAAAGGCCCCCAAATTTAATGAATTCATGAAGAAGTGGAGCGAGGTTCGGTACCGGGTCGTTAACGTACAATGTAACGTCATCAGCATATAATGAAATAAGAATGCTCCTCGTGCTAAAGCCAATCCCCCTGGCGGTATGGTACTGTCTAATGCGTGCTGCCAAAGGCTCCATCGCTATCGCGAAGAGCAAAGGGGACAAAGAGCACCCCTGCCTTGTGCCATGCGAAATGTGAAACGGGTCCGACAACAAGCCATTCACCCGGATCCGTGCGGAGGGCTTCGTATACAACAAGCGGACCAGGCTGAGAAACAGAGGGCTAAACCCCATTCTTCCCAGAACTGCAAACAGGTACGACCACTCTAGTGTGTCAAACGGCTTTGTGGCGTCCAGGAAAACTGCAACGGCTTGCAGGTCAGGGTGTAAATAGTGAACTACATTAAAAAAGGTCCTGAGGTTATGTGATGTGGCCTCCCAGGGATAAAGCCCGATTGATCTGGGGGCGTGATTAATGGAAGAAGGGGCTGTAGCCGATTCGCAACCAATTTCACCAAGATCTTCACATCTACGTTTATTAGCGACAACGGTCTATAAGAGTCCAATTCATCCTCGGGCTTCCCAGGTTTCAGCAAGGTGATTATAATCGCCTCGTGCATTGACGGTGGTAAAATACCCGAGGTCTGCGCCTCCTCATACAGTGCAATTAAGTGCAGTGCCAACTCCTCAGCATATGTTTTGTAAAATGCAGTGGTTAAACCATCCGAACCTGGGGCCTTCTCCAGTGGTAGGCTCTTAATGACCTGGGTGACATCCTCCACCGTGAAAGGGACATCCAAGTATTCCCTATGCCCCCGACCCAACCATAGCAGTTCTAGTGAGTCAAGAAAAGGCCAAAGGCCCTCCTGAATGGAATCATGGGTTCTTGTGTAAAGTTTAGAATAGAATTGGGAAAAAGTGTCTAGAATTTCTTTCGGACCTCTAATCACGGGTTGATGCGCACCCTTTAGCTCAGTTATGTAAGCAGTGGACCGTGGGGAGTGGAGCAGCGACGCCAGAGTTCTCCCAGGCCTGTCACCCTCCCCGTATCTTCTAGCTTGGGCATGTTTACCTAAAAACTTCACCTCGTGCTGCGCCTCCTCCTCGAACTCTAGCAGTTTTTCTTTCAAAAGGGCCATCATCGTGTGATCATCAGTGGTATAGAACTGTGTTTCCAGCTCTTTGATTTGTTTTTCTAGAGATGCTATCGTACCACGTATAGCCTTCAATACTCCAGCTTGACGTGCTATGCAGTTACCTCTAATTACCGTCTTAGATGCCTCCCATAAAGAGGCCTGAGTTGTAACCGAGCCAGTGTTAAGAGTAAAGTAGTCGATTATGTCCCCTCTAATCTCTTCTTTAAAAGCCTCGTCCAGGAGGGCATTTGGCGGTAGCCGCCAACTGAACATACGGGGGAGTGAGTTCGGCAGCATTAAACGCAGGAGACTAGGTGCATGGTCCGACAAGGACCTTGGGAGATGAGAAACCTCCTGGGTCCAGGTAGCGACATCCCGGGACACCAGCCAGAAGTCCAATCTGGACCACGCCCTATGATGTTCAGAAATGCATGTCCCTTCCCTTACCAGTGGGTGGTTATATCTCCAAATATCAATCAGATCGCCGTCTGAAATAATAGCTTTCAATGCAGCGCTAGCTGAGGGGCGCAGCGAGCGGGATTGCCCTTTCCTGTCCAGAGCATCATCTAGTATTGCGTTAAAATCGCCCCCCCAGATGATAGTTTCGCAATTCGTCGCTCTCACCTTGGCCCATACGTCCTGGAAAAAGCTAGGGGAATCAACATTGGGGCCATATACTGCCACTAGTACAACCTGGACCCCGCCTAGGGCACTGAGTACTATGATGAATCTGCCCTCTGGGTCAACTTGTATTTCGCTTTCCCTCCAATCCAGACCCTTTCTGACCAATACGGCCACCCCCCTGGAGTAATTTGAATAAATGGATGAATATACATGACCCCATCTACTATGCTTCAGCCTAGGAGAAGGTGTAGTGTTCAGGTATGTCTCTTGTATCACGCACACATTTATATGATGCCTTAGTAGGTATGGGTGGACTAATCTCGCCTTCCTGTAATCATTCAAACCGCGGATGTTCCATGTTAAAAAATTTAGACTTGACATTTGAGGGCCAACAGGGTTCTATGCAAGATTACAGTGTGGACACAGCACATGGCATTAGACAATGATATACAATTGCGGTATTCTAGGCTGTATAGCAGTAAACTGGCTAAAAACAGAAAAACAAACCCCTCCCACATCCCTCCACCCACTCCAACCCCCCAATCAGGCTGTGAAAAACCCTCCCCAAACAACATAAGAAGAGGAAAGTGACAGTGTGTCCTAGCTTGGCTGGACAACAGTCAGGAAGTTCCCTTTGGAGTAGAAAAACAGCTGTCAGGAGCTCTCCCGGGGGGGGCGCAGAAACACCTGCATACTCCCCTGCCATGAACAGGGTGGCCAAGAGGACTGCAGAGAGCGATGCTTATCCAACAATAATTATGAATGACACCAACTCGCCGTGACTACAAGTCCAGGAACAAAATATTAGCTACGTAGCCCCAAACATTAAGATTATTGCGGACCCCAGCCCAGCTCAGTGCAGGCAGGGCAAATCAATTGGCATAGCAGTGCAATAAAAACCTTTAATCATTATCGCTCAGTCTGTCCGCAGGCGAATCCACAGAATTAGGGCCTTGTTTAGTCTTCTTCCCCCCAACGTGCTTTGCAAATTTCAAGGCAGACTTTGTATCCGTGAAAAAGTGAGCTGTACCTTCATGTGTTATCTTGAGCTTAGCAGGGTACAGCAGAGAATAGGGAATCTGGGCTTGAAGCAAGATATGTTTTGCAGGTAGGAATTCCCGTCTCGCCGCCTGCACAGCTGGTGTAAAGTCTGGGTAAAAGGAGATGTTATTACCTTTATGTGTGATAGCCCCTTTTTCTCGGGCCAGTCGCAGGATAAGGTCACGGTCCTGGTAATTCAGGATTCTGGCCAGGATGGGCCTGGGTGTGTCTCCGACCGGTGGTTTAGGTCCAGGGCATGATGAGCTCGCTCCACCGCAAAGACAGCTGATAAATTGGGGTCAAAGAGTTTGTGGATCAGATCGGCAATGTAGGTCTCCATCTTGGAGATGGCCGTCGTCTCCGGTATCCCGGTAATTCGCAGGTTATTTCGACGGGACCTGGCTTCCAAGTCCTCGTTCTTTGCACGAATAATGCCCAACACTCTATCCATATGTAACAGCTGTTCCTTAGTTTCAACCTGAAACTCGTGGAAGTCTGAGGCGCGATTCTCAAGTACGTCCAGCCGAGTCTCGTGTGAACCCACCTGCTTTTTAACGGCGTCAAGCTGGGTAGTGAGCACATCCAGCTTAGTGTTAATGGTCCGAAGACTAGACCTCATCTCCAGCTTCAGGGAATGCAGATCCTCCCCACGGTCCTCCATCTGTGACTCGGGCGGTCGCTCAGAGCTTGCCTCTGGATCCGACTCCGTGAGCCTCGTGGTCCTCCTGCCATCGAAGTTCAACTTTGGCTGTTTCGCATCCTGTTTGCCCATGGCTTCCAGCCCAGGCTTTTCGAGCTAGCCACGTGGAGGCCTCTACCAAACCCTTGCACAGGTACACCGCGCAGCTGGGCACCCAGGCTCTAGCTCATTGCACAGGTTCCGATTCCCCCCGTATACAGTGAGCAGGAGGGGGGCGTACACTTTACGCAGGCTTCACCAGGCCCTTGGCAGTGCAGATGGCCTCACAGCTGAATATCCCTTACCGGTCCTTACCAGCCATCTTAGTGTCGGGACCACTAGTTCTCACACCAATTCTCTGGCTGGCACTCTATTAAGTGGGTCGCAATCCATAAAGACAGTGCTTCCCCCACCGGTGGCAGTACGCTGAAGCTCGCCGCCTCTACACGTAGTCACCCCTATGCGCTCAAACGTTGCACTTGTCCGGCCTTGCACACCTGTAACAGCCAAGCTCCACACCTGGCAGGGTGATCGAACAGCTACACAGTGCCCCAGGAGTCAACCAGCATCACCAGTTTTTTGCTTGGGCCCTCCGGTCCATGGAGTCACAATTGCCTGTCCTTAAAATGGCACCCGGGACCCTGCACCTTGGCTCGACTTTCCCACCGGGGCCGCCGATGTCCAGCAAACTCCACCAAGGACCAGCGGTCTCAGCCCGACCTCGCCGGACTCCAACAGCGTCACAGGAGTACAGTGGGATGCACTCGCTCTCCCCAGGCAAACACCGATCGCGGCCGCAGCGGGCCGATGCCGCAGTGAGCGCGAGTCCCACAACACAGCCCAGCGCAGTTCAGCGGGCCGGCACCCCACCTACTATTTTCCGGGGTTCTTCTGCGCGACCACTGCCGGGAGCGGGGCCGTCCGGCCGATCCCAACGCAGCTCACGGGCCTCTGGTGTAAGAGAGCGCCTCGGGATAACGTTGCGCTGTAGCCATCCGTCCCCCAAGGAGCTCCGACCTGCGCAGCTGGGCCGTCCTCCGCCGGGGCACACTGCTCGCTGTAGGAACGGGCTACAGTCTCAGCGAACGGCGCATTCAGATCCCTGCCACCCAGGCGAAGCCTAGGGACGCTCCATGCACAGCAATGGCCCTCCAATCATACAGATTAAGAAAGGATCAATTCTCGGCCGGCGGAGCGCGCTCAGCAAGGGGCCATCTCGCAGCACGGCAGACCACGCCCCCCCATGTTCTGTTATTCACTTTAGATATGTCAACAGTTACTGCTACATTTTCATCAAAAAGTTACACAATACTTTAACCCGTTCGCTGCTAGGCCTTCCCCCTCCCCGTGCTAAGCCTTTTTTGGCTATTTGGGGTAGTTTGAGCTTAGGCCCCTGTAACTTGTTGTCCACATAAGGTATCCACACCAAATTTGCGCCCTTTTTTTTTCTAACACACCGAGGATTAGGTACCCAGGGTTTGTGGATTTCCATGGAGGGGACTCAGAAATTAGCCAAAATATAGCTACATTTTTTTTTTAATGGGGAATAAGTGCAGCAGAAGAAAGCGTCTGGTTTTTTCCCTGCAAATGGTATCAACAAATGGTTTGTGGTGCTGAAATCACCATCTTCCCAGCTTTCAGGGACAGGCAGACTTTTGTCAGAAAACCAAAATGTTTTACACAGTTTTGGCATTTTACTGGGACGTAGCCTATTTTTGCTACTTTTTGTGCTTTCAACCTCCTTCCAGTTAGCGGTAGAAATGGGTGTAAAAGCAATAATGGATCCCAGAAATCTATACATTTCTGAAAAGTAGACAAAATTCTGAGTTCAGCAAGGGGTGATTTGTGTAGATCCTTAAAGGTGTTTTTTATAGAAACTAACAGTTGAAAATAAGAAAAATTGAAAACGAGTTGAAAAAAACAGCCATTTGTGCCAATGTTTTCACCTGTAACTTCTTCTAAGTATGAACGATTTTTTAAAGCAATATACCATTCCATTTGCTGGACCCTTCTGGTTGTGGGTATATATAGGACTTGTAGGTTCACCAAGAACCCGAGGAACCCAGAGCCAATAACTGAGCAGCATCTTGCAATGGTTTTTTATTGAGTAACGTATATAGGAATTCATTTGGTAAAATATAAAGAGTGAAAAATAGGTATCAAAGACATCTATGTATTTCTGAAATGGGAACAAAATGTAGAGTTTAGAAACAGTAGCTATTTGCACATCTCTGAAATTGTGGGTACCCATACTAGCATGTGAATTATAGGACATTTTTCAAAGTGACTTCTTTTTCACACATTGTCTTACATTTGGAAGGCAGAAATGCATTGAAAGTCAATAGGTAATAACAGTTGCTCTACAATTCTGTGTTAACCTAAGTCTCCCGATAAAAATGGTACCTCACTTGTGTGGGTAGGCCTAGTGCCCGCAACAGGAAACGGCCCAAAACGCAACATGGACACGCCACATTTTCACAGTGAAAACAGACAATTTTTTTGCAAACTGCCTAGCTGTGGATTTTGAACCCTAGCTCTGCAGACACCTAGGGAAACCTAACAAACCTATACATTTTTGAAAACTAGACACCCAGAGGAATCCAGGATGGGGTGATTCGAGTGGCTCTCACCAGGTTCTGTTACACAGAATCACTTGCAAACCTCAGACTTTGCAAAAAAAAACACATTTTCCTCACATTTCTGTATTGAAAAGGTTTGGAATGTGCATGGATCCACAAAATTCAACCCACCTTGCATTCCCCAAAGTCATCTGATAAAAATGGTACCTCACTTGTGTGGGTAGGCCTAGTGCCCGCGACAGAAAACGGGCCAAAATACAACATGGAAACACCAAATTTTTACAGTGAAAACTGACCCTGACAGTGCCTGGCTGTGGACTTTGAACCCTAGCTCTGCCAGCACCTAGGGATACCTAGCAAACGTATACATTTTTGAAAACTAGACACCCTGGGGAATCCAGGATGGGGTGACTTGTGTGGCCCTAGTGCCTAGTGGGCTTTCTGCCCCCCCTGGGGTGCAGATCAGGGGCTATTGCCCTGGGGGGCAGAAATACTTTTGCCTATTTTAGGGGGAAGGGGTGGGGGAATTGGTATGCCCATTGTGAGCAGCCCCCACCACTGGCTTATAAAACAATAATCCCTGGTGTCTAGGGTACTTTCTGCCCAAGACTGGTTATGCCAGTATTTATTGGGGGAGCAAAAACCCTTGCCCAAGGGGCCACTCCTCCCTCCCTGGTGGCTATTGGGTGGATCTCTGCTTGGGAATCGCCCTCCTGGGGCGATCCCCAAGCAGGGATGCACTAGGGAAGAGTACCATTGGAAAGGGAAGATTCTCCCCTCTCCAATGATACCTCTCCCAAGTGTTTTGGTGCTCGGGGCTGAGATAGCCCCACAAGCACCGAAACATTGAAACTGAAACTAAGTTTCAGTTTCGTTTTCAATGTAATGATGACAGCGCACCATGCGCGCGATCGTCATTACATTGAAAATAAAAACCAGGCCTCAGAGGTTGGGAAGCTCTTCCCCACCTCCCGAGGCCCCCCCAAAAAAAGGAAATCCCTCTGCTGTTTGCAGCAGAGGGATTTAGTGCGCCTGTGCACATGACGAAATGGTTCCGTCATGAGCACAGGAGCACTGGTGCTCATGACGGAACCATTCCGTCATGAGCACCGAAAGGGTTAAAGATCTGATTGAAAAACCACATTTACTGCTGTCTATGGTGGTAAAATAGTGCTGCTCCCACGCTTCAACTACTTAAGACATGAGTCAGCCCAAAACATGCGGCAGAGACAGAGGGCCTGATTTAGATCTTGACAGACGAGTTACTCTGTTACAATGGTGATGGATATCCCATCCGCCAAAATATAAATCCCATAGGATATAATGGGGTTTATATTTCGGCGGATGGAGTATTCATCACCGTTGTGACTGAGAAACCCGTCCGCCAAAAACAAACTTGGGCCCTGAGTCTGAACTTTGCTCTCATAGTGCTTGATTTATGCCATTCAACCCTTTGTATTATAGTTAAGATTGTCACTCAATAGAAGTGCCCCATTAAAGGGACGAATGTTTGCATCCACTATGAACTCTTTCATACTAAAATACTTGCATAAACCCTTCTGTAATATGAATTATGCAAACAGATACTTCAGCCTCATGCAATGACTAGATAGCATTCCATCATTTCCAGGGAAATATCAGCCCCTCCCCTGCAAATGTGGGCATGCAATTACCTATGTGCCCACTACATATTACTGCCATGGACATACAGACATGTTTGCAGAGCCGAGGCTGTATTAAGAAAATAGATACATGGCCTCAACGTGGACTTGTGAGTACACTCACTGGGTGTGCCTGAGGCAGATTAAAGCTCTGTGTCCTGTTATTATAAAAAAAAGTACTGATGTCAGAGCATGTGCTAACTTTCTGAGACAGCACCTGCACTGGAGAGATTGCAGCAGGGATAGAGAGACAGGTGTTTCATACTGTTACTCCATGGTTCTCTTTAGAAGTCCCTCTCCACCTTCATTGTTCGTAGTTGTCTGTGATAATTCCCACTAGGGTGAATGGAATAAAAAACTGCACCGACCATTTGTCTTCAAGCCCCCTCATTTTCCTGGCTACATAATGCCCCTGCAAAGACTGTGAAATAACAGATCCTCGTTCACTGCTGCTGTCTCAACAAGAGCACCTTAGCCTTCCTTTGAATGGGGGAAAGGACCAACCTGTTTCCTGTGTAGTGCATAGTAAGCATATTCCTGTTGGACCTCTTTGTCAATACTCCAGCATCTGTAATAGGGTGAAGGCACATGGGTAGTGGCATTCACCCATTTGCATGGAGCCACAACCCCAAGCAAATGAGTGTCGATCATCTTTGCATCGTGTGGGTGCAATCTAGACCATGGGTGTTACAAAACTTTCAGCACAAATATCTACGGCCCTTTCTGCAATATCAAAGGGAAGGTGGAGTTCAAAAACTGGGTGCAATGCTATTTGCACTGTGGTACTAATTAGATAGTAAAGTCCTTGAGACCTTCTATTACAAACCATCATAATCATGTTTGGTTCTCCTATTGGTTTGACGGAAACAAGCCAAAACTACTACTCCACGTTACAAAATCTAGAATGGTACGAAGAAATGATTAGACAAGTGATGCAATGTCTTATGGTAAAATTAAAAGACACAAAATCAGGGGCTAAGAAGAAGCGATGGAACCATGGAATGGGAACGAACTGGTTCAGTGAGGAATGTAGGAAATTAAAGAGGTTGATAAGGAAAGGGGAGAGAAGCCTCAGAGTAAAATGTGATCTTGGAAGTTACACTAATCTAGTTAAAATGAGGAAAGTGTATAACACATTGGTCTGTAATCAGAAAAGGAAATTCAAATGGAAATGCTGGGGGGTCTGCTGGAAGCAATTGAATCAAAAAATGCACGAAAATTCTAGAAGTTAATACAGGAAGGCTCAAGCAGGACCCAAGGGGCAATGAGTTGTGTGGTGGAGGAAGTCGCATTGGAAGAGTATTTGGAGGACCTGTATGGCAAGAGTACAGAGTCCATAGAAAGAGACTCAATACCCTGGGTGAGGGTGGACGAAAATATAAAAGTACATTTCTCAGTAGATAACGTAAAACGTATTATAGTTAAATTAAATCTAACTCATGCAGCCGGCCCAGACAACCTCCCTGCAATTATAATAAAGACACGTCTGAGTGGTGGGCTGAAGTGCTATCTCGAATGTTTTCATTTATATTAGACACATGCCAAATCCCTGATAGCTGGAGAGGTGCCATAATTAGACTGATACATAAGAAAGGAGATGTGAAGGCCCCAAACAATTACAGGCTGTTCAACCTCTTGCATGTGGGAGAAAAAGTATTTGTGGAAATAGTCTTGGTAATACTGAAGGAATGGGTGGAACAGAGGTCAATTTTGCCTGTGGAACAAGGCGGCTTTAAGGAGGGCCACTCCACAATTGATCATTGCTTTGCCCTCTGGTCAATTGCACAGAAATCAGTTGAGCAGAGAGGGAGGTTGTTGTGTTGTTTTGTAGATTTCCGTGCAGCTTTTGATTTGGTAGACCGGAGGTGCCTATGGGAAACCCTGAGAAAATACGACATTCCAAAGGGGTTACTGACTATAATACAGAAGTTGCATAGGAAAAATTGGGCACAGGTCATTAAAGATACCGAGGGGACATTGACACGGAAAATAGCGATTAACACTGGATTAAGACAGGGGTGTGTGTTGGCTCCACAACTCTTTGCCATGTTTTTAGCTGATCTACTAACTGCCCTCGGGGTGGATAGAAGTGCGAGTCCCAGAATGAATGATGAACAAATATTGTGCTTGCTGTACGCAGACGATGTGGTAATTTTAGATCAGACAGAGATGGGTCTCCAGAGAAAGCTGGATGCATTCAGTGAATATTGTAGGTCCAAACATCTAACTGTAAACATGGATAAAACTAAGGTGCTATGTTTTGGGGAAAAAGGTAGATAACTTTAATTACTACCTGGGCCCCACAAAACTGAAAACAGTAAACAAATATAAATATCTAGGGGTCTGGTTTGAAAGCTCCCTGAAATGGCAAACCCATACGGAGGCCATAAAGGTTAGGGCCCTTACATCAGTGATTGGTTTTAAAAAATGTAACCGTGACTATGGAGAGATGTCTCATAGACAAATGATGAAAGCTTTTAGCGCCATTATACCCCCACAATTACAATATGGAGCAGAATTACTTTGTATCAGTGGTAAAAGTGGGTGGGATACAGAGGAAGGGAAGTGTATAAAGACCCTATTGTCCCTACCAGGCTCATCCATGATACAGGCAATAAGAATGGAGACAGGTATGACCTCGTGGAACATACAGGCCCAAGTGGCATTAATAAAATTTTGGAAAGGACTGGGCTCCGGGGAGGAACAGAAAGTTTCCCAATGGTGTAAGAATGAGATCCAGCAAAGTGGTTTAGAATGGGCCACAGGGGGGGCGTGGCCAAGATGGCGGACAACTGGGACGCGTTTCCCGATCGCTCGGTGCCGCTGCCTAAAAAAGCACATCATTCGCACCCACCGACCCACGTCCAGTGCCCCCCGGGAGTAAATACTGGCACCGGAAGGAGGGAGGCACAAGCAGACCTCGGCGGAGACGTCCGGGGCCCCGAGACTCGCAAGCCTGAGCCCCGAGAAGCAATGTGTAGTGGAGCGGCGGAGTGCGGCCGCGGCCTGCGGCACATGGCCTACCCCGATTCGGAGATGAGGAGACCTGCGGCGGAGTAGAGGACCTCCCCCCGTGACACTGACCCGCCGGTCTCCCAATAAATGGCAGTTACCGGGACCCAACGTCTGTATCTGGGCCCGGACCCCGGAGGAGACAACCAGGGCACCGGGACACATTAACCAGAGCCCGGAGGAATATGCGCCCAGCGGAGCTGCGGAACGTGGCCTGCAGCATAAGGCCAATCCCCAGCACAGGCACTGAGTGGACCCGTGGTGCCATAGAGGACCCCATAGGGGGCTGCGGAGCCAGGGGAGCGAGACGGCCTTCCCCCCGTGGCACTGACTCTCCGGCCCTAAAAGAAAGCAGTGACCAGGATCCAGCGACAGCACCCAGGCCCGGGAACACGAAAGGGCGGAGCCCCGAGATAATCCAGAGGCCTTCAGTGTGCACCAGACTACAGGTAGGCCCAGTGCGGAGGCCTACAACACGCTGCCAATCCCCAGCAATGAGGCAAATTTCCCAGTGGCGGAGGTGGTGCCCCCGGCGCAGGCGGAGAACCAGGAGGCGCTGTACGAGGCCCCCACCAGCAGCGAATGCTTCCCGAGCGAAGAGGCAGACGACAAAGAATGCTGCGACTGGGGCCCACCGAACGCACACAAGTCCTGAGACTGTCAAAGTGAGTGGAGGCCCCCGGTGGCGACAGTCAGGACAGTGGCACGACGCACGAGGACTGCGGAGACAGAGGTAGGCCCAGTTTGTCATCTCCACCTCCTAAAAGGGCCCAACGATAGCCAGTCCACTACAGTTTTCGCAGATGTGGGGGTAGGAGCCTGTCAAGACAAAATGGCCGGATGACCTCAGGTGGAGGAAAAGGCTTTGTGCCACGCGGGGGCCCGCTCACACTCCGGACCAGACTCTGTAAGCGGGGTGCGGGCGGACAACCACCAGTCTGGGTGGGACACGCCTTGAAGGAGACGCTTAACAGCGGAGGCAGAGACTGGAGGGATGCTAAAGCTCGGAGCGGAGTGGGTGGCCCTCGCATGACTTGACTAAACAAGGAGCCCTGGCAGACATCGCGTCCTCAGCCGTATAGTACCCTGAAACACGTCAGAGCGCCCCCCTAGAGAGTCTTTTCAGGGATAGGACACAGGGAAGAGACCGCAACCACGTGCGGGCCCAGGGACTCAGCCAGCCACCCGTACGGTGGGAGCACCCCGAATAGCGCGCCCAGTGAAAACCACGACCGCAAACCTGGATATCATGGCCGGGAATAGGACAAAAAAGGAGCAATCTCTCAAAGAAATGTTCGGAAAAGCAGGCAGCTCAGGGGCAGATGATAAACCCACAATCCAAGTATCTGAGACCCGGCTGGACTCAGACGACGGTGAGGGCCCAATCACCAAAGCATACATGGAATCACTATTCTCCTCCTTGCGCACAGACCTGCAGGGGATGAAAGCGGAAATTGCCTTCGATCTCCAGGAGATACGACGTGGTGGGCGAGAGAGTAGCTGAGCTTGAAGACAGAGAATCGAGCCGGGTGGAGGAGTTAGCTTGGCTCCAGCAACAGATCTTAAGGCTAAAAGACCAACAACTGGACCTTCAGGCACAGAATGAAGACCTGGAGAACAGATCTAGGAGGAACAAAATAAGGATAAGAGGTGTGCCATCCAAAGCAGAAGGCCCCAATCTACGCGAATACGTCATGGACCTCTTACGACATGTCTCAGGCCTCCCAGAGACCTCTTCACTACACCTGGACCGGGTGCATAGGGTGGGTCCTGAAGGACCCCCAGCTGATATTCTGGTTTGTGTCCACAACTTCCAGATTAAAGAAGACATCCTCAGAAATGCCAGGGACTCTTACCCAGTCCACTACAAAGGCAACTCCCTGACCTTTTTCCAAGATCTCTCCAGGATCACCTTCCAGAGATGCAGGGGTTTTTGCCCCGTCACAGAGCATCTGCAGAAACCAAGATACCTTATGCCTGGGGTCACCCGTTCCGCATCATTTTCAGATATGAAGGAGTGCTGTACCAGATTAGATCCCTCAAAGAGGCCTGTGACCTCTACACATCGCTGTACAGGAAGACTCCGAGGAACAACCCACCTCTCCTAAACGCCAATGACCCGCCTGGCAGAAGGTGACAAGTAACCGCTGCGGGCCTAGACCCGACTCAGATAACATCAATAAAGAGAGACAGGCAGTACTGCAGTCCCTATCTACTCAATCCACCCTCTCGACGGCATTCTGAGCTGGCAATGATCCTGCCCCTGGGGAGTACGGCGGGTCCGGTGAGGCCCTAAGTGAGGCGGCGGAGGAGCAGACGGACAATCGACCTCCATGATGACCCGTCCTTCACACAACCAGTGGACCCACTCGGAGTCTCCTAGGAGGTGCTTCTCCGGAACAATCCCCTCTTGGCCAAACACACCTCACCCCAACTCATCGGATTTAACAGACTTTGGTCACCTGTTGCTGTTTTTCCTTTTTTCCAGAGTATCCTTTGTGTTAATTATGGGGGTCTTTCTGTCTTCTTTCTCTTCTTCTCCTCCGCACCAACCAAGCCCCTACATGGGTGGCAGGCGTAATGAAACTCATACAACAGGGCATTCCATTGCGGCTCTGCAGCCGAGGCAAGGGCATAGCGACCAAGTGGCATGGGGGCATTTTAAACTATTAGGATGCATAACATCCGTCTAGTGAGCCTTAATGTACGAGGTCTCAATAGCCCAGTAAAGCACAAAGCAATTCTATCCTATCTAGAGCACTCCGGGGGGGACATTTGCTTATTACAGGAAATTCACCTACTGGCCAGGGACACCCACAGCATGCGCTCTCCCAGGTTCCCTAGACAATACTGGACCTCAGACTCATTTAAAAAGAATGGGTAGCCATACTACTCACACAGAGCTTCCAAGGAAAGGTCACCGAGGTCATAGCTGAACAAAAAGGCAGGGCAGTAGGGCTTAGACTACAATGGGGCCATGCACAGTTCACAGTGGTGTCTATATACGCACCAAATGAGCACCAGGAGTGCTTCCTGCTTAACTATCTTATACAAGTGTTGGCCACGCCTGACCGAGGGGTGGTGATTGGGGGGGACCTGAATCTAGTAATGAACACGGACTTAGACCGCTCCCGACAAATCACAACACAAGCTGGGACTCTCTCACAGACTGGACATCAATGGCTTACGAATAGCTCTCTCAACGATATATGGAGGCAGACACACCCCTCCACTAAAGAGTACACATACTTTTCCGCAGCCCATAAAACCTATGCCCGTTTTGACCACTTCCTGATTACAGGTACACTAGTGGGTTGCGTAGATGAGGCAACGATTGCGCCTCGTTCTCTCTCTGATCATGCCCTGATCACTTTATCGCTGAACCTGGTGCCTCCCAGCCTGCGGGAGACATGATAAAGGAACACTACAGGGTGTGGAGGAGATGGGAGGGGTGGAGGGGCGGGAGGGAGAACTTTCCTCTAGTGGGTTCTTCTTTATTTTTTGTCTTCCTGTGTTCTCTGCTTACGTTATCAAGCCCAGTTAAATGATGTTCTCTCTCCCCTCACGTTTCACAGGACATGGCCCAAAGGGACTGAGATATCAATGCAAATTTTGGATATGTAGCCTATTATTGCCCACTGTTTTCACTGCCAGCCTCCAGGTTGTAGGCATTCAGCTGTGTCACTCCTGTACGACGGCTAAATCCGCTGCCGGCTACTGATTATAGTACTAATATGACATCTTGCTGATGTGAAACGTATAAAAATAAAATGTAAAGAGTTATTCCATATAATGAGCCACAGGAGTTAGAAAGAAATTGGAATCTGTATGTGGGAACTAGAAGTTGAGAGTATGCCAACAGACGTAACAAGTAGAAGTTTCCACAGGTGAACTAAGAACTTTAGGGAAGGAATCATCTTGGAAATGGATTGGCAGTATTTGAGAGAGAAAAATCGGTGCAATTTATGCTAAGCACCCGGCATACGGAAGCCAGGTTCCCATATTTGGATATATCACCAAATCGTTGGCTCAGGTGTGAATAATTAAGAATAAGAACTGGTATTAACCCCTGGGTAATAAATGAGAGAATAAAAATGGAAATGATTCTACCCGATGGGAAATGTACATGTAAGTTGGGTATAAATTGTGATATTCTGCACATATTAGTTGATTGCCTAAAAGTGCTACCTTTGCAGAAACTGATGCTACGCCCCATCTTTTTAAAATATGGAATTAAGAACTGTGCCCAAGCCGTAGAACTCCTTGTTTAATGTGCAACCTGGATATTGCAATAGCTATTGGAAGGTTCATGACCGCAGTAAAAAGCTGTTGCTTGGAGAATTAAGATGACCTACGCACTTGGGTTCTAAGAATCAAAAGCCATAGAGGGAAATGAAGAATATAAACATAAGTAGGGATTTTTGCCAATGGTGTAGGCCATTTTTTAGAGAATACTATTTTAACTAATAACTGTTGATGAAATTATTTATGATATAAGAATTGTATATACATTAATATGTTTTGGCACTGTTCAAGGACCAAATGTCTACATAAACATTACTTTGATTGAATGATACTACTCCTATGAATACTTGGTTTCCTGCCAACATGGTGTCCTGACACTATTTTGCAAGGTGGCCATCTCAACTGAACATCTTCCATGACTTTTTGTTCATCTTCTAAGTTGTATTCATCTTCGTCGTTTGTTTAATAATGCATGAACATGCAAACGTTTGTCTTCTGATCCCATTCTCCTGCCCACATACTTTATATTGATCATTTTTCTTGTAGCAGTGTTCTGAATCTGTTCGGGAAACCCCCATGCAGGATTAAGGATCACGTGTGAATTTTTGCTGTTTTTTGCACCACTCTGCTATTCTTGATAGTGCAAGGTACATGAGTCTTGTAACTCAGTGATGAAAATATTTTGTAGAGAGTTCTCACCGAAAATGCAGCCAGAAATTATAAATGTGTGCTCATTTTTTAATGCGTCATAGGGGGTCATTATTTAGTGAATCATCTTTCCGATTTTAAGCACATTACTGATAGCAAAATATGGCCTGATCTTGAAAGTTGAAATTTGCAGGCTCATTACATTTTATTATGATTCAAAGTATTGGAAAACATCTCCCTTTTGAAATCATCAAGAGTCTGAAAGTATGCGTGCATTGTTAATGTGATGCGTCGGGCTAATTTAAATGGTAAGCAGTGTCATAGATAATTGTAATTGCAAATTGTATTTATGTAGCACTTACTACCCCAATAAGGCATTGAAATGCTTTGTTGCTAGTAGCGTACTACTCTGGAACCCAAGATTAGAGTTAAAGTTTAATTGATTGCATATCAGTAAGCTGTGCTTTTTTTCCCTTGTAGATTAGTTGTGGTAAGTAGTTTGTGCTCTTGCGTTCTTGTGTGTTTAGTAGTGATTCAGTAGGAATAGAATGATGGGAGTGGATTAGAAAAGGAACATGTAAGTTGTTATTGGGGCTACTGATATATATACACACACACAGATATATCCTCCGCGAATTTTGCCGATTTAAAAAAAAAAAAATGCTTTTTTTGGCCCTGGGGGCAGGGCTAGGGGGTCAGGGTGTTTCTACCCTGCCCCCTTTTCTTCTTTCTCACCTTTGTTTCCCTGTTTTCTTGTGACTCGGTTCTACCGAGTCACAGATGGCTGCCAACACTTCCTGGTTTGGAGTGTTGACAGCCAATTAGAATAAAGCTCGTGGTCGGGAGGGTCCGCGGATCCACCGCGCCTCTAGATATCGAAACTTTTATTTTTTATTTTCTCAGCAACTACTGAACGAATTTACACCATTTTAAAAAGGGCTCTTTCTGAACCAAGGGCTACCTTTTTGCCAAATTTGGTGTAATTCCGTTCAGCACTTCAAGCTGTAGCCGTGTCTAAAGTTTCCTATGGAAAATAACATGGAGAAAACACGTTTTGGGACCCCCCTTTTTCTCGGCCCCCGCTTGGCGAATCACCCCGAAACTTTCAAGACTGGAGCTGACCGGAGCGCCCCACTAGTTTTGAAAAATTTCGCGAAGATTCGTCATCCGGCGCCAAAGTTATTGGGAAAAGAAAAACGCTTTCCTATGGAAACTAGGTCCTAACTATAACTATCTACTGGCGACCGCCAGTAGATAATAATATATATATATATATATATATATATATATATATATATATATATATATATATATATCACATCCACAGTCCTCGTTACGGCCGGGACTCGTCCGCCATGGTGCGCGCTAAGGTACGAGGTTACCTTCATTCCATTACAGCTCACAAAGCAGCAACGCCTGCAAAATGCGCACACTCCTTCGCAAATAACGTCCAATTCAGAGAGTGCCAGGGGTGATTTATTTCATTCCAAATAAACAGCCGACAACAAACCCTACGAGTTTTGACGTCTACACGCCTTGATCACGGGTGGAACAATAAAGTTTCATGGCCTTTTTTAAACAGAATTGTCATCATTGATACTTTATTTTGGCCACTTAGGCCATTAAAGTGCATCAGTAAAACAAACAGTATATACATCTGCATTAAAAAACACTAGATACTCACAAAGGACTTCATATACAGTAATCAACCCACAAAAGAAAAAAAACACATAGCACTGACTACATAGATACAGCAGGGATGGAAGTTGTATATGTTAAAACATAAACAATTAAAATACAACCAGCCAGATAAAAAAGCGTTAAAAAAAACCGTCAAATGCATAAAAATATCCAGACAATAAAATCTTATACTAAAATCTTATGATACGATAAAACTGTGGGACATCAATGGAAGGCCTAAAACCCAGACATAGACCTACTCACCCTACACCAATTCCCTTCAACCCCCAACAATCACTTTAGATAAGCCCGACGAATGTGCCACATACAATTTAAAAAACGCGATACAGCAAAGACAATTGGGGGTGCGTGTCATATTTTAGAACTCTATAAGCCTCTATGGCGCGCACAAACCCTAGGTTTTTGCATAGTTGGATTAACCAACGCTTGCGCGGCAGCCGATAGGCGGGGCAGAGGAGCAGAACATGTATTTCAGACTCCACCTTGTATTTGCACGCAGGGCATTCACCAGTTTGGTCTCTCAGCCATTTACTGGAGTATGCTGCAAGTGGGAGGGTCCCCAGTCTCAATTGCATATACAGTTTCCTTGCCATTGGGGGTTCAACAAAATCTAAAAAGGTTTCCCTGCTATATACATCCTTTATTGCTAGAAATTCTACAGTTAAACGACCACTTGAGGTACTTTCTCGGGTGGCCCTTAGCTTGGCTGCTCTGTAAGAATTAACTAGGTCCAACCTTGAGAGCTTGGCACACGATGTCTCAGGCGTGCTCCAAAGGTCCGGCTTGCCCATCTTGAGGGCAAGGTCCCTTATATGGTGGAGCCATGGGATTTTCTTTATATTACACATAGATAAAAACTCGGAGAGTTCAGCCCTAAAAACAGACAGCTCTGGAGTCACCCACATCCTCCGCCAAAAAGTTAGGGGTCTTATGGCAATTTCTTCATCAAGCGGCCTCAATCCGAGGTCCATACGAAGGGGAATTAAAGGGGTGCTGCGGGGTAAGCCTAGTACTTGTCGCATGAAATTATTCTCTACCTTTATCAAGTTTCCAGTTGGACAATGTCCCCACAACTCTACCCCGTAAAGTGTAGCACCCCTCGCTTGGGCTTTATAGATTTCCACCACAGGGGCAGCTGGTTTAAAAACAGAGGATCTATACAATTTCATTATACCACCAACTGTCTGTGTTAATCTAAGCCTCGCTTTATCTATTTGAGGGCCCCATTCAAATTTCTCAGCCAAGGTAACTCCCAGGTAGTCAAATATCCTAACTCTTTCTAAGGGGATACCATGCAGAGAAGGGTTTGGCCGGGTTGTATGAGGAGGGTTGAAGACCATATATTTTGTTTTATCTAGGTTGATCTCCAGCCCTCTTAACTTACAAAAGTTTGCAAAACCATCTAAAATGCGCTGGATGCCCATAGGCGATTTCGAAAGCAACAAAGTGTCGTCTGCGAACATCAGCGCAGGGACCTTCCCTGAGGCTAACTTTGGAGCATCATTGTCCACGATTAATTTAAGATGGTTGATAAGATCATTAATAAATAAACAAAATAAAGTAGGAGCTAAAACACATCCCTGCCGTACTCCCTTTTGGACTGGGAAACGAGAAGTAAGTTCCCCGTGCCTCCCACAGCGCACTTGTGCAAAATTATCAAAGTGTAGGCTCTTAATAGCTTTTAGAAGATATGGAGGAATCCCTAGTTCACTCAAAACCCTCCATAATTTTTCTCTGGGTACAAGATCGAAGGCCGACTTCAGATCAACAAATATTAGATAGAGGCTGCCACCCTCTATAGTCACTGTTTTCCAGTAAAGTAGTTGGAGTCTGAATATCTGGTCAACAGTTGACATTTTTGATCTGAAGCCGGCCTGATAGGGGCTTAGTATTCGCTCTTCTTCCAGCCAACTCTGGAGGCGGTCCAGGAGCACCCGGCCGTAAAGTTTTTGAGGGATGTCAATTAGACTAATCGGCCTATAGTTGGAGGGTGTAAGGGGGCAACCTTTTTTAAATATAGGAACAATCTCAGCCCCACGCCAAGTATCGGGGGGGTTGGATCCCTTCAATACCGCATTAAATAAAGCACACAAATATGGGACCCATATTACGGGTTCTTTACGAAAAAGATCCCCTGGGAGTTTGTCTAGGCCTGGGGCTTTATTGCCATGTAGCTTATTAATGGCATTCCTCACTTCAGTGCTAGTAATCTCCATCTCCCCCTCTAGTTGGGGCTCGGAAGCCATATTGGTGATACTAGTGCTGGCAGAGCCGGCATCCCGATGGGAGTATAATGTCCCAAAATGGGTCTCCCATGCTTCTGGCGCTATATTGGGCTCAATGGCCGGTCTCCCTTCCCTATCGCCCGTACTCACTATTGCCCAAAAGGTTTTCAAATCCTTATCATCCAGGGCACTCCTTAGCATTTCCCACCTTTCTTGCTCCCAGTTCTTTTTCCCCAGCTGAATAGACCGATTATATCTGGCCCTGGCAATTTTAATTTGCGGCCTATCATTGGCCTTAACTGCTTCCAATAGGCCCCGCTTGTCCTTCCGGCACTGGTCATTAAACCAGGGGCATCTGTTGCGACTGTTTTCTCTAACACGGCTCACCGGGTAGAAAACCTCCCCCAAATTGAGGGAGAGCTCAGAATGTATTTCCCCTACCTTATCTAGATCCATATTTTGACCCACCTCATAAACTGTCTCCCACATTTTAACTAAAGATGGCAATGCTAGCTGGTAGATTTTCGCTATCTTTATGGGGGACTGTTGGATGTAGCCCCATCTAACATGTCTTCTATTGTTAGTCACTACCAGGGCACTATGGCCATTGGCAGATGAGAGGGGTATTTTAGCAATACCTAGGTCCCACTGGTTGAGGGTTAAGATCAGAGCATTATGATCACTATCCCGCCTTTGCTCAATATGAAAATCAAGGACTTTTCCCCAGAGTCTTGTTTCCACCAAAATATAATCAATGAGTGAAGCCTGGCCTGCTCTATTAAATGTAGACTGCCCTGGTTGGTCAGATTTAGTCCGACCATTGCATGCTCTTAGTGAGAAAGTGAGGGTAAGTGAGTTTAACTGCATGACCAATGGAGACCAAGCTTTGATAGGTGTAGTGAGGGGGTTAGGAATAGACCAATAAAGGTCTTCTTCTGTTGGGGCAAAGTGTAGAGAATCAGTGAGGGGTTCAAAGTGGCAATTAAAATCACCCCCACAATCAACCATATCGCTGGATCTAAGGTTGGAATGAAATCTCCCAGCAGAGCAATAGTAGATGATTCCTGACTATTATTGACAGGGCGGGAATAAACATTCATTAGGGCGATTTTCACCTTTGTTGGAAAGGAGAGCAGGACACACTGAATGTCACTTGTAGGGGTTGATAACTGCTCCGCCCTACAACCAAGGTGGGTGCCTACCCAGATTGATAGGCCTCCAGATGGTCTCCCCCTCCCCCCCATGGAAGCTAAGATGTTATAAGAGGCATAACCCACCCGATGAAAGTCTTCCCTCGCCCAAGTCTCTTGGAATATACAAATGTCATACTTATCGACAAAGTCGCCCCAGTCCGTGCAGGGCAATTTATTTTTTAGACCTGCCACATTCCATGAGAGTATCCTCAACCCATTGGCGTACCCACTCGCCCCTCTCGAGGCCCCCGGGGCTACATCATCATGTATAACAGAGTCGCCAGGGTCAGCCATACTGCACTCACCTATTTTCCCCCACACTATGCTTTCTCTGTTTTGTTCTCTCAGAGAGGCATCAACTTGTGCATCCGGGACCGTGGATGTATTGGTTCTTTCTCCTATCTGGTTAGTCAAGCAGGGGGGGCTTAGACTGCCACCTACCGTGATTCGCTTCAATCCCCTCCCGTCTCTGTCCTCAAAATCATGTCCTGCGGCTTCTGTGAGCCCCACCAACGAAGATCCCTCTCTCAGTCAATCTACACCCTCCAATACATCATATCTGTTGTTCACCGGGATGTTAAAAGACGGAAACCTATGATGAACATCCCAACTACCTTCTGGGCAGGAGCCTGCACCACCTTCTGAAATTAAAGGCGGAACACTACTTCTTAACAATGACTGTGGTAGTGGATAGAAGAAATTCAGGGGTTGAAGACTCATGGCCATCGTAGAATTATAGCAACTAGTGGGATTATTAAATAAATTGGCCACCGTGTAGGGGTTTTTAAAATTTATAACAACACACTCACCTGCCTCACTTTTTTCCGATTTCCCACCCACCTTACTCTGCGAACCATGATAATTTCTCCAGCTCTGGCGTAATCAAAATGTTTATGTTTTACAAGCCAGAACAGGCATTTGTTCCTCAGCTCAAGATGGGTTTCTTTCCTACTGGGTTCGATGGGCGGAATGCCCATCAAAATAGCTACATACGGGGAGCAGGCAGGAGGAAGGTTTATATCTGGGAGATTTGAAACATTTCTGCCTTCACTCGATCCTTGAGTTATTTGTCTGCTCTCTTTTCTGTTGGTGGCTGGGGCTAGGGAACTAGGCGCTTCTCGATCTCTTGCACGTGGTGACTTGCTCTTAATTCTGTTCTCAGGGCCAATGCTCCTATCTCTCTGTAACCTGGGGGCACTTTGGTTCCCTAATTCATGGTTCAGCCTAGGGCCCTTGGATGCATTCCTCTCCGGCCCCAGCGGGGATATTAAATCCTTACTTTCGACCTGACAACATACATCAGTCCCTCTTATGGGCTGACCATTAAAATGGTTAAGTGAGCAGGCCTCCCCTGACGTTAGTACTTTATCCAGAATGTCTAGACGGCCAACAAGGGGGCCAGTTCTTCTTTAATAATAGCCCTCAGGTTATTCTGCAAGTCTTCCACTAAATTCAGAGCCCACAGCGGGTATGGCTTATCTACATTAACTGGATTCAGCCCGCCAGCTCTAAACTCTTGCTCTGCCTCCTCCTCTATGTTGGCAGCAGAATCCTCACAGAATTTCTTTTTTTTGGATCCAGCCTTAGGTGCTAATTTACGCTTTCCCTTCTTAACGGTACTCTGGGCGTTTTTGTTTTTGCCAATCACTTTTTTGTGTACAGCTGCCTCAGTGGGAAGCGGTAAATGTACATCTGCCTGAATTTGGACCTGGTTTGGCTGGGTGATCTGTAAGGATGGAGAGATAAATAAATCAGGAGTAAGTGATAACCGCCTTTCTCTTCGCTCAATTTCAGAGTCCACCACCCCTATTGCCCTCTGGAGCATTTTATCTATAGATGTTGGGGGGAGTGGGGGCGTGCTTATCGTTTTGCCTCGAGTAGGGACTGTCCTCCTCCCCATTTTGTTAACTAATAATTTGGGAAGAAAAACCCTACAATTATAGACTAAAAATGTACAGTCTGATCTAAACACTCCCACTATAACACATCCCACCGCACTTCAAAGATAATAGTAAACAAAAGTCACTATAGTCTGATAGTCCTAATAACACCTCAACTTACAGACGTTGACCAGTTGTGGCAATAGTGTCCAGGAAGGCGGGCTGAATGCTTGCGTTAGCGGAAGGGGAAATGGGCTGATGAAAATCTTGCCGGCTGGTCCTTCTATAATGCCAGTCAAAGTGACCAAGGGAGGGCGGCCCTGCCCTGCCTCTTCCTGGCGATGACGGGCACAGGACGGGCCCGCCCTTGGCCCGGGCTTCGCCCGCGCGCGTCCCGCGCCGCGGTGGTGGCTCGCGCTTTTTAGCGTGTTTGGGCGGCAATGCTCCTCCCCTCCAGGGAAGGATCCTGGGACAGGTAGTCCCCAGCAACAACGGAGGCAACAAGCAGCACATAATTGTAATTACGTTCAACGTCACAATGTAGTGTAGCTCCTATTTCCCTAATAGGCTCTGCGCATTGGAATAATATCTCCTATAGGTTTGACATAGGACTAAGGTCAGTATGTCCCTATCGAGTATATTAAACTTAATTACTTGTGCCAGCTAGCTCAGAGGCCACTAGAAACTCCTTGACAACAAGAAGGGAGTAGTTTCTGGCAGCCGCAAAACATGACCACTGTGTTTCCCTTTACAATCAGAACGTGTCCCAGAGTCGTGGAAACAATAGATAACTATTTCACTCAGCTCAGTCGTGCATGCTTAGTTTTCTCCAAGTTACACAGAAAGAACAGACGGGCGTTTTCAATAAAGGATTTATTGAACAGTCTTGTTTCTGATGTAAGTAAAATGTGCTGTTACGATCACAAGACATTATGCGAGATAAATAATGTACAGTGTGAGCAGTAAAAATAAATAATACTGTGAGAGCATTATCTTTTAGTACATATGCTGTTACATAAATAACACAGACTAAAAATGTGAGTACTCATACGATGCGTTGCTAAGCTAGTTCTACCCCAATGTGCCTAACCTAACTTAGGTGTAGGGAGAGGTATGAAGTAGGTGAAGTATTCCTTACTATGGTATACTAAGAGTATGTTAAGTCTAGTATGCCTAGTATGCCAAGAGTCCCTCTAGGTTCTAGTCTGCTCCATACCTGAAGAATGAGAGAGGTTGGAATCTCTTTGCCAGACTCGAACTCCAACACCCCGCAAGGGAAGTCAGATCACTGGAAGCTGGACTCTCTGCGTGCAGGGATGACAGCGTCTTCTCAGTGCGTCAGGCCGGGATACGGGCTCCTCTGAAGTCGAGGTCTCCTCTAGTTTACAAGGGCTAGGGAAGGTATATTTATACCTGAGAGTACCTAGGAATGTTTAGTATTGACGTGAGTCGGACAGCGAAAGACGTCATGGATGAACCCCTAAGGAATAACGGTTCATACATAATATATGAGTCCTTGAAGAAATCAATAGTCCTGGACTAGGGAAACTCCCGCAGCCTAAGGGTCTGTTCTTCAAGAACTCGTTGTGACGTTAGGGTGGACGGATGTCAGAGACCATGCCTGTATTTGGAGTGCACGGTTTAATGCCTAAATAAGGGCTGGGATTTTATGCCTATATGAGGGCAGGGCGAATTGTGCCTCTATACTGGGAAGCCCGTTATGGACACCCTAAGAGGAATACAACACCCACTCCATCTTCGTGTATACGATAATACTAAAATGCTAAACATTTAAAATGCTAAACATAAAAATGGAGCACCGCATATATAAAAATATTTCTTAAAAATATTAAAAAACATAGTATAAAATGCAAAAGGTACTGTACATTTGAAGCAATAGCTTTTCCATTTCAGGCAGATAGTGTTAAAAATAAATGCAATTTGAATGAAAAAAGCAGTAATATTTACATTTGACAAAAAAAATGATCGATAAGTTGTTGAAAAAATCAAAGTAATTTCATGTCATGAAAATCAATGAACTGTTTTTAGACACATAAGATGACTAAATGTCTGTGGAAGGACCGCCAAGTCTGTACTATAAGGCTAGTTCTACTTTAAGCAGATTGAAGTGCCATTTTCGATCGAAAAATGGGAAAAAAGTTCAATGTTGGTAGAGTTCCAAGTTTGTTTTTGAAAAATGAAGGCCAAATTGTTACTGCATCTCTGGAACACTGTATGCTGAATCAGAGTCAGTTTACGGGTCTGGTGTAAACATGAGATCATCTATTTCTATAGACAAAACATCGTCCACTGTAGTTGGTGTGAGTTGGAACACCTCGTGAAGCAGATTAATTGCACAGAGATGGGAAGCATCGCTTTCAGCATTGGTCGCAGCAGCAATGTTCGCGTACGTTGTTACCTGTGTGCCTGTAGTTCTTTCTCGTACCTCAGCAGCAGCCGGAAGCGTCTGTGAGATCTCAATGAATGCTGACATCAGGATAGGAAGCCTCTGGGGACAACACATAGCATGGGCCGTTATCTGGTCCAGCAGAGTATCGACGTCCGTTGGCGCATCCGATGGAAATGTTAGACAGGTGTCCAACACGCATTCTACACCGCATAGCAGGCATCGTAGAACAGGTATGATGCAATCTTGCCAGATTGGTCTGAATGACAGGAACCACGTGGTATTAAGGTCCCGTAGACGATTTATGCCCAAAAGCTGTACTATTCGCTCACGGCACTTTCGTTCAAGGAGAGCTTTCCCCATTTCGCTCGGAGTGATGTCTGCGAATAGGCTGGCCATAGCGCAATAGCAGGAAGAGAAATAGAATTCCGGCAACAAGTGCTAGAATTAATGGTATGCCACCAAACACCGAATGTGCAAAGTTCGGGATGATTCCGAGTATTGCCTGGAAAGGTGTTAACAGACAGGAGCAGATGCTCTTAAATACATGTATAATGCCATTTGTATCAGACATGTTGAAGATACGTGATATCATTTCTACGAAATGTATAGGGCAGTTTGTATGTATTAAAGTCTGTATCTCAGCCGAAGTCCTTGCAACTTGTAGATCATAGGTTTCTTTGGCCGAGGTCAAAGGCACTGTTTGCTGTAAAAGCATGGCTTTCATTCTGCTTAAAGTATCAAATCTTATAAAAGAGACGTTCAGCGAAGGCCATAGAGGCGACTCCCTGACTGTGTCTATTGGGGCAAACAATACTTGCATACAGCAAGTGACCCTGGAGTTGACCGTTACTAGATATGGGATGCCTGGCAGCATGCCACAGCAACTCTGATCATTCAACATGAGGTAACTCCCATTAGAAAGTTGTCCAAACGTTGGATTAATCACAGCAGCTGGTGTACCCTGCTGATGGCAAGACAAATTTGCCAAAGAACCATTACAAGCCCTGTGTAAGGAAATGTCCTGACATATAAGCGAACCGCTAAGTGAACGTTTACAGTTTGTACCGCTCAAAAACACTTCACGATCCCCACTCCAACATCTATATGTATACGGTAAATCCCAAGATGTCTTAATGTATTCCTTACCCAACCTTTCATATTTGCCTGCTTGCATTTGTCTGAGGCAATACTGAAACTGAAAAGTACTCACAGGTAATGTTATTTTGCCAGGAATAAGACATTCTGTAGCTGGTTTTTCTGCCACTGTGAATGGTAATTTATCCAGTTTTTCAATGCTCAGCACTGTATACCTTGCTCCTCTTTGTGCCAATTCGATCTGTTTATCAGTGAGATTGTATTCTGCAAACAGAGCCGTTGTGTTGATAAAACGCCAAGGCACATAGCCAGCTTAATAACATAATAGAACGTAATTGCGATTGGCCTTGTTGTAACATCGCCAAATCTTGTTCTAGTATGTCGATAGCAGAGGATACAATGCCATCCAGTGAATATATTCTGGAGGACAAAGTTGTTAACCCATTGTCGACCACAGAGAGTGTTTTCTCTAAATTAATACGATCAAGTTCAAGTATTCGTTCTGCAGCCTCCATCTGTGATACTTTCCATGCTTCATTGTAGGCAGCATAAATGCTGGCATATATGAAACGTTTTTGATGCGGTTTTCTTGGTCCAAGCAAGAAATCCCTAAGGTCTGCGTCTTTTGCAAGTAAGGTTAAGTGTTGTTTCACATCCTGTAGTGTAGACTTATGCAGCCAATCGAGGCATAATTTTCCTACACTGTATGTTGTTACTACCCCCGGATGTTGTCTTTGGACATATCTTGGGTCTGGCCTATGAATAGTAAAGCCCTGAGTTTTATTCAGGAATCTTTCCTGACAGTTATTCGTGTCTGTGGGCCAGATCAACCATTTTTTCCATTCAGGATTAGATCTGTTGAGTTGTAGTATATTGTCAACTGTCACCACTGCCTGTGTATCGTTATCACTTGCAGGTGCTGGTACAGAAGGTGTGTTCATATCTTTGATCTTGGCTAATCCAAGACAAGATGTTTGTTGGATGGTTTCATTCAAAAACATTATTTGTTCAGGGATGATGCACGCTCTAAATAAAGCTTCTATCCCCTGCACTTGCCATTCTTTAGTACCCCACACAGTTTTTGTGTCTATTTTGTCTTTCCAAAAGTCGAAACCCTGTCTAGACAGTTGGGCATTAAATAATTCAGAGTAAATCTGTTTTGTATTTGTCAACATAATTTTCCGTCCTGTCTTGTTTACATTTTTATAGTAAAACATTTCTGGATCAGACGTATTGTATCCTCAAAAATATGGAAATTTACTAGCAAATGTTTTTGAACTACCTTTAGGTGGTGTAGGACAATGTTCCCATTGGTTAAACATAAACACATTTCTTGGATATGCAGTTTTATGCAAATAATGATGACCATAGTGGTTATAACAATACATTTGTTCATAGTCTGATGAACCCTCCAAATATTCATTTTTAGAAAATGCAGCAGATTTTTCTAGGTCAAACATTATATCATTGACAGTCTCAAAGTCCCAATCATCAGAATAGGTACTGGACGAGATTAAATCACTTAGTGAAATTTTAAATAAATGTGGAATGTTCAATTGTTCCGTCGGACCGAATATATCAAAATCTGTTTTGTCCCACACTATACCATCATGTATAGGAACAGCTGTGAAGTTCACTGATGAAAAGTCTCTTGCTTCACGATGGGAAGATTTATGAGGTTTCAAAAGTACGTTCACGTCTTTTCCTTCAGTGTTCACATGGATGTATCTGCCACTTATAAGCACGCTCACAGTTGTTACCAAAGCTAGCCAGAGCAGGAAAACAAAAAGTCCAGATGTAATCCAGAGTTCAATCCATGGAGAAACGAAATAAGTCTTTTTCACAAATTGAAGAAAGTCTTGTACTTGCTGCTTGAATTTGAATGATGCTGGCGTCGTTTCAGGTTCACTCGGATCTTCTGAGAATGTATCAAAGTTAATGAAATAGCCAGAAGCAGTTCTGTCAATTGTTGGAATTGCATCAGGATTTGTAGAAATCACTGGAACCAGTTCATCACTTGCCACGTTGGTGTAGACAGGTGTATTTGGACGAACTGTTACTTGGTGTTCAAGAGGGATGAGTTCCATAGCGTTGTTGCTTAGTCCTCCATCTGTTACAGCTGAATTCTCGATTGTTATCAGTCTTTCAGTCTGAACCTCTTGGATAGTAGCGAGAGGAGTGTGTCTGCTACTAGGTCGGAGTCCACGAGGCCTACTATTTAGTATCGGCCACATACTGTGGTTTGATGAGGTCGATGGACACAAATCTTTTCTCCTTTCTTCCAGCAAGGGGCGGCAGAAGTACTGTTCTTGTTCCTTGAACTGCTAGGACAGGTACTGGTTGTCTGTAAGAAGGTCCAAATTCCTTCTTGTCCGCAATTTTTTCTCTGACTAGATCCCCAACTTTTGGAATCCAGACAGGCCTTGCTGGGACAGCCGGTTGATCCCCAGTGGTGGTTGGCTGTAGGAATACGTTGCTTTGTTTCGTTCTTAATTTGTTTAAGTCCTGTAAAACAGCCAAACGATCTTTGATATCAAAAGGTTTATTTTCCACCACCGTGCCTATGTGTTCAAGGTCCGGTACCCACATTCTTGTCCCAAATAGGACCTCATATGGAGTGACCCCCCCTAGAGAACTTCTTGGCAGATTATTCAAAGAGCGTTGTACCCCACTAAGGTGTTTGACCCACCCGTCACCCGAACCTAATACTCTAGCTGTTATAGACTGCTTTATGTCTCGGTTTTTCCTTTCCACAACCGAATTTCCCTCAGGATGGAATGGAGAGGAGTACCGCAATGCAACGCCCAGACTGGCCATGGCTTCTTTGTAAGCCCTAGAGCTAAACGCAGGACCCTGGTCAGAATGTAGCGTGCCTATTGCGTATATGCCGATAAATACTCGCAAATCTTTTATAACAGTTCTAGCGTCAGCTGAGCGCTGAGGCCATAACCATAGGAACCTAAATTCAGTATTTGTGGGAATGCCTTTGTCCAGTAGGACGTAGGCGCGTAGATAGTCGAATGCTGTCTAACAATGGTGTCTGTACTGGGTTGCCGCATTCGCAGCATGGTGTCTGGTGGCTCTCTCGCTGTAACTTACAGTCTAAGCAGTTGTTGATGAATATGTGTATTTCTGTATTCATCCCAGGCCACCAGTACATCTCTTTTAACATCAAAATTGTTTTAGAGATCCCTTGATGTGACAGACCTTCCCCCAAATGTGTTTCATAAATCAAGGCTGTTCTACGTTCCATGTTTGGAATTACCCTATCCCCCACTCCAGGGATTCGAGCAAAAGGAACGTTGTTCGCATCAATTACATAAGAGTACTTGAGTGGAAACTTTTTGGGTAACGCTGCACTGCTGCCTTTGCTTGAAGCATTGACAGCCAACATTATCTCACGTCTATTTTTGTTTTGGAACGAGTGATCGCAGCTACAGAAGCCGTTTGCACAGCCCCCTTTGCGGCTTCATCAGCCAATGAATTCCTGCAACGTGAACGCCATCACGTTGATGACTCAGTGTGTGGATCACGTGAGCCTTTGGTAGTTCGTATTTCAACTGAACTACTTGTTCCCAAAGCATTTTGTGCTTTATTGTGCCACCTTTCGCATCTTTGAAACCATTTTCAAGCCAGTTTTGTATATAGTCATTATACGACTGAACACAGTAAAAGGAATCGCACACTATTAGTGTGGGAATTCTCGATCTGGACTTTCAAGTGCCAGTTTGAATGCTTGTAGTTCAGCTCGCTGAGCTGTACAATCTCCTAGAGACTGGGTTTTTGTGACCATAGGTCTGAAGATGCCATTTCGCATGCGACCTTTAACGATAGCACACGCTGCACTGTAAGCTTGCTTACTCCCTATTGCGGGTTGTGCGGTTCCGTCAGTGTAAATTATGAATTCATACTGATCGAGAGGCAGAATTTCAGTAGGCAGAGGACATTCATGTTTGTACTGCAAGAATGCTTGTGTTTTTAAATCTGGATCAAAAACATATTCAACATCTGTTGCAGCAAGAGAATTAACCCATTATATCCATCTTGGATGTAATGCTTTAGAATTTGGAATGCTCGCTTTTGTGACCGCTTCTAAAGCTGGTACTGGGGTGACGACAATAATGCGTTTCCCTTGGGCTAAGGCTCTTTCTTTTGCTACATCGGTTTGAACTGCTGTTAGAATTTTTTCAGTTGAACTGAAGCGCATTTCCGCTTGTGTGTACAAATGTGATTTGTAAGCTATTGGTATTTTCTCACCCTCATTGAAAGTTAAGTAGGTGAATCCGCATTGACCCGAAATTATTCGGATCACCAAATTGCGTTGACTTACGCATGTTTGTAAGTGATTTGTTGCTAACATGTTAGCTTGTAGTGAACGCAAGATTTCTGTGTGTTCCTGTGTCCAGTTTCTGATCGAAAAATCAGGTTTGATTAATGCGTAGAGAGGTTTAACCCTTTCTGCGTAATTTAGTATGTATGTTCTTCCAAAATTTAGGAAACCCAGGATGGATTGTAAGTTTTTTAGTGTTTTTGGAGGTTGGAGCAGCGCACACTTTTCTAAAAAGTTAGCTGCCAAGCTCTTGCCTTCACTTGAAAGCTCATATCCTAGAAATAGGACATTGAGATGGGCAATTCTGGACTTTTTAAAGTTGAATTTGTAGCCCTCAGAGGCGAATCCCAGTATAATGGTGCTCACCCTGTTCAAGTGCTTGTCCAGGTCATCGTCTGTCAGATAAATGTCATCGACATAGGACAATGCCTCATTGTCATAAATTTGTAGTAACTCCATTACCCTCGCTGAGAATAAACCTGGGCTGCTTTTGAACCCTTGTGGGAGTCGACAAAAGTGACGCTGGGTCCCCATTATGGAGAATGCTGTTAAGTACCTGCTTTCAGGTGCTATGTTTTGACAAAAGAAACCATTTGAGATGTCTAATGTGGTTTTATATTTTTTACGCACAATGTTATTCATTAATGCTGTGCTATGTGCATTTTGCACTGCAAAAGTTTTAGAACAAGTGTTTTAGGTGTCTGTAGTCCAAAACTAGACGATATGTATTGTCTGGTTTGGAGACAGGAAACAAAGGATTGTTCATTGAGGAGGTGCATGTTTCAATCACCCCTTGATATTCAAGTTGATCTAAGATCTCCCTGATCTGTTTTTTAGCTTCTTGCTTTATTGGGTACTGCCGTTGTGCAGTTAGTTCATGTTTCAGATGTATTTTATGGTGAGGTGAGTCCTCATCCCATCCTACATGATTTTTATATAATGCTGGGGCCTGGGCTACTGCCCATTTCCTGGCATATGTATATTTTAGATGTATTGGAATATGGTTGGAGAAGGCAGGCATAATAATGTCCTCGCCATGTGGGCACTCCCTGACAAATTGTGGTGGCCAGTCCTTTTCTTCTAGAAGTATGTCATAGCCCTTTGATAGTATTTCCCCAAAAAGTGCTTTCACCTGTCTGGGTTTATCTCCCTCCATCCGGAGTGTTATTTCAAATAACTTTTGTGGAGTACTAACCCTGGTGTCTACAGTCTCAACTGTGATGTACTCATTCAAGTCCACTATCTCCAGAAGTTCCCTCAGGTTCTGGCGAACTATTGTGACTTCTGCTGCACTGTCCAGCATGGTCTGAGCCCATTCTCCGTTCTTGAGTTGTGTTCTCAGTATTCTCGGCATGTCTTATTTTTAGACCTGCTACTTTCTTTTTGGAGAATTGAGGTTTTACTTTAGTTTTTGGAGCGTGTTTGTCGTCTTTCGATTTCACGCGTTCTTCTCTGTGTTCCGTCCGTCCTCTTCTTTCTGAAGTCTGTGATGAGATCTGAAAGGGACGAGAGGAACGTATATCAGTATCTTGATACCTATCTGGTTTTCTCAAATTATCCCTATTCCTGAGGTTATACCTCCTTTCAGAGGGCTCCTTTTGAGGAGACCTACCTCGGGATTGAGAACGTTTCTCGTTTGATTTTTGTTTAGTAGACTCCCACTTCTTTTTAGAAGATGTAGGAGTTTGTTTAATTGAGTCCTTCTCAGGACTTTCAGATAGCTTCGGCTTCACTGGTCTTCCACCCAAACTATCTCTGCCTAATTCTGCATAAGATTGTTCTATTATTCTGGGTAGCTCTGTTTGATGTTCTGTAACATCGAATTCCCTTAATTTTTGGCGGATCGCAACTGCTGCTGCCTCCCCTTTAATATTAGATAATATTATTTTTGAGACCTGGTCGAAATTATTCAGTAATTTCATACCTAAATTCAGAGCAGGCTCTGCCCCATATTCGTTCTGAATTTGTTTTAGGACATCAGGTATTACCACAATTGACGGAATGCCATGTGTTTTGGTATAGATGGCAGCAAAGACTGAGCCCCATGTGGTGCAGTCTTCCAGTTGTGGTGTGATCCCCATTGGTAAACTGATTGTCAGTATTCTGTGTTTCTCACACGGGCTAGTATTTGGAAATACTGCTTCTATTTGAGTAATTTTTTGAGCTATCCAGAAAGGAATTTGCCCACGTTTTGTGGGCATTTTACCCATGACTGCGTATAGAGTCTGTGGTGTAATTTTTAGTGTATTCCCCTGTTGGGGAGTTGGATTTGGAAGTGTTAATGGTTGCTGGACTGTAAAAGTCCGCATGACATATTGGACCAATTGTCTGTAAATTTTTATTAATTCTTGTATTTGAAAAAGTAAGTCCTCATCTGACATTATATCCAGTTCAGGATGAGGTGTGTAGCCGGCTAGAATCGGCCATGTTGCTCCTGGTCTACCTAGTGGACCGAGCCTGGTAATGTTTTTGTGATGTTTTAGGGTGCCTTTAAACCAGAGCTGATGCTCCTGGTATGTTAATGGAATTTCAATATCCTCGAAAGGAATGTATTCCTCTGGTAGATCATCTTCTTTGTAGAAGTGAAATGTGTGTGATATTGGATTGCATTCAGGAAATATTACCCATGAATAGAATACCTCTGTCTGAAAGGATTCATGTGCCTCTATCACAAAAACTGCTCTACCTCCTCTTGGTGGTAGGCCATGTTTTATAAGTTTTAGAGTGATGGCTCTTCTTAAGTTTTGAGGGATGTCTATGACACCCTCGGTTTCATTTAAACCTGTATTGTTAAAAACTACTGCTTGGGCTGGATCAGCCGCAGCTCCACCGTTTCCTGTTTTAGTGTCGGAGCCAGGCATTTTGATGTTTGAAAAATGTAGAACAAGTTTCAAGGAAACAAAGATAAGGTGCACAATATTTTGAACACTGTATCCTTCAACGTTGAGCAAACCAAACAGCTAATATATAGGGTACTGCCCTATGTAGCCGTGGTGGATACTAAACCCTGCCCACTCCAGACGTCTTTTGGAGTATATGGGTAGGGGTCTTGTGAGAAAAGCACGGCTGAGTTACTCAGTATCTAACGTTGAATTACCGCCTTACCAAACCGTTGGGCGCCATGTAGTGTAGCTCCTATTTCCCTAATAGGCTCTGCGCATTGGAATAATATATCCTATAGGTTTGACATAGGACTAAGGTCAGTATGTCCCTATCGAGTATATTAAACTTAATTACTTGTGCCAGCTAGCTCAGAGGCCACTAGAAACTCCTTGACAACAAGAAGGAGTAGTTTCTGGCAGCCGCAAAACATGACCACTGTGTTTCCCTTTACAATCAGAACGTGTCCCAGAGTCGTGGAAACAATAGATAACTATTTCACTCAGCTCAGTCGTGCATGCTTAGTTTTCTCCAAGTTGCACAGAAAGAACAGACGGGCGTTTTCAATAAAGGATTTATTGAACAGTCTTGTTTCTGATGTAAGTAAAATGTGCTGTTACGATCACAAGACAGAATGCGAGATAAACAATGTACAGTGTGAGCAGTAAAAATAAATAATACTGCAAGAGCATTATCTTTTAGTACATATGCTGTTACATAAATAACACAGACTAAAAATGCGAGTACTCATACGATGCGTTGCTAAGCTAGTTCTACCCCAATGTGCCTAACCTAACTTAGGTGTAGGGAGAGGTATGAAGTAGGTGAAGTATTCCTTACTATGGTATACTAAGAGTATGTTAAGTCTAGTATGCCTAGTATGCCAAGAGTCCCTCTAGGTTCTAGTCTGCTCCATACCTGAAGAATGAGAGAGGTTGAAATCTCTTTGCCAGACTTGAACTCCAACACCCCGCAAGGGAAGTCAGATCACTGGAAGCTGGACTCTCTGCGTGCAGGGATGACAGCGTCTTCTCAGTGCGTCAGGCCGGGATACGGGCTCCTCTGAAGTCGAGGTCTCCTCTAGTTTACAAGGGCTAGGGAAGGTATATTTATACCTGAGAGTACCAAGGAATGTTTAGTATTGACGTGAGTCGGACAGTGAAAGACGTCATGGATGAACCCCTAAGGAATAACGATTCATACATAATATATGAGTCCTTGAAGAAATCAATAGTCCTGGACTAGGGAAACTCCCGCAGCCTAAGGGTCTGTTCTTCAAGAACTCGTTGTGACGTTAGGGTGGACGGATGTCAGAGACCATGTCTGTATTTGGAGTGCACGGTTTAATGCCTAAATAAGGGCTGGGATTTTATGCCTATATAAGGGCAGGGCGAACTGTGCCTATATAAGGACATGATACTGGGAAGCCCGTTATGGACACCCTAAGAGGAATACAACAACAAAGTGCATGTGATACAAATAATAAACATAAATGACAGACAGTTTCTGAGCATACTACTTGTGGATACTATTTCGGCCATCTTAGAGTGATGTTGTTCAGCGTTTCTTATACAGATTATCTTTGAAACTTAACGTTTCTCAAGTTATAACATCATATAGCGAGGACTTGATGTTGATCTCTACAATCATTCCATAAATATTACACCAATAATGCACCAATAATCACATCGGATAAGTGCCAAATTCTATCATCAATAATAAATCATCATCATTCAAAATTATTAAATAATTATAAAGCCACAAACAATGGATTCAATGAGCAATGAATTCAAATATACAAATATATAATACATTTGAAATTAATTCAAAATATCTAAATTATTTAAATAAATTGAATTCCTGATTTGAACATTCATGGATGCCAATATTATTGATTAAGGCATGGTTATTCTCATAAATTAAACACCAGTGGGTCATAATACAAATTCAAACCTAAGTATCCATGATATTTCCCTTCTTCTTTCAAAACATACGGTCACATTGTCAACATAACATTGCTCCAAATGGGTACTACATTTTAGGAATTCATCTCCCCACTATTCCAATCTAGAATGTCTCCAATTCCTAAGTGATACTATCATACCGCAATCCTCGCCACTCCACGTTAATGCTATTTCACAATCATTTTTTCTTCCATCAGGATCTAACATATAAGAGAGCATAGAACATAACATCACAAAAGGCCCACTCGGACTTATGCTCAAATAAAACTTCAATTAAAACAAAAAAGGTGAATAAAGAGTGCTCAAAGTAACTTAAAATGATTAAAAACAAGACCAAATAGCAGAGGTATGGCGTTATGATCTTCACAATACATTTATAGTTTACCATCATCTATTATAAATTAACACCATGCAGCATTATTTAAATTCAGCGCCAGAAAGCTAAGGAGGAGGAGGGACAGAAAGAGAGAAAGTAAACACAGGAATACCAACATTTACTCTCTCAAAAACCAAGACAGTTCCTCCTCCGAATTCAAACCCTGTGGAACTCTGGTATCCAGCTCTAATATATACCTAGGTTCATCCAAGCGACCTGTTCTCTCCTCCCACATTGCTAATTCATCTAGAGTCACCTCACCCTGGATTTCCCTGACATTCTCCAATGTGTCCTCGAACATTCCGTTGTCTGGGACCCACCTAGCGGGACCTGCCACTAACATCTTTTTCATCTTTGATCGAGCTGTCTCCTTAGCTGTCTGGTCTGCGAAAGCATTTCCCCTCCCAACATCAACTGTAATGGCTTTATGAGCGCTACATTTCACTATTGCTAACTTATTGAGAAGTGTCAATGCAGACAGCAATGTATGTATCAATGGCCCGTTCTATATCCGCAGTCCGTGCGAAGTCAAGAACCCTCTCTCCCCCCAGAGGCGCCCAAAATTATGAGCCACCCCAAATGCGTACTGGCTGTCGGTGTAGATATTAACAGCCAGTCCGTCACTCAACTCACAAGCCCTGAGGAGGGCAACCAACTCTGCAGTTGGGCCGATTGGTGTGGGATAGGAGATGTCTCAACTACAGTGCGTAACATTGTGATTGCATAGGCTGCAGTGGTGGTGCCATCTGGTAATTTGAAACAAGAGCCATCGACATATAGTTCCCCTTGGGGGTCAGATAAGGGAACGTCAGTCAGGTCTACCCGTCCCTTCATTTCCTCCTCAGTCCGAAATAAACAATCATGGACATCATTGTCCTTTTCTTCCGACGGGAGTGGTAGTAACGTGGCTGGGTTCAGAGTAGCACATCGTTTGATGGCAATGTGTGGAGCAAACAGAGTCAATTCATAGCCAGTCAGACGCGCACTAGTAAGGTGCTGCGTCTTTGTCTTATTCAATAGCGTATCCACAGCATGAGGTACCATGACTGTGAGGTCCGTATCAGGGACGAGCCCTGCTGATTGTCTGATAGAAACTGCCACCGCCGCGGCAGCTCTCAGACAGCTCGGGAGCACTCTGGCGACCATATCAAGCATGGCAGAGAAGTAGGCGCAGGGACTCTGCTTACCACTGAAACCCTGTGTTAGAACAGAAAGCGCGCAACCGTCCACCTCATGCACGTAGAGCACAAAAGGCTTCTGGTAATCAGGAGTACCAAGCACAGGAGCAGAGCAAAGCGCAGCCTTTAATTGTTCAAAAGCGTGTTAGCATGCAGGTGTCCAAGGCAGGGGTTCATGCACATCTTTGGTGGTCAGGTAAAGAAGGGGTTTTGTTAGTAGGGAATAGTTAGGGATCCTATGCTGACAATACTATGTTATCCCAATGAACGCGCATACCTCGCGTTGGGTCTTAGGAACAGACATATCAGTAATAGCAGCTATGCGCTCAGGTGTTAGTCTGCGACCCTCCTTCGACAGTAGGTGACCTAAATAGGTGACCTCCTGTCGACAATATTGAAATTTGGAAAGTGACACCTTGTGTCCATGATGTGCCAGATGCAACAATAATTTAGCTGTGGCGTCTTTGCAACCATCCTCATTGTCCGAGGCCACAAGGAGTTCGTCAACATACTGCAACAGCACATTACCAAGGGAAGCTCCAAAGAATCCAATTGAGCTTTCAAGGCTTGGCTGTAAATACTAGGACTTTCAGTATAGCCTTGTGGAGCACGACAGAATCTAAAACTCCGACTCAGCTATTGCAAATCCAAACAGATATCTGCTATCTGTATGGATTGGTATGCTAAAGAAAGCATTTTTAAGTCAATTACAGAGAAGAATTTTGCTGATGGGGGATCATTGTCAAGATCGTTGTAATGTCCGGGACCACAGGGTATTGGGGAACTACGATCTTATTTACCTCGCTGAGGTCTATCACAAAACGGTAAACGTCAGTGTGGGCATCAGGAGAATCCAAGGGTGCCTTTTTAAGAATAGGAAGAATAAGGCTATTACACACATTCGCCACAGTCTCCTCAACCACGCCAGACTTAATCAAATCCTGTATTATTAGCAATAAGGCCTTTTCACCTGCCTGGGATATCTTGTACTGGGGAATACGTGGCAATTTAGCATTGTCTCTGATCTGTATAGATACCGGCAGGATCTGAAGTAACCCCACATCCGTGTCTCCTGTAGCCCATAACGCACGCGGCACATCTTTAAACTCAGCGGGAAGGGGGGCATCCTTTGCGAAGCACTGTTTGGCACGGGCTACCTGTGGTCCAACAGTCATGTAAACACCGTCTGGAGAACAAAAAATTGTCGCATGCAGCCTTTTTAACAAATCAAGTCCTAACAAATTTTCCCCACAATTTGACGTCAGTATAAATGGTGAATCAACCGTAAAGGGGCCAAGAGTCAAAGCAAGAGGCTTGGAAATGGGGCTAATGACCGGCACGCCTGAGAAACCCACCGACAGATTGTTTTGGCCGGACAGAGCTACCCCCGGGACCAGTGAACGGGAAAAAGAGCTATTCATAGCCCCTGTCTCAACTAAACAATTTTCAGTAGTACCCTGTAAATCAGCAGTGACGTAAGGTCCGTGCTGATCTATAGGCACAGGAACTGGTCCCTTGCCCTGTCCTCGGCTGTCCTAGCTGTGAGACAACCCTGTCACTTCATCCATGTCATAGTCCTCATGATAGTACTGTCGTCCTCGGGGGTCGTCAAAATAATTCCCGCTCTGACTATTGTGTGATGTATCCTCTGACTGCAACCCCCTCTACCTCCTGTTCCTCGTCCATGTCCTCAAAAACCCCGAACTCTTGGGGCTTCACCTTTCTGTGTAAACTCCGGACACTCGTTCTGCCAATGTCCCTCCTGCTTGCAGTACGCACATTGATTGAGCCCGCGGGGCGTGTTTGAAGCACCACCCCTGCCAGACCGGGGCGGCCATTGGGCCGAACCCGAACCCCTACCTCGTTCATTTCCCCTCGCAACTTGCTGCATCAATACCCTCGTCTTCAAATACTTTGACTTTTTCTCTACCCTTTCCTTGTCCTCATTCTCTCGATGTTCGTAATATTGTGCCATACTCAATATCACTGACGGGGATTATGTCGTCCAAGTACTTTCTGAACCCTGCAATCATGTTGCAATCTCGGGAAGCAAGTTAGTGACAAATCTGTTGACAAATAAACGAACACCACCCTCCTGTGACAGGTCCTGACCACTAAAATCTAAAAACACCCCTTCAAATCTGGTAAAGAAATCCGCCACACTTTCATCCTTCTTCTGGGGACACGCAGTCAACTTATCCCAGTCCACTCTCTTTGGCGGGATAAGTGAGTGCATGTATGTTATAATACGCCCCGGCAAGACGAGGAGCTCCGCTTTCGGCTTGTCGCCGGGCTTACGCTCCTAATCCCAAGCCCTGATCTCATCCCACGTGCCCCCCAACTCTAGTGCATGATCCTGCATATGAACCTGCCTCCATATATCCACCAGTACCAACAGACCAAAAAACAACTCTATGTCAGCTAGCGTCATTACTGTGGAGGAGGCCGCCTCTGTCAATTCTTTATAATATGCAGTAGGGTTTTTTTGGAGCTCCGGCAGCTGGCTCTTTAAGGATAGGACCTCACTCCTCTTCCAAGTAGTATAGATCCACTGTTCCTGAAACTGAGCGTCGACCCGTGGTCTAATCACAGCATCGTTGGAATCGCGCAGTTCTGGAATTTCAGGGTGGTAAATGGGATGAACTTCCCTCACTGGATGCTTTGTCCCCATCGTCGGAACCATCTGGAGCAATCTGCCTCAGTAACCCACTAGTGTCGCTATATTGCTAAAAACCTCATTGGGAGGCATACCTGCAGCATATACCCTATCCTGTATGTCATATATTATTTTCAGTGCAACACCCTGAAAACACTGTTCCCACAACCCTATCAGCGTCACTGACATGTGCTTAAGGGCATGCTGCTGTATAGACAGCTCGTAATCTTTCATCACACTCCACACATCCTCCACACCATAGATCAGTTTCCGAGCCCACTGAGCTGCTTGATTCACCACCATTTGCTTTTCCTCATCACCCACCGCAGAACGCACCAATTCTTTATCCATTCGGTCTCGCGCTGCTGCCCAGTTCACTTCATGTACTCCACGCGCAGGAGTTTCAACATTCAACTGTGCCTGGGACGTCACACTCACGGGGGAAAGAGCAGATGCAGAGACAGGTACCATCATGTAGGGAGACAGGGTGGTAGGGGTGAAAGGGGGAGAAGCAATCGATACAGAGCAAATAGACTGGGCGGGGGAGCTAACAGCACCCGTCCCGGTGACTGGTGTGAGTAGAAGCAAAGTAAGAGGGGCCGGGGCTGAAACGGTAGCTCTAGAAACAGGAACGCTGGAAGGGGCAGCACTAGAGGCCAAGGACTGAGATGTCGGGACTGTTGGGTATATCTGTTCAGGGGCATAAGGAGGAGGAGGACGAGAGTCTAATAGCTCTTCGACGAAATCATCACCTTCCTCTCTAGTAACATAACATTTATCTGTCTGTAACCAAAACTTTCTGTCTGCGCATTATATACCCTTCTCTATCTTCCCTCTTTCATAGGCTACTGCTTTCTGTGTTATAGTTTGCGTCTGCCTCTTCTGGGCTTCTTTCTCTGCTCTCAGTCGTCGCTGCTTTGCTTTTTTCTGCCATACTCTCAACATCAAACATCGACTGACTGCTCCTTCTATCGAACAACTTGTCCTGCAAGAAATTCAATTTCTGTTTATCAAATGAGCCAGTAAGTGGCCACTGTAACTCGGGATTGTACCTCGCATATTTATGCCACAATGTGCTAAACATAACAAGGGCCAATACCATGTTTAACGTATACATCAAAATTTGGAGAACCCTCCGGAGGTGCAGGCTGGCTCTCTTCCAATCGAGCATCAGTAGAACAACATCGACATCCAAAACACCACAATTTGCTGAAACAAGGCATCTTAATATAAGACACATGCACTGTCCCTAACGGACAAGTATGCCACCAACAATCGGCAAATAAAGACAAGATAAAATAACAAATATTATTCACGAACCAAACCAAACGGTCCAGGGACCACTCCCTACAGTCCGGGGACTGTATCAAATTCAAGAAGACAGGCTCCAGCCCCAGACCTTTTCAAGCATTAACCAAATTACCAGTTGGTCTGGCAGATTGTTCGTGGACAGTCCCGGACCTTTTCACATGCGGACCAAATTTCCATGCGGTCCGGTGAACTGCTCGCAAACACTCTGTGCCTTTTTCAAGGGTCCGCAAACCCACCAAGTTCAAGACAATACAGTCTGGAGACCGTACCAAGACACAGCCCGTCGACTCGTGTCGTTCAAGCAAGGCAGTTCGAGAACTGCAGACAAGACAGTCCGGAGACGTATCAAGACACAGCCCACAGGCTCGTGCCGTCCAAGAATGGCGCCATTTTTCCAAAATCAAATCACTCACCTGGTGCACACAGGTCGAGTCAAGTTATTCTCCACTGCTGACTCTTCGGACCAAATGGTCAACTCCAAGGTTTTACCTTCTCAGGACCCCAGCCGGTGACCACTAGACGAGGGGGCGCCCGATCAGCTGGGCGGGGCAGCTGCGAGAACCAAGCTCGGTCTTGTGTGGGGTACCCCAATCCGCCCGACCAACCAAACGCACCCCGACCCTACAACCCGATCACCTTGCGGGGTCCCTGTTCGGGCGCCAACTGAAGGAAGTGGCCCTCTAGGGCCACTCTGGTTTTCTTACAACCACCTGCTATGCCCTCCCAAGAATGAAGAGTCGGTCAGACAGTAGAGAATGCAAACTTACATTCTATTATCAATGCTCTGCAGAGGAGTCCATCATGACCTGCACCCTAAGATGTCTGCCGAGGGACTGACCCCCAACAATCTACAGTGAGTAATCATTCTTCCCCCGGAGCCTCCAACCCCGCCCACCATGGAAAACTACCGGCCTGGGCCGATCATGAACAAAGAGGCACAGTAGGATGAGCTAACACCTGCCAGATGGGTACATTTTATCAGGAATCCAAGGCCACAGTGCTGGGTCTCAGCATCTCCTAACGTGGGAGCAGAAACTACACATTCGGATAAGTATGCGAGGGCAGAACGGCCTATTCATTAGTAAGTCGAGAAACAGCCTTGAACAGAAAGGAAAAATAATAACGAAATACAGTGTTCTGCTGAGGCAAGCAATACGAGCAATGAGGCCTAACTCAGGCATAGTCTAAGCAGCCTAATAAGGATTACGAAATGCAAAATGGAGTCACACTCACTAAATGAATGCTGCGCATTACAGGGATAACTCAGTGGGTTGCATAATGTGAATACAAATGGCATCTATTTAGCCACACATTGCTAACCTAATATAACGTGAGAGGAGTGTGTTGCAGGGATGGGAATTTGAAACCTAACAGACCCTCCTTTTAGCATGGGTGGCTAAATGCTTTATTCGATATCCAGTAGGGTCTTTACAATCCTAAGGGGAGAAAGAAATTGCATAGTCACTCATGTTACAAGGAAAAACAAGCAGCCCACATGGGCATCGAAATCACCTAATACTCAAAGATGCCCTCATCTATGAGCATCATATCCTGAATTTCCTGCATCATCATAACAGAAATCTTGTTATCACGTCTTGGCAATGTAGGGGTAGGGGTAAGTTTACTCATACAATAGGTGCAACAGGCTGGAAGGCAATTAATGCATAAGCAACAGGTAAAGATGACTCCTGCGATGGCTATTAGGACAAGTAATATCTTCCAACCCCATGATGTCATCAGACCCCAGAGCCACCCTGTGAGGGACCATGAACCATTATCCTGATGGATATCTGAGGCAAGTCTGTGTAATTTCTGTATTGCGGAGTACACATTAGGGGCACTATAAGGGATGTACACACAGCAGCTGCTGCCAATGACGCAACAGGCTCCACCCCGATCAGCGAGAATGATGTCTAAAACCATCCGATTTTGAAGAGAAACGAGCCTTGTAGCCTGAAGCCCGACTGTAATATTAGTCAGTATACTGGCAGTAGTATTAATAACTCCCTCAACTACTCTAGCAAGACGACGAATATTACGACTATTGAACATGGGACCCCAGAACGGCAGAATGCCCTTCATTATGTCAGTAAATTGCTGTAGAGAGGTATCTGTTTGATCAATATCATCTGGGTTGACAACTCTCTTAACTCGATGTACCTGGAGATCCCTACACTGTAGCTTATGATCCTTGTGGTAATTGGACGGTGCAATGTAAACGGGAGGTAAGAGAAAGGAAACATAACACCGGCCAGACCATCCCCTCGGAAGCCATGTATAAGCCTGTTCCCCACAGATGAAGTATGCATTCGGAGGTGTAAGCAGAGGTGGGCTGCTAGTAGTGTTTAATCGGTATGTGTAGTTACAATGGCTCTGTCCCACCGAAATGTTCCCTATTCCTTCAACACAGGAACTAGCTGTTGCATTGATCACAGGGACAGGCATGGCTTTGTCTTCAGTGATATTGCGTTCCTGGAAACATTTAAAATATGCAGTGATATTAAATCCTTGGAAATCCAGCATTTCATTTCGTAACCAAGTGACATTTTCGTTAACCTCAAAAGCGTTCATGCAAGCATCTGGGTGCAGGGTACCCTCCTTGCCATCTGCCCCAGGTGTATATCCCTGGTGTACCACTATATACTCCAATACTGTTTCTTAATCAGCCTGTACCATTTTCATAGCGTCAGCATGATAGTGCATGTATACCATAGAGAGCAGTTGGAACCAGGCTTCACAGCTACCCAAATATGACAGGGGCAATGACACTAGCAAATCATTTTTGTGCATAACTGAGGGAAGTAGCCCACACACCCAGCAATTTGTGGCATTAGTAGTACTGTGTACCTGATGAAGCATCTGAACAAAAACATTTTGGGCATAAGTCTGTCTATGTCTTTCTTTATGTGGGGCCAATGTGACAAATGAGTGCTCAGCTGGGACCGGGGTAGTCCCTATCAAGATGTGCACAGGATGTTGTTCCTCTAAGTACCAGACCACACCAAATACGACTAGCAAGGAAAGCAAAATTATTACAACAAACACTATTTTACTCTTAGTGGACCAAGAGGACCAAACAGGACCATCTGGAGTGGGACGCGGAGCCGCAAAGGGCTGCTCCTCATCAGGTATAGGACGACCAAAGGGATACATTTAGACAACTTCAAGGGCAACTTATAGGTGTCACAAGGGAAAGAAAAATTCACGGGCTAGAGCCACTATTGCAACAACAGTATCAGAGGGCACAAATCACCCAGCGTCCGTCTAGAGCCTCGCTGGCAGGCTCCTATTGTTCATCAACGACGGTGCTATGAAGCACTCCCACGGAGGAGCTGCGCAATCGCAGCCCTTGCAGAAAAACAAGCCTTCTTCTTTCAGGATAGGGCACCCTCCCTCCTGGGCAAATACCCTCAACTATCCTGTCCAGTGTCCAGGGCAGTGCACCAGTGTAGTTCACCCTAGTCTAATACAGGCACCTTAGGCACAGCACCTACGCCCTAAGCTCAAGTTCTTCCCTAACTCCTAGACTGTTCGGCTGGTGCACCGTCCTTCTTTCGGGGCCTCAGATTATATTTTGTTATTCCAGGCACTGTTTCATCAACTAAAAGGGGCAGAAACTCAGGATCAGATGGGCATCGAGACTCAGATTCCGGTGTATTAGAGACAGTGTTATCCGGGGCGGCCCTTATCTCTGGTGGGATCGCCTCGGACAGGACTGCATCACTTTCTTCGTCCGTCTGTGCCCACCTCAAATGGGCGTCAGAGAAGGGAATGAAGCGTGGCACCCTCTCACATTCCTGATCACCGATGCCTTCGTTGACCCAACGGTCGTACGGGAGCGGTAGAGGTATCCGTTTAACGTGTGAACCGTGGATCCAGTGTTTTCTGCCGTCTACTTTCACCACTGTATGGGTGGCAAGAAGGACGAGGAGAGGCCCTTTCCACCTCGACTCCAAACAGCTTTTTCATTGAAAGTTTAGAATGGGCACAAAATCGCTGGGCTGTATTTGATGCCCGGGCCCCTCTGGTACTCTGGTACTGGCTGCAGTGTGGCTTGTATCTGTTGGTGAAGAGAACGAAGATCTTTAGACAATTCATACAGATAGTCTACAATCTCGGAAAAGCGCTTGGGTCTTGGGACGCCCCAGACATTAGCAGGGCATCTGAAAACCACCTCATACCGGGACAACCCTGTTCTAGAATGCGCTGTCGCTCTGGTAGATAATAAAGCCAAGGGTAACGCATCTGGCCATCGCAGTCCTGTGCTTTCTTGAATCTTTGCTTGCTTCAGTTTGAGAGTACCATTGTACTTCTCAACCAGACCTGCTGACTGGGGGTGATTCGCTGCATGAAACTCCTGCTTAATATGCAAACCTGTGCACACCAATTCAATGACTTTTGCATTGAAGTGACTTCCGTCGTCACTCCAAATCACGCGTGGCAACCCATAGCGCAGGAAGTACTCTTTTAGAAGTGCCTTCGCTGTCGCCATAGCTGTATTCTCTTTAGTGGGGTAAGCCTCAATCCATTTACAGAATGCGCAGATCACTACTAGCACATACTTTAGGTTATTAACTTGTTCCATATCGATGAAATCCATCTGGAGAACCTCGAAAGGGAAGGAAGGTGGTGCAAAGTTACCAGCGGGTGTAGGAGTACCTTTCCCAGGGTTATGCTTCAGACAAATGATGAAATGCTTCACTAGGTGCGTGGCTACCTTAGCGATATTGTCATTCTGCCATACTGGGTCCAGTAACTTGCATATTCCTTTGGCACTAATATGCGCTGGGCCATGGGTCATGGTAACAACAGGGAGCACATATGAATTAGGCAGCAACCATCGCTGCTTCCCAGACAAGTCAGTCCAACACCCATCCTCATCCAAGCGACCTGTTCTCTCCTCCCACATTGCTAATTCATCTAGAGTCACCTCACCCTGGATTTCCCTGACATTCTCCAATGTGTCCTCGAACATTCCGTTGTCTGGGACCCACCTAGCGGGACCTGCCACTAACATCTTTTTCATCTTTGATCGAGCTGTCTCCTTAGCTGTCTGGTCTGCGAAAGCATTTCCCCTCCCAACATCATCTGTAATGGCTTTATGAGCGCTACATTTCACTATTGCTAACTTATCGAGAAGTGTCAATGCGGACAGCAATGTATGTATCAATGGCCCGTTCTATATCCGCAGTCCGTGCGAAGTCAAGAACCCTCTCTCCCCCCAGAGGCGCCCAAAATTATGAGCCGCCCCAAATGCGTACTGGCTGTCGGTGTAGATATTAACAGCCAGTCCGTCACTCAACTCACAAGCCCTGAGGAGGGCAACCAACTCTGCAGCTTGGGCCGATTGGTGTGGGATAGGAGATGTCTCAACTACAGTGCGTAACGTTGTGATTGCATAGGCTGCAGTGGTGGTGCCATCTGGTAATTTGAAACAAGAGCCATCGACATATAGTTCCCCTTGGGGGTCAGATAAGGGAACGTCAGTCAGGTCTACCCGTTCCTTCATTTCCTCCTCAGTCCGAAATAAACAATCATGGACATCATTGTCCTTTTCTTCCGACGGGAGTGGTAGTAACGTGGCTGGGTTCAGAGTAGCACATCGTTTGATGGCAATGTGTGGAGCAAACAGAGTCAATTCATAGCCAGTCAGACGCGCACTAGTAAGGTGCTGCGTCTTTGTCTTATTCAATAGCGTATCCACAGCATGAGGTACCATGACTGTGAGGTCCGTATCAAGGACGAGCCCTGCTGATTGTCTGATAGAAACTGCCACCGCCGCGGCAGCTCTCAGACAGCTCGGGAGCACTCTGGCGACCATATCAAGCATGGCAGAGAAGTAGGCGCAGGGACTCTGCTTACCACTGAAACCCTGTGTTAGAACAGAAAGCGCGCAACCGTCCACCTCATGCACGTAGAGCACAAAAGGCTTCTGGTAATCAGGAGTACCAAGCACAGGAGCAGAGCAAAGCGCAGCCTTTAATTGTTCAAAAGCGTGTTAGCATGCAGGTGTCCAAGGCAGGGGTTCATGCACATCTTTGGTGGTCAGGTAAAGAAGGGGTTTTGTTAGTAGGGAATAGTTAGGGATCCTATGCCGACAATACTATGTTATCCCAATGAATGCGCATACCTCGCGTTGGGTCTTAGGAACAGACATATCAGTAATAGCAGCTATGCGCTCAGGTGTTAGTCTGCGACCCTCCTTCGACAGTAGGTGACCTAAATAGGTGACCTCCTGTCGACAATATTGAAATTTGGAAAGTGACACCTTGTGTCCATGATGTGCCAGATGCAACAATAATTTAGCTGTGGCGTCTTTGCAACCATCCTCATTGTCCGAGGCCACAAGGAGTTCGTCAACATACTGCAACAGCACATTACCAAGGGGAAGCTCCAAAGAATCCAATTGAGCTTTCAAGGCTTGGCTGTAAATACTAGGACTTTCAGTATAGCCTTGTGGAGCACGACAGAATCTAAAACTCCGACCGGCTATTGCAAATCCAAACAGATATCTGCTATCTGTATGGATTGGTATGCTAAAGAAAGCATTTTTTAAGTCAATTACAGAGAAGAATTTTGCTGATGGGGGGATCATTGTCAAGATCGTTGTAATGTCCGGGACCACAGGGTATTGGGGAACTACGATCTTATTTACCTCGCTGAGGTCTATCACAAAACGGTAAACGTCAGTGTGGGCATCAGGAGAATCCAAGGGTGCCTTTTAAGAATAGGAAGAATAAGGCTATTACACACATTCGCCACAGTCTCCTCAACCACGCCAGACTTAATCAAATCCTGTATTATTAGCAATAAGGCCTTTTCACCTGCCTGGGATATCTTGTACTGGGGAATACGTGGCAATTTAGCATTGTCTCTGATCTGTATAGATACCGGCAGGATCTGAAGTAACCCCACATCCGTGTCTCCTGTAGCCCATAACGCACGCGGCACATCTTTAAACTCAGCGGGAAGGGGGGCATCCTTTGCGAAGCACTGTTTGGCACGGGCTACCTGTGGTCCAACAGTCATGTAAACACCGTCTGGAGAACAAAAAATTGTCACATGCAGCCTTTTTAACAAATCAAGTCCTAACAAATTTTCCCCACAATTTGACGTCAGTATAAATGGTGAATCAACCGTAAAGGGGCCAAGAGTCAAAGCAAGAGGCTTGGAAATGGGGCTAATGACCGGCACGCCTGAGAAACCCACCGACAGATTGTTTTGGCCGGACAGAGCTACCCCCGGGACCAGTGAACGGGAAAAAGAGCTATTCATAGCCCCTGTCTCAACTAAACAATTTTCAGTAGTACCCTGTAAATCAGCAGTGACGTAAGGTCCGTGCTGATCTATAGGCACAGGAACTGGTCCCTCACCCTGTCCTCGGCTGTCCTAGCTGTGAGACAACCCTGTCACTTCATCCATGTCATAGTCCTCATGATAGTACTGTCGTCCTCGGGGGTTGTCAAAATAATTCCCGCTCTGCCTATTGTGTGATGTATCCTCTGACTGCAACCCCCTCTACCTCCTGTTCCTCGTCCATGTCCTCAAAAACCCCAAACTCTTGGGGCCTCACCTTTCTGTGTAAACTCCGGACACTCGTTCCGCCAATGTCCCTCCTGCTTGCAGTACGCACATTGATTGAGCCCGCGGGCATGTTTGAAGCACCACCCCTGCCAGACCGGGGCAGCCATTGGGCCAAACCCGAACCCCTACCTCGTTCATTTCCCCTCGCAACTTGCTGCATCAATACCCTCATCTTCAAATACTTTGACTTTTTCTCTACGCTTTCCTTGTCCTCATTCTCTCTATGTTCGTAATATTGTGCCATACTCAATATCACTGATGGGGATTATGTCGTCCAAGTACTTTCTGAACCCTGCAACCATGTTGCAATCTCGGGAAGCAAGTTAGTGACAAATCTGTTGACAAATAAACGAACACCACCCTCCTGTGACAGGTCCTGACCACTAAAATCTAAAAACACCCCTTCAAATCTGGTAAAGAAATCCGCCACACTTTCATCCTTCTTCTGGGGACACGCAGTCAACTTATCCCAGTCCACTCTCTTTGGCGGGATAAGTGAGTGCATGTATGTTATAATACGCCCCAGCAAGACGAGGAGCTCCGCTTTCGGCTTGTCGCCGGGCTTACGCTCCTAATCCCAAGCCCTGATCTCATCCCACGTGTCCCCCAACTCTAGTGCATGATCCTGCATATGAACCTGCCTCCATATATCCACCAGTACCAACAGACCAAAAAACAACTCTATGTCAGCTAGCGTCATTACTGTGGAGGAGGCCGCCTCCGTCAATTCTTTATAATATGCAGTAGGGTTTTTTTGGGGGTACGGCAGCTGGCTCTTTAAGGATAGGACCTCACTCCTCTTCCAAGTAGTATAGATCCACTGTTCCTGAAACTGAGCGTCGACCCGTGGTCTAATCACAGCATCGTTGGAATCGCGCAGTTCTGGAATTTCAGGGTGGTAAATGGGATGAACTTCCCTCACTGGATGCTTTGTCCCCATCGTCGGAACCATCTGGAGCAATCTGCCTCGGTAACCCACTAGTGTCGCTATATTGCTAAAAACCTCATTGGGAGGCATACCTGCAGCATATACCCTATCCTGTATGTCATATATTATTTGCAGTGCAACACCCTGAAAACACTGTTCCCACAACCCTATCAGAGTCACTGACATGTGCTTAAGGGCATGCTGCTGTATAGACAGCTCGTAATCTTTCATCACACTCCACACATCCTCCACATCATAGATCAGTTTCCGAGCCCACTGAGCTGCTTGATTCACCACCATTTGCTTTTCCTCATCACCCACCGCAGAACGCACCAATTCTTTATCCATTCGGTCTCGCGCTGCTGCCCAGTTCACTTCATGTACTCCACGCGCAGGAGTTTCAACATTCAACTGTGCCTGGGACGTCACACTCACGGGGGAAAGAGCAGATGCAGAGACAGGTACCATCATGTAGGGAGACAGGGTGGTAGGGGTGAAAGGGGGAGTAGCAGTCGATACAGAGCAAATAGACTGGGCGGGGGAGCTATCAGCACCCGTCCCGGTGACTGGTGTGAGTAGAACCAAAGCAAGAGGGGCCGGGGCTGAAGCGGTAGCGCTAGAAACAGGAACGCTGGAAGGGGCAGCACTAGAGGCCAAGGACTGAGATGTCGGGACTGTTGGGTATATCTGTTCAGGGGCATAAGGAGGAGGAGGACGAGAGTCTAATAGCTCTTCGACGAAATCATCATCTTCCTCTCTAGTAACATAACATTTATCTGTCTGTAACCAAAACTTTCTGTCTGCGCATTATATACCCTTCTCTAACTTCCCTCTTTCATAGGCTACTGCTTTCTGTGTTATAGTTTGCGTCTGCCTCTTCTGGGCTTCTTTCTATGCTCTCAGTCGTCGCTGCTTTGCTTTTTTCTGCCATACTCTCAACATCAAACATCGACTGACTGCTCCTTCTATCGAACAACTTGTCCTGCAAGAAATTCAATTTCTGTTTATCAAATGAGCCAGTAAGTGGCCACTGTAACTCGGGATTGTCCCTCGCATATTTATGCCACAATGTGCTAAACATAACAAGGGCCAATACCATGTTTAACGTATACATCAAAATTTGGAGAACCCTCCGGAGGTGCAGGCTGGCTCTCTTCCAATCGAGCATCAGTAGAACAACATCGACATTCAAAACACCACAATTTGCTGAAACAAGGCATCTTAATATAAGACACATGCACTGTCCCTAACGGACAAGTATGCCACCAACAATCGGCAAATAAAGACAAGATAAAATAACAAATATTATTCACGAACCAAACCAAACGGTCCAGGGACCACTCCCTACAGACCGGGGACTGTATCAAATTCAAGAAGACAGGCTCCAGCCCCAGACCTTTTCAAGCATTAACCAAATTACCAGTTGGTCTGGCAGATTGTTCGCGGACAGTCCCGGACCTTTTCACACGCGGACCAAATTTCCATGCGGTCCGGTGAACTGCTCGCAAACACTCTGTGCCTTTTTCAAGGGTCCGCAAACCCACCAAGTTCAAGACAAGACAGTCTGGAGACCGTACCAAGACACAGCCCGTCGACTCGTGTCGTTCAAGCAAGGCAGTTCGAGAACTGCAGACAAGACAGTCCGGAGACGTATCAAGACACAGCCCACAGGCTCGTGCCGTCCAAGAATGGCGCCATTTTTCCAAGAATCAAATCACTCACCTGGTGCACACAGGTCGAGTCAAGTTATTCTCCACTGCTGACTCTTCGGACCAAATGGTCAACTCCAAGGTTTCACCTTCTCAGGACCCCAGCCGGTGACCACTAGACGAGGGGGCGCCCGATCAGCTGGGCGGGGCAGCTGCGAGAACCAAGCTCGGTCTTGTGTGGGGTACCCCAATCCGCCCGACCAATCAAACGCACCCCCGACCCTACAACCCGATCACCTTGCGGGGTCCCTGTTCGGGCGCCAACTGAAGGAAGTGGCCCTCTAGGGCCACTCTGGTTTTCTTACAACCACCTGCTATGCCCTCCCAAGAATGAAGAGTCGGTCAGACAGTAGAGAATGCAAACTTACATTCTATTAGCAATGCTCTGCAGAGGAGTCCATCATGACCTGCACCCTAAGATGTCTGCCGAGGGACTGACCCCCCAACAATCTACAGTGAGTAATCATTCTTCCCCGGAGCCTCCAACCCCGCCCACCATGGAAAACTACCGGCCTGGGCCGATCATGAACAAAGAGGCACAGTAGGATGAGCTAACACCTGCCAGATGGGTACATTTTATCAGGAATCCAAGGCCACAGTGCTGGGTCTCAGCATCTCCTAACGTGGGAGCAGAAACTACACATTCGGATAAGTATGCGAGGGTAGAACGGCCTATTCATTAGTAAGTCGAGAAACAGCCTTGAACAGAAAGAAAAAATAATAACGAAATACAGTGTTCTGCTGAGGCAAGCAATACGAGCAATGAGGCTTAACTCAGGCATAGTCTAAGCAGCCTAATAAGGATTACGAAATGCAAAATGGAGTCACACTCGCTAACTGAAGGCTGCGCATTATGGGGATAACTCAGTGGGTTGCATAACGTGAATACAAATGGCATCTATTTAGCCACACATTGCTAACCTAATATAACGTGAGATGAGTGCGTTGCAGGGATGGGAATTTGAAACCTAACAATATTTGAGGGAACATTCACAGATGAATCTCAGGAAGACGCTGTCTTTTCAATGTTCATATCTGTAGTTGACACATAGGAAGAACTCAAGAGCTTGCAGAAAAATGTCACTGGGCAGAACAGCAGGGTTGGATCAGAGCAGGATGTGGAAAAAATGCAAATGACATTTGGATTTCATCAGAAAACAGGCCAGTATTACCAAGCAGTTTGTTATCTCCCATGACAAGGTACTTCCATCGTCACACGCATAAAGTGAGGGATGCTATGGTCTTGTTGTATTCCTCTTAGGGTATCCATAAACGGGCTTTCCAGTATCATGTCCTTATATAGGCACAATTCGCCCTGTCCTTATATAGGCATAAAATCCCAGCCCTTATTTAGGCATTAAACCATGCACTCCAAATACAGGCATGGTCTCTGACATCCGTCCACCCTAACGTCACAACGAGTTCATGAAGAATAGACCCTTAGGCTGCGGGAGTTTCCCTAGTCCAGGACTAATGATTTCTTCAAGGACTCATACATTATGCATGAACCATTATTCCTTAGGGGGTTCATTCATGACGTCTTTCACTGTCCAACTCACGTCAATGCTAACATTCTTAGGTGCTCTCAGGTATAAATATACCTTCCATAGCCCCTGTAAACCAGAGGAGACCTCGACTTCAGAGGAGCCCGTTTCCCGGCCTGATGCACTGAGAAGACGCTGTCATCCCTGCACGCAGAGAGCCCAGCTTCCAGCTTCCAGTGATCTGACTTCCCTTGCGGGGTGTTGGAGTTCGAGTCTGGCAAAGAGATTCCAACCTCTCTCATTCTTCAGGTATGGAGCTGACTAGAACCTAGAGGGACTCTTGGCATACTAGGCATACTAGGCATACTAGACTTAACATACTCTTAGTATACCATAGTAAGGAATACTTCACCTACTTCTTCCCTCTTCCTACACCTAGGTCAGGTTAGGTACATTGGGGTAGAATTAGCTTAGCAACGCATCGTATGAGTACTCGCATTTTTAGTCTGTGTTATTTATGTAACAGCATATGTACTAAAAGATAATGCTATCGCAGTATTATTTATTTCTACTGCTCACCCTGTACATTATTTATCTCGCATACTGTCTTGTGATCGTAACAGCACATTTTACTTACACCAGAAACAAGACTGTTCAATAAATCCTTTATTGAAACGCCCGTCTATTTCTTTCTGTGTAACTTGGAGAAAACTAAGCATGCACGACTGAGCTGAGTGAAATAGTTATCTATTGTTTCCACGACTCTGAGACACGTTCTGATTCTAAAGGGAAACACAGTGGTCATGTTTTGCGGCTGCCAGAAACTACTCCCTTCTTGTTGTCAAGGAGTTTCTAGTGGCCTCTGAGCTAGCTGGCACAAGTAATTAAGTTTAATATACTCGATAGGGACATACTGACCATAGTCCTATGTCAAACCTATAGGATATATTATTCCAATGCGCAGAGCCTATTAGGGAAATAGGAGCTACACTACATGGCGCCCAACGGTTTGGTAAGGCAGTAATTCAACGTTAGATACTGAGTAACTCAGCCGTGCTTTTCTCTCAAGACCCCTACCCATATACTCCAAAAGACGTCTGGAGTGGGCAGGGTTAGGTATCCACCACGGCTACATAGGGCAGTACCCTATATATTAGCTGTTTGGTTTGCTCAACGTTGAAGGATACAGTGTTCCACAATATTGTACACCTTATCTTTGTTTCCTTGAAACTTGTTCTACATTTTTCAAACAACAAAATGCCTGGCTCCGACAATGAAACCGGAGACGGTGTAACTGTGGCTGATCCAGCCCTAGCAGCAGTTTTTAACTTTACCGGTTTAAATGAAACTGAGGAGGGTGTTATACACATCCATCAAAACTTAAGAAGAGCCATCACTCTAAAACTTATGAAACATGGCCTACCACCAAGAGGCGGTAGAGCAGTTTTCGTGATAGAGGCACATGAATCCTTTCAGACAGAGGTATTCTATTCATGGGTAATATTTCCTGAATCCAATTCAGTAACACACATGTTTCACTTCTACAAAGAAGATGAACCACCAGAGGAATACAGTCCTTTCGAGGATATAGAAATTCCATTAACATACCAAGAGCATCAGCTCTGGTTTAAAGCGCCCTAAAACATCACAAAAACATTACTAGGCTCGGTCCACTAGGTAGACCAGGAGCAACATGGCCGATTTTAGCCGGCTACACACCTCATCCTGACATTGAAGAGATGTCAGATGAGGAGTTACTTACTCAACTCACAGAGTTAATAAAAATTTACAGACAATTGGTCCAATATGTCATGCGGACTTTTACAGTCCGACCACCATTGACATATCCAAATCCAACTCCCCAACAGGGGAATACACTAAAAATTACACCACAGACTCTATACGCAGTCATGGGTAAAATGCCCACAAAACGTGAGCAAATTCCATTTTGGATAGCTCAAAAAATTACTCAAATCGAAGCAGTATTTCCAAATACTAGCCCACATGAGAAACACAGAATCCTAACAATCAGTTTACCGATGGGGATCACACCACAACTGGAAGACTGCACCACTTGGGGCTCAGGCTTTGCTGCCATCTATACTAAAACACATGGTATTCCATCAATTGCGGTAATACCTGATGTCCTAAAACAAATTCAAAATGAATACGGGGCAGAGCCTGCTCGAAATTTAGGTATGAAATTACTGAAAGATTTCGACCAGGTCTCAACAATAATATTATCTAATATTAAAGGGGAGGCAGCAGCAGTGGCTATCTGCCAAAAATTGAGGGAATTCGATGTTACAGAACATCAAACTGAGCTACCCAGAATTATAGAACAATCTTATGCAGAATTAGGCAGAGATAGTTTGGGTGGAAGACCACTGAAACCAAAACTATCTGAAAGTCCTGAGAAGGACTCAATAAAACAAACTCCTACATCTTCTAAAAAGAAGTGGGAGTCTACAAAACAAAAATCAAACGAGAAACGTTCTCAATCCCGAGGTAGGTCTCCTCAAAAGGAGCCCTCTGAAAGGAGGTATGACCTCAGGAATAGGGATAATTTGAGAAAACCTGATAGGTATCAAGATACTGATACACGTTCCTCTCGTCCCTTTCAGAACTCATCACAGACTTCGGAAAGAAGAGGACGATCAGAACATAAAGAAGAACGCGTGAAATCGAAAGACGACAAACACGCTTCAAAAACCAAAACAAAACCTCAATTGTCTAAAAAGAAGGTAGCAGGTCTGAAGATCAGACATGCCGAGAATACTGAGAACACAACTCAAGAACGGAGAATGGGCTCAGACAATGCTGGACAGTGCAGCAGAAGTCACAATAGTTCGCCAGACCGTGAAGGAACTTCTGGAGATAGTGGACTTGAATGAGTACATCACAGTAGAGACTGTAGACACCAGGGTTATTACTCCACAAAGGTTATATGAAATAACACTCCGGATGGAGGGAGACAAACCTATACAGGTGAAAGCACTTTTTTGGGAAAGACTATCAAGGGGCTATGACATGTTTCTAGCAGAAAAGGACTGGCCACCACAATTTGTCAGGGAGTGCCCATACGGCGAGGACATTATTATGCCTGCCTTCTCCAACCATATTCCAATTCATCTAAAATATACATATGCCAGGAAATGAGCAGTGGCCCAGGCCCCAGCATTATATAAAAATCATGTAGGATGGGATGAGGACTCACCTCACCATAAAATACATCTGAAACATGAACCAACTGCACAAAGGCAGTACCCAATAAAGCAAGAAGCTAAAAAACAGGTCAGGAGATCTTAGATCAACTTGAATACCAAGGGGTGATTGAAACATGCACCTCCTCAATGAACAATCCTTTGTTTCCTGTCTCCAAACCAGACAATACATATCGTCTAGTTTTGGATTACAGACACCTAAACACTTGTTCTAAAACTTTTGCAGTGCAAAATGCACATAGCACAGCATTAATGAATAACATTGTGCGTAAAAAATATAAAACCACATTAGACATCTCAAATGGTTTCTTTTGTCAAAACATAGCACCTGAAAGCAGGTACTTAACAGCATTCTCCATAATGGGGACCCAGCGTCACTTTTGTCGACTCCCACAAGGGTTCAAGAACAGCCCAGGTTTATTCTCAGCGAGGGTAACGGAGTTACTACAAATTTATGACAATGAGGCATTGTCCTATGTCGATGACATATATCTGACAGACGATGACCTGGAAAAACACTTGAACAGGGTGAGCACCATTATACTGGGTTTCGCCTCTGAGGGCTATAAGTTCAACTTTAAAAAGTCCAGAATTGCCCATCTCAATGTCCTATTTCTAGGATATGAGCTTTCAAGTGAAGGCAAGAGCTTGGCAGCTAACGTTTTAGAAAAGTGTGCGCTGCTCCAACCTCCAAAAACGCAAAAAAACTTACAATCCATCCTGGGTTTCCTAAATTTTGGAAGAACATACATTCTAAATTATGCAGAAAGGGTTAAACCTCTCTACGCATTAATCAAACCTGATTTTTCAGTCAAAAACTGGACACAGGAACACACAGAAATCTTGCGTTCACTCCAGGCTAACATGTTAGCAACAAATCACTTACAAACACGTGTAAGTCAATGTAATTTGGTGATCCAAATAATTTCGGGTCAATGTGGATTCACCTACTTAACCTTCAATGAGGGTGAGAAAATACCAATCGCATACAAATCCCATTTGTACACACAAGCGGAAATGCGCTTCAGTTCAACTGAAAAAAGTCTGACAGCAGTTCAAACCGCTGTAGCAAAAGAAAGAGCCTTAGCCCAAGGGAAAAGCATTATTGTCGTAACCCCGGTTCCAGCTTTAGAAGCGGTCACAAAAGCAAGCATTCCAAATGCTAAAGCATTACATCCAAGATGGATACAATGGGTTAGTTCTCTTGCTGCAACAGATGTTGAATATGTTTTTGATCCAGATTTAAAATCACAAGCATTCCTACAATATGAACAAGAATGTCCTCTGCCTACTGAAATTCTGCCTCTTGATCAGTACGAATTTATAATTTACACTGACGGATCCGCACAACCCGCAATAGGGGGTAAGCAAGCTTACAGTGCAGCGTATGCAATCGTTAAAGGTCGCATGCGAGATGGCATCTTCAGACCTATGGTCACTAAAACACAATCTCTAGGGGATTGTACAGCTCAGCGAGCTGAACTACAAGCATTCAAACTGGCACTTGAAAGTACAGATCGAGAATTCCCCACACTAATAGTGTGCGATTCCTTTTACTGTGTTCAGTCGTATAATGACTATATACAAAACTGGCTTGAAAATGGTTTCAAAGATGCGAAAGGTGGCACAATAAAGCATAAAATGCTTTGGGAACAAGTAGTTCAGTTGAAAAACGAACTACCAAAGGCTCACGTGATCCACACACTGAGTCATCAACGTGATGGCGTTCACGTTGCAGGAATTCATTGGCTGATGAAGCCGCAAAGGGGCCTGTGCAAACGGCTTCCGTAGCTGCGATCACTCGTTCAAAAACAAAAATAGACGGTGAGATAATGTTGGCTGTCAATGCATCAAGCAAAGGCAGCAGTGCAGCGTTACCAAAAAAGTTTCCACTCAAGTACTCTTATGTAATTGATGCGAACAACATTCCTTTTGCTCGAATCCCTGGAGTGGGGGATAGGGTAATTCCAAACAAGGAACGCAGATTAGGACTAATCCTAGCAGCACACGAAGGGATAGCTTCTGCCCATGCAGGTGTTTCTGCAACAGTATCTTTACTCAAGCAAAGATATTGGTGGCCTGGCATTAGAAAACAAACAAAGAACTATGTTTTAGAATGTGATATTTGCCAACAGATGAAAGTCTCCACGGTGAAACGTCCTGCGCAGACACCCATGTTAATTTCAGATAAACCATTAGCTTGTGTTTACCTTGACCACTGCGGTCCCCTGCAAAGGGACGGTAACTATAAATACATCTTGGTTGCAGTGGATTCATGCTCTAGGTTCCTATGGTTATGGCCTCAGCGCTCGGCTGACGCTCGAACTGTTATAAAAGATTTGCAAGTCTTTATCGGCACATACGCAATAGGCACGATAAATTCTGACCAGGGTCCTGTGTTTAGCTCCCGGGCTTACAAAGAAGCCATGGCCAGTCTGGGCGTTGCATTGCGGTACTCCTCTCCATTCCATCCTGAGGGAAATTCAGTTGTGGAAAGGAAAAACCGGGACATAAAGCAGTCTATAACAGCTAGGGTATTAGGTTCGGGTGATGGGTGGGTAAAACACCTTAGTGGGGTTCAACATGCATTGAACAATCTGCCAAGAAGATCTCTAGGGGGGGTCACTCCATATGAGATCCTATTTGGGACAAGAATGTGGGTACCAGACATTGAACACGTAGGCACAGTGGTGGAAAATAAACCATTTGATATCAAAGATCGTTTGGCTGTTTTACAGGACTTAAACAAATTAAGAACGAAACAAAGCAACGTATTCCTACAGTCAACCACCACTGGGGATCAACCGGCTGTCCCAGCAAGGCCTGTCTGGATTCCAAAAGTTGGGGATCTAGTCAGAGAAAAATTGCGGTCAAGAAGGAATTTGGACCTTCTTACAGACAACCAGTACCTGTCCTAGCAGTTCAAGGAACAAGAACAGTACTTCTGCCGCCCCTTGCTGGAAGAAAGGAGAAAAGATTTGTGTCCATCGACCTGATCAAACCACAGTATGTGGCCAATACTAAATAGTAGGCCTCGTGGACTCCGACCTAGTAGCAGACGCACTCCTCTCGCTACTATCCAAGAGGTTCAGACTGAAAGACTGATAACTATCGAGAATTCAGCTGTAACAGACGGAGGACTATTCAACAACGCAATGGAACTCATCCCTCTTGAACACCAAGTAACAGTTCGTCCAAAAACACCTGTCTACACCAACGTAACAAGTGATGAACTGGTTCCAGTGATTTCTGCAAATCCTGATGCAATTCCAACAATTGACAGAACTGCTTCTGGCTATTTCATTAACTTTGATACGTTCTCAGAAGATCCGAGTGAACCTGAAACGACGCCAGCATCATTGAAATTCAAGCAGCAAGTACAAGACTTTCTTCATTTTGTGAAAAAGACTTATTTGGTTTCTCCATGGATTGAACTCTGGATTACATCTGGACTTTTTGTTTTCCTGCTCTGGCTGGCTTTGGTAACAACTGTAAGCGTGCTTATAAGTGGCAGATACATCCATGTGAACACTGAAGGAAAAGACGTAAACGTACTTTTGAAACCTCATAAATCTTCCCATCGTGAAGCAAGAGACTTATCATCAGTGAACATCACAGCTGTTCCTATACAGGATGGTATAGTGTGGGACAAAACAGATTATGATATCTTCGGCCCAAATGAACAATTGAACATTCCACATTTGTTTAAAATTTCACTAAGTGATCTAATTACGTCCAGTACCTATTCAGATGATTGGGACTTTGAGACTGTAAACGATATTATGTTTGACCTAGAAAAATCTGCTGCATTTTCTAAACATGAATATTTAGAGGGTTCATCAGAATATGAACGAATGTATTGTTTTAATCACTATGGTCATCATTATTTGCATAAATCTGCATATCCAAGAAATGTGTTTATGTTTAACCAATGGGAACATTGTCCTACACCACCTAAAGGTAGTTCAAAAACATTTGCTAGTAAGTTTCCATATTTTTCAGGTTACAACACATCTGATCCTGAAATGTTTTACTATAAAAATGTAAACAAGACAGGACTGAAAATTATGTTAACAAATACAAAACAGATTTATTCTGCGTTTTTAATGCCCAACTGTCTAGACAGGGTTTCGACTTTTGGAAAGACACAATTGACACAAAAACTGTGTGGGGTACTAAAGATTGGCAAGTGCAGGGGATAGAAGCTTTATTTAGAGCCTGCATCATCCCAGAACAAATAATGTTTTTGAATGAAACTATCCAACAAACATCTTGTCTTGGAGTAGCCAAGATAAAAGAGATGAATACACCTACTGTACCAACACCTGCCAGAGATAACGATACACAGGCAGTGGTGACAGTTGACAATATACTACAACTCAACAGATCTAATCCTACTTGGAAAAAATGGTTGATCTGGCCCACAGACACGAATAACTGTCAGGAAAGATTCCTGAATAAAACTCAGGGCTTTACTATTCATAGGCCAGACCCAAGATACGTCCAAAGACAACATCCGGGGTAGTAACAACATACAGTGTAGGTAAATTATGCCTCGATTGGCTGCATAAGTCTACACTACAGGATGTGAAACAACACTTAACCTTACTTAAAAGGACGCAGACCTTAGGGAATTCTTGCTTGGACCAAGAAAACCGCGTCAAAAACGTTTCATATATGCCGGCATTTATGCTGCTTATAATGAAGCTTGGAAGGTATCACAGATAGAGGCCGCAGAACGAATACGTGAACTTGATCGTATTAATTTAGAGAAAACACTCTCTGTGGTCGACAATGGGTTAACAACTTTGTCCTCCAGAATATATTCATTGGATGGCATTGTATCCTCTGCTATCGACATTCTAGAACAAGATTTGGCGCGGTTACAACAAGGCCAGTCTCAATTACGTTCTATAATGTTATTAAGCTGGACGCTGCAATCTTTGCGAGCGGGCTATGTGCCTTGGCGTTTCATCAACACAACGGCTCTGTTTGCAGAATACAATCTCACTGATAAACAGATCGAACTGGCACAAAGAGGAGCAAAGTATACAGTGCTGAGCATTGAAAAATTGGAGAAGTTACCATTCACAGTGGCAGAAAAACCAGCTACAGAATGGCTTATTCATGGCAAAATAACATTACCTGTGAATACTTTTCAGTTTCAGTATTGCCTCAGACAAATGCAAGCAGGCAAATATGAAAGGTTGGGTAAGGAATACATTAAGACATCTTGGGATTTACCGTATACATATAGATGTTGGAGTGGGGATCGTGAAGTGTTTTTGAGCGGTTCAAACTGTAAACTTGCACTGAGTGGTTCACTTATATGTCAAGACATTTCCTTGCACAGGGCATGTAATGGTTCAGTGGAAAATTTGTCTTGCCATCAGCAGGGTACTCCAGCTGCTGTGATTAATCCAACGTTTGGACAACTTTCTAATGGGAGTTACCTCATGTTGAATGATCAGAGCTGCTGCGGAATGCTGCCAGGCATCCCATATCTAGTAAAGGTCAACTCCAGGGTCACTTGCTGTATGCAAGTATTGTTTCCCCCAATAGACACAGTCAGGGAGTCGCCTCTATGGCCTTCGCTGAACGTCTCTTTTATAAGATTTGATACTCTAAGCAGAATGAAAGCCATGCTTTTACAGCAAACAGTGCCTTTGACCTCGGCCAAAGAAACCTATGATCTACAAGTTGCAAGGACTTCGGCTGAGATACAGACTTTAATACGTACAAACTGCCCTATACATTTCGTAGAAATGATATCACGTATCTTCAACATGTCTGATACAACAGGAATTGTACATGTATTTAAGAGCATCTGCTCAGGTCTGTTAGCACCTTTCCAGGCAATACTCGGAATCATCCCGAACTTTGCACATTCGGTATTTGGTGGCATACCATTAATTCTAGCACTTGTTGCCGGAATTCTATTTCTCTTTCTACTATTGCGCTATGGCCAGCCTATTCGCAGACATCACTCCGAGCGAACTGGAGAAAGCTCTCCTTGAACGAAAGTGCCGTGAGCAAATAGTAAAGCTTTTGGGCATGACTCGTCTACGGGACCTTAATACAACCTGGTTCCTGTCATTCAGACCAATCTGGCAAGATTGCATCTTACCTCTTCTACGATGCCTGCTATGCGGTGAAGAATGCGTGTTGGACACATGTCTAACATTTCCATCAACAACGCCAACGGATGTCGATACTCTGCTGAACCCGATAACGGCCCATGCTCTGTGTTGTCCCCAGAGGCTTCCTATCCTGATGTCAGCATTCATTGAGATCTCACAGACGCTTCCGGCTGCTGCTGAGGTACGAGAAAGAACTCCAGGCACACAGGTAACAACGGACGCGAACATTGCTGAGGCAACCTATGCTGGAAGCAATGCTTCCCATCTCTGTGCAATTAATCTACTACACGAGGTGTTCCAACTGACACCAACAACAGTGGATGATGTTTTGTCTATTGAAATAGATGATCTCATGTTTACACCAGACCCGTGAACTAACTCTGATTCGGCATACAGTGTTCCAGAGATGAAGTGACAATTTGGCCTTCATTTTTTAAACAACTTTGAACTCTACCAAAATTGAACATTGTCCCCATTTTTTTGAACGAAAATGGCACCTCGATCTGCTTAAAGTAGAACTAGCCTTATAATACAGACTTCTAGGTACTTCCACGGACACTTAGTCATCTTGTGTGTCTAAAACAGTTCATTAGTTTTTATGACATGAAATGACTTTGATTTTTGAGAAACTTATCGATCATTTTTTGTCAAATGTAAATATTACTGCTTATTTCATTCCAATTGCATTTATTTTCTAACTTTATGCCTGTAATGAAAAGCAATGCTTCAAATGTACAGTACCTTTTGCATTCTAATAGGTTTTTTAAATGCCTTTTTAAATGGTTTTATGAAATATTTTAGAAATATGCGGTACTCCATTTTAATGTTTAGCATTTTAAATGTTTAGCATTTTAGTATTATCGTACACACGAAAGAGGAGTAGGTGTTGTATTCCTCTTAGGGTATCCATAAACGGTCTTCCAGTATCATGTCCTTATATAGGCACAATTCGCCCTGCCCTTATATAGGCATAAAATCCCAGCCCTTATTTAGGCACTAAACCATGCACTCCAAATACAGGCATGGTCTCTGACATCCGTCCACCCTAACGTCACAACGAGTTCATGAAGAACAGACCCTTAGGCTGCGGGAGTTTCCCTAGTCCAGGACTATTGATTTCTTCAAGGACTCATACATTATGCATGAACCATTATTCCTTAGGGGGTTCATTCATGACGTCTTTCACTGTCCAACTCACATCAATGCTAACATTCTTAGGTGCTCTCAGGTATAAATATACCTTCCCTAGCCCCTGTAAACCAGAGGAGACCTCGACTTCAGAGGAGCCCGTTTCCCAGCCTGACGCACTGAGAAGACGCTGTCATCCCTGCACGCAGAGAGCCCAGCTTCCAGCTTCCAGTGATCTGAATTCCCTTGCGGGGTGTTGGAGTTCGAGTCTGGCAAAGAGATTCCTACCTCTCTCATTCTTCAGGTATGGAGCTGACTAGAACCTAGAGGGACTCTTGGCATACTAGGCATACTAGACTTAACATACTCTTAGTATACCATAGTAAGGAATACTTCACCTACTTCTTCCCTCTTCCTACACCTAGGTCAGGTTAGGTACATTGGGGTAGAATTAGCTTAGCTTAGCATCGTATGAGTACTCGCATTTTTAGTCTGTGTTATTTATGTAACAGCATATGTACTAAAAGATAATGCTATCGCAGTATTATTTAGTTCTACTGCTCACCCTGTACATTATTTATCTCGCATACAGTCTTGTGATCGTAACAGCACATTTTACTTACACCAGAAACAAGACTGTTCAATAAATCCTTTATTGAAACGCCCGTCTATTTCTTTCTGTGTAACTTGGAGAAAACTAAGCATTCACGACTGAGCTGAGTGAAATAGTTATCTATTGTTTCCACGACTCTGAGACACGTTCTGATTCTAAAGGGAAACACAGTGGTCATGTTTTGCGGCTGCCAGAAACTACTCCCTTCTTGTTGTCAAGGAGTTTCTAGTGGCCTCTGAGCTAGCTGGCACAAGTAATTAAGTTTAATATACTCGATAGGGACATACTGACCTTAGTCCTATGTCAAACCTATAGGATATATTATTCCAATGCGCAGAGCCTATTAGGGAAATAGGAGCTACACTACAGTCTGGTCTTTTATACAAAATTGATTTAACCCCAGATTCAGGCTACTTGCATAAGATCTATGTCACTGTTGTGTAACATGTCAACAGATTACTTTAGGGAAACAAGCACAAGTTACATTGAGTCAAATAGGGAGATCAGGTGGTCCTTTCAACAGAATGTAGATGGATTTTATCAAGATGCCTGTTTGTAAGAATATGACTCGTTACAACGCGAGTCATCACAACGCGTGCCATAACGCGGTCGTTACAACGACCGCGTTGTTACCACGCAAAGCCATTACTACGCAAGTCATTACATCGACTTGCAGTAGATGGCGTGCTGACATTAGAAATGTATAATTTACTATTCCAACTCCAGCCTACGTAACAGTAGGGAAGGTGTTGGAATAGTAAACTATATTATTTCTAATGTTAGCACGCCATCTACAGCAAGTCGATGTAATGACTTGCGTAGTAATGGCAGTGCGTGGTAACAACGCGGTTGTTGTAACGACCGTGTTGTAAGGGCATCGCGATGTGATGCCCGCGTTGTAGTGGCTGTTTCCCGTTTGTAATGGGCTGAGATATGTCCTGGGTATAATGTGCATTTTCTCCCAATGGGTGGAAACTTACCCAACATGAAGAAATGACAGTGTCACTGTAGCTAAACTGCTGTTGAGAGAACTAGCACTGCGTTACAGAATACCGGTTTCTCAGGAGTCAGATCGAGGAACTCACTTTAATGATGAGATCTTTTAGATGTTGCATGCAGCATTACAAGTGGGGCAGAAGCTGCATAATTGCTATTGGCCAGAAGCTTCTGGGATTGTAGAGTAGCTGAATGGAACCATAAAGTCACGATTGGCAAAAGTCTGTGCATCAACCTCACTTTAATGGCCTGATGCTTTGCCTTTGGTGTTAATGAGCCTTCTAAGTACACCTAACAGGAAGATAGGTTTATTCCCTCATGAGGTTTTGATGGTAGGAGCGATGAGACTGCCGGCTATACCTGCAAATGCGCTTGTGAATATACCAGATGACATGGTATTCGATTACAGCAAAGGATTGGCTGATGTGATGCGTTCTATTTCTCAACAGGTTGAAGCTGTCACTGCAAATCTACATCAAGAGCAGTGCCTCCACTTGAACCCAGAGAACTGGTTACTCATCACAAAGCATGTGAGAAAGGGCTATCTGGAGCCAAGGTGGGATTGCAGCTCCCAGGTGTTTTTAGTCACAAAATCTGCTGTTCAATGTGCCGGAGTGCCAAACTGGGTACATGCTTCACATACCCAGAAAACAAGAGATCCATATGAAGAAATAGTGTTCTATGAGCCAGAACCTAGAACACTGGTGACTGCACTGCCACAAGTTGAGCAGATTGTACATGCATTGCAAGTGGCATAACAGCAAGGAAGAAAGGGTGAAAAACCGCAGACACCCTGTGAAAAATACTGAACTCTGTTGTGATTTGATGAACCTTGTGTGAAAGAGAACTGTTTGGCCTCATGATTTTCTCATGGGAACTATGGTAAATGCTCTAGAAGATAAAATGATGACACCATTTCTATAAATTAAATATCTTTCTCAGGCATGTGAGAAAAATGTCCGACAAGCAGAATAGAACATGTACTCCCTACTGCTGCAGCAACATTCTGTCAGTTGTTTCCCCAGTGTTGTACTGCAACTTCACCATGGAGTTTTAATGAACATCTAGAATACTAACATTCTGAAATCATGACACACATCAAACACACATGAATCTATATTACTCAGATAGGAGGTGTAGAAATGAAATAATTTCCTATGAAGGGATTTAAACAAATGATCAAATTGAGGTGTTTCCCTTTGTTATTTAAATATGGTTAGTACTCTAGGAAACTACAACGAGGAGACATTTTCTATAAATTCTTAAACCTCTTCCACATACTTGTCAGAATAAATGGTCTGGTAAGCAGAGTGAAATTAACTTTCATCATCAGCAACAGTAAGTCAGTCAGTTAATTTGCCATTTTTGCTTCACCACAGTGTTTTATGGTGAAAAATTAGAGTGCTAACATTCTCTATTCATGGCAAATGTGAGGCAATTCTGAATTGCATTTTGCTGGAATGGAAGCTGTTGACATTAAAACCTTTCCTACTGAGCATGATAAAGTAAATATGCATTGATGTGTTAATGCAGCTATGAAACCAGATGTTTAAATTATGTACGGGAAAGTAATGTTTTCTATTCTTTTTGGCACATTATATGTTTAAAGAACTAAAAATAGTTAGTGTTAGAGTTTCCTACTTAAGTTTAGCATCCCTTTTCCACAAATGCTTCCTCAGATTATCAATTGTCTCTCTTGCGTAATACCCCCTTAAATATAAAATAATATTATTTTGGTTAACAGAAGGATTTTTCTATTTAAAAATGTGGAAGTACTCTTCCTTAGTGAGGCAGAAAGCTGTTTGTAGGTAGACCCCATATTTAAAATGAATAGATTTGTGGTCCTATGAGTAAAGAGATCCTCTGAGCAAGTTTCTATTTGGAAATTAACTTTTTCGTTTCACTTTTTCCTACTTCTGTTTGACAGTAGTTGTATCTGCCTGCATGAATGTGCACTGGCTTCAAATCATTTTTGTTTATACTTTTAAGTATAAGGAATTGATAAAAGACAATTAAAAATATATATTTATTGGTCATAAAAATGTACCTCTTTCTAAATTACAAATGGCTAAATTCAAGGTCAATTAAATTGAAAATAAGTAACGTACATCAGACAGAACTTTATGGCTACTATTTTAAAACATGGTGAAAACTGTCATGGATTACACAGTTTTCACAGACTGTGAACATTGTAAATATATAAAACAAACACTAGGAAAGTATGTTTTCAGCAACCTATTTATTTAATAAAGATTGAGCATTTGACATGAAAACTATTTTTATGTACATAGCATTCTGCATTGGAAAAGTAATGACTCTAAATTTCATTTCCAGGAGCATGCAGAGCAGTTTAGGAACATCTGTGAGCTTGGTGAACACTCTAGCTCCCGAGTAGAACACTGTGATCTTAACAGGCATCTGTTCAGAGAAGAAGGCTTAGTGATATTTGGATTGTAAAACAGATCTGACATAATTGACAACACAGATCTCAACCATGTTAACATAGTCGCACACACAGTATGGTTATTATAAAATGATGTAATACAATGGAAATTTGTGATATTTCACCATCTCATGACTGAAAACTAGCCATAAATGCTTCAACTATTAGTCATCATCATCTTTTGAAAATGTACTCATACACGTGTTCCTCTTTACAATCCTAAGTGCATGTAAAGGTGACATTGCACAAGCAAATCAGGTACCCCATGTGCTAATGTGTAGTTTTCCCAAGTTAAGTACAGAAAAGTGAACATTTTAATGGCCAAGTAGCATGTCCTTCAGCTGTAATGAAGCCTGAATATGCGTGCTGCCATTCATGCACTTCCCTGGTAGCCTGCAAGCTAGAGGGCTGTTTTCAGAGTAGAAAGGGCTGCTGTGACCCACTCACACGCCTATGTGTTTCAGTTCTAATGATAACCTCCTGCAGTGTGGGGCTCCTTAGAACGTTTTTACCAGGGTTGATTTTGGATTCCAGACTTGCCCTGTAAATAACCACAGTAAACAAGCATTTGCAATGCAATAGGTCTCGGATTTGTAAGAGTTAGAGCTATTGGCGTTGTAAATGACAATGTCTTTTACCCATGTGTTTTGGTTTTGAGTGGATGTATGTGGTGTGGAGTGGAATTATGTGGGTTGGATTGGAATTGTTAGTTGTGGAATTATGTGTGGTGGAATTGTGTGTTATGGAGTGGATCTGTGTAGTAGAATTATGTAGCATGGTGTGCAGTGGAATTATGTGGATAGTAGTTATGTGGTATTGAATGTATTGGAATCATGTGGAGTGGGATTGTGTGTCATGGAGTGTAATTATGTGGAATGGTATTTTGTGGAGTGGTATGTAGTGAAGTTTAATTTTGTGGTATGCTGTTGAATTTTGTGGCATGATGTGAAATTCTGTGGTGTGGATTGGATGTATGTGTGTTGTGTAATTGTGTTGAATTATGTGGTTTGTTGTCGAATTATGTGGTGTGGAATGGAAATGTTTAGAGTTTAATTGTGTGGTGTTTAAGTGTGTGGGGTTGAGTGAAATTATGCTGATTGGAATTATGTGGCAAGATGTGGAGTGTATTTGTGTGGATTGTGTTACCAAGTTTAAAAATGATGAAACAATTACAAAGAAAGGAGGCCTTTCATTGCGCACAAATTCACAAAATTAGCTAGATGTCAAGGTTGAAAGACACGCTAAACACTGGTGAAAAGAAACACTTCACTTTCACTATAAAGGTAATTTAGTAACTGCGTCTGGAGATTTGCAGACGGATGGCTGAAATGAAACAACCCAGAAATGAGTTAAAGAAATAAGTTATGAAAAGGCTTCAGTGCCATGAAGAGATGTTGAATAAAAGCTCCCTTTATTATAAAAGGCATGATCTGCATTTTGTTTGTGCGTGCGCCTGGAAATACCACAGCTTAAACGTTTAAAAAAATGGAAAACTATGTAAAATATATCATTTAGCAGCAGGTGGAGGGCAGCTCCAAAGAATAGTTTAAGATTTGGGAAAGGAGGCATAATTAGGGTAAATTAATGACTTCTGTTATATTGTGTATTCAACATTGCTCTCTGGCGTGTACATTCTTCTCCCACGTAAGCAAGTCCTTAACCTGACCTACCAAAGGTAATTGATTGCAAGTCAGAATTTGTGTGCTTTAATATATACGTTTCTATATACTTTTGCATGGATTTTTGGCAGAGTGTCATGGTGGATGGGTTGCTTTCGAGCTGGCAGCGAGTTTGTAATGCAGTTGACAAACCTATTGTGCATTTTTCAATGAAAGAAATTGTGCGCACAAGGGTGCCACTGCACCGTGGGCATGCCCCACAGAGCAGATGAATGCACTGCTAAGATAGCTCGGTGGGTACGTGTACCTTTGCCAGCGGATAACTGTAGTACAGTCAAGCTCCCCTGGCACCCGAAAAATAATTCAACAGACCTGTAATGGAGATTTCTTACCAATACAAGACAAAGTTACTCTTTTGCCAGCCATGTTGCAGAAACCTTTATTGCTATGCAACTCAAATGCTTACATTTACACAAAATGGTGTCTGTTTAGACCCTTGGCCTAAAACCACATATTAGTTTAATTTCAAGGCTGACGTTTCCACCGGACTGTTCTCCATGAAAGTAAGATAAATAAAAGACAAAACTGCAAGCTGAAAGAAAGTCGTATCTAATAAAGGTTACCGTAACAAAATATATAATATACTCCTTCATACAGTATCTCAATACACCCAGGTATTCCAACATGGCTACATATGGGCTTTACTATCCCCAGCAGTGTTACAGCTTCCATTGGTGAATCGGGTGCAGTGGCACCGGGGCACCGAAGAGTGAGGGGCCTTAATTATTGCTGTATTTCACAGTTCAAACAGCGGCCAGTGGGCCCAGTTCCATTCTTGCACTAAGGCTTAGGACACGTTGGCTAGCTATTACTCACTGGAATCCCAAAATTAATCTACCACAGAGGGCAGGCAGGTACCATGGCGCATGTGGGTGAAGGAGGTGGCATAGACACACAAAACCATGAAACTGCAGGAACGGTTTTCTTTACAAAGTTGTGAAATGTAGTTATAAAGCTTACAAATACTTTCAGATCCGGTCCCACATGAGGTGAAACTAAAGACGAGTGAGGAGTGCGCACTTTACAGGGCTGCCAGAAAGTGAACAGAGTTAATTTTGATGTTTTTGCCATCGTACAAAAAAACATAAAAACTATTTTCCTTATCTCCTAACATACCTAATCCCGGTCAGTCCTCACATTTATGCACACAGGCAGAGAAAGATAAAACCCCTGGAAATAACGTAACTCCACGTGGGCAAGCCTAACATGACTACCACAAAAGCCACAAGGTAAACATTTGGGTGTTGCTGCCCCGCTCCCTCAACTACTGTTGTAGAGCAGGTTTCAGGCTGAGACATAAGGAGACTTGGAAGGAAGATACAGACTGAGGGGTGCGTGCATGCAGCAAGACACGTTTCCACAGATGTGAAGTTAGTGTAAAAGCACAAAAAACTTCTGAAATGAGTTAAAGCGTTGTTTCATAAAGGAATAGGTGTCAAAAAGTATAGAAACATATTTAATGGAAAGCACAATTGTACGATTACAGAATAAAAATGGAAACGGCGCAGGGACATTATGTAAACAAAAAGTACAATACTTGTAATCGCGGGCCTTCTTTTAACTGGTTGAGTCTTTCTTATATTAAAACGGGCACTTTTAGGTCGAGGAGGGCTCACAGGGTGCTGTGTGGCAGACTGTACGTAAGGAGAATTTGCTTCTGTGGTGTTGGTAGTTCCGTTTCCTAGAAACAGTCGGTGACCGGAGAGCCCAGGCCCCAGTGAAGCCTTCCCATCTGCTCCTAGCTCAGACTGCATACCAGCCACCCAGTGGCTATTTCTTTTGCGCGTCTTACAACCCTTTCCGCCGTACACTCGGTCAATCCCGGGAACTGCAATAAAAGACTAGTGCATGGAGCTCCGGGGGGGGTGGGGTTGGGAGGGGGAGCCCTTTGTATCTTCCAGAGTAGATGTGGGGTTGATGAACAACAAACAATAAAGGGAAACCTGAACAATGTTTACGGCGACCTCGGCTGTGCAGCTTCCGTGACACTGCCTGTTCCGCCCATCCCCACGTCGGGATTCTTAGAGTGTAGAGGCTGGCTAAGGCAAACAACAAAGCAGTAATGCCGACACTCTTGAATGACGCAAAAAGTGCCGCAACGAAGCCTGCAGCAAAGACTGAAACGTTTTCTGTCAAAATAATGACAAAAATCCCAAAATAGCAAGGCTGCCATGCTAAAAGATGAAAGCGCGTTGGCTGCAAAGCGGACACTAAGGAAACCAAACACGGTAGGGGTGATGAAGGTGGGGGCATGACACAGACGTGCAAGTAGCGCGCGCATGTTAATGCGCACTATTTTATAAAATAACAATTATGCTGTGTAAGCGTAATGAGACTGTAGTGAGGCGATGCTGCTTCCGGTAGAAACGGAAGTTACGTATCGGATCGAGATCCAATAAGAAGCCCGCTAACAAAACAAATGCCAAATTCCACAAATGGCAAGCGGCGAGAAATTACTCTGCAATAGGCGGAGTTTCACCACCAATATAGATTACTAAATGTCTCGGAGAGACAGCGCATGCGCGCTGCCTAGCCGAGACCTAAAAATGAAAGGTGTAAAGAAGAACATTGAATGCCAAAGGGGAGAGTAGTGCTTGACAATGCCACTCTTTGACACAATGAAGAATGATTGGAAAAAGTGAAACTTATCGTTAAAAGTGGAAATAAAATCAGTTACACAAGGTTTGGTATTGGTGCATATAAATGATGGGCCTGATTCACAAAGGTAAACTTACACGTTTGTGTTAGTTTACACATTTTCAGTATTCACAAAACTGCATTTTAATAGTGAGTTAATGGGTGTAAAGACTCCGCAGTCGGGGAAGAGAAATCTGCTTATGAAAATAGGACAGACCTATCTTTTTTTGAAAAAGTGTAAACTTACACAAATGTCCAAGTTTACCTTTAAGAATCTGGACCAATGTGTTTGTTTTTGTGATGCTAAGTCAGTGAAATGTTCGGTGAAATGGTGGGTTTGGGATGGTCAATGTCTCTGGCTAAGTAATACTGTGCCACCTGGAGGTTAAGGTTGTGGTTTTGGTTAAACACTAAAAACAGAAATAGAAGATAAGGCACCATGAAACCTGTAAATGCAAACCCACTGTTCTTTGATAATAAATGGTAAGCCACTGGGAACCCTGGGAGAGGAAGGGACAACCTCCTAACATCTGCCTGGCTAGAATATATTGTTAGAAATGCGAAAGGCGGGACAGCATGGCAATCCTTCCTTCCTCCTCCACTGCCCCGTTGGGTTCCCCCTCCCCTTCCTAGGCTGTCATGGTGCACGATTCATTACATTACCACTTAAAATTCCTATTGTTCTTATGTTTAACATGTTAAGAATTCATATCAGATTGTGGATATGGCAGACAGGACACGAATTACACCTAACCAGGTGTAGACACAGATGAATGGAGGACAATAATTTAACAGACATGGCAAGTGCTATATTTGAATGTATGTATATATAGGTTGATATGTACCACAGTTGTGTGAAAGACGGTAACTGAGATGCCCACCATAAATTGTTGTACTATTTGCTGATTGTAATCACAAAAAAGCAATATAGAACCGCTGGGGAAAAAAAGGTTGCGGTTTTGGTTGTGGGTTATGAGGTGGTGGGTTTGTGGGTGACACAGCTGAGTTGTCGGTAGGCTTAGTGGGTGGTGTGGGCCGTACAGGTTGCTGTTGTGCCCCATTAGTCTGGTGTAGTGTGTATGCATTGGCTAAGATCACCACAGGCACCAGTGGGATGTTTACTATATCATCTAGATGGCCAAGGCATGTTACCTTGCTCCTCCTCCTTAGACAAACAAAGATGTCCCCTGTGCAACTTTTCTACATCTTGGATGGATCTGTTGCTCGGATATGAATTTACCTTAAAGAAATGAGAAGACAAGAGGCATTTGGCAAAACAGGATCAAGTTCATTTAATTAAACGCAGCTGCCATGAGAGTCTTGAGAGAATTCATCTGAGGAAAGTCTCTCGGTGCACAAAGTTTTGGCTGACATTATATAAATCTCAGGAGGTACAATAAAGCAATTTCTGCATTCCTGAAAAAGCATTGCAGTCATAAATTAACAAGTTTGGGCATCTGATAAGGACACAGAAGGCTCTCGACCTTGGGAAGACCTAGTGTGGGCCAGTATGTATGTGTCCAGATGTCCGGCATGAGGAGCACGTGATCACTATGTGTGGTTTACATTTTGTGTCCGGATTGGCTAAGTGTTCCTATCGACATGTGGTATCTAGCAGTGGCGGCTGCTCCATTAGGGCGTAGGAGCGCCACCCCACTGCTTTCTCGCAGTGCGAGAAGCAGAAAATAAAATGGTATTTTAAATACCATTTTATTTTCTGCTTCTCGCGCTGCGAGAAAGCAGAAGGCAGGGGTATGCCTGGTTGGGGGCGGGTGGGAGGGTATGCCTGGTTGGGGGCGGGTGGGAGGGTATGCCTGGTTGGGGCGGGCGGGTGGGCGGATCGGGGAGGAGTGGCTTGCACCACTCTGAGTGCCCTGACTGTTTGGTCGGCCCTGGGGCCGACCAAAGCAGTCATGCGCACTCTACATTTTCTCTATGTAGGCTACATGCAGCCTACATAGAGAAAATGGCCTCCCAACAGGTGCCCGGGTGGGCGCTGCCCTGGACTCTGCACCAATCAGAACGCTGCCATTGCAGCATTGTGATTGGCTCACATGAGGGGAGGGAGCATGCCTGTTCCTGTTCAGGAGCAGCAGAGGCGGCGCGGGACCCGGCCCAGGAGCAGAGGCGGCGCGGGACCCAATCAGGTAAGTTTTCATTTTATTTTAATTTTAACGTTCCCCCCAACCCCGGCGCGACCCATATCCCCCCGCGAGTATTGCGCGCCGCGACTGTAAGGGTATTGCAAACCAAAACCGCAGTGCTAAGTGCTTATCAATAATCAGCCACCCGTGAGACACTGAAAAAGATCATTATTTCAATACTTTTGCCGGTAGTCTAATTGCGTATGGTATTTACAATGTCTGTGCTTGTAAAGGCCATGATGCATAAATACCACAGATATCAAGGCTGTAATCAGACTGTGCATGCGTGGTGTAGATTGATTGTGGCAATGTTAATTTTATGGCAATGTGCTTAACTGAACTATGCGATTCTGTGTTTAGTTAATTCGAATGTACACTACGGTACACTTATTACTCACTGCGTCAGCAGCAGTCACACTAGTTACAAAATGGCAGCACAGCCGGACTGGCACACTATCGTCTCTCGTAAAGTCTACGCTATCAGCTCGCTTAGAGACTCGTCATTGAAAAATGTTTCTTCCGTTTTAAAAAATGCCAAGGACAGAGGATGTTTCTGATTCTGGCCTGCTGTGATTTATCAGAGTTTACTACTACTCTCATCTTTTCCTCGCATGGCCACTGCTTGTTCTTTCTGTGATGCATGTCCCGGCAGAAAGAGACGGTGTAAAACATCACAAGCTCAAAAGGTACAAATATTGAATTGAAACAATAGTGTAGTTAAACTATGGCTGTTGTGACCTGCGGGGCAGTGTTTAACACAAAACTCATTCACATCTGTTACGCCTCACCACTTGCAAACGTCACCGCCCGCCACTGGTATCTAGCTTTGTGGTATTTTTGTGGAATGCAAGTCTTTGGCCAAACACGTTTTATTGGGGCCAATTTCCTCTGACCTGTTTGTGGTTCAACTATCTATCTGTGGGATCAATCAGGGTTTTCCCTGGGTGCGTATTTGTCTTTGGATTTAGTGAGACCCTGCCAGTGACCTGTCATTAGATAGGCATGGGTTACAGGACCTGCCTGACCACATATCTCTGACTCAGGGTTGATGGGGAGGTCACCTTGGGTGAATCCGACAGCAATGATACAAGTTCATTGGAACTCCCGAAAATAATATGGCATGTTGGATAACGAACTGCAACTCAACCCTACAAAAACAGAAATGATGCTATTCGGACAAGCTCAACTTCTTTGGGCTCCAGAATGGTGGCCAGCTGAGCTGGGCCCCAGCCCTTCACCCAAATTGGTAGCAAAAAATCTTGGTATCCGCTTAGAACAATCTCTTTCTATGAAAGAACAGATCGGTGCCACCAAGGGTCCTGCTTCCATATGCTATGTCTGCTGTGAAGGGTTTTCCCTCTATTACCTCTTTCCTCAAGGAAAACCTTGGTTCAAGCCTTGGTAATCAGTCACCTTGATTACGGCCACTAACTTCTGGCTTCCATCAATGAGAATCTACTATCCAAACTTCAGGTGGTCCAAAACACTGCTGCGCGCCTTGTCTGCAACCTTCCTCTGCGCTCGGCCACAGCCCCACTTCTGCAGTCTATACATTGGCTTCCGGTGAAAAAGAGAATCATTTTTAAATTATGTTGCCTAACCCACCATGCCTTTCACGGCCAAGGGCCTTCTTTTCTAGCTGCTAAGATTCTGCCATACACCCCAGTGAGACTCCTCAGATCCTGTGACAAAACTCTGCTTAAAGTCCCCAGTTTTAAGAAGGCCAGGGCAGGCTGCAGATCTTTCTCATTCCTTGCCCCCCATCTTTGGAATAATCTGCCCACACAACTTCATCTCTGTGAAAACCATTTTCTTTTTAGGAAGGCACTCAAGATCTACCTATTCTAGTCTAATTCTAGCCTGGCCTCTGCCCTTGTCTCGCGCCGAGATAGCTTTTCGGGGCTGATCCGAGCGCGTAATAAATTAAAATAACATAACAAAAAAAATAACTGGTATCATTTTTATCAACATTCTCAACATTGTGCATACAGTTGTCATACCATACATTCACATTGTCTTTACTGATATTGACATAGCTGTGCATGCCTAGATCATAGCGTACATCAATACTGGTATGCATGCATGGATTATGGCATACATTGACATCGCTACTGCCGGTATTGACACTGTTGTGGGGGTATAGATTATGGCATGCATTAACATTGCATTTATGGGTATTGACATTGTTATGCAGGCACAGCTTATGGCATATGTTGACATCGTATTTATTGGTATTGCCGTTGTCGGGAATGCACATATCATGGTATTCATTGACATCGTGTTCATCCATTCCAACAGATCTATTTATTTTATCCAAGACATTGGTCTCTGCCTCCAACAACAATGGTGCAGCTTCCTGGTGAGCTTCAATGTTGTGTAGTATCTCCCTGATTTATTGCACATCTCCCTCACACAGGATGTTGGTTGAAAAAATTATCTCCCTGAGTACAGGATTTGACCATGTAACACCCCATTGTATGCATTGCCATCTAACAATGCCAGCACATTGCCTAATACATGGAGGGTTGACATCAAAATGGAGGTTAAGGAAGGGAGGTAAATGAATGGGGATAGATCCTCGGTATCAGGTCATTCTTCTCCCTTAGACGAGGAAGAGAATTCAGGGGTAGCAGGAGATCCAACTAGGTTATATGCAGACCGTAAAGTGTGCAAGGGAGAGTCCTTTGTAGCCATAATAGTATCTGTGTTTTAGTAGTTGTTTCTTGGACCGTAGCAATATGTAGGAGTTGTTTATGAATGAGATTGCTGATTTGTCTTAAAGTTTTCTTGGAGATCTTTTCCTACGTGGGACCAACAATCTCCTCCTCCTCCTCATCCTCCTTTTATGATTTGGAGGCTGCAAACATGGCAGCTTTGGGAAGAATAAAGTTTTCTCCCGTTGCTGCATGCCTTCCTTCATCATCAGAAGCTAAAAGTAAGAGTGAATTTTCGCAAATAAAGTGCACATTCAAGTACACATTGTACTTATTATAATCAGTGACTTATTATAACCTATATTTGATCAAAAGATGACTCTTTAGCAAATACTCAAAAAACAATGTTAGTTACTGTCGAGTGAGAGACCTACAGATGACAGTAGTAACACATGTTACCTGCTTTTGCCATGGATGCTGGCTTTGTTAACAGACCCATAGCATTCACCTGCTGAAACTTGAACCATGAACAGTTAGGGTACCTTGCCCTGGATTTAGCCACTTCATTTCACAAATTTAAAAAGTAATGAATAATTATTACTGATGAGAATATTTTTAGTAAATGCAGACTAATGTACTTAAAACAATTAGAAAGTAAAATCATTTATATACATAGATTTTAAACAATATCAAAGTCTAAAAAATAGAAATGCTTTAACAGAGAATAACATTTAAGGATGTCATTGATTTACCTGAAAGATGAATGGCAGAGGCTGTAATTGCTGCTTGCAAGACTGTCCCCTTATATCTCATAGATGGTATTTAGTACTGACAAGGGTCTTTGGGTAAGTGAAGAAGTGAAGAAATCATTTTTTTTCATAAAGAGACATGACTCATGGCATAAAGGAAAAATAATGATCCACTAGACCAAAGGTATAGATTTATATATTTATATAATCATTGAAAAAAAACTAAAGTTACTGTGACTTTATAGTTAGGTGTTAAAATGAGGTAAAACTAACATTTAACAACTTGGGGGCATATTAACAAGGGGGCGATATGAAATTATCGCCGCTTTTGCGTCCGTTTTCGGGCAAAAAGCGGCGATAATTTCATCGCCTTATCAGCAAAGACACGCTATCGCGTGTTTTGCTGACTTAGCGCCCGTTCCCAGCACGCCTAACTTTGCATCGCTAATGAGATGCAAAGTAGGCGTGGCTGTGAAACCAAACAGGGATAATATCGCGAAGGCAGCTTCGCGATATTATCAAGGAGGGTTAGCGATCTTTTAAATCGCCTTAAGTATGCCTTAACGCAGGAATTTAATGCCTGTTAAATTCCTGACTAAGGCATACTTAACATGGGGGGTGGATTCTGTGGCTAAGACCACAGGCCCTATCATCTAGGATATCGCCGTTTTCCACCATGGAAAACGGCGATATCTACGCTATCTCTGGAATTTTATCGCCTCGGCGTGCGCGTTGTTGATAACGCGCTAACCGAGCGATAAATTACAGAGATAGCGGCGATAAATATGCAAGCGCTAAGCGCGCTTTGCGATATTTATCACCGGGCCTTGTTAATATGCCCCTAAATAATTAATTAAATTTGACATATGTGGTAAGTCTGCTCTCCCTGCCCCTCCCACCTGCCCTCCTAAATGTCCTCTATTGTCTATGTGCCCCTACCTCCTGTCTTCCATTTTCATTGTGCTGTCCCTACCCCGTACCCTCCAGTGCCCATGTGCTACCCCGACTTTCCTGTCTGCCCTCCATGATCAACATGCTGCCTCTGCCCCTCCCACCTACCCTCTATTGTCGATTTGATGCCCCTGCCCTGCACGTCTGCCCACTGTGGTCAGCTTGGTCCCCCTGCTCCTCCTGCCTGCTTTTCCTAGTCTGTGTGCTGCTTCTGTCCTTCCTGCCTGCCCTCTGTGGTCACCTTGTTGCGCTTCACCCCCCTCTTTCCTTCTGTTTTATGTGTGCTACCCCTGCTCATCTCACTTGCCCTCCATGGTTGGTTTGCCACCCCTACCCCTTCCATCTGGCCTCTGTGGGAGGCCCGCTCCTCCTGCTCCTCACCCTTGACTTCAGTTGTCTGTGTGCTACTCCTACCTTCCCTCCATTTGCATGTGCTGCCCCTCTCCCTGCTCTCCATTGTCCTTGTGCTGCACCTGCCTTCACGCCTACCCTTCATATTGAGCTTGCTGTCATGGAGCCAAACGTGTAAATCTGAGTTCTGACGTCTGAGGTCCAGCAGTGATTTTTAGCCTGCTATCTTTATCCCTGCATCAAGACAGGTTCCGCAGTGAAGAAGTATTGGTGAGTGACTTCAGCCAGCCTGCACACAATAATAACAGCATTTCCTCGAGAGGCAGCAGCAAGATGAGAGTGCAGATGAGCAGCTGAGTTAGAAACAAAGATTGTGGCTGCCCCTAGTGTTCGGTGGAACTGATGGGATGCCGGAGTGACTTGGCATGGTGTGGGATGCTGCTGAACATCACCGACCAAGGGTCAGCTTGGATGCCCAGAGTTTTGGTGGGGGATGACCTGACAGTGGTGGAGGATCCCTGCAATAGAGAACGGGGCTGAGCGCTCTCCCCACAGCTTGGCAGTTCAGAAGTAATCCTCAGCCTTGAGTACCCGCCTCATCTGAGAAAGATCGGAAGTCTGCTACGTATGGGCAAGGGATGCTCGAGTGAGGGCCATGTGGTAAGTGGAGGCTATGGCATAGGAACTGGGATTAACAGGCCCCATTGACCGTGACACATGATGGAATTTAATGCAGCTTATATGTCCCAGCAGTGGCTGTAAGGGAAAAGAGCTGGAAAGCGAAAAAATGGCTGACCCTAATACTGTTGGACAAACAAACCCTCTGGGGAATGAAGGTACTCAGGGTGTGGGCCTTCAAGTCATTGATGTTTATAGTTAGCTGGTGGGAGATGTACTACGCAGAACTGAGAATACCTAAGTCCTCATGGCAACAGTTGAGCACACAGTGCACTGTGAGGCTAAGTGACAGAGTGGGGTGCCAAAGTACTGTTCGATTGAATTACACAATAGTCTGTTCACAAGTGATTCCACCCCTTATGTTTACTGGCAGCTTGAAGGCTGGTGATAAAAAAAGTGCCTTTGAGGAGACATCGGAAATGCACAAATCTATCCAATGGGACTGGTGCAAGCCAACTGTAGCCTAGAGTTGTTGGCTGACTGGGCTATGTGGGAGTCCTTGGGACTGACTGAACATGGAGTGGTGGTCTCTGGGGGCCAGACGGTGTACACTGATGCACTGCTGTAGTGGCTCACAGTGCAATAGTACACCTTAAGAGTGGCGGACCCCCACCTGGCAAGGGAGATAAAGTACACTTTAGTAGTACGACCAGCCAGGATCAGAGAGGTCCAGACACGAGCCTTCGACACCCACACAGAGGAAAGTCTCACAGTGATATGAGAAACTAAAGCCGTCCTGGAACTAAAGATTGATACAGTTGTTATTGAGGGAAGTATGCTCAGGTTGAACAAAAGAAATTAGTGTAGCAAGTAGCAGAATTAGAATCCACACTGGCAAATGTGTGACAGACAGTGTCAGAAGTACAAAACTGGCTATGTACTTTACAGAAATAGGTAAATTATCTAACAGAGATAGATGGGGAAGGATGCTCTAAGCACAACAATGTGCACCTGATGGAAGTCCCTGAACACTCTGAGGGGCCAAGAACTGAGCTTTTTGTGAAAGAATGGCTTGTAACCACAGTCCCAGATGTGCAAAGCTTTGAAATTCTACAGTCAAAAGAGCTGAAAAACTCCCTGGTAGGCCACCAGCACCAGCACCCCTGCCTAGGTCTATAGCTGGAAGACTCCTACAGTTTTGTTACAGGCACCATATATAGCAGAAAGCACATGCTCGAAGGCCATGGCAGTTAGATGGAGGCAGAGTAAATGCTGTGCAATGACAAAGAAACGTTCCTAGCTGTTAAGAAGCACCTGTGTCAATTAGATCTGACATCTGGTTCATTCTTTACCACAAAAATACGTATTATTGACCACATTTCTTCACTTCAGCTGTGGCAGTTGGGAGTGGCAGGAATCACATGACAATTCTGTACTGCCAGACTAAGAAAGGGCAGTATTGTAAGGATGTCAGGAATTAAGATCAGAATGAAGTCCCAGAAGGAGATTGAGAACTTCCTCTGCAAAGGACTCAGAGGTGCTGGAGAGTGCAAAAGTGGTGGCAGATATATATCAGTACCAACCTCGAACAAGAAGGAACAAAAGGGCAGCTTTTAAAATGGAGGCGGAGGTCAATGGAGACAATAACATTGACTCCAGTGCTGATGAAGTTGAAAATATACTCCTGGTGGTCACACTTATGACTTTTTACATTATTGCCTAACTATTTGCAACAATCCTGAACATAAGTGGTATGAGGCAAATATTGATGGTGCAGGGGTGGGTTTTGCATTTTTTGGGAGTGTTAGGGGGAGTTGTACACTGTGGGGTCACACTCAAACCCAAATGAAACTGTGGCTGTAGTAGAGACTATTGGTAATCTTGATGGTTTATCTGGAGGGTGGCAACAGATGTCTCTATAATTGGGCTGGTGATCAGTTTTAGACCTGAAGCATGAGGCAGTAAAATGCAAGCTTATGGTTGGGGAGAGGGGAGGTGAGGATGGCAGATAGTGGAGTGGGAGACAGATTATTCATAGTCACCTAACCCACAGTTAGCCTATTGTGTAGAACTAGTGAGAGAGGACTATAAATGCCTTAAGGACAGATAAGTGTGGGCTCACTACTTGGGAAAATAGGGCATGTTGTATGATGTGGGGAACAAAGTGTGAAAGCTATTAGCATGACTGGCATGGAACGAAGAAGCCAAAGGTGGGTCCATAACATAATTACAGAAGAAGGCAGCAATGGTGGAGGAGAATGCCCAAAATTCTGGGCAAGATTTATATTTCACAATCCCCGGTACTTTTGGAGAACAGATGTGTTGAAACAATTTAGGTGAAGGAAAATCCCAGCACCCAATGGCCCTTTCACACAATTATTTAAAGGTGTTATGGGGAAGATAGTGACACCACTAAGAATTATGTTTTACATAGCCAGGGTGGTGTGGACTCTGCCAAGGGATCTTAGAATAGCAACCATTGTTCTCATTCACAAAAAGGGAAAAACACCAGAGGATTGTGCTTCCTACATGTTTTGGTGACAGTATTGACATACTATTTCACCCAGGTCACTGATAGTTTACTAACCCTGGATCAATAGGGACCTGTGCCAAATAAGTCAACCAAACTCAACCTTAGATGCCTGTTTGTCACGCTACAATGTCATGAGAGAGCTGGATTTGTAGTTGAAGTTGGATGCAGATGTCAAATAGACGTGGACCTACCTGTGTAGCCCACGGCTTGGCCCAGCAGAGATGATATGGACCAACACTTCAAGTCCTACCTCCTTACTCATGAGATGTCTACAGCAAGGAAGACAGATGGGACTAAGGGAGGGGATCTTGTCCTGTGGAATGATGACGTGGGCATGGCTCTCACAAGTCTGCCGCTGTCATACATCAGGAATATAAACATGACACTAATGAGATCCTTCGCTCTCTCTTCTCTATGGGTCCCCCTTAAGCCCCTGTACGTATGTTAGAGCCAGTACAGTTAAGGTTAGGTAAGTACCTGCGATCAACGGTCAGTGATTCTGTAATGATGCACCGTGTTTACTGTCAAGAGAAAGATGATAATGTCTCACCAGATGATTGAGGATCTCGTATTAGGTGTATTAAGTTCACAAGATTTTCTAATGCCTTCTGGTAAAATCTTGTGATGGTGTCCTGCTCCATTGAACAAGGAATAGCCTTCATTGACTATGCATGAAGTGAATTGTTAGAAAATATGTTAGTCCACCAAACAGCCTTTCACTGGGACTTGGGTTACTTCTTTTACATTTGTAGCGCAACTCTTTAAAATGGGCAACAGACTGTAAGTTCCATGATAGGTTAGTTCTTTGGTGCTTGCTTGCTTTTGCTGTAACTCTTTGGTGCTTGCTCTTTATGCATGCATGCACTGTATGTGATACCTTAATTGTTTCTTTATCTTTTTTGCTTTCATTGCAGGTATGTAGATTGGCTCCATGATGTGCAGATCGATGCTACAGGTGTCCGTGGATCAATCAGGTTCATCAGATCAGCAGGGTTGCTGCTGTCACGAAATGTCTTTGTCCCTGCAAGCTTCAACATGGAGCTCCTATTGCGCTGGTTTTCCTTGAGGCAAAGCAAGTCTCTTTCCTTGGGTGCGGTTTAAATAGACCGCACCCAAGTCACACCTAAGATGGCTGCCGAGATTGTCGAGATCTCGCGAGATCTCAGCTATCCCGTCACAAGAGCAGGAAGCAGAACATAAAGAGCATCCATTTCTCGGGCGGTTTGAAGTCAGGTAAACAGTGCTCTGGTGCATAACCTAACATGTGGAAAAAATGTATAAAAGCACACAGTGCTTGGGGGTATAATCATTTACTTTGTGGTGGCTGAGTATCCAGCAGAGTATCATTGCCTAGCGGGTGGTGGTGGAGTGAGTTCACATTGGGAGGTGCAAGCCACGAGCAATGACAGTTCCCCCCAAAAAGGAGTCCTAGGACAGGGGAAACAGAATGAGACTTCAACAGAAAATGAGCATGGAAGGTGCAGATCAAATGGGGGGTGTATTTTATGTGAGAGAGAGGCTTCCAGGAGCATTCCTCAGGACCGCACCCATTCCAGTCCACCAGACAGGGAATCTTGCCCATGACACACTTGGAATCCAGAATAGTGTGGACCTCATACTTAACATGGTCATCCGCTGTGACAGGTAGCAGTGGGGTCACCAATCAATTGTCAGGATGGAAAAGTTTTAGGAGGGAAACATGGAACACAGAATGTATTTTCATGGACTGGGGAGGTGCCAATTGTATCACACCTGAGTTCACAATCCTGGTGGTGACATAGGGGCCTAGAAACTGTGGCAACAATTTCTTTTGTTTTATCAGAGAGAACTAAGGGGCATATTAGCAAAACCGGCGATAAAATTATCGCCGTTTTAGCGGCAGGAAACTGCCGCTAAAGCGGCGATAATGGGCTTGCTAATATGCGTTATAGAATTCCAATAGAAGCCCAGGTTAGATGTGCAGGACATCTAACCTGGGCTCTATTGAATTCCATACGCATATTAGCAAGCCCATTATCGCCGATTTAGCGGCAGTTTCCTGCCGCTAAAGCGGCGATAATTTTATCGCCGGTCTTGCTAATATGCCCTCACTCTGGAGTGGGTGCTCCTAGCGTATGTTTGTTTTGGAAAGGAAACACATTATGTTTATAGTAAGGCCCTCACTCACCAACCTAGTTGGTGACATGCTTCATCATCGGGCCCCACCCAAGGCACCGAGTGCACCTTGGGTGTGCTACGACGCCTGGATACAGCGGAGCAGGTATTGTGCCATGAGAGTGCAGTGAAAGGAAGTGAGTGAATGTTAAAAAAGCTGTCCTAAGGGTCTCTGGGATAAAAAATGACTATTTTAATGGGTGGGCCCTTGGCAGTTAATAAAAACGAGAGTCGGATATTTAAGGAGATCTTATGGTAACTCCAATATCCTAGTCGGTCAACATGTTTCAGCCATGCTCTCTTAGTGGTATGGCTTTCTTCAGGACCTATGTGTAGTGCAAAGTGAGTGGTCTAAAAACGTGTTATTAGAAGACCATATATGTGACACACGCGCTAAGGTGTGATATGTGGTAGAGGAGAATTTCCTCTAGTGGCGCTTTCCTGTGGGGAAGGAAAAGGCAAACAAACATACAGAGAAACATGTAACATACTGGTATAGTTGTTTCAGGAGCGGAGTGTCCGTGCTCTTATGTGGTCAAAGGCACAGTGAGGACAGGGTGTGGCATAATTAGTTATAATCGACGCCTGGTAATTTATGCGGTACCGGTGGTAATCAAGATGCGCATAACATGGTGCATCGTGTAACTCTAAAACGAAAAGCGAAAAGAGCAAAATGTCTCACTGAGACAATATCCGGAAAGTGCCCCATGAGTTCCATGTGGGGGCCCGACCTGTAGTCACACTCTATGTGACAAAAATTAGAAGAGGAGACAAAAGCGATTTAAAATTTACCCGCATGCTTGGCTGTGAGTAAATGCCAGCAGCGGGGTGGAGAGGCAGTTTTAAAGCATACCCCCCTTAGGATATTCCCACTTACTTCATCAAGGTCTAGGACCCGTCTCAGTACCTGCTTCAGCCGCCAGGGAGCTCCGTGGTAGAATGAGTGGAGCTGGGCGGTGGTTTAAATACTCTGCTGGTTCCAACAGGTGTCAGTGAGTTCGGTTAATTGGGAACCGCTGTGGCTGGTTCAATGGGTTTCAGGTGCTGGTTTAGGATGTCTTCTGATGGGTCTGCAGGAGAGAATAGGCATATCGCTTTGTTCGCCCTAAGTTGGCGGGGGTATGCCCAGACGTGGGTCCCTTGCTCACTTTGCCACTGGATTCAAGCAAGCCTGGCTGATGACGGCTGGAATGCCAGAAACCGGTCCTAGGATGCTTGTTTCCGGTCCAGGGAAGACATGGCTTGGCAGTTCGGGCTGGACTGTTCCCATGAGGCACAGGGTCAGACTGATTTGCATATGGCCATGTCTGAACTGGGGTGGTGGAGTGAGCTAAAGAATGATGATGGATTAAACCCAGATCAGTTGACTGGGGGTGAGTGTTTGATTGGCTCAAGCGTTCCGTCCATCATCCCCTTTTGTATCGCTTTGTTCGCCCTAAGTTGGCGGGGGTATGCCCAGACGTGGGTCCCTTGCTCACTTTGCCACTGGATTCAAGCAAGCCTGGCTGATGACGGCTGGAATGCCAGAAACCAGTCCTAGGATGCTTGTTTCCGGTCCAGGGAAGACATGGCTTGGTAGTTCCGGCTGGACTGTTCCCATGAGGCACAGGGTCAGACTGATTTGCATATGGCCATGTCTGAACTGGGGTGGTGGAGTGAGCTAAAGAAAGATGATGGATTAAACCCAGATCAGTTGACTGGGGGTGAGTGTTTGATTGGCTCAAGCGTTCCGTCCATCATCCCCTTTTGTATCGCTTTGTTCGCCCTAAGTTGGCGGGGTATGCCCAGACGTGGGTCCCTTGCTCACTTTGCCACTGGATTCAAGCAAGCCTGGCTGATGACGGCTGGAATGCCAGAAACCGGTCCTAGGATGCTTGTTTCCGGTCCAGGGAAGACATGGCTTGGCAGTTCGGGCTGGACTGTTCCCATGAGGCACAGGGTCAGACTGATTTGCATATGGCCATGTCTGAACTGGGGTGGTGGAGTGAGCTAAAGAATGATGATGGATTAAACCCAGATCAGTTGACTGGGGGTGAGTGTTTGATTGGCTCAAACGTTCCGTCCATCATCCCTTTTGTATCGCTTTGTTCGCCCTAAGTTGGCGGGGTATGCCCAGACGTGGGTCCCTTGCTCACTTTGCCACTGGATTCAAGCAAGCCTGGCTGATGACGGCTGGAATGCCAGAAACCGGTCCTAGGATGCTTGTTTCCGGTCCAGGGAAGACATGGCTTGGCAGTTCGGGCTGGACTGTTCCCATGAGGCACAGGGTCAGACTGATTTGCATATGGCCATGTCTGAACTGGGGTGGTGGAGTGAGCTAAAGTATGATGATGGATTAAACCCAGAACAGTTGACTGGGGGTGAGTGTTTGATTGGCTCAAACGTTCCATCCATCATCCCCTTTTGTATCGCTTTGTTCGCCCTAAGTTGGCGGGGGTATGCCCAGACGTGGGTCCCTTGCTCACTTTGCCACTGGATTCAAGCAAGCCTGGCTGATGACGGCTGGAATGCCAGAAACCGGTCCTAGGATGCTTGTTTCCGGTCCAGGGAAGACATGGCTTGGCAGTTCGGGCTGGACTGTTCCCATGAGGCACAGGGTCAGACTGATTTGCATATGGCCATGTCTGAACTGGGGTGGTGGAGTGAGCTAAAGAATGATGATGGATTAAACCCAGATCAGTTGACTGGGGGTGAGTGTTTGATTGGCTCAAGCGTTCCGTCCATCATCCCCTTTTGTATCGCTTTGTTCGCCCTAAGTTGGCGGGGGTATGCCCAGACGTGGGTCCCTTGCTCACTTTGCCACTGGATTCAAGCAAGCCTGGCTGATGACGGCTGGAATGCCAGAAACCAGTCCTAGGATGCTTGTTTCCGGTCCAGGGAAGACATGGCTTGGTAGTTCCGGCTGGACTGTTCCCATGAGGCACAGGGTCAGACTGATTTGCATATGGCCATGTCTGAACTGGGGTGGTGGAGTGAGCTAAAGAAAGATGATGGATTAAACCCAGATCAGTTGACTGGGGGTGAGTGTTTGATTGGCTCAAACGTTCCGTCCATCATCCCCTTTTGTATCGCTTTGTTCGCCCTAAGTTGGCGGGGGTATGCCCAGACGTGGGTCCCTTGCTCACTTTGCCACTGGATTCAAGCAAGCCTGGCTGATGACGGCTGGAATGCCAGAAACCGGTCCTAGGATGCTTGTTTCCGGTCCAGGGAAGACATGGCTTGGCAGTTCGGGCTGGACTGTTCCCATGAGGCACAGGGTCAGACTGATTTGCATATGGCCATGTCTGAACTGGGGTGGTGGAGTGAGCTAAAGAATGATGATGGATTAAACCCAGATCAGTTGACTGGGGGTGAGTGTTTGATTGGCTCAAGCGTTCCGTCCATCATCCCCTTTTGTATCGCTTTGTTCGCCTTAAGTTGGCGGGGGTATGCCCAGACGTGGGTCCCTTGCTCACTTTGCCACTGGATTCAAGCAAGCCTGGCTGATGACGGCTGGAATGCCAGAAACCGGTCCTAGGATGCTTGTTTCCGGTCCAGGGAAGACATGGCTTGGCAGTTCGGGCTGGACTGTTCCCATGAGGCACAGGGTCAGACTGATTTGCATATGGCCATGTCTGAACTGGGGTGGTGGAGTGAGCTAAAGTATGATGATGGATTAAACCCAGAACAGTTGACTGGGGGTGAGTGTTTGATTGGCTCAAACGTTCCGTCCATCATCCCCTTTTGTATCGCTTTGTTCGCCCTAAGTTGGCGGGGTATGCCCAGACGTGGGTCCCTTGCTCACTTTGCCACTGGATTCAAGCAAGCCTGGCTGATGATGGCTGGAATGCCAGAAACCGGTCCTAGGATGCTTGTTTCCGGTCCAGGGAAGACATGGCTTGGCAGTTCGGGCTGGACTGTTCCCATGAGGCACAGGGTCAGACTGATTTGCATATGGCCATGTCTGAACTGGGGTGGTGGAGTGAGCTAAAGAATGATGATGGATTAAACCCAGATCAGTTGACTGGGGGTGAGTGTTTGATTGGCTCAAGCGTTCCGTCCATCATCCCCTTTTGTATCGCTTTGTTCGCCCTAAGTTGGCGGGGGTATGCCCAGACGTGGGTCCCTTGCTCACTTTGCCACTGGATTCAAGCAAGCCTGGCTGATGACGGCTGGAATGCCAGAAACCGGTCCTAGGATGCTTGTTTCCGGTCCAGGGAAGACATGGCTTGGCAGTTCGGGCTGGACTGTTCCCATGAGGCACAGGGTCAGACTGATTTGCATATGGCCATGTCTGAACTGGGGTGGTGGAGTGAGCTAAAGAATGATGATGGATTAAACCCAGATCAGTTGACTGGGGGTGAGTGTTTGATTGGCTCAAGCGTTCCGTCCATCATCCCCTTTTGTATCGCTTTGTTCGCCCTAAGTTGGCGGGGTATGCCCAGACGTGGGTCCCTTGCTCACTTTGCCACTGGATTCAAGCAAGCCTGGCTGATGACGGCTGGAATGCCAGAAACCGGTCCTAGGATGCTTGTTTCCGGTCCAGGGAAGACATGGCTTGGCAGTTCGGGCTGGACTGTTCCCATGAGGCACAGGGTCAGACTGATTTGCATATGGCCATGTCTGAACTGGGGTGGTGGAGTGAGCTAAAGAATGATGATGGATTAAACCCAGATCAGTTGACTGGGGGTGAGTGTTTGATTGGCTCAAACGTTCCGTCCATCATCCCCTTTTGTATCGCTTTGTTCGCCCTAAGTTGGCGGGGGTATGCCCAGACGTGGGTCCCTTGCTCACTTTGCCACTGGATTCAAGCAAGCCTGGCTGATGACGGCTGGAATGCCAGAAACCGGTCCTAGGATGCTTGTTTCCGGTCCAGGGAAGACATGGCTTGGCAGTTCGGGCTGGACTGTTCCCATGAGGCACAGGGTCAGACTGATTTGCATATGGCCATGTCTGAACTGGGGTGGTGGAGTGAGCTAAAGAATGATGATGGATTAAACCCAGATCAGTTGACTGGGGGTGAGTGTTTGATTGGCTCAAGCGTTCCGTCCATCATCCCCTTTTGTATCGCTTTGTTCGCCCTAAGTTGGCGGGGGTATGCCCAGACGTGGGTCCCTTGCTCACTTTGCCACTGGATTCAAGCAAGCCTGGCTGATGACGGCTGGAATGCCAGAAACCGGTCCTAGGATGCTTGTTTCCGGTCCAGGGAAGACATGGCTTGGCAGTTCGGGCTGGACTGTTCCCATGAGGCACAGGGTCAGACTGATTTGCATATGGCCATGTCTGAACTGGGGTGGTGGAGTGAGCTAAAGTATGATGATGGATTAAACCCAGAACAGTTGACTGGGGGTGAGTGTTTGATTGGCTCAAGCGTTCCATCCATCATCCCCTTTTGTATCGCTTTGTTCGCCCTAAGTTGGCGGGGGTATGCCCAGACGTGGGTCCCTTGCTCACTTTGCCACTGGATTCAAGCAAGCCTGGCTGATGACGGCTGGAATGCCAGAAACCGGTCCTAGGATGCTTGTTTCCGGTCCAGGGAAGACATGGCTTGGCAGTTCGGGCTGGACTGTTCCCATGAGGCACAGGGTCAGACTGATTTGCATATGGCCATGTCTGAACTGGGGTGGTGGAGTGAGCTAAAGAATGATGATGGATTAAACCCAGATCAGTTGACTGGGGGTGAGTGTTTGATTGGCTCAAGCGTTCCGTCCATCATCCCCTTTTGTATCGCTTTGTTCGCCCTAAGTTGGCGGGGGTATGCCCAGACGTGGGTCCCTTGCTCACTTTGCCACTGGATTCAAGCAAGCCTGGCTGATGACGGCTGGAATGCCAGAAACCGGTCCTAGGATGCTTGTTTCCGGTCCAGGGAAGACATGGCTTGGCAGTTCGGGCTGGACTGTTCCCATGAGGCACAGGGTCAGACTGATTTGCATATGGCCATGTCTGAACTGGGGTGGTGGAGTGAGCTAAAGTATGATGATGGATTAAACCCAGAACAGTTGACTGGGGGTGAGTGTTTGATTGGCTCAAACGTTCCGTCCATCATCCCCTTTTGTATCGCTTTGTTCGCCCTAAGTTGGCGGGGGTATGCCCAGACGTGGGTCCCTTGCTCACTTTGCCACTGGATTCAAGCAAGCCTGGCTGATGACGGCTGGAATGCCAGAAACCGGTCCTAGGATGCTTGTTTCCGGTCCAGGGAAGACATGGCTTGGCAGTTCGGGCTGGACTGTTCCCATGAGGCACAGGGTCAGACTGATTTGCATATGGCCATGTCTGAACTGGGGTGGTGGAGTGAGCTAAAGAATGATGATGGATTAAACCCAGATCAGTTGACTGGGGGTGAGTGTTTGATTGGCTCAAACGTTCCGTCCATCATCCCCTTTTGTATCGCTTTGTTCGCCCTAAGTTGGCGGGGGTATGCCCAGACGTGGGTCCCTTGCTCACTTTGCCACTGGATTCAAGCAAGCCTGGCTGATGACGGCTGGAATGCCAGAAACCGGTCCTAGGATGCTTGTTTCCGGTCCAGGGAAGACATGGCTTGGCAGTTCCGGCTGGACTGTTCCCATGAGGCACAGGGTCAGACTGATTTGCATATGGCCATGTCTGAACTGGGGTGGTGGAGTGAGCTAAAGAATGATGATGGATTAAACCCAGATCAGCTGACTGGGGGTGAGTGTTTGATTGGCTCAAGCGTTCCGTCCATCATCCCCTTTTGTATCGCTTTGTTCGCCCTAAGTTGGCGGGGGTATGCCCAGACGTGGGTCCCTTGCTCACTTTGCCACTGGATTCAAGCAAGCCTGGCTGATGACGGCTGGAATGCCAGAAACCGGTCCTAGGATGCTTGTTTCCGGTCCAGGGAAGACATGGCTTGGCAGTTCGGGCTGGACTGTTCCCATGAGGCACAGGGTCAGACTGATTTGCATATGGCCATGTCTGAACTGGGGTGGTGGAGTGAGCTAAAGAATGATGATGGATTAAACCCAGATCAGTTGACTGGGGGTGAGTGTTTGATTGGCTGAAACGTTCCGTCCATCATCCCCTTTTGTATCGCTTTGTTCGCCCTAAGTTGGCGGGGGTATGCCCAGACGTGGGTCCCTTGCTCACTTTGCCACTGGATTCAAGCAAGCCTGGCTGATGACGGCTGGAATGCCAGAAACCGGTCCTAGGATGCTTGTTTCCGGTCCAGGGAAGACATGGCTTGGCAGTTCGGGCTGGACTGTTCCCATGAGGCACAGGGTCAGACTGATTTGCATATGGCCATGTCTGAACTGGGGTGGTGGAGTGAGCTAAAGTATGATGATGGATTAAACCCAGAACAGTTGACTGGGGGTGAGTGTTTGATTGGCTCAAACGTTCCGTCCATCATCCCCTTTTGTATCGCTTTGTTCGCCCTAAGTTGGCGGGGGTATGCCCAGACGTGGGTCCCTTGCTCACTTTGCCACTGGATTCAAGCAAGCCTGGCTGATGACGGCTGGAATGCCAGAAACCGGTCCTAGGATGCTTGTTTCCGGTCCAGGGAAGACATGGCTTGGCAGTTCGGGCTGGACTGTTCCCATGAGGCACAGGGTCAGACTGATTTGCATATGGCCATGTCTGAACTGGGGTGGTGGAGTGAGCTAAAGAATGATGATGGATTAAACCCAGATCAGTTGACTGGGGGTGAGTGTTTGATTGGCTCAAGCGTTCCGTCCATCATCCCCTTTTGTATCGCTTTGTTCGCCCTAAGTTGGCGGGGGTATGCCCAGACGTGGGTCCCTTGCTCACTTTGCCACTGGATTCAAGCAAGCCTGGCTGATGACGGCTGGAATGCCAGAAACCGGTCCTAGGATGCTTGTTTCCGGTCCAGGGAAGACATGGCTTGGCAGTTCGGGCTGGACTGTTCCCATGAGGCACATGGTCAGACTGATTTGCATATGGCCATGTCTGAACTGGAGTGGTGGAGTGAGCTAAAGAATGATGATGGATTAAACCCAGATCAGTTGACTGGGGGTGAGTGTTTGATTGGCTCAAGCGTTCCGTCCATCATCCCCTTTTGTATCGCTTTGTTCGCCCTAAGTTGGCGGGGGTATGCCCAGACGTGGGTCCCTTGCTCACTTTGCCACTGGATTCAAGCAAGCCTGGCTGATGACGGCTGGAATGCCAGAAACCGGTCATAGGATGCTTGTTTCCGGTCCAGGGAAGACATGGCTTGGCAGTTCGGGCTGGACTGTTCCCATGAGGCACAGGGTCAGACTGATTTGCATATGGCCATGTCTGAACTGGGGTGGTGGAGTGAGCTAAAGAATGATGATGGATTAAACCCAGATCAGTTGACTGGGGGTGAGTGTTTGATTGGCTCAAATGTTCCGTCCATCATCCCCTTTGTATCGCTTTGTTCGCCCTAAGTTGGCGGGGGTATGCCCAGACGTGGGTCCCTTGCTCACTTTGCCACTGGATTCAAGCAAGCCTGGCTGATGACGGCTGGAATGCCAGAAACCGGTCCTAGGATGCTTGTTTCCGGTCCAGGGAAGACATGGCTTGGCAGTTCGGGCTGGACTGTTCCCATGAGGCACAGGGTCAGACTGATTTCCATATGGCCATGTCTGAACTGGGGTGGTGGAGTGAGCTAAAGAATGATGATGGATTAAACCCAGATCAGTTGACTGGGGGTGAGTGTTTGATTGGCTCAAGCGTTCCGTCCATCATCCCCTTTTGTATCGCTTTGTTCGCCCTAAGTTGGCGGGGGTATGCCCAGACGTGGGTCCCTTGCTCACTTTGCCACTGGATTCAAGCAAGCCTGGCTGATGACGGCTGGAATGCCAGAAACCGGTCCTAGGATGCTTGTTTCCGGTCCAGGGAAGACATGGCTTGGCAGTTCGGGCTGGACTGTTCCCATGAGGCACAGGGTCAGACTGATTTGCATATGGCCATGTCTGAACTGGGGTGGTGGAGTGAGCTAAAGTATGATGATGGATTAAACCCAGAACAGTTGACTGGGGGTGAGTGTTTGATTGGCTCAAGCGTTCCGTCCATCATCCCCTTTTGTATCGCTTTGTTCGCCCTAAGTTGGCGGGGGTATGCCCAGACGTGGGTCCCTTGCTCACTTTGCCACTGGATTCAAGCAAGCCTGGCTGATGACGGCTGGAATGCCAGAAACCGGTCCTAGGATGCTTGTTTCCGGTCCAGGGAAGACATGGCTTGGCAGTTCGGGCTGGACTGTTCCCATGAGGCACAGGGTCAGACTGATTTGCATATGGCCATGTCTGAACTGGGGTGGTGGAGTGAGCTAAAGAATGATGATGGATTAAACCCAGATCAGTTGACTGGGGGTGAGTGTTTGATTGGCTCAAGCGTTCCGTCCATCATCCCCTTTTGTATCGCTTTGTTCGCCCTAAGTTGGCGGGGGTATGCCCAGACGTGGGTCCCTTGCTCACTTTGCCACTGGATTCAAGCAAGCCTGGCTGATGACGGCTGGAATGCCAGAAACCGGTCCTAGGATGCTTGTTTCCGGTCCAGGGAAGACATGGCTTGGCAGTTCCGGCTGGACTGTTCCCATGAGGCACAGGGTCAGACTGATTTGCATATGGCCATGTCTGAACTGGGGTGGTGGAGTGAGCTAAAGAATGATGATGGATTAAACCCAGATCAGCTGATTGGGGGTGAGTGTTTGATTGGCTCAAACGTTCCGTCCATCATCCCCTTTTGTATCGCTTTGTTCGCCCTAAGTTGGCGGGGGTATGCCCAGACGTGGGTCCCTTGCTCACTTTGCCACTGGATTCAAGCAAGCCTGGCTGATGACGGCTGGAATGCCAGAAACCGGTCCTAGGATGCTTGTTTCCGGTCCAGGGAAGACATGGCTTGGCAGTTCGGGCTGGACTGTTCCCATGAGGCACAGGGTCAGACTGATTTGCATATGGCCATGTCTGAACTGGGGTGGTGGAGTGAGCTAAAGAATGATGATGGATTAAACCCAGATCAGTTGACTGGGGGTGAGTGTTTGATTGGCTCAAACGTTCCGTCCATCATCCCCTTTTGTATCGCTTTGTTCGCCCTAAGTTGGCGGGGGTATGCCCAGACGTGGGTCCCTTGCTCACTTTGCCACTGGATTCAAGCAAGCCTGGCTGATGACGGCTGGAATGCCAGAAACCGGTCCTAGGATGCTTGTTTCCGGTCCAGGGAAGACATGGCTTGGCAGTTCGGGCTGGACTGTTCCCATGAGGCACAGGGTCAGACTGATTTGCATATGGCCATGTCTGAACTGGGGTGGTGGAGTGAGCTAAAGTATGATGATGGATTAAACCCAGAACAGTTGACTGGGGGTGAGTGTTTGATTGGCTCAAACGTTCCGTCCATCATCCCCTTTTGTATCGCTTTGTTCGCCCTAAGTTGGCGGGGGTATGCCCAGACGTGGGTCCCTTGCTCACTTTGCCACTGGATTCAAGCAAGCCTGGCTGATGACGGCTGGAATGCCAGAAACCGGTCCTAGGATGCTTGTTTCCGGTCCAGGGAAGACATGGCTTGGCAGTTCGGGCTGGACTGTTCCCATGAGGCACAGGGTCAGACTGATTTGCATATGGCCATGTCTGAACTGGGGTGGTGGAGTGAGCTAAAGAATGATGATGGATTAAACCCAGATCAGTTGACTGGGGGTGAGTGTTTGATTGGCTCAAACGTTCCGTCCATCATCCCCTTTTGTATCGCTTTGTTCGCCCTAAGTTGGCGGGGGTATGCCCAGACGTGGGTCCCTTGCTCACTTTGCCACTGGATTCAAGCAAGCCTGGCTGATGACGGCTGGAATGCCAGAAACCGGTCCTAGGATGCTTGTTTCCGGTCCAGGGAAGACATGGCTTGGCAGTTCGGGCTGGACTGTTCCCATGAGGCACATGGTCAGACTGATTTGCATATGGCCATGTCTGAACTGGAGTGGTGGAGTGAGCTAAAGAATGATGATGGATTAAACCCAGATCAGTTGACTGGGGGTGAGTGTTTGATTGGCTCAAACGTTCCGTCCATCATCCCCTTTTGTATCGCTTTGTTCGCCCTAAGTTGGCGGGGGTATGCCCAGACGTGGGTCCCTTGCTCACTTTGCCACTGGATTCAAGCAAGCCTGGCTGATGACGGCTGGAATGCCAGAAACCGGTCATAGGATGCTTGTTTCCGGTCCAGGGAAGACATGGCTTGGCAGTTCGGGCTGGACTGTTCCCATGAGGCACAGGGTCAGACTGATTTGCATATGGCCATGTCTGAACTGGGGTGGTGGAGTGAGCTAAAGAATGATGATGGATCAAACCCAGATCAGTTGACTGGGGGTGAGTGTTTGATTGGCTCAAATGTTCCGTCCATCATCCCCTTTTGTATCGCTTTGTTCGCCCTAAGTTGGCGGGGTATGCCCAGACGTGGGTCCCTTGCTCACTTTGCCACTGGATTCAAGCAAGCCTGGCTGATGACGGCTGGAATGCCAGAAACCGGTCCTAGGATGCTTGTTTCCGGTCCAGGGAAGACATGGCTTGGCAGTTCGGGCTGGACTGTTCCCATGAGGCACAGGGTCAGACTGATTTGCATATGGCCATGTCTGAACTGGGGTGGTGGAGTGAGCTAAAGAATGATGATGGATTAAACCCAGATCAGTTGACTGGGGGTGAGTGTTTGATTGGCTCAAACGTTCCGTCCATCATCCCCTTTTGTATCGCTTTGTTCGCCCTAAGTTGGCGGGGGTATGCCCAGACGTGGGTCCCTTGCTCACTTTGCCACTGGATTCAAGCAAGCCTGGCTGATGACGGCTGGAATGCCAGAAACCGGTCCTAGGATGCTTGTTTCCGGTCCAGGGAAGACATGGCTTGGCAGTTCGGGCTGGACTGTTCCCATGAGGCACAGGGTCAGACTGATTTGCATATGGCCATGTCTGAACTGGGGTGGTGGAGTGAGCTAAAGAATGATGATGGATTAAACCCAGATCAGTTGACTGGGGGTGAGTGTTTGATTGGCTCAAATGTTCCGTCCATCATCCCCTTTTGTATCGCTTTGTTCGCCCTAAGTTGGCGGGGGTATGCCCAGACGTGGGTCCCTTGCTCACTTTGCCACTGGATTCAAGCAAGCCTGGCTGATGACGGCTGGAATGCCAGAAACCGGTCCTAGGATGCTTGTTTCCGGTCCAGGGAAGACATGGCTTGGCAGTTCGGGCTGGACTGTTCCCATGAGGCACAGGGTCAGACTGATTTGCATATGGCCATGTCTGAACTGGGGTGGTGGAGTGAGCTAAAGAATGATGATGGATTAAACCCAGATCAGTTGACTGGGGGTGAGTGTTTGATTGGCTCAAACGTTCCGTCCATCATCCCCTTTTGTATCGCTTTGTTCGCCCTAAGTTGGCGGGGGTATGCCCAGACGTGGGTCCCTTGCTCACTTTGCCACTGGATTCAAGCAAGCCTGGCTGATGACGGCTGGAATGCCAGAAACCGGTCCTAGGATGCTTGTTTCCGGTCCAGGGAAGACATGGCTTGGCAGTTCGGGCTGGACTGTTCCCATGAGGCACAGGGTCAGACTGATTTGCATATGGCCATGTCTGAACTGGGGTGGTGGAGTGAGCTAAAGTATGATGATGGATTAAACCCAGAACAGTTGACTGGGGGTGAGTGTTTGATTGGCTCAAACGTTCCGTCCATCATCCCCTTTTGTATCGCTTTGTTCGCCCTAAGTTGGCGGGGTATGCCCAGACGTGGGTCCCTTGCTCACTTTGCCACTGGATTCAAGCAAGCCTGGCTGATGACGGCTGGAATGCCAGAAACCGGTCCTAGGATGCTTGTTTCCGGTCCAGGGAAGACATGGCTTGGCAGTTCGGGCTGGACTGTTCCCATGAGGCACAGGGTCAGACTGATTTGCATATGGCCATGTCTGAACTGGGGTGGTGGAGTGAGCTAAAGAATGATGATGGATTAAACCCAGATCAGTTGACTGGGGGTGAGTGTTTGATTGGCTCAAACGTTCCGTCCATCATCCCCTTTTGTATCGCTTTGTTCGCCCTAAGTTGGCGGGGGTATGCCCAGACGTGGGTCCCTTGCTCACTTTGCCACTGGATTCAAGCAAGCCTGGCTGATGACGGCTGGAATGCCAGAAACCGGTCCTAGGATGCTTGTTTCCGGTCCAGGGAAGACATGGCTTGGCAGTTCCGGCTGGACTGTTCCCATGAGGCACAGGGTCAGACTGATTTGCATATGGCCATGTCTGAACTGGGGTGGTGGAGTGAGCTAAAAATGATGATGGATTAAACCCAGATCAGTTGACTGGGGGTGAGTGTTTGATTGGCTCAAACGTTCCGTCCATCATCCCCTTTTGTATCAGCTTTGTTCGCCCTAAGTTGGCGGGGGTATGCCCAGACGTGGGTCCCTTGCTCACTTTGCCACTGGATTCAAGCAAGCCTGGCTGATGACGGCTGGAATGCCAGAAACCGGTCCTAGGATGCTTGTTTCCGGTCCAGGGAAGACATGGCTTGGCAGTTCGGGCTGGACTGTTCCCATGAGGCACAGGGTCAGACTGATTTGCATATGGCCATGTCTGAACTGGGGTGGTGGAGTGAGCTAAAGAATGATGATGGATTAAACCCAGATCAGTTGACTGGGGGTGAGTGTTTGATTGGCTCAAACGTTCCGTCCATCATCCCCTTTTGTATCGCTTTGTTCGCCCTAAGTTGGCGGGGGTATGCCCAGACGTGGGTCCCTTGCTCACTTTGCCACTGGATTCAAGCAAGCCTGGCTGATGACGGCTGGAATGCCAGAAACCGGTCCTAGGATGCTTGTTTCCGGTCCAGGGAAGACATGGCTTGGCAGTTCGGGCTGGACTGTTCCCATGAGGCACAGGGTCAGACTGATTTGCATATGGCCATGTCTGAACTGGGGTGGTGGAGTGAGCTAAAGTATGATGATGGATTAAACCCAGAACAGTTGACTGGGGGTGAGTGTTTGATTGGCTCAAACGTTCCGTCCATCATCCCCTTTTGTATCGCTTTGTTCGCCCTAAGTTGGCGGGGTATGCCCAGACGTGGGTCCCTTGCTCACTTTGCCACTGGATTCAAGCAAGCCTGGCTGATGACGGCTGGAATGCCAGAAACCGGTCCTAGGATGCTTGTTTCCGGTCCAGGGAAGACATGGCTTGGCAGTTCGGGCTGGACTGTTCCCATGAGGCACAGGGTCAGACTGATTTGCATATGGCCATGTCTGAACTGGAGTGGTGGAGTGAGCTAAAGAATGATGATGGATTAAACCCAGATCAGTTGACTGGGGGTGAGTGTTTGATTGGCTCAAACGTTCCGTCCATCATCCCCTTTTGTATCGCTTTGTTCGCCCTAAGTTGGCGGGGGTATGCCCAGACGTGGGTCCCTTGCTCACTTTGCCACTGGATTCAAGCAAGCCTGGCTGATGACGGCTGGAATGCCAGAAACCGGTCCTAGGATGCTTGTTTCCGGTCCAGGGAAGACATGGCTTGGCAGTTCGGGCTGGACTGTTCCCATGAGGCACAGGGTCAGACTGATTTGCATATGGCCATGTCTGAACTGGGGTGGTGGAGTGAGCTAAAGAATGATGATGGATTAAACCCAGATCAGTTGACTGGGGGTGAGTGTTTGATTGGCTCAAACGTTCCGTCCATCATCCCCTTTTGTATCGCTTTGTTCGCCCTAAGTTGGCGGGGGTATGCCCAGACGTGGGTCCCTTGCTCACTTTGCCACTGGATTCAAGCAAGCCTGGCTGATGACGGCTGGAATGCCAGAAACCGGTCCTAGGATGCTTGTTTCCGGTCCAGGAAAGACATGGCTTGGCAGTTCGGGCTGGACTGTTCCCATGAGGCACAGGGTCAGACTGATTTGCATATGGCCATGTCTGAACTGGGGTGGTGGAGTGAGCTAAAGAATGATGATGGATTAAACCCAGATCAGTTGACTGGGGGTGAGTGTTTGATTGGCTCAAACGTTCCGTCCATCATCCCCTTTTGTATCGCTTTGTTCGCCCTAAGTTGGCGGGGGTATGCCCAGGATGCTTGTTTCCGGTCCAGGAAAGACATGGCTTGGCAGTTCGGGCTGGACTGTTCCCATGAGGCACAGGGTCAGACTGATTTGCATATGGCCATGTCTGAACTGGGGTGGTGGAGTGAGCTAAAGAATGATGATGGATTAAACCCAGATCAGTTGACTGGGGGTGAGTGTTTGATTGGCTCAAACGTTCCGTCCATCATCCCCTTTTGTATCGCTTTGACCGCATAGGAGCATGGACACTCCGCTCCTGAGACAACTATACCAGTATGTTACATGTTTCTCTGTGTGTTTGTTTGTCTTTTTCTTCCCCACAGGAAAGCGCCACTAGAGGAAATTCTCCTCTACCACATATCACACCTTAGCGCGTGTGTCACATATATGGTCTTCTAATAACACGTTTTTAGACCACTCACTTTGCACTACACATAGGTCCTGAAGAAAGCCATACCACTAAGAGAGCATGGCTGAAACATGTTGACCGACCTGGATATTGGAGTTACCATAAGATCTCCTTAAATATCCGACTCTCGTTTTTATTAACTGCCAAGGGCCCACCCATTAAGATAGTCATTTTTTATCCCAGGGACCCTTGGGACAGCTTTTTTAACATTCACTCACTTCCTTTCACTGCACTCTCATGGCACAATACCAGCTCCGCTGTATCCAGGCGTCGTAGCACACCCAAGGTGCACTCGTTGCCTTGGGTGGGGCCTGATGATGAAGCATGTCACCAACTAGGTTGGTGAGTGAGGGCCTTACTATAAACATAATGTGTTTCCTTTCCAAAACAAACATACGCTAGGAGCACCCACTCCAGAGTTAGTTCTCTTTGATAAAACATATATACCAGGGGAAGTGAACTGGCTCCAGTATATTTCCTCCCTCTCCTTTTGATTTTTACTAACAATTTCTTATGACCATGAAGGTTTTACCTTGTCACCAATGGTGAAAGTGGGTTCTTCCTGTTGAAGTTAGTCAGCAGTTTCTTTGATTGTGTCTTTAGCTACTTCAAAACAAGCCTTGTCCTAGCGGGATATTTGGGTATAATGAAATATGTGTATTGCAGGGATAGATGTAGTAAGGGATTCTTCCCATGATACAAGTTTGGGATGGTAACCTTGCACACAATAAAACTGAGACATTCCCAGGGATGCACGGTCCGAAGTATTATATGCAAACTCGATTGCCCACAGAACCTCAGGCCTGTCACTTTTTACAGTAAGGAGTGTGCATTGAAGATATTGCTCCATGGTCTGATTTGTTCTTTAAGCCTGCCCATTCATCAGTGGATGGTAGGATGAAGACAATCGCACAACCATGTCCAAAGACTCACACAAGGCCTGCCAGAAGCGAGAGAAAAATTGTGCCCCTCGATCTGTGATTTGGAGGGAAGAAAGATCATCTAACATTACAACGTTAGTCATGAAACTAGGAGACCAACTCTAGAGCCGTGAGGAGCCTTTTCAGGGGTACAAAATGGGCCATTTTGGATAGGTGGTCAACTATGGTAAGGATTGTTGTCTACCCTGTCATGGTTTTTAGAAGCTCCACTATGAAATACATTGAAACTGTGTGCCAGAGTTTTGGAAGTATTAGGATAGGAAGCAACTGTCCAATAGGAAGGCTATCAGTTCCTTTGCTCTGAGCACAAATGGAACGTGTGATGATGTATTTGTGTGTGTCCTTGGACATGGATGGCCACCAGAAGTGTCTTTGTAACAGCTTCATAGATTTATGATATCCTTGATGACTGGTTAACAATGAATCATGACAAAGGAACCAGGCTTGGTTTTTATGGGGTTTTGTTGGAACATACCAACAATTGTCCTTGTGTAAGAGATCATCACAGAACACCAGATATTGGTACTCAGATAGCCATTGTTCCTTGGATTTGATTTTCATGGTTTCTTGCAGATCAATCAAGAATTTTGCGGTTATTATAAATCCTAAAACACACTTAGGAAATAGGATTGGTTTTGGTTCTTCCCCTTTCTCTGAAAGGTCTGTTTCACCCAATCATGAAAGAGCATCAACTTTACCATTCTCCATTCCGGGCCGATAGGTGATGCCAAAATTGTAATTGTTAAAGAACAATGTCAACCTTAGCTGACTTGCTGTAAGAGCACAGACTGATCAAAAGAATTGCACATTTCTATGATCTGCATAAATTGTCACAGGATGATTTGCGCTTAACAGGTAGTGGTGCCATTCTTCAAATACTGCTTTGATGGCTAATAATTCTCAGTCAGCGATTGCATAATTTCTTTTAGCAGGGAGGAATTTTCTAGAATAAAATGCTTTAGGCTGTAATTGTCCAGTAGCTTTATTCCGTTGGGACAAAATGCCACCCAAAGCGGTTTGTGAGGCATCCACCTCTACGATAAAGGGGAATTCAGGATCCAGGTGGGCTAGAATTGGAGCTTCAGCAAATTGTCTTTTTAGAGACTGAAAAGCCACTTTATCTTCAGCATCCCACTGAAACTTAACTCCCTTCTGTAGTAATTGGGGTAATGACGCTGAAAAAGTTGTGGATAAAGCATCTGTACAATTTGGTGAACCCCAAAAGCTCTGGATTTTTTTACTGATGTCGGAGAGGGCCAATTGAGTACAGCCTCTATTTTTTTGGTGTCCATGCATACACCCTCTTTGCTGAGGATGTAGCCCAGGAACTCCACCTTGGTGGTATGGAACTCACTCTTCTCTAATTTGACGTAGAGACTATGTTTACGGAGTTGAAGTAGAATAGCACCTACCTGTTGAAAAATTCTCCGACAAGGAATGCGAGTAGATGAGGATAGCATCACTTTATACTATGCAGCACACATCAAAGAATTTGCAAGTACTTCACTGATAACAACTGAAAAGCATCTGTGGCATTGCAGAGTCCAAAGCGCATCATTTGTGATTCGAAACGGCTTAATTGCATACGAAATGTGGTCTTCCACTCATCCTCTTCGTGGTCTCGGACCAGGTGATAATCCCCCCACAAATCCAGTTTCATATAGACCACTGTGTCTTTTACCTGATCTAAGAAGTTGGGTATTTGTAGTATTGGGTACCCATTTTTTTTACTGTGATGTCATTTAAGGCCCAGTAATCTATGTATGGCCAGACCTCCCCATCCTTTTTTGGTACAAAGAGCAAAGGGGAGGAGACAGGAGACATGGAGTGGTGGATAAAACAGTTCTTTAGGTATTCATCCAGGTATTCCCGCAGATGGACATTTTCCTTATCCGTGAGGGCATAAATTCTACTGCAGGGGAGTTTTGCCCCTGGGACAAGGTCTATCCAGCAGTCAAAGGGGCTGTGAGGCAGCAGACTGTTGGTCTTTCAGTTGCTAAAGACATCTTTTAAATCGGCATAAACCTCTGGGAGTCCCTCCAAGTGATTGTCCGTGGTAGATACATCATTAACTAAGGCGAGAGTGGTTTATACAGCTAGTACCCAATTTTGTTGGGGGTCCACACCTGGATAACAATGATGCCAATAGAACTCTGACCATAAAGTAAGTAACCAAGCTTCTTAGTCAATTTGAGGCTTGTGTTTGGTCAACCAGGGAAGACCCAATATTAGACGAAATTGGGGAGCATCTATTAGATCGAATGTTATTGTTCCCTATTGGGGAATTGCCTAGAGTCATCACCAATCTCTCAGTGTGGTACTGGACAGGTTCTGAGGTAACCTCCTTTCTATTGACAGCATTCACCGATTCAGGCTCGTCTTTCTTTTGTGTTTGAATCCCCAAGGTGGTTGAAACATGAATATCCATGATATTTTCAGTAGCTCAAGAATCACTCAAAGCTCCTAGCTCCCACTTCAATCCTGAAGCTGATTTAAGAGTTACAGATATACTCATGTGATGATAGGAAAGACAAGAGGAATTTAATGAGATACAACTAAAAAAAAAACCCAGCCGGCCGACCTCGAATCCTACTGAGTACTCTAATTTTCTGGTGTCTCAAGACAAGTGACAGGCACCGGTGGGGATCCTGATTTAAAGACCCTGCCTTTTGCAGGTTTGCTGACACCCTCTTTATTAAAATTACCAGTCTTACCACAGTAAAGACATTGGTTCAGTTTCCTCCTCTTATCCTTATCTTCCTTGGTTAAAGGGCCATTAATTCATCCTGTCTGCATTGGTTTGGAGGTGTCAGTTAGTTTAAGTGTCTCTCAAATAGATCTCTCCTGAACCATAATAACCTTGTGGTTACCTGCCTTACCCTTATCAGATTTTCATTCCAAAATGCACTGGTTGAGTTTGACCACCAACTCAATGAATTCCTCAATAAGTTAAGGTGATTTTATTATCTGCGAGAGGAGATCCTTGAGTTCTTCGCAGAGACCTCTGTAGAAGACAAAGATTATGTTCTCATCCAGCCATTAAGCCTCTATGACTAAGCAATTGAACATAGAGATATATATATTGTAAGAGGCCAGAAGTCCTTTGTTTCAAACTAAGCAGCTTGTTGTCTGCTGCCTATACAAACGTATGACGGGCAAGCATCCATCACATGGTTTCCTTAAACCTAGTGCAATTGTATAGAATTGGAGCATCTTGCTCCACCAAGGGCATTGACCACTGGGCCTCATCTCTGCCTAGGTAGGATAGAATAATAGCTGCTCTTGAGGCAATGTCTAGGATAGCAGTGGGTCCTGCCATAAAATTAGGATGGCATTATTTTTGAAAAACTACCAAACTTGTTAGTATCACCATAAAAATGTTCTGGAGGGGGCCAGAGGAATTGGTTAGGGTGTTACTACATGAATCTGAGTGGGACCTGATGTACCACCGTCAGGGGATGCTGTCACCCCTCCAGAGGGATGAAAGCTAGGGCGTTTGAGTAGAGTCTTGGGGTTGGTTCCTCCAGTAGAAGGGAACCCCCACTGACTCCCTGACCAAGTGGCTAACTGGATTTGTATGGCTGTGACATCTCACCACATGGTTTGGTTCTCAGCCTGTATGGTCGTGAGCATGTTAGCTATGTCTCCCAAGGAGATTCCCTGGTAGTCTATATCAGCAGGGTAGGGCAAAGACCTTGCGGTTTGCCTTCTGTCAGATCGATGTGGACCTACCCGTGTAGCCCATGACATGGCCCCACAGAGAAGATATGGATCAACTCCTCAAGCCATACCTTGCTTGCGAGATGTGAACACCAAGGAAGGCAGATGAACTAAGGGATGAGATTAGGCAATTAGGGCCAGATTTCATTTGGTCCAAGTAAAAATATTTCACAGGGCATACCACTACAAGAGACCTACTTTATACAAAGGATAGCTAATCATCACTATATGATGGGGCTGTAACCAGAAAGCAAAGGTGTTAAAAATCATTTGAGATTGCCAATAAGCTCATGGATATTGGGAGGGAGTATGACAAATGATTTCCCTAACCATAGGGGAATCAGTGGAACATACCCCCTAAACTGGGGACACTGGATACATGGGGGAGCAGACTATAACCAAATATGCACTACTCCGTTGATTTAATGGTGAAGGTAAAGTACCTGCAATCAATTGGCAGCTATTCTGCAATAATGTGCTGTGTTTACTGTCAAGGAAATGGTGATAATGTCTCACCGGATGATCAAGGATCTCGTATTAGGCGTATTAGGTTCACAAGTTTTTCTAATGCCTTCAGGTAAAGTCTTGAGACAGTGTCCTGCTCCGTTGAATGAGGAATAGCTTTTGTTGACTATGCACGGAGTGATTGTTAGAAAACATGTTAGTCCACCAAGCAGGCTTTCACTGGGACTTGGGTTAGTTCTTTTACAGGGGCAACAAAACTCTTTAAAATGGGCAACAGACCGTTAGTTCGAGCACAGGTTAGTTATTTGGCTTTTGCTTGCTTTTGCTGTAATAATTTGGATCTTGGTCTTTATATATGCATGAACTGCGCCTGATACCTCAATTGTTTCTTTATCTTTTTTGCTTTCTTTGCAGGTATCCAGATCGGCTCCCCAATGGGCAGATAAATTCTACAGGTCCCCGTGGATCACGGTCATCAGGTAAGCAGGGTTGCTGCTGTCACAAAATGTCTTTGTCCTTGCAAGCTCCAATACAGAGCTCCTATTGCACCGGTTTCCTTGAGGCAAGTGTGCCTCTTTACTCAGGTGCAGTTTAAATGGACTGCACCCAAGCCACACACAAGATGGCCATCGAGAGTGCTGCGATCTCGGCAATTCCATTGCAAGAGTGCAATGTAAAGAGCATCCAGTGCTCAGGAGCATGAAGTCAGGTAAAAAGTGCTCGGGTCATAACTTAATGGCAAAAACGTATAAAAGCAAACAGTGCTTTGGGGCATAAACATTCATGTGACAATATTTTGCTGGGGCGGACTATCCAGCAGACTATCATTGCCTGACATGGGTGTGTGGAGTGAGGGCACAATGGGAAGTGCAGGGCATGGAACATGACAACAGAGAAGCCATTTGATTCACTTGAATTGCCAAACTTGATGGCAATTGTTGCAAAGATGGTTTTGCGACATTTTTTAATTATGGGTCAAACTGCTCTTCAACAACCTGCTCATTATTGTCAAGGTTAATGGGACACTTTCAAATGAGATTGTGTTGGGTAGAAGGTTTACACTACTGTGCTCAACAATAGTTAGACTCTTCTGGTAAACCTGAGGGATAGGTGGGAACAAGATCTGGGCTGAATAGGAGTAAGCAACTGGAGTGACGCTGGTAGATACCTGAGGGAGATGGCAATTAGGGCCAGATTTCATTTGGACTTACCTGCTCCCACTGGAGGTGTGACGGAAGGCCGAGAGAATGCAGAGCTGTAGTGTTGTTGTGACTGGCATGGGATCTGGACATCCACAGTCCATTGTCACAGTAAGTACTGTCTGTCTACGACAGCAAACCTTGGGTGCTATTTAAGTTTCAATGGCAAAGTAACAGCTCTGAATTCACAGCTGCACGCTGTTCATGGGTAAAAGCCCATGGCTTCCTCTTTCACCCCCACCATGCATTCAAGGCTACGTCCTTTTTATGGCCACAACACTGTACAGGGTGACAGCCCTATCTCCACCACAGCACTGCACCAGTGTGATGGCCCTTAAGATTCACTGTGGCCCCCATCTGGCATATGGGGCTAATGACCATGCACTTAAGTCAGCCTCGCTCTTTGGGCCATGACACTGCACCGGGTGATGGCCCTATCTTTACTACAGCACTCAACCAGCGCAACAGCACTTATGATTCACTGCAGCCCCCACCTGGCATACAGTAGTTGTAAACCACACACTTCGAGCAGCGCCCTCTTCGATGAGATGGTCCTGATTGCTCCTGAGGTCCACCCTGCAGGATCCTCACTAGGCCTCACTCCCTCTGGTCTGGGGTCTGGCAGAATCTGGTGCTCCAGGCGCCACTCAAGTTTTTTGATTCTCCTGGGTAATGTCTCCTCACCCAGCATGGGAGACTGGAAGACCCTCAGGCCCCAGTCCTGGTCACAACTGGCAGAACTCATGCTGAGCTTCTCCACTCTGATGTACAGCTTCAGTTTGACAAATTGGGAGTCTCAAGTTTTTATAATCCTTATCTAGATATAAATCTGATTTAGTGGCTTTGCTTTTGAAATTCATGTTGTGGGGTTACCCTCTTTGAAGTACCCATTCCCCTGTCTTGTTCTTCCTCCAGAGAGGAGTCTATCACAGAAGGAGTGTCTCCAAAACTTATAGCCCCAAACACAGGCCATGGGAGTAACTATAGATTACACCTGGATGGCAGCCTCAGGGACATGTGATCATAGGTTTACAAATGGCCCCCATCCCTATTTTATATGATTTCCTTATCAGTCCAATCTCCTTCTGGAGATGTGCCCAGGCCCATTTGACAAGTGACTTCTATTAGAAACAAAAAGCCCCTTTTGGATTTTGCTGAAGAGTCTGATTCTTCCTTCCTCCATTTGCGTCCCACCCAGCTCTCAGGAATGCAGCAAACCACAAACCGGTCTGGTGGCCTCCTTAACCTTCACATGCTCCACCAGCAAGACTTGAGTCTCCCAAAATGGATCCCAGAAACCTCCATATGTTGTGCCCTTCACAAGCACACATACAACCCTGTGCGCTTGTGATGCTTAACTCCTGGAGAAGGCAGTAGCCTTTCACCACACAAGGGTAACACTTTGGGTGCCCATCCTGGTCTTTAGCAGGACCACAATCCTTGAAACAGGCCTAGATCGTGGTGCACACTCATGACCCATGTTCACCCATGGCCAATAATTTTTCACTAAGGATCCAGATACAACTGCAGCTGCGGCACTCAAGCCAGGGGTACATGTCCATTACCATGCAATGCACTTTTCCGTCCCAAGAAGCAACAACCAGGACCAGCACTTAAATGCATCCCAACTACCCACACAGGCATGCTTCACTAATATGAATGCCACTAACACACTCTAGGGAATTATATTCTTTTGTTTGTTGTATCACAATACTGACATTGATGTCTCTTTAACCATATATGCTGACCAAAATGTACTCAACACATACTTATATTGAAATTTATTAGATCTCTTGTGTGCTCATCCACATCATGTAGCATTTAAATTTTAAGCCCTTATTTGTCTGCCTATCTGTCAGCTGGTAGCACCGTTTCTTTTGCTACAACCACTAAGTCGACATGTGGACTGGTCACAGACAACAAACGGATGGCAGAGCTGCTAAGTCTTTATCCATATCAATTGAAATGTGTATATCTGTGGAAAACTGGCTCTCTGTACAGTTTACTAAATGAAGCACACTATGTAGAGAGTCCAGAGAATCCCCAAAAGGTATGCAGAGGTATAAGTAGATAATACTAACTCTCTTTTGTGGTAGTGTGGGAGAGCAGTTAGGCTTATCAGAGGGTAGTGATAAGCATTTGTTGTACTCACATAGGCAATACATGAGACACACGCTCAAAAATAAATCCGAGGGGGGCGTGGCCTGCAACCGGCCAAGATGGCCGCATACTGAGTGAGCTGCCTTAGCCACGCATCATTTGCCCCATAATATCCGTCATAATCCACAACACGGAGTGCACCCGGGAGAGCGGCAAAGTCCGGGTACTCGCGACGTCCACCCCAGCGAGTTTTCAGCCGTGTAGGTGTGCAACAGGCCGAGGAAATGATCCGCGGCCGCGGGAGCTGGCGTGTCCAACATGGTGCCGTCCCGCCGATCCTGAGCCCCGAAGTGTCTGCGGCCCCTGGGTCTCAGTGTAAGCGGCAGCCGGAGGTAACCACGTTGATGAGCTTGGCCGCTTGGGAGTGAGCGGCAGGAGGGACCCCCCGCTGGAGATAATCAGTGAGTCCTGATGAGGCGAGCGTGATGTTTTGTGGACCCCGCGATCGTACGGGGGCTCTGGGAGCAGCACGTAGGCTGTGGTGTCCCGAGGACGGTTGGCGGGGCTCGAGCAGAGAGAACAGGGGCTCCCATCCCTGATGTGCATCCCTCCTCCCTGTCTCCAACAACGAATACAGCGGAAACGGCCGCGGGCGCAGGGGACATTGTGACGCGCCCGTGGGAGATGCATGGACCCTGCCGAGAGGCATAATTAGAGGGTCTGACAGCTGAAAGACTTTGGCCTTCAAGGGAGTTGGGAGTGTATAAAGTGGTGCCATCCGGTGGTCTGCAAAAGTGGATGGCCGCGGATTTCAATCCTCTGGGCCCCTGTGCTGGGCAGATAGACTGAATTGCCACGTGGGGGAGGCTGCAGAGATCTGGACATTAGTGATCCTTTCAGATTGGGCCGCTGACGCTGCGTGACGGTGGTGTGCCCCAGAGGTGCAAGATTGAGACCACCCTCGTGGGATCCTAGTTCTGGCTGTCGTGTGGTGCCCCATCTGGAGGAGTGCTGCCCCCTGATACCCGGGGGTGTGTCGCGATAAGGCCCCTGCCCCACTCACTGGAGAGTGACGGCAGCAGCCGCTGGGCCACTCCAAACTGAAGTTACCATGGCACCCGGAGGCGGTGGACGACGCTGGTCCGGCGATGTCATTCTAGGGCAGTCAGATGGGGCGCACGAAAGGAGCGGGAGCAGGCCAATCCAACTACATTGACAAATACACTGTCAGTATGGGCCGCGAGGACAGTGCTACGGGGGGAGCCCCGGGACAGACAGGAGAAGATCCAGTCCAGGACCCTTCGCTGAAGGATATACTGTGAGCAATAACGGAGCTCCGTGGTACCCTGGAACCCAAATTGGATTCAGTTACTGAGGAGGTTAACCTGCTAAGGGCAGATTTTCGCAAGATGGCAGATAAGATGGCCTCGGCGGAATCCAGCATTGATGGGTTGCAATCCAAGTCTAAATGCCTAGAGGAGCAGGTTCTAAGATTGACGAAGACTCAGACGGACATCCTGGCCCGACTAGATGACCAGGAAGGTAGAGCCCGACGCAACAACATCAGGGTGGTTGGTGTGCCAGAAGGTATGGGCGGACCATCGATGGACCTCTTCCTGGAGGATCTGATTTTGAATAAATTGAAGCCTAAACATCTCTCAAAGTTTTTCTCTATTGAACGGGCCCACCGTGCCCTGGGCACGAGGCCACACCCATGGGCTCCCCCCCGTACAATAATAGCGTGCCTGCTCAACTACAGAGACAGGAATGTAATCTTACAAACAGCCCGCCAACAAGGGGACCTACAACATGAAAATGTCACTATCTGATTCTTCCCCGATTTCACGCTCCAAGTACAGCGTCAGCGACGAACCTTCGATGCGGTGAAGAGGGCCCTGCGTGATCAAAACATCAAATACATGATGCTTTTTCCAGCCAAGTTGAAAATCCTCGCAGAGGGCAGGTCCTTCTTCTTCACCTCGCCAGAAGAGGTGAGTGATTGGCTCGAAGGCTGGAGAACGGTGGGGCATAAAGGTAGCAGAGCCCAACATCAGGTCCCCAGGGAGCGTGAGGGCGACCAGGAATGGGAGGAACAGGAGCCCAGCAGCTCGGCGCAATGACAGCAATCAGATAAGTGACCTTGGCGGGGGTACTATGTCTGCAATAAGAGTGACCGGGCCTCTAAGGGGGGGTGGTGGGTGCCACGTGAAAGCGGATGTTGCACTGGGACTCTGATGAGCAGACACAGAGACAATGCCGCTGGGAGTGCCGGCGGGGGCTGGACTAGAGACACACGCACTGTGGTGCACTCATAAAGAGTCTTGGGGCATTGTTTTATTCGATTGTTCCATGCGATACCATGTGGCTGGGGGCTGACACGCACCACACACTACTCGTTACCATTACACTGTTTGGGCGACAGGCACTCTGCATGTTGGGGTGGTGGGAGGTTTTCTACTCACCAAGCAGGGTTGCAGGGAGGGGGGGGTTGGGATGTTGTTTACATTTTGTGTTATTTTTTGTGTTGATGTTCCTAGCTCAGGACCACACAGATCATAAGGTGCATGCACGGAGGACTGGGATGGGGCTGGGGGTGCGAAACGTGGACTGAAGTTCGGAGGGTATGGCTAAGACAATAGCGAGTGCCACGCAGCTCAGGGCCTGGACGTGGAACGTTAATGGTTTGGGGAAAAAAATCAAACGCACCCTTGTCTTACAACATATTAAAAGACACGCCCCTGATGTCGTACTGATACAGGAGACACACAACAAAGGGAATAGGTACAAGGCACTGGATCGCTTTGGATATAGGCTAGTGGCTCATTCTGGATACACATCTGATGCCAGGCGTGTGGGGATCCTGATGCGTTCGGCCTGTCTGTTCATGGTAGAGAGTGTCTGGTCCGACGATGCTGGCTGCTGTGTGGCTGTGGCGGGGAGGTGGGGGGGTCGAGGCATTAACCTTTGCTCATTCTATGCTTCCCCGAGTCTCCAGAAGATTGTCTTCCCAACGATCAGCAAAATCCTGATCGAATTACCAGTGGGCACGCTTCTTGCCGGGGGCGATGCCAATGCGGTTTTTGACTTGGAGCTGGATAGATCGAGTGCCTCGGCGGGTCGGGGGGGTGAGAGTCCCCTCCCGGGGTTTTTGGCCACTATGGGGCTAGTGGACATCTGGAGAGCGCAGTATCCCAACTGCCGACAATACACTTACTACTAGGCACGCCATGGTTCCTTCTTGAGAATTGATTATGTGCTCTTGCAGGGGGACAGGGTGGGAGAGTTTCTTGCACCCACACATTTGGCTCGGGGTGTCCCGGACCACTCCCCGGTGAGTTTTGCAGTCCAGGCGCCACATGTCAATAGGAGGGCGTTCCCAAAGATTGATTCGTGGAGACTGAGGGACAAATTGCGGGAGGGTACGAAATTATATTTCCAGGAAAACGCAGGCACAGTAGATTCACACCGTACTCTTTGGGAGGCCTACAAGGCAGTGGTGAGAGTCCAAGCCCAGGCTCTTATAGGGGGTCTAAAGAAGGAAGAGGTGAAACATTTGAGATCCCTAGAGCAAGAAGTACTCCGGATAGAAAGGGAAGTGACAGTGACAGAGTGGGGGGACGCGGACCTGCACCACGCTTTGGCCTTGCGTCAGTATGCACTGTGAGCAGTGGCGGAGAGTACGGCACACGCACATGCCCTGACAGTGCAACATCGACTCTATGACATCGGGGACAAGGCGTCCAGGCTGCTAGCATGGCTAGAGAAGCGGGACAGAGAGAGGTCGTGGGTTGCCTCGGTCCAGGACAGTGATGGCATTCTCCGTGCGGACAGCACTGATGTGGCGGAGGTGTTCGCTTCCTACTATGAGGGGGTTTATTCACCAGTCAGTAAGAGATCTGAATGCAATTGCACTGAATTTTTAAGGGACTTCTCCTTGCCGGTGGTGTCGGCGGAAGATTAGTCGGCGTTAGAGGCCGAGATCACGGAAGATGAACTGTTGTTGGCGCTGGGATCCTTAAAGGCAGGGAAGGTGGCGGGCCCTAATGGGCTTCCAGTGGAGCTTTTTAAGGGCTTGGCCGCCAGAATAATACCACCATTATGTAGTATGCTGCAGGAAGCGCAGAGGGAAGGCCAGTTACCAGTCGACCAGCGTGTGGCCACTATTGTGGTGATACACAAACCAGGGAGACCCCCGGATCTGTGCAGCTCATACAGGCCAATTTCCCTCCTTAATGTAGAGGTCAAGGTGCTGGTTAAGACCCTAGCAAATAGATTGATGCCGATTATTACCAACCTAGTTCATAGGGATCAATCGGGCTTTATGCCCCATAGGAGTACCCGGCACAACCTGCGCAGGTTGTATGGAGTGCTTCATTTGACGAGAGACCCCTCTGGCCCGCAGACAGCACTGATGGCGCTCGATGCCTCCATGGCCTTTGACAGCATTGAATGGCCATTTTTGTTTGCTGTGCTGGCGAAGCTGGGATTCGGCCCTAATTTCTGTAAGTGGGTGAGATTGCTCTATCAAGAACCGATGGCCCAAGTGCGAGTCAATGGTGTGCTCTCACGCCAATTCAACTTGCGGAGGGGCACGAGGCAGGGGTGCCCTCTATCTCCCTTGCTGTTTGCCTTGGCGTTGGAGCCGCTGGCGCACTGGATTAGGAGGGATCCTATGAAATGGGGTATTGAGGCACCTGGAGGTTGGGAGGAGTGCATATCGTTATATGCCGATGATATCCTGTTGTATCTTGCGAGGCCCTACTACTCTATTGCTAGAGTTCTTCATCTGTTTGATCATTTTGGGAGCTAATAGGGGTTATACCATTAATTGGGCTAAATCTGTGGTGTTCCCGCTGGTGGTCCCCCTCCGTGATTGCCAAGGCAGTGTACGGCGCTGGTAGTTCTAGAGGTTTTCAAATATTTGGGGATTCAGGTTGTGCGGAGTCAACAGCTGTTCTTGGATAGAAATCTTACCCCTCAGTTAGAGAGGCTCCATAGCGATGTTCAACACTGGCGAACCTTACCGCTGTCCCTGGCGGGCCGGGCGGCCCTCTTCAAGATGATGGCCCTGCCCCGCCTGTTGTACATATTGCAGAACACCCCCTATCCTGTCCCACCCACTGTTTTTAAAAAGATAGCCCAAGATACTCGAGATTTGCTATGGCAGGCGGGTACACCTAGAATAGCACTACACAAGCTACAAAGAGGGGTATACGATGGAGGACTGGCGATACCAGATGTGCGACTCTACTACTGGGCATCACAATTGTTAGTAGTCAATGACTGGGTGTATAAGGAGAGAGACGAGCCAGCGTACAGGGTGGACCGTGACGCTATGCCTGCAGACAACTGCGAGCAGCTGCTATACACGCGAAAACAGGATCCGAGCTGGACCCCACATACAGCGGTAGTGGTGGCCTGCTGGAGGGAGGCAAATCGGGCGTTGGGATGGCAGAACAAATTGACCAGTAGAACGCTACTCTGGTTTAGTGCCGAGTTGCGGGAGGTGGCCTCACTTCAGGGGTTTGCAGGCTGGAAAACTATAGGGATAGATAGATTGCGGATGTCTGGAGGGAGGGGGCTCCACTGCCGTTTGAGGACCTACAGAGGGAATTTACACTGGCCGAGACCCAAAGATTTAACTATTTGAGGCTCCAACATGCTCTGTTGACGCGGCTACGGTGCGATGGTTCCCTGCCGGACTACTCCCCCCTTGAGGACAGACTGTTGATTGACCCTATCCCTGAGAAAGCAACGTCCACAATATACCGTAAATTAATGAATAAGTTGCCTGATCGACTAATGGCCTTACGGACAGCATGGATAGATGACCTAGGCAATCTAGAAGATCAGGAGTGGCAAGAGGCACTACAGGGTCCGAGGGAAATAGCGATTTGAGTACGCTTCCGGTTGATCCAGCTCCGGATTCTACATTGCTCCTTTTACCCTACGACACTTCTACATAATATGTGTAGGGCGCCATCATCGCAGTGTACCCGGGGATGCCAGGGGGAGGGCACGTTCCTCCATATCTTGTGGGAATGCCCTAAGATAGTGCAGTATTGGCGTAGGTTTACGACAATAATGGCCAGGGTGGTGGGCACAGATGTTCCACTCGATGCAAAATGGCTTCTACTTATCATCAAGGGAGAGGTGGTTTGGTCCAAGTATGTCACTATATGGCTTACACTGGCTGCGGGAATTGCAAAACGGAATATTTCCAAGTGGTGGGGTGAGCCACAACCCCCTGCAGTGAAGGATTGGGAGAAAGACATTAACTGGTGCCAGAGAGCGGAGGAAACAGTATACAGAAGCAGGGGTTGTGTCAAGAAATGGGAAAAAGTGTGGGCACTGTGGCGGGCATACAGGGGTCTTTGAATGGTCTGTAGTGGCAGTGGAGGTACAAGTCGACTGGAGTACAGTGCTTCTTCGGCGGCGATTTCTCCTTATTTGATGTATGTGTTACACCCCATCCTATCCTATGCTATCCTTATTTATGTAAACAAAACTCCAGTGTGCATGCTGTGGAAAATACTAATGCATTGTCTATTGAGCTTGTTCAATAAAAAAGAATTTAAAAAACAAAAAAGAATAAATCCGAGACCAATTTGTAAAAATAATATTGATTTTTATATAGGTTTTAAGACAAAGATCACAGTTCTAAGGTAAGTACTTTCAGAAATACGATTTTGCAAAGTTCGATAAATATATCACTTCTATGCGCAATTATGCATCACAGGAAACAATGAGGTAAAAACTGAAAAATGCATAGAAAGTCAGACAATGCTTTCACGGAGCTCACCTTCTCCTCTTAGGTTGATGTTGGGACCAGGTCCAAAGTTACAGCAGGAGTGGTTAAGGAGCATCCCATATCGGCCGGGAGCAGAGTGCTGAGGTCTTGGAAGCTGGTGCGCAAAGAAGAGGGGGCCCACTTGAAAATGCACTGCACAGAGGGACTTACAGGAAAGCCCTGTGGATCTCCTTAGAGGGAGGAGGTGCGCAAAGGCCTGAGGACCATGGGAGCAGGCTGGTTAGTCAGTGCTCGGGCTGATGGGGCTAGGTGGTGAGCGAACAGGTCAGCCGGACGTCATACGTCTTGAAATCCTCACAGTCAGGAGCAGGCAACTTGGAGAGGGGATCTCGGGACAACTGGGCCACTGAGAAGTGGTCTCGGGTGTCTTAACGTCCCTCCACAGGTGCTTGCTTCTTGTGCTTTAGGAGTCCGGACGGGACTCTTTTTCTCTGTGTTTGCTGTTGGGGGTCTGGTACCCCAGGTATTGGTATGCTGCGGTTCTGGCAGGTCTTGGTGTCTCCAAACTTTGTTGGGAGACAGATCTGACCCTCCAGACTTGTTGTACCTTTTCTTGCTTTGGCACTGCATCGTGGTCATCAGGGAGCAGCAAGTCAACAAACTGGACTTTATTGAATCGGTGCCTGCGGCATGCAGGAGAGTGATACCTTCACTCCAAGGAAGCTTCTTAGTGATTTCTTGAAGGCTGAAGGTGCTCTGGGGTTCTTGTAGTCCTCTCAAGTTTCAGGACGACCACAGCCGCAGTGATTGTTGAGCCCTGGGAGAAGCAGGTAGAGTTTGGCATCTTTTTCTTCTGCAGTAGTGCTTCAGTCTCGTGTAGAAAGTCTTCTTTGTTCTGGTCTTCTCTTGTCTGTTGAATCTGATGTTCAGATCTCGGGGTGCCACATAAATACTGATTATACGGTTGTTACAAGGGGAAACAGGTAGTAGCCAATGGGCTACCTACCTTTAGGGTATCAATACCATCTAGTGAACACTTTCTATGGTAAGAGGCACTGCCCTAGCCCTGATAGGATATTTTCCCACCATTTCAGGACAGGGGTTCACATCGCCTGCCCCACCCTAGGGGTGGTGTAGGCTATGTGGGGACCCTCCTCTTCATCTAACTAATTTTCCCGCCTTTCCTCCTGCCAAAAGTAGAGCAGGGAAGGGGGCTTGGCTTCCTCCTCTATCTGGAGGTGCCTGGATTCGATTTCAAAGGCGGCATTTCCTTTGAAGGTTCCCACTCACAAAGGCCATCCTGTCCTGGAGGAGGTGTGAAGCATATAGCATAATACAAACCCAATCCTCAGCATTTGTTAAATAAATGTTCTAATGGGAGAACTTTTATGTCTACAATCTCTATGCTTAGGCCACTATATGCAGTCTTCCATGGTGTTGCTTCTTTGGTAACTTATGGAGTGATTTATATTTTGATGGATGGAGTTTACTGCATCAGAGCGATGGAGTAAATTACTCCATTGGCCTGCCTGAGTAACTGCTTCGAAATTTAGAAAACTGGTGTTTATTTCTAAAGAAATGGTAGGAACCACGTTCACGTTTTTTAAACGTTTGATGCATTGCTCTGTCAACATGATGGAGCCGTTCATCAAACTTACGTTTTTTCTTAATTTTCAAAACAGAAAATCCCAAAGCATGATTTTCTTTTTGAAAATGAAGAAAAGAATGTCCCCCTCGCCATGGGAATTATCCATAGAAAAGAGGCATTTTTACTTTTCTTCTTCCCCGGGGGTGATGGACAGTAAAAAATGGCAACATATCCGCCAATATAAATTGGGCTGAGGACGGACATATAGCCATTTTTTCGATGGTCCTTATTCCGCTGGGCTATCTAAGAAGTATGATCTGGGCAGAAACAGAGTAGTTAGTGTCTGCTGTTGCCAAACTATAGTCCACACGCATATAAATTTGGTTGGCGGACCATTATATTGCCGTATGCTAACCCCCAATATATAATTCAGGCTATATATCTAGATGTCTCTTAACACCCGCTCCGTTCACTCATGTGCCAATTGCATTCAATTGTCGAGTCACTGTACCTAACAATCTCTCACGTTACATCAGTGTATGCCAATAAATAACTTTCTCCCATTTAGCTTTTATCCTGAAAATGTTTCTTGTTTTGTATTGTGAATCAATGCTATTCAAATACACTAGGGGTGGATGGAATTTTTCATTCCGCCGGTGGAATTGGAGGAATTTAGTAATTTCGCGTTACTCATGTAATGCAGAATAACCAATAAATTCTGACGCTCTGCTGGCAATATTAATTAATCAGCACTAGTGCTGGTGCCTTCGTTTTTCATTTGTATGGCTGCTGGGGGGCTGTATAGGCTAACTGTTTACCAGCACATTATTTGTTGGCACCGTGTTTAAAATAGTTCGCGGCTGCTGAGCACTGCATTTATGATTTACTGGCTGGCAAGATGTGCGAGGAATCCTTCTTCGAGACATAACCTCTAGACCTGTCAGAAAAGGTGGAGAGTGCATCGTCCTCTTTCTAATACTACTGTGTATTGTGTGATGCCATTTCAATCTGGGTGCAGCTTTCAGGGATCATAGTAGGGCACAACCATGTTGCAGCTTGGTCAGAGAGGTGGTGAAACATCTTGGGATGCTGAAAAACAAGCTTGCACTTGCAGTCACTTTAAAACGATCCTTGCCCAGCGATGTTCAAGAAATGAATGTGCCACAGAAGTGAAAGTGTACAGCTCCGATCTCACATTTGCCCTTCCTGGTCTGTTGTTCCATAACACACTTCTCCCCCCCTGGGTACTTCCCTAACAAGCAACCAACCTGCGTCTCATCCCTGGCAACGCATGCAGGGAAGTTTGGGGCACACTTTCTCACCAAAAGGAGCAATGAGAGAGTAGGGAGCAAGACCATGATCTGAAGCCCCTATGGCACCCCCTCTGATGAACGGGTTCTGGAAGCAGATACTGAGGTGTGTCACCTACTGTACTTTGATTTTGGGACATGATAGGTGCTGTTTCTTCAAGGAGTTAATTGAAGACTTATTTGAGTAAAACAGTGACACTACCTGAAAGGGACACTAGGTATAAGTTTCAGGATTTCTTCTGCTGTACAGGAGTGCCATTATTGACTAAAGATGTGGAGCATATTGGGCGCAATGAAGTAACCGACCGTAAGGAGATTTGTAGCACTTTATGAAACGCCGTAATAAATGCATCACTTTACAGAGAGCTGGGAGGAATTTATTCTCGGGATCCAACATGCCCTAGATGTCGCCATGATCAGGCGGACTTCCCACATATGGTATGGACCTGTCCAACAATTCAGACGTACTGGACGGAGGTCCTAGAGGACCTACATAGAATAACAGGGTGGACGATAGACAGGGATGCGCGCTCGTGTCTCCTCGGGCTGATCCCCCGTGATCCTAAACGTAAGACGAGTAGACGGTTCCTGGTGTTGGGGCTCGTGATAGCTAGGCGGCGTATAGCGATACACTGGTTGACTCAGCAGGCACCACAGTTAGCAACCTGGAGAACAGATCTGAGAGAGTGGGCACTAGCTGAGGAGGGACATATGCGCAGCACTAGAAGAGATGACAAGTTGCCTGAGGTACTGCTGGCATGGGGGATGATGATACGGGAGACAGAGGGGCAGGCCCCACATTCCACACAGGTATCATCTGTTGAGACGCACTCCATTAGGACGATGACCCACAGTCAGGAGGGGAGACAACAGGAGACCCATGACGGTTCTTAAAATAACTGGACCTCAAATTGCATGGACCCGGCAAGGGGGGGGGGGATTTGGGGGGGATGAGGGGAGGGGGGAGTTCGGGGGTGGTGGGTTAAGTTAAAGTTTGGTTACCGCACATACAAAATGCTGTCTGTTTGGGAAACTTCGCTACAGGAGAGTATAAGTCTACAATCCTGAGTCCACAATTGAAATGTTCATTGTATCAGTTGTCATATGAGAGAAATGTAATTGTATATGAATATGGTCTATACCTTCGAAAAAACAAAATTAATAAAGACATTTATAAAAAAATAAAATAAAATAAAAGTTTCTGTTTGTTGATGCTCTGTTGGCTTCTCGTTTGGACACCTTTAACCAACAACGTGACTGACTCTGGACCATTGGTCAAAGTACCTCAGTCTACCTGCCCTGTTTAGGTAGGATGTTTCAACATAGTTCTTTCCTGTTTGGGACCACCAAAAAGTGTGGTGATCCCAAACAGGAAAATAAATAAATGACCATCACACACTAGGAGAAAAGTCCCAGAGTGTCAGGAACATTTATTTTTTTGTTTTTCAAAAATAAGCTAATGCTTTTGCAGTTTGTTTTTGATAAAACAAAACACTTTTGCTGTATGGGTGCACTGAACATGGTGCAAGCAAAGCAGAGCATCAATGCATTTGGAGGAGCTCCTATGGCACTGGCTCCTCTAAATGTACAGTTAGAGATCTCTAAATATGGCAGGCTGTAGTTGATCAATGGAGCAGAGTTCATATATCTGCTTTCCTGGTGGAAGGGAGTAAAGCGGTCCAAGGCCTAAGGTCTTATTGTATATGTTTCACTCCTCAGTTTCAGTGATCTGAAGGCCCTTGGTGTCCACTGTACATCTCACTCATCAGATGATAATAGGGGACATCCTACAAATTCGCTATTTAACCCTTTACCTTCTGTTTGTCAAGTAAGCCTGTCTCCACAACACACATCCTACTGTCTAGATCATTAATAACTTATTTTTATTATTATTTCTAAATGTTCACAAATGTCTGTCTGCTGACCAATTTCCCTATCTGCAAAATACCACTGTTATCCATGATAATGTTTTCTGTGACCTATCACAGTTCTCCTCAGTTAAACTGTAACAATCCTGCAATGTAATTTTACTTTTCATCAACTACTGGATCTAGGAACTCCACATTCTTCGAATGTATAAAATTGTAATGTCTGATTTTCATATGCAAAATTGTTGTCTCTTGCTTTCAGATATTCTACAAACTTTAGTCATATATACAATCTGTAATGTGAAATTTACCAAATACACTGTCATTTTATTTAGATCTTAGCGACAAAGAACCTGAGGATGAGTTGAAGATGGCATGCCATCCCAAGAGAAAACCCTATTCTCTTCCAAGTTGCATTGTCTGTGGCCTCAAAAACCAAAGAGGAGTGTATTGTTGGTTCTTCACGGGATAACACCTCAAAAAAAGACCTTACGGCTGGCTTTCAATGTCTCTGCTTGATAGTTCCTATGGATTGAAAGCCCCAAGCAACAGCTACATATCCATGAAACCTTACCTCAGCTATACATGAATCTCCTGAAAGCAGCCCTCTGTCTATACGTTCTCTGACTGACTCCCCACTTTCCTCCTTCACACTAAAATGAAGATGCAACTCCAGTCTTCCCTCAATCTTTTAGGGAAGAAGAAACCCCTTGTGAATGGGACTTCTCACCACTCATCCATCTCCATTTACAATCAATCTTTTAGACGTAATGCTCCTTGTAATGGAAAACCTGTTAGTATTTTCAGACAGCCCTGCATGTGGTGGGGGAAGAGGGAGTATGCTGGCATGGACAAGTCCTGTCCTCAAGGACAAGCCTTTTTCCAGCAAGAATCCAAAGTGAAGGGTCATGTTCGTCAGATAGGGGAGACCTTGTGCAACATCGAAATCCACCAGGAACAGGTCTCAGTGTTGATTGAGAGACATACCTGTGTCTTGGAGACACTTCTTTAAGACATTGTGAAATTGTACCAGGAACATCTTCATGTGTAGCCGGAGGAAGATGCAAGGTACCATGCTCATGCCATGCAAATGATACACTCCACATATCACATATGCCTGTGTCAAGTTATTGCCTCAGTGGGGAACAACACCAGTCTATAAGGCCTACCCCAGCCACAAACCCTATCAATAACCTACCTGGAAGTGACAGAAGCACAGTTGCTCCTACTCCACAATCACATCCTTAAACTAGTCTGTGCCTAGATTTGTGTTTACAGACTTGCAGATGATCCCCTGACCTGGACAATACCCACCACCCTCATGAATTATTTACTACCACTATTTGATCCATCCCCACACAACCAATTTTTTTAAATCACCCATACCACAATGATGCCTATATAAACACTTTCTTGTTCATTTAATAAATATCATCATGCACAAATTTACTTTATTCAGCTGTTTAGGCCATAAAAGTACATCAGCAAGAATAAAATACAAGTTGAAAATATACAGTATAACATAACAGATTAAAATACACACCGCCATACAACTATAAAAATGATCTGCTAAAATCAATAAAACATAACAAGCCATAAAACAATAAGAAAGTGCATATTTCAGAGTTACAAATACAGTGGAAATAAGCTAGAGAAATACCTAAATCTGTTGCGGAGGTATGAAGTACATTAGGACAAATATGGCAGATTAGGGCTTGCAAGTACACACAGTAAAATTAATTTGCCAAACATTACTTAACCTAACCACAGAAGAAAAATACTTATGGATCATTAAACAAATTGTTTCCGTTTGCAAGAGTTGTAAGTACAGCAGCGCAAATCTACGAATATTGTGAGTGTTCAGTAAGGATAATAGAAACATTTTCCTAGGGACTGTATAAAGTGTGCAGAAAAACATAAAATGAAGCAACGGATGTGGGGGTAATAGAATTTCAAGGACAGGGTATTGATCCAGCGCGACTAATATAATTCCTTCTCCTTTGGACATGACATCCAGGTTGAAACACTCTTTTAACAACTATACCATATGACGGTGGGGCCCATAACACCGCCTAAACATTCACTCACCCAAATATTCCCTGGATCCCATCCACATTCACCTAGGAGAAAGAATTAAAAACTGCTGGAGGAACGGGATAACTTTTTAAAGTTGACAAGATATTTTCTTAAACGTAATACATAATCAGTTTTAATCCTGTCGGTTCTAAGACATCAAGGTATTCCGCTCTTTGGTCGATGGACCAACTATTAGAATACGTTGATGGTGATTAAGACCAGCTCAATCACATTAAAACCTATTAAAACATTACACTTATTATTGATCTAAAGAACCACAGACTCGTAGTTTTAATTATAATAAAGTTTATCTACTTTCTTCAAATGCATGAATAAGATTCAATTTTATTAATCAGTTTAATACGTTTCAATATTATTATAAGAAATAAACTTTAAAAAGAATTTATGCATACCCCTTTTAGATGCAGAATAAAGGTTCGCCAAGGCGGATAAATTGCAGATCACAGCATAGAATTCCCAAAAACTGACTGTCTGTCCCGCTAAACAGGCCTCCTCGACGGACCTCCTATACAGGTTTCCCGCATCGATCTCGTTCCTTCCCAGTCAAGTTTAAGCTAAAAATGAATAATTCTATTAAGAAAATGGCCTATAGAAAATAGCAGCAGTTCTCCAGCATCAACGTCCAGTGCTCAAAAATTATGTATGAATCGCGCTCCTCCTACTTAAGAGTAGGTCCTCTTATATCCTACTACTAGCTTACTAAACAGAAAAGTTGCAAATCTTTGGGGGCGAGAATCACGCTAATTGGGCCATTGGAAGGGTGGCAAGCATCACCTCATTGCCCTCCTTGCTCAAACCGGTTCTGAAATTGTTTATAATTTTGTCCTTTCACACGGCTTTAGGGTAATAGCAATCCGATTGACATTTCATCATATGTTTCTTCTTCTTTGTAACTTTATTTTAAACAGTCCATTGTTAATTCACTGTTGCTTGTCCCCTGTTCTCACGGATTCACGCTGAGTCCTTCTTGGCACTTGCTTGGTGTCAGGTCAGGCCGACCTTGACACTTCTCACTTCCACTTTTACAATTGTAAGTAGGTTAACTTTGCACATAAATTGCCAGTTACCACTTATGTATAATGTCTATAAGAGACGTAAAATGTTGATTAGTCAGTCAAACAATTAATAACATTAATTTATTAGCATGAATATTAGGGGGTTCAAAATTTCTTTTTTTTATTTACCTTGCTCCATCAACTCCCCCTTTGGTGATTTTTAATATCACCACAAAAACCCATGTTACACAATTTTCTCAGATAGAATGTTTCTTGTCCACTTGCTTTTTGTTAGTTTTACACATCAGTATCCCTTTCATCTTGTCTTTTTGTTCTCTCATACTTGTTTTCTTTTAATTCTTCAAGTTCTATTTCACCCAATTCTCGTTCTCTTTCTTTATTTATCTTATTTTCTCTTTTTATTTTGTTTTGTCTTTTTCTCCTTTTAATACATATAATAACAAATTTCACTAATAATAACACCACTAATATTACTACTGTTGCTGATATCAAAACTTTCCCTACAATAGAATTACCTATTTCAGTGAACCATTTTGGTATTGAGGAAAAACTCTTACCAAGTTTCTCCCAGGCATTTTCAACCTCCAGTGGAACAAGTTCTTTGTGCAAATTAGTAATATTCTTTATATACTTCTGTATATTTTCACTTTTATCTGGAATGTAAGTGCAACAATGTTGGACTTTCAGCATTCCACAGACTCCACCCTCTTTTGCCAGAAGAGTGTCAAGGGCAAGTCGATTTTGCATCACCATAGCTCTCATGGCAACCATCTCGGTATTTACCATCAAGAACCCTCCAGCAGTATTCGTTGATAAACGATCTACTACTGTGGACAATTTCCGAATTTTAAATGCATTCAAAAATATACCCACTGCTGGTATCATTGCTCCAAAAATGTCACCAACTATTTCTGAAAAACTTTCCCTTTTTCTACCTGTGAATGTTTCACCCATTTCGTGTGTTCCTTTTTCTTCTCTCTCCACATGAAATTTTTGGGGAAATACCAGGCCTAAATAGCATGACCCATACCAATGGTCCGGCAACCTGTAATAAGCTCTGTTTCCACAAATATAATAGATCCCTGGAAATATTGGATCTTTTCCTCCTTTGAATCCCCATCCTCCTAAAATGTTGTAATTGTCTCGACATTCACTGGAACCCACGAAATAGTTATCATATCTGGTTCTATTTCTACTGATGCACAACTTTCCCTGTTGGGGCCAATCTAAAGTCATAGCTGCATTTGTTTTTCTCTTATCATTATTTTCTCCTTCAAACGCCCAAAGGGGTGTTTTTGTCTCTTCCTCTATTACCTTTCTTTGGAATTTAACTCTTCTGCTTTCTACCATTTCTAAAAATACCTTTCTTCTTTCTTTAACTCACAGGTAAGGTTGTGTTTAACTATATTTTCTAATGTCAAATCTTTATTTTCTAGGAAAAATTCACCAAACATTTTTGCTTCTTTGTTCAATTCAGGAATTATAGGAATTTTTGCGAAAACCTTATTTATATCAGTATAATAATATTCTAACCTACCTGTTTTATAAAATAAACTAGCTAAAACACTACATGTTATTCCATACGTCAAAGGAAGGTGATGATAGGTCACACCTTCTGTGACAGACGTAGGTAATTGCATACAAACATAACAATCTCTCACATCCATTGTTTCTACATATTCATATAACAACTTTGTAAAAACGTTCTTTGAAAAATCACTTATGGATCTATCCTTATGTAACTCGGCACTATCTATTAATGTTGCTGTGTTCTCTATGTTAACTTCCTTATCCTTCTTTGTGTTGTTCCCTAATATGGACGTTTCTTCTACCGCTAATCTAATTGGAATGGTGATTGCTAAAATAAGCCAAACAAACATTAATAAACCTGTACAAAAGAAACACATTCTACACCATCTACGTAAAAACTCACATCTAGGTCTTCTATTCTCTGTGTCTACCATCTTGTTCTATTATATATATATATATATATATATATATATATATATATATATATATATATATATAAAAATGTGTCACCACACCTCAGAATGACGTTTCAGCCACTCTACTTTCTCACTTTGTCTCGTTTGGTACTCTCTTTAGTTCTTCTCAGAACTCTTTCTTGTCTTATTCAGGTTTTGAGTGTCCAGTCCGGGTTTTCTTTTTAATCTCTTCAAACTTGTTGCACTTCACTTTCACCCATTGGTCTGCAGCTTTCTTCTGGGTTCTCGTGAGTGTTTTCTTCTTCTTTGATGTCAGTCAATGCGATGTATAGCCACTCAGGTGATTTATATTTCAAATTAGCTTTCTTCACTCTTTTCGTTTTCTGCAGTTGTTTTCCACTTTATTTTCCTTGCTCCCTTTGACTTGTTATCTCATTTACTTGTTCTGCATTATCTCTATTTAAATTTATAATTTTGTATCTCAGTCTTTTTACTTCGTGGGGCCAATTATATCCTTTTCTCGGCCTTTTGGTTCACTTTCCTTTTCCTCTCGTTCAGCTCTCCAAGTTCTCTTTCTTGGTCCTAATCTCTGCTTCCTCTCTTCTTCACTTTCTTCTGATTCTGTTTCAGACCTTACTTCACTTTCTCTTATTTTGAACTTTATGATTTCACCTTCCTTGTCTGGATCTGAACCTTCCTGTGTCTTTTCTGTTTGGCCACTTGCTTCTATCCCTCCTCGAGGTTCTTCCGAATTCTCGTTGGTCTCTCTGTCTGTTTCTAAATTTCCCTGTTCTTTTGTTTGTTGGTCTGTCCCTATTGCTCCTCGGGGTTCTTCCGATTCTTCTATCTCTCTATCTGAATCTATCCCTCCCTCGTCTAATTCGACAATTTTTGAAGGATTTTTACTATAGCTTGTGCTTGGCTGATCAATGTCACTGTCTCTTGGTTCAGTTTCTTCGTTTATGATGTCAGTTTTCCATTTATTCTTTAGCTCTTCAGCACAATCTGATTGGTCTGTTTCAGATGCTGAACTTGTATCTGATATTTCCAGATGTCGACTTACGGGTCGATCTTCAAGTTCTGGAACCTTTGCTATTTCAAATTCTTCTCCTGTCGTCAAATTTGTACCTGGGTCTTCCAGATGTCGACTTACAGGTCGATCTTCAAGTTCTGGAATCCTGTTTGTTTCGTCTTCTGCATCGGATGCTGAACTGGTATCAGATATCTCCAGATGTCCACTTACAGGTCGAGCTTCAGGATCTGGAACTCTGATAGTATGGCTGGCATGTACCCAGTTTTTCACTCCTGCACATTTGACTGCAGTTGTTGTCACCAGGATCACTTGTCGTGGTTGGTCCCAGCGAGGAACCAAACAGTTTCTTCTTCTGTGGACTTTTATGCGAACCCAGTCTCCTGGACTCAAATCATGAGCTGGTTTTCTTTCGAGAGTGGTCGCATCCGGTCCAACCTGATGAAACCCAGAATGTACCACATCAGCCAATCCTTTGCAATAATCCAACACGAGATCATCAGTTATAGTCAGCAGTTTGTTGACAGGTACATGTGCTTGTCTCATTGCTCGTCCCATGATTATTTCGTGGGGACTCAGACCTGTTTTTCTATCAGGTATGCTTCTGATAGTCATTAGTACCAATGGTAGGGCATCGGGCCCTTTGAGTCCTGTGGCTTGACACATCTTCCCTAACCTATTCTTTATTGTTCCATTCACTTGTTCTACTACTCCAGAAGCCTCTGGTCTGTATGCACAGTGCAATTTCTGTTGAATGCCAAGAGCTTTACATATCAGTTGGATTAGCTCATTTTGAAAATGTGTTTCTCTATCTGTTTCAATCGTTACTGGAAAACCGTACCTTGGAATGAATTCTCTCAGCAAGAGTTTAGCTACTGTAATTCCATCATTCCTTCTGGTCGGATAGGCTTCCACCCAACGAGAAAACAAACAAATGACCACAAGAACGTACTTCAGTCTATTGCTTGGGGGCATTTCTATGAAATCCAGTTGCATTCTAGTGAAAGGACCTCCCTCTCGCCCTATTGTTCCTAGACTCACTACTGTTTTCCTTCCTGGATTTATCTGTTGGCAAATAAGACATCTTTGACAAAGACTTTCAGCTTTTGCTCTGAATTTTGGGTTATACCAGGTTTTTCTGAAAAGTCGGATCATGGCGTCCCTTCCAATATGAGCTTGTCCATGGTACATCCGTGCCATGTTAGAAATCATGCTATCAGGCATAACTGGTCTTTCATCTCTATAAACCCAAACGTCATCTTCCTCCCTTTTCCTACATCCTGCTTTTATCCAACTATCTTTTTCCTCATCATTTGCTGCTTCCTGTAATTGTCTTACTTCAGCCCATGTTTCAACAATGTTAGTAAACAGTAAGGGACATGGAACATGCTCTCTTTCTCTTCTTCGATTCAATGAAACTGCATTTTTAGCACAATATTGAGCTATCTCGTCGGCATATTTATTGCCTACGGTTATGAAATCTTCCCCATTTTTGTGCGCAGCACACTTCACCACTGCAATTTGTTTAGGCAGCTGTATCGCCTCAAGCAATTTCTTCACAAACTCACCATTTCTAATTGGAGTTCCTGCAGACGTCAAGAAACCTCTCTGGGACCAGATCTGTCCAAAGTCGTGGACCACTCCGAAGCCATACTGGCTATCTGTGAGCACCGTAATTCGGACATTCTTTCCCAATTTGCACGCTTGAATCAGAGCAATCAATTCAGCCACTTGGGCGGAACGTATCCCTCTCAAACAAGATGCTTCCATTATTGCAGCTACTGTACACACAGCATACGCTGCACTCAAAACTCCTTCACTCATCCTCAGGCATGAACCATCCACAAACATCACATAATCTGATTCTTTTAAAGGCTCATCCTTGATGTCTGGCCTTGGTTTCGTACAATATTCAAGTACATCCAAGCAATTATGATCAACTTCATCTTTGTCTGCCACACTCCCTTCATCCGGCAATGATGTCGAAGGATTCACGCTTGTGCATCTGTCAATGGTTACATTGTCTGCACTCAAAATCACTTTCTCATACCTAGTTAGCCGACTATGTGTCATGTATTGAGTTTTGGTTCTTGTCAAGAGAATTTCGACTGAGTGTGGAACATATACTCTCAGTGGATATCCCATCACAATGCCTTCACTTTGTTCCAGACTCACACAAGTAGCAGCTACTGCTTTCAGACATCCAGGCAACGCTTTTGCTACCGGGTCTAAAACAGCTGAAAAATATGCAATAGGTCTTTTCATATTTCCATGTCTTTGCACTAAGACTGAAAGTGCACACCCATCTCTCTCACTAAAATACAGCTCAAATTCTTTTTCATAGTCTGGCATTCCCAGTGCCGGTGCTTCACACAGTCTCGTTTTTAGTTCTTTGAATGCTTTCATTTCTTCGTCATTCAATTCAAACGGATCTTTAACATCCTTTTTCATCAATCGCTGTAAAGGTTTTGCAATTAATGAAAATCCACTTATCCACTGTCTACAATACCCAACCATTCCAAGGAACATTCTCACTTCTCTTTGTGTCATTGGAGCTCTCATTCCTCGGATAATCTTTATTCTCTCGGTCGTTACCTTTCGCACTCCCTTTTCAATCTTGTGACCTAGGTATTGAACTTCTTGTTGACAAAACTGTAATTTAGACGGGGACACCTTATGTCCTCCTTCGGCTAAATGGTTCAGTAAAGCAATTGTGTCAGTAACACATGCTTCTTTGGTTTTTGATGCCACTAATATGTCATCAATGTACTGAACCATCACAGATTTTTCAGGCATTTTTAAATCTTCCAACGATTTCTTTAAGATCTGATTAAAGATTGAGGGACTTTCTGTATACCCCTGAGGAATTCGGCACCATGCCAAACTACGCTCTCCGAACCGGAACGCAAATAATGGCTGGCTATCTGGGTGTAACGGAATAGAGAAAAATGCATGGCACAAATCAATGACTGTGTACCATTCTGCATCACGTGGAATCTGATACAGTATTACAGCAGGGTTTGGTACAATTGGACAACAAGGAACAACGATTTTATTAACCTTTCGCAAATCTTGCACTATCCTATATGTTCCATTTGGCTTTTTCAGTCCCATAATAGGTGAATTACATGGACTGCTCATTATTTCTTTCAATATTCCCTGCTCAATCATTTTATTGATTACAGGTGTTATTCCTTCAATAATTTCTGGCGTCAATTTATATTATGGAGTATTTGGGTAATTTGTTCCTTCTCTAACAGAAATTTTAACAGGGTCTACTCCTCTCATTAACCCTATGTCTTCGCCAGTAAAATCCCATACCTCCTGTCTGACTGTTTCTTTTAACTCAATTGGGATTTTCTCTACATCAAACACAGGAAACATGTCATTCACTCCGGGCTCTAATTCTGCCATTGTCATTTTATATAGTACATCTTCATCTGGTGTCTGAAATGCAATCCCATCCGAGGTACAATAAATGGTGCAATTCATTTTGCAAAGTAGATCGCGTCCAAGCAAATTTACAGGAATACAATCACACACCACAAATTGGTGCATTTCTCTGAATGGTCCAACTTTTACCTCTACTAATTTGGTAAGAGGTGCCTTAATCTGCTGGTTTGAAACACCAACGACTTGGATATATTCACCTGAGAGAGGAAGGTTTGGAATTTCCACTGATCTAACAGTAGAACAGGTAGCTCCAGTGTCCACAAGGAATGTCACATTTGCACCATTCACTTCTCCATCCACAAATGGACCCGTCTGGTCTACCTCTAGAGTTGCGCCAAGTACGCACTCTTCCTCCTCTCCTAGGCACCGTCATAAACTTTCATCCGATTCATTCCCATCCTGTCGTAACCAATACTGCGATATCGCAGCTGCCCGCGGCAATTGTGTTACCTGCTCTCCTCCGTAGAATCCTGTCTCTGCACTGTATCTCTGAGGGTTTACACTCTTGGGAAGTGGTGGTTGTGGCACCTGACTTTGTTGAGTAACTACCTGCGGCTGCTGCAGTTGTTGGTAACTCACCTCACTCTGCACCTGTGGATTTAATGATTGATTTTCCGTATTAGCTTTTGGAGGAAATTTACACTCGTTTCTCCAATGCCCTAACTTTCCGCAGTTGTGGCATGGCCACTTCTTCTTTGCCTCTTCTATACTCATCTGACCTTTGCCTTTACCTATATTCGGTTTGGATTTAGTTTGTCCTGTCTCATTAACCTGATTATTCAATTGAGCTTCTTGTTTTTCTGCAACTTTCACTTGTGCCCACATCGCTTTCTCTTTTAATTTACGCTGTCTACATTCAATGTCGTCACTACAATACTTGGCATACCTCAACACCTCATCCACTGTGCTGTTTTGCCAACATATCATGTGCTGTTTAATCATTTCGCTTATTTCTGGTTTCAACCCATAAACAAATCTGTATACAAAATGACTCATGTCCTTTTCATTCAGAGTCTCATAACCGCTATACTGTTTGAAAACCAAAAGTAGCCTCTCGTAGTAGGCATGTACAGACTCCTTACTCTCTTGCGTAGTTCTGTCAATCTTTACCCAATCAGTTTCTTTGGGTGGAATTTTGTTTTTCAAAAAGGTAATAACCTGATCATATTTCCTCATTACTTCTGGTCCTGGCGCTCCTGTTTTTGCGTCTCTTGGGTATTCTACTGTCGGCCAATCAATGGTAATATTACATTCTGTCCATAAATCGGCTGGTACTACAATATCAAACAATCCATCCAAATCTACCCACAACACTTTCGAAACTTTGACAAACCTTTCCACTTGTCTGTACCATTCTACAGGTTTTTCTCTCAATTTTGGAAAGTCATTTGTAAATGAAAGAATATCTTGTCTGGACCATGGGACATGTACATAACTACCTCCTGGGGTTTCTCTCATCGGATACTCCCTTACAACTGATTCCTTGTCTGTCACCACAAAAGCCAAAGACGCTTTGTCGGTTGTTTTCTCATTTCTTTTAGTCCACCTGCTTCTCCATCTGTCCACATCACCCCATTTTCTTAACAAAACGATCAATTCTTTTATCTGGGTTAAACGTCCTGATGTATTCAAATTCTCTATATCTTTCTCACAAAAATCTACTCTATATGGTTTCTGCAAACTCCTGACTTTTACAAATTCTACTCCTAGTTCATTCGCTGTCTCTTCCAATTTGTCATGTAAATTTCTAGCTCTCCAAGTAATGCTCTTACACAAGAACATTATCTCATCGTCCTGGTATGTTTTCAATTTTTCTGTACCTATAGTCCCTAGAATCAACTCTTCCATATCTATTTTTAGCCTTATTACATCCAAAGGTTTCGGTTCTGTCTCCTTCTGTTGCAAGTTTCTCATCCATTCACTTAATTCTTCTGGAGTTGGACCTACAGGTGTACTATTTATTTCTATCCAATTTCTATTTCTTTCTGGCGTTTCAGACGCAGACTCGGTTCCCATTGGAATCCTTTTTATCTCACTCTCATTTACTGTCTGGTTAGTAGGCGGACTCGGTCTATATGAGCTGACCAAATCTCTTGCCTCTCCAGTTTCTGTATTCATCCCTTCTCTCATTCTTTGCATATTGGAGTTCATCGGGATGACTAAGGAATGCTCATCTATTTTCTGGTTCTCAAAAACTGGTATTACTGGTCCTATTGTCACTGGCACAGTCACAGCTTCCATGTTCATTGTTAACTCTCTTATTTTCTCAGTTAATTCTCTTGTGGTTTTTGCTAACTCAGCTGCATTGCCACTGTCAGATTTTTCACTTTGTGAAGTTTCTAGCTGTTCATTAGACCTATTTATATCGTATCTTCGTTCTGGACTTTTATTCCTCCCAGTTTCCATTGGCGGTGCATTGGGTGTCACCACCGCAGAATTCTGTTGATATGGAGGTGGGTTTCTGTTTAAAATATCTTCCTGCAATTCATCCTCCGTTTCGCTACCTCCATACCCATACCTCTCTGTAACAGTATGTTTCTTTTTCTCTGTACACTTTCTTCCTGTACCCTCTTCAACTGTAAAGGCTGGAAACAAACCCTCTGTCATGTTAGCATATCTCCAACGCTTCATCCTGTCCTCATGATTCACTCCCCATAATCTTCCAGGAACTAAACTATGATTCTTTGCACCTCTGTATCTTTCTCATTCATACATCTCGTCTTCCCACTCACCTAACGCTTCAAACTGTGTCGGTCTAGGTCTTGGCTCAAGCTTCATCATTTTCTCTCTCAAATTTCGAAGTACAGCTATGCTAAATGAACCATTCTCTGGAAAAGCCAATACTCCATAATTCTGAGTATATTTTGTCCAATTTTCTAACCAAATGCAAGTATGATAACCATATTTCAGCATCATATGAGAAGCTGGCGTTTTCGGCGGAGGAATTACCTGTCCCTCTCTAGTCACTACCTTTTTGTCTTTCTTAAAGAAGTTCTTAATTTTCGCCATCCATGACGGTTTCTCTCTGCAATACTCATAATAAGCCATATTTCACGATTCTTCTCTTCTGACAAACTTACAACTCGGTTCTGTTTACTATACGCTATTCGGACCTATCCCAGCACGTTTCACACCAACGCACCAATCCGAAGTCTCTACGTCACTGTTCTTCAGACCTATCCCAGCGCGTCTCACACCAACGCACCAATCAGGTCGTTCTTCGTTTTTCTAAGCACTGGCCAATCCCAGCGCGGCTTTTGTCATCATCAGTTCTTCTCCTGACCCCTCCTTTACAAAATTATCGGCAGTTCTTTTTCTTGACTAAATCTTATTAGTTACAACATAAAACACATTTCCATTGTCTGTTTTCGCTAAACAAAAGTGATAGTTTACTCTATCTTACAAGAATACTGTTTCGTTCGATAAGTGTAGCACTTCCCTCTACCTTACCCTTCTTTCAAGCAAGGGGTAAACCCGTTTCTCTGGGGATAAAACACATGTGGAGACTATACTGCTCCTGAGAATTAAGGCCAGAGTTTCACAAGAAAACCAGTTGCTATTTCACTCATACACATTTTATACAGAAAATGTCCCTATCATAACACAACCTGTGTTATCACCAATTTGAAAATCAGACAATGCACTATTCCATGTGACTTCTCTTGCCACACGTGTCCACTTCCTACTTCCCGGAAGCTTCAAAGTTTCCGACTTACATATAACATAATACAATTCGACATGAAGTGTTAGACATGAAATGATCAATAATCACCAAACTAATCTATAGTAACCATAACTCTGCTACCAAGAAATCTGATCCAGCGCGACTAATATAATTCCTTCTCCTTTGGACATGACATCCAGGTTGAAACACTCTTTTAACAACTATACCATATGACTGTGGGGCCCATAACACCGCCTAAACACTCACTCACCCAAATATTCCCTGGATCCCATCCACATTCACCTAGGAGAAAGAATTAAAAACTGCTGGAGGAACGGGATACCTTTTTAAAGTTGACAAGATATTTTCTTAAACGTAATACATAATCAGTTTTAATCCTGTCGGTTCTAAGACATCAAGGTATTCCGCTCTTTGGTCGATGGACCAACTATTAGAATAAGTTGATGGTGATTAAGACCAGCTCAATCACATTAAAACCTATTTAAACATTACACTTATTATTGATCTAAAGAACCACAGACTCGTAGTTTTAATTATAATAACGTTTATCTACTTTCTTCAAATGCATGAATAAGATTCAATTTTATTAATCAGTTTAATACGTTTCAATATTATTATAAGAAATAAACTTTAAAAAGAATTTATGCATACCCCTTTTAGATGCAGAATAAAAGTTCGCCAAGGCGGATAAATTGCAGATCACAGCATAGAATTCCCAAAAACTGACTGTCTATCCCGCTAAACAGGCCTCCTCGACGGACCTCCTATACAGGTTTCCCGCATCGATCTCGTTCCTTCCCAGTCAAGTTTAAGCTAAAAATGAATAATTCTATTAAGAAAATGGCCTATAGAAAATAGCAGCAGTTCTCCAGCATCAACGTCCAGTGCTCAAAAATTATGTATGAATAGCGCTCCTCCTACTTAAGAGTAGGTCCTCTTATACCCTACTACTAGCTTACTAAACAGAAAAGTTGCAAATCTTTGGGGGCGAGAATCACGCTAATTGGTCCATTGGAGGGGTGGCAAGCATCACCTCATTGCCCTCCTTGCTCAAACCGGTTCTGAAATTGTTTATCATTTTGTCCTTTCACACGGCTTTAGGGTAATAGCAATCCGATTGACATTTCATCATATGTTTCTTCTTCTTTGTAACTTTATTTTAAACAGTCCATTGTTAATTCACTGTTGCTTGTCCCCTGTTCTCACGGATTCACGCTGAGTCCTTCTTGGCACTTGCTTGGTGTCAGGTCAGGCCGACCTTGACACTTCTCACTCTGGGCTCGATTTGTAGCCACGTGATATGTCTCTGCGGCTTTCTTCCGCTTGGAAGCCATCTTTGCATCTGCGCATTGAGCCCATTTGCCTCGGCAGACATTTTTACAGCATGGCCTAACAGGCCCGAACGAACTATCATGAAAACAAACACAATCATAATTAAAATAGAGAAAATAAGCCTTTTCGTTTCCCACCCGTCATTCTAAGTACCCCAATTAGGTGTTACCTAGCAAAAGCGACATGTAAAGCCATGTTTACTTACCATCCGCATTCTTTTGCCACAATACAATTTACTACATAGCACAAATCATGCAATATCACTCTAATTAGTAAGCAAACCTTTATATTAATATTATTCCACTTTTACAATTGTAAGTAGGTTAACTTTGCACATAAATTGCCAGTTACCACTTATGTATAATGTCTATAAGAGACGTAAAATGTTGATTAGTCAGTCAAACAATTAATAACATTAATTTATGAGCATGAATATTAGGGGGTTCAAAAAAATTTTTTTTTTATTTACCTTGCTCCATCAGTATCATACCCTATTTTCTAAACACCACTTTAGGATAAGAAACTAAAACATTAGCTATATTACAACGACATTAAAACAAAACCTCACCGGAAAAAAGTGGGAATGAAAGTAGTGAAAGAGCAGAGATAGGGTTCCATGTGATCTGTTGTTGAGAGCAGCTGATGGGCTGCCACTCTCTATTTGTTGTATTCTGCCACTTCCTTGTTCCTTTTTAACAAGGCAAGATATCTGAGTTTAACAGTGGCTTTGCTAGAGGAGTTGACACTGTGGATTCTCAAAGAGTTCCAATTTCACTATTAGAGCAAGCTGATCTGTAATGTACATCAGCCATGGGAAATTGTCAGCTTTATCAAGACTCATACAATCTAAAATTACGGATCAGTTAAGCAAAGTTTCAGGTTTAGACCATACAGAGAGCCATAGCAACGAGGGAGTAAGTTTCTTGTAATCCTCCAGATACGTTAACCCTATCTCAGAGTGGCATAGGTAGGACGGCGTGCCGGGGGGAGTGGATAGCAATTTCATCTCAAAATGATTTAGGCTATCTGAAGATCTCAAATCTCTCATGTGGCCCAGATACCCACCGAAAAGTAGCTACTGAAATACACTCAGGGCCTGATTACGATGGCCCGGGGACCGCCACCGACAGGCTGTCAGTGGCAGTCCCTCAGCCATCGTAACAGGGATCTCCGTCTGTCATATTACAATGGCTTCTGGACGGGTGTCTGTCGGAAACACCTACCGCCACGGTCCCGACAGGCGGTCCCTGTAGTCCCAGAATGGCGGCGGTGTCTGTCAGGGACCGCCGTAGGGATTACAATATCCCTTTCTGCCGGTCGTTCTGTGGCGGTCAAACCGCAGCAAAACGGCAGGCAGAAACATATTTGGGGGCGCGTACCAGGCCCCCCTAGCCCCCTGTGCCAGAGACGTAGGCCCCCCCTACATATCCCTACACCATGTGGTAGGCACCGCATGGTGCCTGCCATGTAGTGCAGGGATATGTGTGGGGTGTCTGTTTTGTCTTGCGGCGGCTGCTGCAGAGTACAGCACCCGCCGCAATAAAAAACATGGGCAATGCGACCGCCACGGTGGCAGTCGCATCCTAATTTGCCCTGTGGGACCACCTACTTGTAGGCAGGTGGTCCCAAATACCATTGGATGGCGGGCAGATGAATCCTAATGACACCCCAAGTCCGGTAAATACTGGTCAACATCACATCGAAGGGACTGGAGCCCAGTTTAGCAGCAGACCTAAAGATTGCTGCTATAGATTGTTCCAGCTGTGCTTTTCTAACTTTCAATAAATAGACCATGTACCTTTATCATTAAAAGGAATCCCTAAGTACGTGAAGGTGGATACAAGTAACAGCCTAGAATTATTGCATGAGTTGAAGGTCAAAATCTCATTATTGCTCGGCACCTCATTACTTTAATTATGCGTCTTCTTTGCGTTTAACATTAGTAAGTCGCTCCTTGTAATAAATAAATGCAAATGACATTGGTGAGGTTCAAATTTATTTAAAGAAAATATGCTTTTTTAAATAATTTTTGTGTGTCATTCTATATGATACATTATAATCTTTAAATAAAAAATAAGAATAAAACAAATTTAAATATTTACCTAGATAACAATCATTCAACTACGCATTTGAGTTAACAGCATTTAAAATAGGCAGCATGGAAATAAACAAGCAAAATAAATATGAAACATTATACTGAAAAACTTGAAATCCACATATTAAGTTGAAAGTGGAGGGTCATTCTTGCTGTTCTCAGGATCCTCTTGAGCAGTGAGGCGAACTTAGGTTAACACATATGGGATTGTGAGGAAATACCCTTCACATATCCTGTGCCTTCAAGAGTGCCCAATGCTGGACCATGCCCAGTGCTGGAGGTCTTCCCAGTGCTTGTTTGCGGCACTTCCTGACTCTTTGGGTGTAACCATTCCAGCATGTGATGATGTCCTGCCAGGTCAACGTCTATACTGCAATGCTCAGCTGAGTTTTAGATTCTCTGTAAAGATGAAGATACTTCTGGAGGTCCACCTTTCCGATAATCTCTAATTCTTTTTCTGAGAAAGTTGGGGCCTTTTCATCTCGATTCTCAGGCATCTGGGGCATTTCTGCATTATTATGATTAGGAGATTGGTAGAAGGATTACGTGATGGTCCTTGCATGGCTCACTAATGGCCTACATCCTGTTCCTGTATTTTAAACGCTGTTTGTTACAGCAATCAGAGAACTGCACCTGAATATGGAGTTTGCTGACTCCACTATGGAGTTAACGCTACAAAGGCAGATTAAATAGGTAAAGAAAAAAATGAGGATACATCTCTTCCTACAGGTGCCTTTAGTAAAATTATATGCTAATCATTTAATATTATACAGAAGTAGATGTATGTGAATATGAAGACGAATCAATGTAACCCTACATGTTATATGCTATGCTAAAGGATGTGCAGTGTTTCGATATGAGTTGAAATTACTAGTGTGTGTGTGAATGATGAATAAAATTAGAAATATACGAGTGATGCATATTATACTGATACTTGCAAGTTTGGATATGACATCATGGTAGAACAATAGAGGAGTATCAGAATGGTATATGTGGATGGTCACAGGTGAACCATTTACTATTACCACATTTTTACAGCAGATGGCTCATAATTATGGAAAGCGGCTCAAAGGTGAATTTTTTGTATTTCGCGTAACAAGCTTAATGGGAAATTTCTGAGATTATAAAGTTACACTGGCATAATTTAAATTTCATCCAGGGCTAATGGGAAGTCTGTGTGTGCTTGGTTCATGTTGTTGTGAGTTTCGCCTGTTGAGTCCTGCTCAGCCCCCTTGCAGTAAAAGTGTGTTGATTGCGAATGAAGCCTTGTTTCAATATGTGTTCTCCACTAATTTTAGCTATATTTTGCTTTGTGTGCCTGTGGCAAATGTGATCATTAAAAATAAAAAGTCTGACAAATGCATGAGTGATGTTACTTTTAATTTTTGTGACATAGAAACATATTTTGCCTTTTTGTTTCTGTTTTCCCCATGTGGTTTTAGTGTCAATCTGTGTCTATATTCATGTCCATGCAAGCGCCAGTGATTCAGTGCTTAATTTCATCTGGTGGTTGCCAGTGGGGGCCATCAACATTTATTTCTGGGCGCCAGCACTTATTTTTCCTAATTAGATATTTAACAAACTCAAGAGAGGGAAAAACACAGAGATCAGAAAGTTGACTGAGGAAAAAAAAGACGTCAAAACCTTCACAAAGGAAGAAAGCAGGATCCTGCAAGCATGAGATAAAGGGGCAAGAGTGTCTGGTAGTGGGTTGAAGAGGCATAAAGTGGATATAAGACTATGAGCATTGGTATTCAGCATGCTAAAGTTTAATTGCTCTGGTCGCGGGCTTCTGAGAAGAGCTTCAGGCACCGACACTCTTTCTTTCACAAATAAAGCATGACAGTAAGTGACCATATTTGCTGTGGTACATACTCCAGGACTTGCTTTTAGTGGATCTGTGCATATTTTCTCAATAGTACTACTGCACTGGGTGTGGGATTAACTTTGGTGAATGCCAACCGGCTTCCTCTTTTGTGAGCGTGTGTTAGTATTTGCATATTCATCCCTATGCTTCTCTTTAATTTTACTTTGATCTCACGCATGTATTTCTAGATATTCCCCATTTTTTTGACCTTCCCATATTTGCACCAAAAACAGAGCTCCCCACATGAGGCTGATTCACAAAAGGACTTAGGACTTGCAAAGTAATACTCATGTAGTACTACTTCATATATTCTTAAAAGCCTTAGTGAAATGTCCCCAAAAATGGGAATAAAGGGGTAATATTTTGAATATTCACATATAATTGGTCAATCAGTAAGGATCGGGCCCTGTTGGCACTACTATTTGTAGGTGATTGAGCAGTTCAAGTCAATTCACAATGTTATTTATACTGTACATAAGTAGGCGTCAAAAGGTATAAGGCAAGTATAGGCAGGGATCTGTGGCTGGAGGTCAGTGAATAGCATTTGTCAGTTTGTCAGTACATAAGTACTACTGGAGTACTATTTCAGAACTGGTTGCTGTGAAGATAGGAGACTATGCAAATATACAAATGGGTTGGTTCTTGCACCAGATGTAAAAAAAAAACAAGGATGTCTAAGTCTTCAACGATTCATCTGTCTTCTGTATTGGAGGTGCCTTCTGTCCTTCCAAGCCTTAGTATGAAAGATCATTTTGAGACAGATGTGGAAAACTCTGACACATTGGGACGACTACTGAGAAAAATATTTAGAATTAAATGGGGTTGTATACCAAGCCACAAAGTAATGAAGGGGCAAGTGATTAATTTAACCAGTGCCCATTCAAAAGGCTCCTAGGGAGGTTTGACATTTTTTGGGAAGAGCTCTGAAGAGGATCTCCTTCCCATCTGCAACTTTGTGCGATTACTCTTGCACATTCTCATCTTGAATTTTGTGGGTCAGATGAGAGAAGTTGAAAGGGTATAATTACAGAACTAAATAATTCAGTGCTTTGACAGAAGTGGGGAAATAAGCATCCTCCTCATTGTTGCATTTCATCTGACCCTCATGTTCTGAGTAAAATACCAATAACTTTCCAACGTGTATCTATTACACAGCTCAAACAATAACTGGATCATTTCTTAGATCCTTCAATTACCCAATGATGCCTCTTTAACCTTTTTAGTGTTGGGAAGCACTTTTGTCTATTGTTGGAGAGAGAGGTGGAGAAATGAAGAGCATCTATGGCCTATCAACATTGGTTTGGCCTCCCACACTGGCTGTGTCTCAAATCAACCTCCCATGTGAAAGTTGTGACATTTTGAAGACTTGTTCTTAATACCACAGGCATAAAATATGGTGATGATAGATCTTATCACCTTAGCGGTAATAGGGGGATTTCCCCTTTTCAGGTGCAGACAACAAGGCCCTTATCCTTTCGAGTCTGGGAAACTTGAACGGAAAACATTCATGACTATCAGGCTATTTGGAGAAGTAATGATAAAGACTGTAATATGCAATGCTTTTCCATCCTAGCATCCCAGATAGGAAATGACCTTCCTAAGAATATTCAAATTCCTGAAGACAATTTCACAATTTAAAAATATTTGCAGATATTCATGTTTTATTATTGTACAGTTTCTAGAGAGAAGAGATATCAATTACGCATGCCTTTTGCAGTTTTACACAAGATTCTGACAAACAAAACTAGCTGCACAATATGAGTCATGTAAACATACATCATAACATGCCAAAACATAAGATAATACGAAGTAACATAACATAACTTCATGTAAGAAACATCACCTATAGTAATTTAATTAAACTTCGGTTAGATTCCAGCCCCATCCCTCACCACGTTCTCTCAAATTCTTTGCATCCAAAAGACGTTCCGCTAGTTTTTTTAAAAGTTTTTTTATTCTGCTTAATTGTGGGAGGAGCATGCAGGAAAGTCTGAAGAGTGTGTAGTAGTGGCACATAAATTGGATCTGCATCACGCACTCTACATCCTAGTCACAGTAGCGGTCGGTGGTGGGAGTGCCGCCGGGTGCTGACGTGGGGCGGGGGAGGGGCAGGGTGGGGGTAGTAAACTATGGATTGCGGCCGATTACAGGTAAGTACACATATAAATAAATAAAACAAATTTAGTTGCGCGCGCTGCATCGCATTTGGCGATGCAGCCCGAGAAACGAAATTCATTTTATTTATTCATATGTGTACTTACCTGTAATCGGCCGTAATCCATAGTTTACTACCCCCCACCCTGCCCCTCCCCCGCCCCACGTCAGCGCCCGGCGGCACTCCCACCACCGACTGCTACTGCCTAGTCACTTCAATATGGCTGGAGGATTTTATGATTACCTTTATCAAAGGCTTCAGGGAGGCTGGGGATCAATCAATCAGTAATCTTATAAAGTGTGACTACTCACTGGTGAGGGTCTCAAGGTGCTGAGTGGAGGGGGGAGTCTGCGGTTCAGTCGAAGAGCCAGGTCTTGAGGTCCTTCCTGCTTTGAGGAAGTGATGATGATTGCCTGAGGTTCAAGGTCTTTGCAGCAAGGTAGGAAAAGCATCTTCCTCCAGCTGTGGTTTTGCGGATCCGTGGGATGGTGGCTAGGGTCCTTGGGGCAGAGTGGAGATGTCTGGAGGGAGTGTAGAAGGAGAGGCAGTGGTTGAGGTATGCAGTTCCGGCGGTGTCCAGGGCTTTTCAGGCATGCGTGAGAAAAAGGGGATGAAAAGGATGTGTGATAAGTTTTGGTAGTTTCTACAGGAAATGAAGCTGGACAGCCATTTCCAGGGGATGTCATCTGAGCGAGAGTACTGACTGTTGTGTGTTTTGCTGGAGATGAGATATATGGTGAGTCTGTTGAAAACCAGTCCTTTCAGGTTTGTAATGAAACAAAAGATTTAAACAATGGTGCCAATACACTACACTACAATGCCTATTTTTATTGACCTGACATATCCAGCTTTCTATTACTAAAATTGAAATGAGGTCACTGCCCTTTTTATGTACTAATTAGAGTGAATAATATCTGAATATTCTCTATTTTAACGTTATGGTGCCTATTCACAAAGACATTTTTGAGTGTACGTTGAGATGGCTCTGGTGTGCTGGTAGAGGAAATAAACATGGCTGTAAATATGTTGATGCATTTTATGTGATCACACAAAAATATATAACTATTACAGATATTTGTATAATCTTTCGGCACCACTCACATAATTCCCGTTTGATTGTAACTTTCCCACTGCTGACTCCAGAGCAGTAGGCCGTGATCCAAAGCATCAAGGGCTGTTGAAATCTTGAGTACCAGGTTACCAAACAGATCTAAAAATCTGCTCTCAGCCTTACTACTCCCGGAAACGGTAATATTATCAGTATTATTGCCAGTTAGATGCTTCGTAGGGGCCTTCCTTGTACCCTTTTGGGCTTCATGCTTGGTTTTTGGAAATTGACTGTCCTGGATTTTTAACTTTGTGCCTGGCTCCTATCCTCTAAGTATCAACAGTTTCCTTGTTAACAATCGGCTCCTGATTCTTATAATGAGCCACTCTGGGTATAAAATTTGTAGATGATTGCTGGCGAAGGGAGGAAGGATTAGGTAAAGATTCAGGAGAAGCAGTAGTTGAAATAACTTCCCATTTGCCTTGGGCATCTCTGGATAAAATAATGGCTTGGTGATTCGTGGTCATCTCGACTTCGGCACACGAAATTTAATCCGGGAGCGCTCCGACTGCCTGGTAAAGAAAGGACATTATAGATTTAGTGGCTCTGGGTCTTCTGTCAGTCCCATTAGTGAATACCGCTTTCCTCATCCCCATAATATTATTAACTCACTGACACCAGAGTTTATATGGCCAGGAGGCCTGATGTAAAGCGATAAGATTTAAATATAGATTCAGAAAAAGAACCCACTAGAAGTCTATATTTCTGCACTCACCAGCTTCAGGCAGAGTCACTTTGGGGATGTTAGGGAGGTGACCCAGCCCAGCCACCTCCAGTCGCTGCAGGATCCCCATCAGTAATTTATACACCTCCGGGCGCTACGATGATGCAGCAAATGACAGGGCAGTCTGGTGCTGTAGTCCTCACCCCCCCCTCCAAACTCCAGCAAGCATTTGTGTGTCCTGTTATGTGATACTTGTGCTAACAATACTCTGGTATACAACCATTTTCTGATCTCATGTTCGGCACTGTGTGGCTGAATGTATCAAAGAGGATACATTTCGTACCGAACCTTGGGGCATATTAGCAAGACCCACGTTAAAATTATCGCCGTTTTAGCGGCAGGAAACTGCCGCTAAAACGGCGATAATGGGCTTGCTAATATGCGTTATAGAATTCCAATAGAAGCCCAGGTTAGATGTCCTGCACATCTAACCTGGGCTTCTATTGGAATTCCATAACGCATATTATCAAGCCCATTATCGCCGTTTTAGCGGCAGTTTCCTGCCGCTAAAACGGCGATAATTTTAACGTGGGTCTTGCTAATATGCCCTCTTAAGTCTTCCTCTGCAGATCAACTCCTTACTTCCTCCTTTAGATGTTCTCACAATTCACTGTCCTCCCTGAGATTGTTCAATGAATTTGTCATGATATTCACTCACCTGACACTAAAACGTTTTTTTGTTCCTCACACACTTCATGAAATTGGCTTGAGGGCATAAGCTCCTGGAAGATATATAAGCAAGCTCTAAAACATATGCTACCTTGTCTTGTTTTGTTTCAAAATATGAATTTTCTTTTTATAACGAGAAGGAATAAAGTTGCAGCTTATATCTTCCTACTGCTTCATTCTTCTCCCATTGTCTCAGCGATCTTGGAACCTACCTTTCGCTGATAACAATCACACAGAGTATCAATATTAATTGTGCCTAGTTTGTAAAAGAATTCGTGACAGTACCCAAAGTTTTGTTCAGAAGCTCGCAGCCGATGCTATTGCAGATGGGGATGCAGAATACCAAGACAGAGTGGACTTAATGCATCAGAATGGCACTCCCTGCTTTATTATGTCACAGTTGGAGTTTTTTTTTCATCCCTTCTTTCTTGCTTTGTCGCTGTTTTTCTGTCTCTGTCTCTTCCTCCTCCGTTTCTCCTTTTGTGTTTTTCTGACTCTTGTTCTGGAGCAAAGTCTGTTGAGCAAAAATTAGTGGCAGTCCCCAAAAAATGTATTTGCAAAGTTTTATATAGCACAGGCTAGACCCGGAGGTATCAGAGCGCTTTACATGAGGATCAGTGGTTTACAAGTTACATAATTACGTCAGTTACAGGAGCAAGTATAGACATAGAAAACATGACATTACACAATAATATGGGTAATTAACGCGTAGTATAGCCAAGACACTGGGAAGAGGAGGGGGAGGGGAGGAAAACAAAGCGGGGAGACGAGGAAATCCGTAGGTGCCGGCCGAGGGGGTGAACCCGAGCCAAACTACTCTATAGCCGCATAGGACAGCTCCACCTGGCATCGGCCAAGGTTGCTCGGGTACCGCTGTAAGTACGAACAGTTAAGGTATCCGCCCAGGGGGCATCGTCATAGATCCATCAACGCACCGTTCCCGGTGTTACAGGGAAGCGCCTGGGGAAGTGCTGCTGGGGCCCACCTGCCACCACAGGCTCACATTAAGCACCGACATACACTTACCTAATGGCAATGCTTAAACCAGTTTCCCAGTGCAGTCCAATAAACACTGCCAGCATTGTGCTTCTTTTTCAAGTCTCGCAACCACATTGCCACTCCACATTTTCAGTCTTGCGTTTCCTTCAATTGTTGCTTCACTCTATCTGTCGAGAACAGGAACACCCTGGCCATACAGAGCAGTGTCGTATACCTTCATTACATCAAGGCGATGAAGCACTGCATCTTGTTGTTGCCAAGAAAGATACATTGATACTTCACCATCTTGCCTTTTAATGAAATCTTAGGATTTTTCTATTAGCACGTTAGGAAAATCCTAATAAAAAATAAAAAAAACCTTTGTACATGGTACTAAATGCCGATAAGCACAGTGTTAATAAATGGCATATTTCAAGTTCAAATATATGATACTAACAGAGTACATGTCAACAGTACTTTACACATTAATGCATCTGGTTATCGCTGAGATGTAAAGGTTTCAATACATGTTATCGCTATATGAGTTCAAACAGTGCATGGCGAATGCATTTTCGGGAAGAAACAAAACGGGAATTCATAGTGTGCTATTTCAACATCTGCATGTGCTATAGGATGTTTTGTTATGCATCTTACAATTATATAGACTTGCTTACTAGAATATTAGTAGTGCTTGCTTCTGCCACTTCGGGTTAATTACCGCGTTAATCACTGTGTGATTGTCATTGGGTATCAGTTCTGTTAGTTGCCATGGTTTCACTGGTAACTGCAGATCATTATTTTGTTATATCAATAGTATTTAATTAGTCAGCCTGCACGGTGGTACATTTTCTACTTGGCATGCAGGGATGTTGTTTATTAAAGAAACAAGAACTGTAACTGCTGCTTTGTGCGTCCCGCATTTACAAGAGAGAATGAAAAACTTTCGCATTTCTCTCACAGAAATGCTCATGGGAACGTTGCAAATAGACTGAATTTGGAGTTACAAAACTGAACAGAAAATCCATGTTTTAGAACACAAGGGTCGTCAGCATCCTTTTATAAACAATCAATTGAATTTGATCTCGGAATTATTACACATAAATGAAAGTCATCAGCTGTATGTTGACAGAGGCGGTAAAGACGCTGTTCTTGCAGTCGGATACCGATATAGAAACAGAGCAGCATTGCCAGTGTATGTTCCATTAGATTGATATATAGCAAGCATCGATATGTATTTTAGATTGACTTTATCTGCCGGCAGTCATAGGGGCATATTCACAAGGACTTATCGCCGAGTTATCGCCACCTTAACTCATCAAAAGTGGAGATAGATTTAACGCCCCATTCACAAGCGGGTGCAAACTGCAGACAACGCCAGTATTCCCGCGATAACTGCTGCAAAAGATACCTCCACGGGTGACACTACCAACTAACCCTAATGAGATGCAGAGTAGGCGTTCCCGTGCAAAAACACACGAAAACACCACTACACCACATTCACAACAAACTGCCAGATCTGCGATGCGAACCAAAAACAGGCGATAAGCCGTGGTAGCAGCAGGGATTTAACACCTGCCTTCTGCTGGTGTTAAGCAGGACGACTACCTGCAGCATGAAAGGGAGCCCAGGCAAGAGCCACATCTGAAGACCCACAGATGCCATGGAGCCAATGATCATGCAGGTCGGAGACCCATGAAGGCCACAACACCCACCGCCACCACTCCCAGGCCCCCCTCCCCGAACCCCCCCTCGGACAAATACATACCGTGCACGACACAAGAGCCACAAAAAGCGCATGATGCCACACAATGACAACAAAAAACACACGTGTGGTCAGAAGAACAAGAAACAGTCACTCATCAATAAAGTAACAACCAAAAACTTTATTGAAATACAACACAAAACACCAATGCAGAAGACTCCTGTCGGGTCCGTCCGGGACAATCTTGATGTCACAGCCTGGAAAATAAACCCCAAATCAGAACGTGTGTCATGCGCACATCAAAGGAGCGAGACACAGAGAAACAGAGAAGGAAAGAAAGGCAGAGAGAGAAAGAGAGAGAAGGAAAGGAAGGGAGAGAGAGAGAAGGAAAGGAAGGGAGAGAGAGAGAGAGAGAGAGAGAAGGAAAGGAAGGGAGAGAGAGAGAGAGAGAGAGAAGGAAAGGAAGGGAGAGAGAGAGAGAGAGAGAGAAGGAAAGGAAGGGAAGGGAGAGAGAGAGAGAGAGAGAGAGAGAGAGGGGGAGGGACACAGTTGCCCCCACGCACCCAGGCACCACTGCTCACCTGCTGCCACCGGTGTGTCTCCAACCACGTGCCGGCATACACTGCAAGCCACCAGGTCTGCAATCTGTAATCGAGGCCAGAGTCAATCATGGCAGAGTCTATCTCACTGCACACGGCAACAACGCCTGTCTGTCCCTGCGCACACATGCAGCCGCACCCTACCCCCTCCCGCCGGCCAGCGCTGGCTGTCCGCACTTGCGCACCCAGGACCCACTGCTCACTTGCCGCCAATGATGTGTCCACCAGTGGGCACACCACGTGCCCATGCAAGCTCCAGGCTCCGGTCCCGCCACCATGGCATGCTCCACATCATGCAGACCTGCACTGCGGCCCAGCAGGTCCCACACATGACGCTGAGTCCTGAGGCATCAATGGCAGAGACCACATCAGTGCACATGTCATCATCGCAGGCTGCACACCCGCTCAGCAATTTCGGTGCCACTAACCCTGTGCAACCCCAGTCAGCGCCACGTGGTGGTAGGCCCGTGACGGCCGCAAGGCTTCGGGTGCCACTAACCCTGTGCAACCCCAGTCAGCGCCACGTGGTGGTAGGCCCGTGACAGCCGCAAGGCTTCGGGTGCCACTAACCCTGTGCAACCCCAGTCAGCGCCACGTGGTGGTAGGCCCATGACGGCTGCAAGGCTTCGGGTGCCACTAACCCTGTGCAACCCCAGTCAGCGCCACGTGGTGGTAGGCCTGTGACGGCCGCAAGGCTTCAGGTGCCACTAACCCTGTGCAACCCCAGTCAGCACCACGTGGTGGTAGGCCCCTGACGGCCGCATGGCTTCGGGTGCGACTAACCCTGTGTGCAACAACTCATGGGCCCTTTATGATTGAGAATCGTGGAACGTCCGTCATCCAGTCACCACCGGCAGTGGGGAATGTGACGTTGTCGGCCCCTTATATTGGCGGGGTCACATGGCCTGTGACGCCTGTGCCGGATGGGTGTGGTGTGTGTGCAAACCTGCCCTCACGGAGTGGCTGTGACATGCTGACAACTAGACCAGTGACCTACAGACCACTAGCGTGTAAACCGGTGACTTGTAGCTATGTGGCGCCCCCCCCCCTCGGAGCGTAAGTGGAGTGGTCTGGCCTGGCGTATGCCGGACCAGCGCAGGGCTTGCAACAATGACTCGGGGGCGCTGGGCGTGGTTCAGTCCATGTCCGGACAAGGAAGTGACTAATGCGTGTGTCCCTGTTGTAGTGTCTACGGCACCCGGAACGCAATCGGCAATGTAGCACACTGTGACTGGAATCCCACTAGATGAGCATCATTGACGTTAGGGGGAATCACTGACCCTACATTCATCCACACATTCATACATGAATGATGAAAGACATGACACAGCAGTGCATTTCTGAATGTTTAATGCACATCCAGTGGAGTTTTGCAGCTGGAGCAGTACAGGGCCATGCCAACCCCACTTCACAATATGGGCCCGTGGAGGGCCAGCCAGAGTCCATCGGGGAATGACAAGTACAGCGGAAGAGGAAGGGTACAGTCCGCAGTCTGGTCGCCGTGTCATTGGTCACCAAACAGGATATGGCAGTCCATGTCGCGGTCCAAGGTGAGTGCAGCAGAGTGTATCGGGGGTCAGTGGAAGGTCATGGGGCCATGTGCGGCACCAAGCAGCAACAGGCCAGGTGGCGGACATGAATGCTAGTGCCTCCTCCTGATCTCAAGCCCATCCACGTCCTCGTCCTCGGATGTGTGCTCTGCCCCACCTGTGGGTGGTGCAGTTCCGGCTGCGGCACTGTGTGCCACTGACACATCAGGGGCCGGAGGTGGATTGTCGGCCGCACTGTGTGGCAGTGACACATCAGGTGCCGGAGTGGAAATGCCTGCCGCACTGTGAGGCACTGACACACCAGGGGGCGGAGATGTGGATGGTGTAGGAGCAGCAGCATTAATCTGCGCCACGCCTTGTGGCAGCAATGCCATGATGAGGATATGCAGGGCATGGTAGGTCCCAGCTACATTTTACTGATGTGCAGCGGTGGCTGCCATCCTTTCCGCCTCCATCCACACCATGTCCTCCATGAGCCTCCGCATGTGTGCCAGCTCACGGCTGAGATCGTTGGAGCCACTCTGAGCAGACAGGTGTTCTTGTCTCCGAGGCATGACTCCAGCGATGTCAGCCAGGGCTAGTTGGAGACCATGGAGCGGCCTGTGGGTGTCCGTTAGGGACTGGAGGTGGTCCCTGATGGGACTCAGACACCCATGGATGGCGTCAAGTTTGGTAGCCATGAGGTCGAACCCCACCCGCACCTGCTCAGCCATCTCCCTCTGGCCCTCCAACACACGGCGTTGGAAGGCCATGTGTTGTTCGGGGGGGTCTTGGGAGACAGCCGGGGTTGTGGGTGCCTCCTGCTGGGTGGTTTGTGGAGTGGGTGGGGTCTCCTCAATGCAGCTGGGCTGCCCTGGTCCTGGAGGTGATTGGCGGATGAGTTCAATGATGTCTTGGAGGGCTTGGGTGTCGATGCTGGTGGTGTCCTCCTTGTCATCAGTGAAGAGTGGCTGGGACTGCTCTGCAGGAGGTGTTGACGGTGCCTCTGCAATGTGAAGGGGAGATGCTGTGTTACAATGTGTCCACATGTATGTAGCCGCATGGTACATGTTCACATTCAGACAGCATGGCATTGTACATTGTGACAGTCTGTAGATCAGGGCCATGATCCAGAGTCATTGTGGGTGTGCACTGTGCTCTGCTTGATTGTGCATGTGTGCCATTGTGGCCATCTCCCCCCGTCCCCCCAGTACCTGGTGGTTACTCACCCTGTTGCTGTTGTGTTGTGTCATGTCGAGCAGTGTCTTGTCCCCCGACTCCTGCCACGGTCTCCACACTGATGACTGTCGACACCAGCTCCTCCATGTCATCCAGCTCCAGCTGTGGCGCTGGGCTCCCACCTCCAGTCTGCATTGCTGCCTTCTGGTTGCCTGCGAGTTTCTCCTTGGTTTTGCGCTTGATGTCAATCCATCGCCTCTTGACCTCGTCCCTTGACCTCTTGTGCTCTCCGACGGCATTCACCTTGTCCACGATGGACCGCCATATTCCATTTTTGGTGCCCAATGACACGTTGGAGGTGACGAACAGTTCTTGATGGTGTTCCATCACCTCCGTGACCAGGATCCTATTCTCCTGCGGACTGAACTTCGTCTTCCTCTTCTTCTTGTCCTTGCCCTTCCCTGTCCCCGAGGTCCCAGGCTGGTCGACCGGGGTGCTTGTGGGATTCCGCTCGTCCTCTGCGCCTGCTCCGGCTGCCTCCATGGTGCTTCGGGGTTGGTTATTTTGTGTTTGTGTGTTTTTTGTACTTTTGTAGTGATTTTCCCGCCTGCCGTGTGTGTATTGCAGGCCTGGCGCTGCTTATCGCTGATTTCCTCATCGCGGTTTGGCCCATCACATGTTTTTTTGCGTTGGGGTTTGGGTTTTTATCACCGTCGCGGTTGTTGTATCGCGGACATTGTCCGCGTGTTCGGGAGACTATCGCATGGTATCGCCGTGTTGTGAATTCCACGTTAACACAGGGTTATTTTCCCGTGATAGACTGCGATGTGTAAAGTTGCGTTAACATTTTTTGGAGATGTTTAGCGCACGTTCTTGTGAATATCCCCCATAGAGTATATACTAACCAGTCCTGAAAATACAACTATTAAAGTTTGCTCTCAAATATACTCTAGGGACTGGGAGGAGACTTTTGTGAATGGCACTATTTCATGTCCTTGGTGATAAGTTAAAGCAGCGCTTTTACCACCGTAATATGAAAATAGGATTGTGGAGGGGGTAATGTGTGAACGTTTCTACATATTTGCTATGTGGTTTTTTGTTTTGGTGGTGATGTGTTTTGTTGTTTACTTTAGATATGCTACATTTCCAGCCCAAACAGACCCCTACTGTAAATTTCCCATCCTAAGCAACCATTTCCACTGTCTAAGGTGGTAAAATTAGTGCTGACCCTTCTCTTCCACTAATTAGACACCGGTAAGCCCAAAACTGTAGCACAGACTAAGGGCCTGATTTAGATCTTGGCAGGACTATTGCTGTCCCTCTATGGCTTTCTTCCTTCATCAATGCGGCAGACTCCTCTGCTGGCTAACAGTACTCCGTTGCCATCAGGCTGGCGGGATTGTGCCTAGCCTATGTAGATGTCCCCCTTGTGCATGCCACACAAACAACATACTCACACTATTGTATGCACACCCACAGCCACCACAAGCACAACACACACGAACACCACCACAACAAAAAAGTTTTAAGTGTCAATACAGGTGTGTTCAGTTTACCTTGATAAGATGGAAAATGAACACGACTGCATTACACATAAGAAAAAAATGCTTGTAAGAGCAATGTACAAATACACGAGGCTACAGATTGTCAACACACAACTCATAGTAAGACAATTGTCAGAGAAGATTACCTGAGATCCCGGCGACAACAGAGTTGTTTGGTGTCCTGGTGAAATCGATGAAGCAAAGAAGGGACCTGGACAATGGTGTTTGAGACAGAAATAGAAGTGTAAAACAGTAAAAAAGGTAAGTGTGTACATCATTTCCTTCGATTCTGCCAACTCAAGGTAGGAGGTGTTCCTGCCATAGTTGTCTCGATGAAAGAATGGTGCATCCTAATTTGCTCTGCGGTAATCTTGGCCTTTGACAGGGTGAACATTCCTGGCAGAGTCGGCGGGACTCGGGTAATCTTTGGTCCATAGACCCACCAACATCTAAAATATGGCAGGCAGACCGCAAAGTAGGTGGGCAGAGAAACCATAGAAAAAGAGGCGGCGGAACCACTATTGCCAAGATCTTAATTAGGCTCTAAGTCAAAACTTAGGGCCCGATTCCAATGTCGGACAGACCGGAGTCCGTCCGACATCAGTTTAGAACTGGAACCGAAAGACCTCCTGTCATCGGTTCCAGCCCAGGTCGCAATCCTATTCTTTACAATAGGAGCATGCATTCCGAACGAAATGCATGCTCTCATTGCAAGTAGCAGAGGTGCAGTTCATCCCTGCACCCCGTGGCAGGCACCTCGAGGTGCCTGCCACCGGGTGCAGGGATCAACAGAGGGGCACCATAGGTGCCCCCTTGGCCACCATTCGGCAGCCCTGCACCCATGGGGGCCCTGCTGGGGGCCCCCAAAGACAGTTTCCCAATGCCTCTCTGTGTCGGAAAAGCAGGCACAGAAAGGTAGTGGGAAGCTGCCATCGTAATCCCTCGACCGGAAAGAGCCGGCGAGGGATTACTGAAGGCCTTCCGAATGGCGGACGGGCTGAGCCCGTCGTAAGCCAATTATTACAAACTCCTGTTCGCAATAATTTCTGACCGACTCCATCAAAATGGGTCGGTCGGCAATTATTCCAAACAGGAGATTACGATGCGTTAAGAATGTCTCCGACCAACGGTCGGAGCCATTTCTTACCGCATTGTAATCGGTCCCTTAGTCTCACAGTGCATGCTTTAAGTGATATGGCCACCCAATGTCCAGAAGCATTGACGGAAGAATATTGGACAGGACCCTGCCTTATGTATTGGATTTTTACTCCCCCATTCTTTCACATTGTTCTCTGAAGTAAGTTGAGGAACCCATGTTCAGCTCTACCAAACTCCTATCAAATAAATAATATAGAAATGAAACAGTCAAGCTTTATCTACTTCAAATCAAATCAAATCAAAAGGTAAGAAAGGTGGAACTTTAAAATTATTTTAAAAAATAAAAAAATAAAGTCTGGAGATAAAATCAAACAATTTCCAAAACCCTATGAAAAGTACATTTTTCACAGAGAAATGTTTTATTAAAAAAGTAGCTTTTAAAGCATTATAAATTGAAAACAATGTAAGCGGGCAGCACAGGTCGGGGCAGGTAATGCTGCCAGGCATTGTTTACCCCTTCTCAATACCACCCTCCACCCTACCTCAGAGCAGCGTTCACTCACTGTTACCACCTGCTCAGAGATCGTGGAGTTGGTAAATGACTGAGGTAAACCCCACGAAATAACTCATAATTTGAGAAAATAGGTTCTGTGACTCCCACCGCACTCCTGGCCACCTGGTGTCTCTGCATATACTTCCTCATAGCTCATAATATGGCCTATTGAGCAAAGAGACGTTTCTGTCATCCAAAATACTATGTTGATTAAATAACAATCAATGCTGAAGCTATGGCCTACAAAGAATTTCAGCATGTGTATTGTTTATAACAATTTTCTGTTGCATGACGGCACTTCAACAAAAGTATTTACGTGTAGGTGTAGAAGTGGTCGCTTGATACTACTTCAAATGCTTATAAATTCAACTCATAAAGGTACGAGTGTACAACTATGTGAACATAGGTATACATTTTGATGTAAATGTAGTGGTGGCAAAGAGGAGTGGCCTTAATAATTATCACAGGCATACACCCTATGTCTGATTAAATTATCTGGCAGAACGGATAAATAATAGCTACAACTCTTTCTGAGAACTTTTGAATATCGTAATGGAATTGTCCCAACCTAGAGCTGGCACTAAAACTGTTCTAGCTTCCATATATCTGTGTAGTAGTCTGCCAGATTGCTTTCAGAACAAGATTAGTGACATCTACATCAGATATTACCGCTAACCTTCTCCTAATTCTCTTCCTTTCATGAACTTTCCTTCCACTTTTTAAGCAAGGGCACCTTTCATTCCTCTTTTCCCAATTTTGACCTTGGCTCTACTACCAGATTAATGCACTTGGTCAAATCTGGATTTCCTGTTGATACCTGCCCTTATCCCACCTTTTCCCTCTACCCTCAAATCATAGGTACAGTGCTCACCACTTTCTTTAACGCCTTCCTAAAAACTTCAGAAATACAGCTGACATGAAAACATGCTAAAGTAGTCCCTTTATTGAAGAAGGCTTAAGCTGACCAGAAAATTCAGTCCAACTATCGCCCAATCAAAATTCTGCCCTACCCTGCTAAAGTTTTGAGAAGCGGATCAATGGCCAACTCTAGCATTAATTGAAAATAAAGGATCTACTTGACTCCTTGCTATCAGGCTTCAGAGCTGCACATAGCATGGATATGGCCATATTAGATGACACAGTTGACATCCACAGCCTGGTGCATCACAGAGCTTCGGCAGCCCTGATTCTCCTCAACTTCTTGGCAGCATTTGACAAATTATCTCATGGCATTATTCTTAAACTCCACCAGAATTACAGCTTCTGCTTGAATGCTCTCAAGTGGATCATGTCCTTTCTATCTGAAAGGGCTAAAATGGCCTTTCCTAATACTTTTATTCCAACCCCCACTAGGGTGGACTGTGGGGGTCCATCAGGAATCCTCCCTCAGCAAGACATCCACAGGACTCTTTTTCCAGACATTGTTAGGCCATATGGTATTGAGATCACCTCATATGCTGATCATATTCAAATCATTCTTTCCATATCTCAGCCATTCGCCACAATTTTCTTCCAGCCTTCTACATTTAGCAAAATGGATGAAAGGACACTGTCTGAAGCTCAACAGTGACAAAACTGAGATTATTCTATTCAGCAACACTTCCTGTTGGCCTGAGGGCTGATATCTATGGAAACTGAGTGACACCTCTTGTGTCCACCTCATGCAACAAACCTTGGCATAGTCCTGGACTCTAATCTGTCCATGAGCAATCAAGTCACCTCAGTAGCTACTTCCTGCTTCAGCATCCTTAAGATGTTTCACAAAACCTCCCAAGATTGCCCATTGACCTATGGAAATTGGTGGGCCAAGCCATAGTCACCAGCCAGCTTGATTATGGCAACGCACTCTGTTGGCATTCCTGCCTACCTAACCAAAAGACTCCAGACTATCCAAATGCAGCATTCTAGCTGGTACTCAGCTTGCCAGCCTGCATTCTGAGAGTGGCTCTGCTCAGAACCCTACATTGATTAGCACTCTTTAAAAAGTTATGCCATATCTTCAGAGCCTTATACAGCATTAGACCTCAATATCTAGTAAACAGACTTATTGTCCACCAACACTCTAATCATCCCCGCTCCTTCTCCCAAATGCTAGCCAATGTCCCCTGTATCTGACTCACCAGAAAAGCATGCCAATTGAATGAGATAGAATTTGAATGAGATAGAATTTATATAGCGCAATGGCTACCCTAAGGTCTACCAGCGCTGTGGACTGACGCAGAATGACAGGGGAGGAGCGGATTAGTTGCATGCATTGAAGAGAACGGTTTTTAGAAGCTTTCGAAAAGAGAGCAGGTTGCGCTCCTTCCGCAGGTATAGTGGGAGGGAGTTCCATGAGTTAGCAGCATTATGGGAGAAGGGGCGCCCGCCCAACTAGCTTTCCTTATTCTATGTGTGGTGACTAGGAAGGAAGACATAGAGCGGAGATCTCTTGGAGGTTGATAGGGAGTGATCATGGATTGGATTGACACTGGGCCCTTCTTCCAGAAGGCCCTGTGAGTCAGGCACATGGCCTTAAACTGGATCCTTGCCTTGATTGGTAGCCAATGGAGGCTTCTTAGTGCAGGTTTCGCAGATTGTCGACGGGGGACCTGTAGAAGCATGCGAGCAGCACAGTTCTGAATGATCTGGAGCTTATGGATGGTGGATTGGGGGGCTCCCAAGTAGAGGGAATTCCCATAGTCCAGGCGAGAGAGGATGAGGGCCTGGACCATGATCCTTCTCGCCGGAAAAGGGAGAAGGGGAAGGATCTTTCGGAGCATCCTCAGGAGGCCGTAGCATGTGGCTGAGATTTTGACAGCCTGGTGGTTAAAGCTGAGCGAGTGATCAAGCCACACACCAAGGCTCTTAATCTGAGTCTTCGGATCTGGTGCAGGACCGAGGCAGTTAGGCCAGAGCAAAACAGGATCGAATGAGGGTGAGTTGCCCAGGAGCATAAGCTCGGTCTTGTCCCCGTTCAGCTTAAGCAAGAGAGTTCCATCCACCTGGCAACTTCCTCTAGGCACGGGCCTAGGGTGCTAGATGACCTCTCGGGGTGGTTCAATGCCACCACGAGCTGCGTGTCATCTGCATATGTGATGATTTTAATGCCAAATGGTTGGACAATCTCTGCCAAGGGTCTCATATAGATGTTAAACAGCGTGGGGCTCAGGGAGGAGCCCTGGGGAACCCCAAAGCTGAGAGACAGCCGGTTGGAGACAACATCACCCTCAAAGACCTGAAAGAACCGATCACTAAGAAAAGATTGTAGCCATGTTATAGCCGTCCCGGTCACTACCACACTCTTTAGCCGGTGGATCAAAGTGCTATGGTTAACAGTGTCGAAAGCGGCACTGAGGTCAAGTAGGATGATCGCTGCCTTGCCTCCCTTATCCAGTATCCGCCTCGCCTCCTCAGTTACTGCTAAAAGGGCAGTTTCGGTCCCTAGTTGAGGGCGAAAGCCAGTTTGGGAATGATGAAGGAGATTGTTGGATTCTAGAAAATCTACTAAGGTAGAATTTATATGTTTTTCCAGAATCTTACTCGACCAGGGAAGGAGCGAAATGGGACGAAAGTTGGCTAAGTTGGACTGGTTGAGGTTGGGTTTCTTTAAAAGGGCCTTTACCAGTGCGCACTTCCAGGCGGGGGGAACCGTTCCGGAAGAGTTGACCAGATCAAGGATTACAGGACGAATGGTCTCGGCAGCTAAAATCAGGGGCAAAGGAGGGGCAGGATCAGTAGGGGAGCCCGACTTTATTTTTGCCATGATTAAGTCCAATGAGGGAGGATCCAAAAGGGGGAATTGCCCTACTGTGATTTGAGTTCCGGCAAGTGGCTCCAAAGTCGGTGTCAAAAATTGTTGATTCTGAAAGGCCGGAAGGGACATATAAATGTTGTGAATTTTCTGTTGGAAAAACTCCGCCAAGTTATTACATCTTGTGAGTGCCCCCTCTGATGTTGGCTGCTTCTGAGGCAGATTGGAGAGGGTTTTGGCAATTCGAAAAATTTCTTTGGGGGAGTTTGCTGCTAGGATGATTTTCTCCTCATAAAAGGCAGCTTGGGCAACTTTAATTCCAGCTTTGTATGATCTGTTTGCCTCTCTATATTTAAGTTTCCTGGAATCAGAATAGTTTTGTCTCCAGGAACGTTCAAGTCTTCTACATGATTGTTTTAGTTCTCTCAGCCTAGGAGAAAACCAGGGAGCAATCTTCAGCCTGGCTTGTTTGTGAGTGGGTATCTTAGGGAGCACTACATCAAGGGAGCTTTGGATCCACTTATTGAACTTTTCATTGGCCACAATGGGGTTCGGATCACTGGCTGGTTTAGTGGCTTCAAGAACAGAAATCCAGTGCTCAGTGGGGAGTTTTGACCAGTTCCGTTCCAGAGCCGAGATCATGTTAGGGGAGAACGTGGGTCCATGGGTTTCCCAGATTAAGGGGATTAAAAAGTGGTCCGATCAAGGAAGTGGAGTGGGGGTGCCTACAGTAAGTTCTCGTAAATTACTAAAAACAGGATCGAGTAGATGATCTTTGATATGTGTAGGTTTAAGAACTCTCTGAGTGAGCTGAAGTGCCGAAAGATTAGATATCAGTTCATTGGCCGAGTGGTCAGAGGGGTCATCTAAGTGGAGATTAAGATCCCCAAGCACCGTGAAATTAGAAGGTGTACAGGCTAAGGTGGAAACAGTGGTAGGCAGGGCAGTAAGGAATTGCCCTAGTGGGCCTGGGGGGCGGTATATCAGCAGACCAGAGAAGGTGTTAGTCGGAGAGAAATCAATTGAAAAGGCCAGGCTTTCGCAGTCCTGTAGAGGGTCTGTTGTGATGCGGCAATTGAAAATGTCCTTTAAAACAATGGCTATGCCCCCACCTCTACCCATCTTACGATCGGCCCTGAGTGTTAGATACCCGGGAGGGAGGGTTTGAATAAGGACATGGTCCGCCTCTGTGTAGAGCCAAGTCTCTGTTAGAAAGAGAGCATCGGGTTTTAATAGTTCCAGCAGGATGGCAAGTTCAGTGGAGTGTTTAGAAAACGATCTACAGTTTAGGAGGAACATCCTCAACAGAGGTGAGGTAACAGCGCGCTTCTCAGCTTTGAAGCAAGGCTGGAAGGAAAATTCACAGTGAGGGCAGTGGAAGACTTTATTTGCCACGTTAAGAGAGTGCGAGCAGTTCGCGTTACAGTTCTTTCTCAGCATATGTAGCGCTTGGGAACTGTAAGATCTAATAGTTCCAGAAAAACATGCAGGGGTTGTGGCCCCTGGGCCCGGTCGGGCGCGGACGGGCGCAGATGGGCTTGCCTTTGGCGCGCCTGTGGCGCGCCGCCGGCGCGCCCGCTGCGCGAAGAAACTGACTTTGCCTAAGTATCCCCTTGGGCTCTGCCCCCTCCGGTCACCTGCCCGGAAAGGGGGGGGGAGAAAAAGATGCCGGCTACTCCCTCCACAACAATCGGGTAAAACCCGTGGTGGACCGGGGAGCAGCGCGGGTGAAGAGGCACAATTGTTTCCTTTTCTTGCTGTGATCAATTGGAATAAACTCCCTCTGACCTTGTGCATGACCAACTCTCTTTCCCGTTTCATGGAAAATCTCAAAACATACCTATTTTAGTTATCCTCAGGACTTTATGTTATCTTACTTTCTGTATTTCACACTAGAATACCCTGGCGGGTGAGTCTTCATGCTACCAAACCACCTAACAAAACATAATAGAAGGAGGGAAGAGAAAATTAATGAGGAATTTAGGGAGGGACTGGCAAATGCAAAAGCATACGTGCAAAAGTTAGTCTCACATCTACTCCAGTAGTGCCAATGACAAACAGGCTCACATCTACTCCAGCCATATCTTGGTATAGATCATACACTCCACATGGCCATTCACAGGTGCTGGAAAGGAATCACAAATCCTTGGCATTGTTCCCTGTGAAATACTCCGCATTGGGACTTAGACACTTTTCTGGAAGCAGAGCTGCTCTCAGTGGAGTAAAGCAGCAAGTTGAATCCGACCAGCAATGCCACAGCAACTGCGGTGGTCTTGTGGTAGTCTCATGTTCCTGTATGGAAAACCTCAGAAAAAGCTTCTAAGTGTCCACTTTTGCAATCGTGAGGGAGAGTGAGCACACGCTAATGCCAGCCATGGGTCCAAGATCTTTTGGGCACCAATTGGTTAGTTAGGACTCAATCTCCCTAAAGCTACAAGCAGGGTCCAAGGCAAATCCAGTTGCAACTGCAGCCGGGAACTTCTTTGTTGCAGGCTTATTGAATATTTTGTGTGCCTGGAGCTTAACCGCAGGATAGCCAACTAGCCCTGGAAGGTCCCTCTTCTGTTCTGGATTCAAGTGGGAGCAAGTCCAGCCCTTATGGTTTCTCTCCACAGGTAAAACAGCTGGCTTAGTTCTTCTGAGATCCAGTCCTTTTGTTCATCAGGTGCAATCATTATTCTGTTTTCCACAGTTCCAGCAGTGTTCTAAGGAGGACACCAGCAGTGGCACCTTTATGCCTGACACTAGCTTGTGGCTAGGGGTGACTCCGTAGCCAATAAAGAAAAAGTTCCCAGGAGCACCTCTTCCCACTTTGACATCATTTCATAGGAGATTGGCACCAAACAATCTTAAAGTGCATCTCTCTTGCCCAAATCCAAGATAACAGAATCTTTCTTCCCTGGGTCAAATCTATGAGAACACACCTGAGGTAAGTCTAGGTGTAATAAATTGGGTTATTGGTTGAGGGGGTGAAAACCCTACTCAAGCAACAACCACAGTCCTTGTCAGGGTGAACCACAAAAGTTACTAAATGAATCTGTGCTTAACCCTCTGGCAGCTTGGCAAAAAACGCTGTCAGGCTCATCTAAGAGACAATGTGTGAAGTATATATGCAGCACATAAACAGTAATAAAGTCAAAACACAACACAAGAAAAATCCCACACCTGTTTAAAAACATTGAGAACATTTTAATAGATAAAATGATGCAAAAACTAGTTAAATCCAATCAGTAGAACCATAGTTATGATTTTTTTATGTTTTTAGTGAAAAATAGTGCCTAAAAGATCAAAGCGCCAACTGCGGGTATCTGGTCGCCAAGACCGGGGCAAAGTCAAAAGATAAGGCTGACCGCAATGGAGCACGTTTCAGATGCACAAGGTGGAATAGACCTGGTCTTGGCTTAACTTAAGACTTGTACATTTTTCTGAAGAAAATTCCAGGAGAAGGTTCAGCGGGGCAAGGCAGCAGGCTGTGTGCAAAGCTACAGAACATCCAGAACGCCGCCGCAAGACTGGTCCTCAACCTGCCAAAACACTGCCACATCTCCCAGCACCTGCGCACACTCCACTGGCTCCCTGGCGAGGCGAGAATCACCTTCAAGATGCTCACCCACGCACACACGGCCCTCCACGGCACCGGACCAGCATACCTGAACAGCCGACTCAAATTCCACGCACCCCAAAGGACCCTACGATCAGCCCAGCTCTCCTACGCCGTGGTCCCCCGCACCAGAAAGACCAGATCGGGAGACCGCTCCTTCTCCTTCCTCGCGGCCAAAGCATGGAACGCCCTTCCGCTCCACCTCAGACAGACAACATCACTCCCCATCTTCGCAATAAACCTCAAAACCTGGCTCTTCGACAGACCCCCTCCTTGATGGATGGAACCTGCACCGCCCCCCCCACCCCTAGCGCCTTGAGACCCTTACGGGTGAGTAGTCACGCTTTAACAAACCCCTGATTGATTGATTGAGAAGTCGTAGCCACTGGGAAGCACTGGACAAGGTTAAGTTGGAGCCATCGACGATAGTGGGGAAAAAGTGGGGAGCCTGTTGCCATCAAACCAAGTGAAGATATTTACCTTCAGACTTAGAAGTAGGGGTGATATCCTGGCTACCTCCAAATCTGGTTCTGGAAAGTCCTTCCCTTCCCAAGGCTCCAAGTAGTCTGAGATGACAAAAGACTGGTGTCAGGTTATTTTGTGTGTGCTGGAGGCAGCAATTTGAAATGCAACTGGGGCAGGGAATAGCTCTGCCACACCTATCCTGGCAGGATGGCTCACCAGACCAACACCTACTCACTCTTTGTCCTACTGTCTGGGAGGAATACAGAAAAGTCAACTGCCAAGCTATTCACAGTCATGTGTCTTAGGGCACAGACAGCAGGGACCAAATGGTTAGGACAAGAAAATGGCAACTTTCTAAAAGTACAAACAAAAATATTTCTGTCAGATAGGTTGAACATTTGTTACTGGGTTATTCAATAAATCTTAGACCCAGTCACTTTTATGATTGGATCCCATAACAAGTAGCAAAATAAACATGGTGTTCCAGACAACTGAATTATTGTGTAAATAATGTATATTTGGTTAATAAAGTTATATCAATTCATTAAATCAAACATTGCAGTAATCCATAGGTGATAGGTGAATAAAAGTACTTGTACAGTGCATCACGATAAAAGTGACCAAACATTGTATGAGATCAATTCAAATTTTTGATAGGCCTGTCCAATATCTTCAAATCTGTAATCTCTCATTGGTGGGCTAAATTCATTTGTCCTTAGTTTGCCCAGGACCTAGAGTTTTAGAGCAAACTGAGTGTAAAACTGTTGACATTTTGACCCGCTTAGGAAGTATGTGCTTTCTGTACATCAAGACAGATCTTCATCAGGACTGAATATGAAACAACCTGGAGTCGAAATAGGGCTAAGAATGACCTTCTCTCCCTTGAAAAAGGTTCACCCGTACTTCAAGTGGGCAGTTCCTCACATTGTCAATAAAATGGCCGCCTCACATGTTCATAAAACATATCCTCCAAAATCCCAGATCCTGAAGGAAATACTTCCCTATTTAATACGTCACATCCCAATTCGTATTACTTGTTCCAAATCAACTGTTCCAGCTGAGTGGAATCATGTTTAATGCATGCCGTAAAAATGGATGTAGGTATTGTATAACTCAGTAGCAAATGTTCAACCTATCCGACAGAACCATTTTTCTTTGTACAGTACAATACACATGTTCTGAGGAACACAGAGTCACCCCATTGATATTTAACATCAAATTTCTAAAAGTGCCATTTTCAGAATTGTGACTTAAAATCCAACTTTATCATTAAAGAGGATGATTTTAAATTGCAATTCATGTGAGTCCAAACATGACCTTCCCATCTATTCTCAATTAAAAGTTAGCACTTATTAAATATAATAAGGTGACCCAATGTTATCCAAATGAGATAGAAAGGCTTTTCAGTGAAACAAATTCAGGAGTTTTTTACTACCAGGACATGTAAATCTTTAAACTAAAGCATATCCTACTTTTTTAAATAGAATGCACACTGCCCTATGGCTGTTTAGGCCCGACCATAGGGGTGACATATGTTTCAAAAAGGAGCTTCTAGGCCTAGCAAAAGATTTAAATTGGTAGTTTCAAAACTGCACTACAAGCTGCAGTGCCAGGCTTGAGACATGTTTTAAAGTGCTACTTAAGTGGGTGGTACAATGAGTGCTGCAGACCCACTGGTAGCATTTAATTTACAGGCCAGTGGTACATGTAGTACCATATACTAGGGAGTTATAGATAAATTAAATATGCCAATGAGGTATATGCCAATACTACTATGTTTTAAGGAGAGAGCACAAGCATTTTAGCACTGGTTTGGAGTTCGAAAGTGCACAGAGTCACCAAAAATGAAATTCAGAGAACACTAGGAGTGAAAGCAAAATGTTTGGGGGAAGAACCACAGCAAGGATGAGAAGTCTAACACTAGGGAAATGAGGAACTCCTCCTGCAAAGCTCGTTCTGGTGCAGGTTTTCCCCCACTGGCATTGATGCCACTCTGCCTATAAGACAATGGCAGAGGCAGGGCTAGGTGCGAGTTACATCTGCCTGTGACAGGGACTGCCCCTTTGAAGCTTGTGCAATTGGTGGCCACATCCCCCCAGGCCCTCCTGTCAGAAGAGGGACACACCTCCTCCCAGTCAATGCCCGTTTGTTCCCTTTCTTGAGAGCAATTCACACCTCCCAGCAGGTTGCCAGGTGACAGTTCGGGATTATCTCAGAAAGGACTACTAGAGGCATTGAGCAGGAGAATACCAACTTTCTAAAAGTAGCATTTTCAAAATATTAATATAAAATCTGACTTTACCATCAGATTGGATTTTAAATTCCTATCAATTTGAGTACATGAACCACGGTTCTAGCTATTCCAAAATTGAAGTTATACATTATAAGGTGTTATAATTTAACCTAGTGCTTTTATATGGGAGAACCAGCCTTGCCACAGTGAAAACAATTTTGGAGCTTAGTCACTGCAAGGACATGTAAAACTTAAGAACACATGTCCAATTTATTAAATATGGTGCACCCTGCCCTTTGGGCACTTAGGTTCTACCTGAGGGGTGACTCATTAGCATGAAAATAAACGGTTTGGGCTGGAAAATGGAGGATTTTTACCAGGTCAGATTTGTAGTTTAAAAAGGTGCACAGTTATGCTGCAGTGGCAGGACTAAAGTCATGTTTTCCCTTGTCACTGTAATGGTGGCACAATCATCAGTGCTTCAGTTCACTAGTGACATTTAACGTACAGGCCCTGGGTGCACAGAGTACCACATACTAGGGAATCATAGGTGAGTTAAATATTCCAACCAGGTATTCATTTAATTTCTGCTAATATTTGAGCATTTCTGTTCCTCTGCCCATTTCACTTTAGTTGAGGGGATTACTTGATCTTCTTTGGGGAAATTTGACTAGCTTCACCTGGAGCAGAGCACCATTTTTACTCCATCTCCCGGGGCCATTTCTGGGTGCCATCTTGATTGGTAAGCGGACTAGTGTCAGTACACCAGCTCTGAATCACATATTTAAGGAGACCCATGCTGCAGATGTGTAGCAGGAATGCACAGCGGGTACATCTGTGTCCCATCTGTGTCAGGATTGCGTCCAGCACCAGCCATGCTGCCCGTTCCTCTGCTACTCAGGTCAGCTCCCTCTCAAGTGAACAACTCTTATCCTTGAATTGTAGCTCATGCCATTTAGCCATGCCTTATGATCTTTGTGCTGAAAGTACCTCAGACTTCATGTGCAACGCTTGCGATTTGACCCCAAAGGAAACTTGGGATGCTCAAGCAACGCCCAGGGATGACGTACCCCCGCTGTACCATATGGAATGCCTGGCTATAAAGCCTGCTTCATTAATTGCAGGTCCCTCCCCAAGCACTCTTCTGGCATACTGCTTTTACTATCTGATAACACAATGGATTTCATATTTCTCACTGAAATCTGGCTCATGGAGGGTTTCAATCCAGACCTTGCCATGGCCATTCCTTCAGGCTATCGATCCCTGTGTGCTAACCGGGGTGGAGATAAGACAGGAGGTGGTGTAGCCGTCATTCTCGGGGATACTTTGCTGGTCCATACTGAGCCAAATTGGGAATATTGAGGGTTTCATCTTCTGCATCAAATTAACCTCCACATTCTCCTTCACCAGCTTGTTGATTTAGAAGCCCCCTGATTTCCCCAATAGTTTCCTCCCACTGCTGTGTGACGCTATTCCCAAATTATCTTTACAATACGCAAACTTCACTGTTTTAGGAGACTTTAACATTCATGCGGACGTCTCGAACTGCTCCCAGGCCTCTCAGCTGATCCTGAATCTGACAGGCCATAGCCTGACTCAACACGTCACAGCACTCACCCATATAACAGGTCACATACTGGACTTAATCTTATCCAACATCCAAGCCTGCACCCCTGTTCACTTGGTTTGGACGGATCACTTCCTTGTCCCGTTGATTTTTCATGGTTCTCAAAACCAGCTAGAGACTAGGACTGCACCTGAAAAGAAGAGAAATTGGCAGAATGTTACTAAGGAGTTTCTTGTGCTATATCTTCAATCCTTCCTGCATTCACAGGCAATGCTGACAGCGACAAGATCCTATTTAATCAATGGATCTTTAAGGCATTGGATCCTCTTGCACCCCTAAAAATGCTCACCGCCAAAAGATCCAAGTCATCTGCTCCCTGTTTTTACCCCACCCTAAGAACACAGAAAAGTCCCTGTAAAAAGCTTGAGCACAGCTCGAGAAGGTCTTATGACCCCGAAGGCAAAACAGTCATATAAGGCGGCTCTCAGAAACTTCCGCAGACTCACTCGGAATTCCATGAAAGAGCACTTCACAATGCATATTGAGACTGCAGCCAATTCTTCTAGGGACATGATGTGGTTAAAAGTGGCTTTTGCCCTTCACCTGATCTCTGTACGAGGCCCTGAGATTTTTTTTGATGAAAAATTCCCCAAAACTCTACTCCACATTCCCAGGGAAGTTGGCACAGTAGACCCACTGACGCCTCCCACCAGTCTCTTACCTGCTCTCTTTTGTGCAATATCAGAATGCGACCTGCTCAGCAACTTCAGGCCCATTTCACTGCATCCTGCTTCTGCAAAGATCCTGGAGGGGCTAGTAAATAACCAACTTTCATCCTTTGTTGAGGCAAATTGTCTGCTACATGCCACACAATCTGGCTTCCATGCTGGAGACAACATTGAAACTGCTTTATTGGAAATGTCGGAGTCCGTAAGAAAAACTTCAGATGACGGTGCCTCTTTGATTTGGTTTGAAATTTTTAAAGCGCAACAATCACCCTAAGGCATCAAGGCGCTAGAGACCGACCGTCCGGAAGAAGGTTGAAGAGGAAAGTAGCCCGGATAGATGCTAGGCTGAGAAAAGCCAGGTCTTAAGAGCCTTTCTGAATGGTAAAAGAAGTGGAATGGACCTAAGGGCGAGAGGAAGGGAGTTCCAAAGTTTGCTAGCTGTCACCGAAAATGCTCTGTCCCTCCATTTCCTCTTTTTGGTTCTTGGTACCACCAGTCGCAATTGAAGCAAAGATCGAAGGGGTCTACTGGAGGAGTGCCAGCTGAACATAGTTTTTAGTCTGTACGGGTAGGGAAGATACAGTGACTTGTGCATCATGCAGAGTGACTTGAAGCTAATACGTTTTTCGATAGGGAGCCAGTGAAGGGATTCTAGTCCCTTCCTGGCAGATTGTTTCCTGGGAATGTCCAGAACAAGTCTTGCCAGTGCATTCTGCAGCACCTGAAGTTTGTATTGCTTACTCTTATTGGCGGCCAGGTATAGTGAGTTGCAGTTATCGAGTCTGAACATTACCAAGGCCAATGCGACCTGTATTTGTGCTGGTCGTTGGATGAGAGGGAAGATTTTTTTAAGCATCCTTATGAGCCAAGTACACGTAGAGATGGTACGGTTCGTGTGAACATTAAAGTTAAGTTCAATATCCATCAGAACTCCAAGGTTCTTAGCCTTCTTGCTCGGGACAGGACAGCATCCTAAAGATTGAGGCCAACACTTGCTGTCCCATTTAGATGTCCCTGATCCGAATATCATCACTTCTGTTTTCTTCCCATTAAGTTTCAAAAAGTTAGCAGACATCCATTCTGCCACTTTCACCATGAAAAATGAAATGAAATGAAAAAAACATTTATATAGCGCGATAGCTACCCTGAGGCATCCCAGCGCTGAAATCGGACGCGGACAGATAGAGAAGGCCCATAATTAAGTGCAGTTTTTAAAGAGCCAAGGGGCATATTAGCAAGAAGAGGCGATAATCATCGCTAACCCTGCTTAGCGTGATTTATTTTATCGCCGGCTATCGCTGGAATATATCGCCACGCTAACGCTGTATTAGCAACATTTAGCGCTATGGCGATAAATATTCCAGCGATATCGGGAGGGAAGGGCCAACATCGCGACAAAACCAGCGATGTTGCATGGGGGAGGTGGAAAACCTTGCTGATACGACCCTGTGGTCGTATCAGCATAATCCACCCCCCATGTAATGTATGGCTAAGTCAGGAAAATAGCAGGTGATAAAAAAATGGCGATGGCCCCGGTTAGCGCAACTTTTCACGTCGCTAACCGGGGTCAGGGACTCCTTGCTAATAGGTGATAGGCCTGTTAGCGTCTGTTTACAGGGTATGTTGGTCGGGAACGCCTACTTTGCATGTCATTAGCGATAAACATCGCTGACATGCAAAGCGGCACCCAAACCGATCGCTTTCGTCAGAAAGTTGTCGCTAACTGCTGTTAGCGACAGCTTGCTGATAGGGCGATAGATTTATCGCCGCTTTAGCGGCAAAAAGTGCCGCTAAAGCGGCGATAAATCGCTTGCTAATATGCCCCCAAGTTTTTAGGAATTTACGGAAGGGCAGCAGGTTAGGCTCCCCACGTATTCTTCTTCCCTGACAGGCAACCAGTGAAGGCTCCTCAGTGCAGGTTTTGTGGATTGCCGGTAAGGGATCTGGAGGAGCAGGCGAGCTGCACAGTTTTGGAGGATCCGGAGCTTGTAGGTAGTGGATTGGGGGGCTCCTAAATAAAGGGCGTTCCCATAGTCTAGGCAAGATAGAATGAGAGCCTGGACCATAATTCTTCTTGCCTGAAATGGGAGGAGAGGGAGTATTTTACGTAACATCCTCAGCAGGCCATAACAAGTGGCAGATAGTTTTGCCGCCTGGTAGTTAAAGCTCAGGGAGCGGTCCAGCCAAATGCCTAGGCTTTTGATCTGGTTTTTTGGTTCTGGGGCAGGGCCTAGACAGTTGGGCCACAGCAGCTCGGAATTAAAAGATGGCGAGTTACCAAGGAGCATAAGCTCCATCTTGTCCCCATTGAGTTTTAGGCAAGAGAGTTCCATCCATTTGGCTACCTCATCTAGGCAGCTTCCTAGGCAGCTGGATGACTTCTCGGGATGGTTTAATGCCACCACGAGCTGCGTGTCATCAGCATAGGTAACAATTTTAATGCCAAATGGACGGACAATCTCTGCCAAAGGACTCATATAGACATTAAACAGTGTGGGGCTCAGGGAAGATCCCTGAGGCACACCACAACTGAGGGACATAGGTTTGGATACGACGTCTCCTTCAAAGACCTGGAAGGATCGTTCTCCTAGGAAAGACTGCATCCAAGTGATGACACCACCTGTCACTCCCAGACTCCTAAGTCTGAGGATCAGTGTATCGTGGTTAACGGTGCCGAATGCAGCGCTGAGGTCCAGGAGAATGATCGCTGCTGTACCCCCTTGATCCAGAATACTCCTGGACTCCTCAGTTACTGCTAATAGGGCGGTTTCTGTCCCATGTTGGGGACGGAAGCCAGTCTGCGAGGGGTGAAGTAGATTGTTGGATTCTAAAAACTCTACCAGAACTGAGTTGACGTGCCTCTCTAAGATCTTACTCAGCCTTGGGAGGAGGGAAATGGGGCGATAATTCCCCAAGTTGTCCTGGTCAAGGTTAGGTTTTTTTAGAAGAGCCTTCACCATTGCGCATTTCCATGCAGGGGGGACCACTCCAGAGGAGATGGAAGCATTGACCAGATCAAGGACTACTGGAAGGATGTTTCCGGTGACAGAGTTCAGAGCACGGGGAGGTGCAGGGTCTCTTGGGGAGCCCGATTTTACCCGAGCCATGATGGCGTCTAATGTTACAAGGTCCAATAGGGGAATTTGCTCCAGTACTGTTTGGGTGCCATACACTGGTACAGTGATTTGAGCCAAATTTTGTTGGTTGTGAGTAGAAGGGAAAGTTGAGTATATATTTTGTATTTTCTGGTGGAAGAACTCAGCCAAATTGTTGCAGCAGGCAAGGGCACTGTCCATGGTTGGTTGTTTCTGGGGCAGTTTTAAAAGGGTTTTAGCGAGTTGGAAGATTTCCTTGGGGGAGTTAGAGGCTTGATTAATGTTTTCCTCATAGAAGGAAGCTTGTGCAGCTTTAATTCCGACTTTATAGGTTTTTATTGCCTCCCTATATTTTAATTTACTTGATTCTGCATAGTCTTTGCACCCAAGAATGTTTTTTGAAGTTGAGCATGGGCCTTTGGGGATAGTAACCATGATCTGTGTGTCATCTGCACATGACACTACCTCCATATAAAGATTAAAAAGAGTTTGGCTCAGAGAGGATCCCTGCGGTACACCACAAGGTAGAGCAAAGGAATCCGAGTGAAAGTACTGTAGTTTCACCCTTTGAGATCTCCCTGTCAGGAATTAGGTCAGGAGGGCTAGTGCTTGATGAGAGACACCAAGACTCTGGAGTCTGTCCTGCAGCAAAATAGGTGAGATGCTATCAAATGCTGCTGACAGATCCAAGAGAATCAGCACCACCCCCTGACCTTCATCCACGGTACGCCTAATGTAATCAATGGCCGATATTAAAGCCGTTTCCGTCCCATGGTGTTTCCTAAATCCAAACTGAGAGTCAATAAGCCATGATTGTTGTTCTGCAGTTTCCATCAGCTGCTTATTGAGATGCAGCTCCAAGATTTTTGCAGGAACTGGAAGCAAGGAAATGGGACGATAATTCTTGCAGTCCCCTGGATCTAGGTTGTTTTTTTTTAGAAGAGGCCTAATAATGGCTTTTTTCCAGCTATGTGGATAAATTCCGGATAGAATCACATTATTCATGAGTTTACAGAGGGGCTCTGCTATGGTGTGCGCTGACAAATGGAGAACTGCAGGTGGACAAGCCTCCATGGGTGATCCTGCATGTGTTCTTAGGAGATATTGTGCAACAAGTAGGGGCGAGAGATCAGAGAATTTTGAGAGACCTCTGTTCTTGCTACCGGGATCCAAAGGTGCCCCATCGCAAAGCCTGCTGGATAACGGTGTTTTAGTGGATGATCCGGAGATTGGATCAAAGTCTGTGTAAATATCCATAATTTTAGATTGAAAGAAAGTGGCCAGTTGGTCGCAGAACGCTTGTGAGATCTCTGGTTCTGCTATGAGTTGAGAGGTGGAGAGCTGTTGTACTAGTTTGAATAACTCTTTAGTGGAAGACGAGTTTTCAATTTTATATGTACAGTATTTGGATTTTTCTTCTGCCAATACAAGTTTGTATTCCTTATAACTTGATTTGTATAGCGTTCTTTCATGTTCCTCTAGGGTTGCTCTCCAGGCTCGCTCAGAACGACGGCAGGCTTGTTTTAACAGTCTGAGTCTGTCATTATACCAGGGGGCCGAAGGACGATATTGTTTACTGGCATGTAGCTTCAGAGGGGCCAGTTTATTGGCTGCAGATTCCAGCCATGTCGCAAAGGCCTCCGCCCCAAGATCAGGATCCTCATGGGTTATGTAGGGAGTATTATTTAGAGTGTTGGTTAGGGTCTCAGCCGAGAAACCTTTCCTGTTTCTAGATCTGTTCGCGGGCTGCCATCTGCCATTGTTAGACTTGTCAGCAGAGTTTGACATGGTGTCACACTCCACCTTGTTGAATAGATTAAGCCTACTTGGCTTTCAGGGCACAGTTCTATCCTGGATTTGATCCTTCTTGGAAGAGCGCTCTTAGAAGGTTTCCCTCCATCCTTTCTCTTCCTCCCCCAAACCCCTGGTCTGTGGGGTGCCTCAGGATTCGGCACTCAGCCCGCTGCTTTTTAACCTTTACCTGGCCCCTTTGGCTGCTCTTATTGAAACATGGGGAGTGAAGGCAGTCTCCTATGTGGATGACACGCACCAGCGTTTCACATTCGGGGAAAATACTCAGAAGCAGCCTTCCATAAATTTAAAGGGTGTTTAAAAGGCATAGACAACTGGAAGGATTCTAGCTCTTTAAAACTGAACATGGACAAAACAGAGGTGTTCTTTTTCAGCTAGAAGGCCCCCCTCCTTGCATATCACAGGTGGTCAATAGAACTGAATCCTCCCCCTGGTGGCATCTTTATCGGGCAGAAACTTGGGCATCTTGTTTTATTTCGACCTCTCCTTTGCCTCCCAGATCAGGCAGATCTCCTTGATCTGCTTCCTGAAGCTCAGATCATTTAGCAAACTGTTACATTTGTTCTTGGGAGAGACTGGAAAAACTGTGATTCATGCTCTTCTGACATCACACCTGGATTATGCCAACAGCCTCTATCTGGGTCTTCCTGTTTTTCTGATCCATAAGCTCCAGATCATACATTTGCCTCATCTAAAGCTGCTAGACGGCCTCCTGTGGCACAAAGGATTAAATGTAAAGCCCTTAGCATGGCTTTTAGAGCTTTAGAGGGCAAAAGACCTCGTTACCTGAGAAATAGATTCGGCCAGCACCAACAGTAGAGATCTATGAGATCTAATCACCTCTGACATATGCGTCTCCCCAGATTTGCAAAAGTCCGTTGTGGAGGTAGGTCATTCATGGTACTGATTGTGAAGCTTTGGAACACCTTGCCAATCAAACTTCAAATGGCTGAGTCCGAGTACCGCTTTAGTAAAGAACTAAATACCTGGCTCATTATGATGGCAGGCGGACATCAGTCCGCCTGCCATCATAATGGTGATGGGACCGCCCGCCAGACGTGCGGCGGTCCCACCAGCCCAATTAGGATGCACCCGCCAGTATGGCGGGCACATCCTGACCTTTTAACATTGCGGGCGGGCACCGTTCGCAATGCCAAAATGCCACGATGTGCATTCCCATGCACAACGTGGCAGGCACCACGCGGTGCCTGCCATCTTGTCTATGGGAATGCAGGGGGTACCATGGGTACCCCCAGTGCACCCCCCCACACACAGAGGGGGCCCGCAACGGGCCCCCAAAGCCAGTCTCCGCCTGTCTTTTTGCGGCGGGATATCCGCCGCAAAAAGACAGGCGGAAGGGCACATCATAATCATTACGGCGGTGCCTGCACGGCAATGTTGCCCTGGTTCCGGGTTCCGCAAGGCGGGCAGAAAAGGACCGCCTTGCGGGGCCATGGCGGACGGACTTTCCATCCGCCGCGGTACCTTCATGATTCGCACTGCCATCCTAATTTGGCGGTGGGAATTTTCATTGTGATGGCGGATGGACCGCCATCATAATGAGCCCCCTAGTTCTTTGACCAAAATTAGACCTGATAGACCGGTTTACTTCTCAGTCTCTGCTTCTGAGTGCCAGGACGCTTTTTCTGAAGCAGCCGAGCACTTTACAAATGTCATTGAATGATTGATTGATTGTTTGAGATATTCTGTTCATTTTTACAATGGTTGTTCACATTTGAGACTGGTCACAAATCAATGATGCACTACTTGGATGCTTTCCATTTTGTGGGGCCCCCTGGCTCGGCGGACTGCCAACAGATGTTGGTAAGTTTTAAGGAGGTCATGGCAGATGTGGGGATTCCCCTGTCTGAGGAGAAGATGGCAGGTCCAAGTACAGTTTTGACATTTCTGGACATAAAAATTGACATAGTGAAGCGAGAAGCGAGGCTACCAGTGGGCAAAACAAGGACAATGATACAGCTGTTTGATATTATGTTGGGCAGGAATAAAGTACAATTTGGAGAGGTACAGGTTGCATTGGGTCACTTGAATTTCGCTTGCAGGTAAGTGCGGGCAGGAAGGACCTTTGCAGAAGATTGTACTTGTCTTTATCTGTTTTGAGAATGACGCATCATAGGTTGGAGGCTGAAGGCAGGGGTCAAAGAAGATTTGAGGATGCTGCGCTCATTTTTTAATGCATTCCAATGGTATTTTCCTGCAACATTTGGGCAAAGAAGCAGAATGGAGGATTCAGATATTTTCTGACACAGCAGGAGGTGTAGGTTTTGGATTGCATTGGCAAAGACACTGGTGTGCGGAGCAATGACCAGAGGAATGGAAGCGGGCCAGAGGAGCAAAGCTTTCCATGAGTATTTTCCCTCAGTGGTTCTGGTACTATGGGGCAATGAGTTCGCCAACAAGAAAGTTCTGTTCAATCTGGACAACATGGCGATGGTTCAGGCGGTCAACAGGCAGTTTGCAAAAGACATGCAGATTCTGAAAATGTTGAGAGTTTTTGTGCTGGTCTGTTTAAAACATAGCATGCTGTTTAGGGCACCTCATATACCAGGCCTTGAAATGACATTGTGTTTACTTTGCCCCATTTGCAGCCGACAAGGAGAAGACACTAATGTCAGAGGACTTATAGTGAATAGGGACAAAGGGATGTTACAGTTGGTAGGGGAGCTGGGTAGGAGGTTGTTGGAAAAATGAGCGAGGGAGATGTGGAATTGTGGGCGGAAGAGGGCACCTTTACTATGGCCAGATCTATTCAAAGGTTTTGCACTGGCATTTACAGACAATGGAGAAAGAATTTTGTTTTCGTGCTTAATGAGTAGTATGTTCTTTGGTTCTTTCAGAGTATCACAGTTGCTGGGGGGTATGAAGGTTGAAGGGCTCCCTTGGCCGGAGATGGAGCTGTTGGTGGGCGGTATGTAGGTTTACATTAGGAAGTCTAAAATGGACTAAAGGACAAAGGGAGTGCAGGTTTATCTGAGCCTGCACCGAGTAAAGTGCTATTGCCCAGTTTTCTGGTAACAGCAGTTAGGTGTGTGGGAGCAACGCAATCAGGACCTGGTTTTCCAACATCAGGATGGGTCTACGGTGACTGCTTCACAGTTGTTGGCAGTGTTGTGAAAGACATTACAACATCTGGGTTTATCTGCAGCTGAAAATGGGACCCATTATTTTGGGACCAGGGTGGCATCTGGGGCAGTCAGAAGGGGATGGGGCAAGGATCAGATTAAGATGTTGAGGCGATGGTCATCAAACTGTCATAAGTCATATGTGCATTGAAATGAATTGTACATGTCCTGTAGGATTTCTAGTTTTGTATTTGTTTTGGGTTCAGTTCCGTAACCAGAGAGGGAGGTCACAAACGTCTGGATTGCAGGCCTTTCATGTGTGAAGTGGGCAGAGAGACAAGCAGATGGGAAAGCGTTTACAAAGCACTTTCACACAGCATGGGTTAAGGTTTTTTGGCAGTGCAAGAGTGGGATGTTATGAGATGAACTGTTACCTTGCTTGAACCAGCTGCTTGGTGTGGGCAGTTGTCCAGACATATTGGTGATTCAACTAGGTGAGAAGTATTTGGTTCAGAAGAAAGGTTTAGCTCTTTAGAAGGCCACGAAGGCAGACTTGGGTGAAATAAAGAGAGGCTAGGCAGGGACTTATTTTCTGTGGACAGTGCTAATTCCATGGAGGGAGTGGCGAGGGCAGACCGGCTGGTTGCCATAGATAAAGCAAGGAAGAAGGAGGAAGATTAATAAAGAATTGATTAAGTTCTGCAGGGAGGAAGAAATTGGTAGGGTTGAAATACTGAGTTGAAATCTGAATAGTGCAGTTTTTGAGAGGAGATGGCATGCAATGTTTACCATAGGCATGGACCTTTATTTGATGCAAGTATGGGAATCTGTTGGAGATGCTCTATGTGTCAGGTGGTGGTCAACTGGGTAGGGGCTCAGATTGAATACAGTAAGGATATATCCTGGAAGACGTTGGGGGGCAGAACATCTCTAAGAGGGGTTTGTTGCTAAGTCATTCTGTGTGCCCTGAGTACCCCCTTTTTTTGCTGACTGGAACTGGTGGTAGCTGACTCTGACTGTGTCCTGGGCTCTGTTAGTCAGGCCCAGGATCAGTGCTATGTTAAAACACAAGTGAAAACACACATATGCATTAGGGTACACTATGTGTTAAGGTACCCCCATAATTGGCATGATCTACCCTATAAGTCCCTAGTAGATAATAGGGCAAGGTGAATTAAAACTACCTTTAAGTCCCTAGTATATAATTGTGCATGGAAGTTCAGTGGCCAGTTGCCTTTGTTGCACTTGCATGTGTGCACTGCTGAGTGCCTGAAGTCATATTAAAAGCAGTTCTGCTCTACAGCACTGCTTTTAAATGTAAATTGTGCACATACTCAACTTTGGTGGTAAGGACACTTAAAAAGGGATAATCTTAATTAATTTACATATTAGGTACCCCCAGGGTCTCCCCAGGTGTCCCATGGGTGGGGGTCATGTAACCATAAGCAGGGCCTTTATCGAAGATGTTTTATATGCCCTGGTGATGGAAAAATTGCACGTTTCATTTTCCCCATTGTGGATACCTAGATACATAGGATAACATGGCAATAGTATATGAATGCAAAAATATTGCAAGGAATTGACGGAAATATATCATTCAAAGACTTAGAAGAATGATATTAATAAATCCAGCAATATGCCAGTGCTGAATTTATCCTAAATTGTACAGAAAAGAAGTTATAAGACTTTCTTGTCTGTAAGCCCACAAATGAGAGTTAACAGGATTAGACAGGCTGCTTTGATAAAGTGATGAGTGGCTCACCAGGGGCGAGGCTATCTGCTGGAGAGGGGTCTGTTACACAGGAATGCCAGAGCAGGGGGGAAGGGTCATAAAGCGTAAGGCTTCAAAGGAGGAACAGGACAGCCAGGGAATGCCAGGCCTACATACTCCCATCCCCTCTGACTCAGACAGATAGCAGGCTTAAGGAAGGAATCTGCAGATGTTAGGGTGAGGAGAGCTATGGAAATGAGCCACATTGGAGGTTGGTCTAGATAGTTCTTGCTCCTTTGCTGAGATTTCTGCCATCATGGATTTTGGAGGAATGGTGCTTTCTGGGACAAGAATATGCCACACTTTGGAGGAAGTTACCTTGTACCTCATTGGACAGGAGTGCTGGCCCCAAAGAACATTGAATAAATATGTGAGAGGTGTAGAGCCTCTCAGATCTGCTGCTTGAAACTAAGAGAAAAAGAAGGATTGCCAAACTGGAAACTTGATTTGCACCATTCTGACTGACTGCACCTGCTGCACTATCTGGAATTACAGCCCTGTGGATGTACCTTGCTTCAAAAGGATTAAAGAGTGGACTCCCTGCAAGTTACAGGTTTACAGAACTCACCTGCATCATCTCCACTAAGAGTGCCCAGCCTGGAGTGCATCCAGTGGACTTTTAAGGATTTGGCCAGGTGCATTGTGGGAATTTTGGTCCCAACCTTCAAAGGACCATCCAGGAGATTCCAGAACCCGAATTGGAGCTTTGGACACTTAGAACTCACATAGAGGCCTTCAGAAAACACCTCCTGAAGTTTGGAGAACTTGGAGAACTTTTGAAAAAAATCACGAGAAGGGCACCAACTCGACCGGGAAAGCCAAGCTGGCCTCCTTCAGCTGCGACCCAGCCTGGACTGCTGCCTCATCCCACTGAAAGCTCTGGAGCTCCAACTTCCAGGATTTTACCGGGGCCTCGTAGAAACTCAAGCTTGTGAACCCTCTCCGAATCTGGCCCAGTGAGGAGCAGCGAGAGGAGTCAGAAGAAAAAGCTCCAGAAAAGTTTCTAAGTGAGAAGGTAACATTTTGACCGGGGCCCCTGCTTAGTATATCTGGCCTGGGCTCCATTGCGGTCACCTTGAGCTGTAGGCCTTGTTGGTGACCTTATTGCCAGTGGTAGATGCATATTTAACACTACTAATAACCCACTTTCCAACAGGATTTTTCTTGAATTCCAGTTTGCCCAGAGGTTTTCATGGTTTCAATCGGTTTTATTGCTTTTGGGGGGATGAAGCAGTTTGAAAGGGGGAGTGGCAGTAAGTTTATACTTGCAGAAGGCAGAAAGTTGAAGGTTTACAGTTGTAAGAAGAAATGTTAGTTAATTAAGATTTTAATGTAGAGTACAGATGCAGGTACAGATGGTTGAGGTGGGGGAAGTGCGGGGGTAAAAATTAGAGGTGGGGAGGACAAGAAGTAGGTGTTATCCTTGCATAGGTTTGTAAGGCAATTAGTCTAGGGTGTTATAACGTTTTGTGATGTGAACCTGCTTTAATAAAGCAGTCTTTTTCACACTACAACCTGTCAGTGGTCTGTGATATGCCCTCTTGCCAATGGGGGTTTGGGGTCAGCCGAATGGGGAGGTATACCCAGAGTGGTTTTGGATGAGTGGTTCAGTCCAAGAGTACTGAGGCCGCCTTTGGGCTATTTTAGTTGGAGGGTGGGGAGAAACCTATAAAAATGGGAGACATTGAGCTACCAGACAGCATTTCATGAACAGGTAAACACGGTGGCTGGTAGCAGTTAGTTAGGAAAGAATTCTGTTGGCCCGTTCAGCCCCCTTTTTAGAGGAGGATTGGATTTGATTTTCTTTATGGGTGGAAGGTCTTAGTTGAAACAGGTGTACAGTTCAGGATAACCGTAACAGTTTTGTCGCTGTGGAGCAGATTCTTGGCTGGCTGTTTGCTGAGAGTTTTTCGTGGTTTCAATCAGTTTTATTGCTGTTGAAGTGGGTAAAGCAATTTGAAAGGAGGGTGTATGTTTATACTGTAGAAGTCAGGAAGTTAAAGGTTTACAGTTGTAAGAAGCAAAGTTAGTTCATTAAGTGTACGATGCAGAGCGCAGATGCAGGGACAGATGGTCACGTTGGGGGGAATTGTGGGAGGGTAAAAATTAGGGTTGGGAGTAGGACAAGCAGTAGGTGTTTTTCATGTATAGTAAGGCAGATAGTTTTGTACGGCAATATGCCTAGGGTGTTATAATATTTTGTGATGTGCACCTACTGAATAAAGCTGCCTTTTCCACACTAAACGCTCTCAGTGCTCTGTGCTGTGCCCTCTTGCCCATTATGTAGTAATGTAATGTAAATTCGTACTTGTAAAGCGCACTGCCACCCCAACTGGGGCATCCTGGCGCTATACGCATACCGCTGTGGAACCCTTCCTGGCTATTCCCTGTGAAATGTCCACTCCTGGGCACCCCCAAGGTGAAGCCAGGCATCCCAGCGCTGGTGGGGCCGTTGTGGAGATTAAGCAAGCTATTGCCCAGAGTTGCAGAGTGGGACCCATGATTAGAATAGGCACCGAGGCGAGAATTATCAGGTCCGAGGAAATTGAGTCCAAGACCCACCGAGGCGGGAATTGAACCCTGGTCCCGGGCCAGATCTCTGCATCAGGGTCTGCCGCTCTAACCATTGAGCTACACTTCTCCACAGTAGTGCAGGTGAAATGAGTATAAATTGTATAGAATTCATACTTTGTAGATGGCTGCCGCATTGCGTCACATAGTATTGCGACATGCTAGACGATGGCCCTCTTGAAAGTATGAAAACATTTCTTTGTATACTTTTAAGGTGGCCGCTGCGCTGCATCATGCCATGTTGCATCATGTTGTGATGTGGCCACCTTGAAAGTACCAAAAATAGCCTTTCAATATGGCTCTTCACCACTAATGGCTTTGCCAATATTAGCACATTTTAAAGCATCCAGCAGTGGTAACGTCAATAACTGTGACCGAACGTTTGTCATAGTGAGATCAATACATTTTGCCAATGCTTGGTAAGTTGCATTTGTGTTTCTTTCAGGAATGTGCCATCATTTAATGTTCTGTGAACACCGCATTAGAATGATCATGCAGGCGCCCTGATGTAAATGTGATAACTGTTTTGATCTGACTCAGTCTGACTACTCCTTCTTTGCACAACAGCTATTTTTTTCAGTCTTATTTAGCAGAAATTCAATTCAAAGTTATTGGAGCACTTTACATTACACAAGGACACATTTATTTTTTTAGGCCCGGGGAGATTCATGAACATGTTGGTGGTCCACTTGCCGTATTACAAGTATGATGGTTGGACTGCCACTGGACTGCTGCTGCCGCTGGGATCCTTGATCCAGTGATGGTGGTGCAGTGGTCTGAGGAAGTAATATGCTGGAGGTGCTGCAGCGGCACCACCAAGCTTATTACGAGTTTCCTCACTGCCCTCCTTTTCATGCCGGTGAGCCCTCCATGAAAAGGGGAAACTAAGGGGGCCCGTACAGGGGCCCTTGCATGGGGATGCATGCAGAAGGGCACATGTTGTGCCTCCCTGTATTTTTGCACCCCCTGTTCCTGCACAGAAACAACATTGTTCATTTCTTACTGTGCAGGAATGGCTGTGTCAGTCTCATGGCAGTGCATGTATGGCACACCTATGTGCGTATACAGGCATCGCTGTCGCAGGACTGCCCGACCTGGATTGCAATCGGAATACAGCGGGCCGTCAAACTATGGGTTTTGCGGTCTCGCAGCAGGGCGCTGGCATGGCAGCCCGTTGCAAGACTGCCAAACTCGTAATCAGGCCCGAAGAGATTTGCACAGAATCACAAAGTAGAGACGATGATGAGACTCGAACCTGGTGCCCCAGTTCCAAAGTCGGCAGCTCTGGCCGTAGGGTCACATCCTCTCCTTTACTAAGGGGTCAGTCAAAAAGAAATGGGAGGCCAACTTTCTATGCAGATCTAGGAGCCAGTGCCCTGATTTTTTGAGGATCCACTCAGCAATCTCACCTTTGTGAGGGTTGTCCCTTTATCTGTAAGGATAGGGGTAAAATACTGATAGTTAAACTGCATCCTGAATTCATAATTTCATAATATTCTTTGCCTTTTGTTATACAAAGCGTGCATGCGAGAATACAATGTATTCTTTTCAAGTCTGCCATTCCTATACTTTCATATTCATGGAGCGCGTTTGATTTTGGATTGAAAATGTGGCATTGTATTGAAAAAACTTTCAATGTTTAAATTGCTTCTCAGTTTGGTGCTGACCTCACAGGGCTTTTTTATTATTCCAGTCTGATAAAAACAGACAGTACTTTGTTGAATAACGGTAAGGAGGAGTTGTTTTTTGGCACTCTTCTTTGAAGCCTTTAATATTCCGTGTGAGCTGTTTGAGCGGATTCATGCTGCTTACTGGGAAAATAAATGTGAAAAGTTGCCATCTTTCACTGCTTTAAAATGTTGGCTCAGTTGGCTGGCATAATTAAGTCAACAGTCTGCTTGGTTTGTTTCCAGGCGTTCTGACAAGAGTTCTCGCGGTGCAACCAGAAAATGAAACGGGACAATCTTTTTCACAGGGGACTTTAAATATAGAAACTGGCATGCTCTATGCTCTGGTCCACTGCTGGTAAGTCCTGATGGATGGTTAGACCCAGTGGGCATCAGTTACCTCACAGTGTACCACACACAGTAGGCAATTCATTTCGAACGTGGAATAAATGTGAAAAATAAATATTTGTGGATTCAGGATTTTATGTTCATTGCTGTATCCAACAGGGCATTTGAGTTCCGACCAAGGACATGGGGGTGTAAAACCCTGCAGGGCATACTTGAAGAATCTCTACATCATTCCCTGCACACAGCTCTTGTTAAAACATCAGAGCATGTGGTGTGTGCTTGACTGTAATGCTGTATGTATTTACTTTCAGATTTGTAGCCATACTTTTTTTAAATTCATTTTTTTAGAGTTTAATATAGCTCGAACTTGACCCGAAGATATCAGGTATCAAAGCACTTTCCATGAGCACCTGTTTCGTTACATAAGGACACATTCATTTTTTGTTAGGCACCTGGGGATTAAGTGATTTGCCCAGAATCACTGGATGTTGAGCGTCCCTGCCGAGACTCGAACCCGGTTCAACTGCTTCGAGGTGGACCACTCTAGCCCTAAGGCCACGTACTTGTTAATCTATACCACTTGTTGTATAAAAATGTATTTTAAATGTCTTCATTATTTAATATAAACCCTACTGCCATTTTTTCTAATGAGGGTAACATTTGTTTTAAACCCAAAAGCAGTGGTGTTATAATATTTTATATAGAGAGGTAATTTATTATACATTCAGAATAGCTTATTAGGAAACAAAGGGGGATATTCACAAGAACGTGTGCTAAATATCACCTGAAAATGCTAACGCAACTTTACACATCGCAGTCCATCGCGGGAAAATAACCCTGTGTTAACGTGGAATTCACAACACGGCGGTACCATGCGATAGTCACCTGAAACCGCAGACAATGTCCGCGATACAACAACCGCAACGGCGATAAAAACACAAACCCCAACACCAAAAAACGTGCGATGAGCCCATTCGCGATGAGGAAATCAGCGATAAGCAGCGCCAGGCCTGCCATACACACACGGCAGGTGGGAAAAGCACTACAAAAGGAGAAAAAACACACAAACACAAAATGACCAACACCAAAGCACCATGTAGGCAGCCGGAGCAGGCGCAGAGGACGAGCGCAACCCCACAAGTACCCCGGACGATCAGCCCGGGACCACGGTGACAGGGAAGGGCAAGGACAAGAAGAAGAGGAAGACGAAGTACAGTCCGCAGGAGAATCGGATCCTGGTCACGGCGGTGATAGAACACCATCAACAACTGTTCGTCGCCTCCAATGTGTCATTGGGCACCAAAAATGGATTATGGCGGTCCATCGTGGACAAGGTGAACGCCATCGGAGAGCACAAGAGGTCAATGGATGAGGTCAAGAGGCGATGGAATGACATCAAGCGCAAGACCAAGGAGAAACTCGCAGCCAACCAGAAGGCAGCAATGCAGACTGGAGGTGGAAGCCCAGTGCCACAGCTGGAGCTGGATGACATGGAGGAGCTGGTGTCGACAGTCATCAGTGTGGAGACCGTGGCAGGAGTCGGGGCACCGGACACTGCTCGACAGGACACAACATAACGGCAACAGGGTGAGTAACCACCAGGTACTGGGGGACGGGGGAGATGGCCACAATGGCACACATGCACAATCAAGCAGAGCACAGTGCACACCCACAATGACTCTGGATCATGGCCCTGATCTACAAACTGTCACAATGTACATTGCCATGCTGTCTGAATGTGAACATGTACCATGCGGCCACATACATGTGGACACATTGTAACACAGCATCTCCCCTTCACATTGCAGGGGCACCGTCAACGCCACCTGCAGAGCAGTCCCAGCCACTCTTCACTGATGACGAGGAGGACACCACCAGCATCGACACCCAAGCCCTCCAAGACATCATTGAGCTCATCCGCCAAGCACCTCCAGGACCAGGGCAGCCCAGCTGCATCGAGGAGACCCCACCCACTCCACAAACCACCCAGCAGGAGGCACCCACAACCCCGGCTGTCTCCCAAGACCCCCCCGAACAACCCATGGCCTTCCAGCGCCGTGTGTTGGAGGTCCAGAGGGAGATGGCTGAGTAGGTGCGGGTGGGGACCACTTGCAGTCCCTAACGGACACCCACATGCCGCTCCATGGTCTCCAACGAGCCCTGGCTGACATTGCTGGAGTCATGACTCGGAGACAAGAGCACCTGTCCGCTCAGGGTGGCTCCAGCGAACTCAGCCAGGAGATGGCACGCATTCGGAGGCTCATGGAGGACATGGTGCGGATGGAGGCGGAAAGGATGGCAGCCACCGCTGCACATCAGCGGAATGTAGCTGGGATCTACCAGGCCCTGCATGCCCTCATCATGGCATTGCTGCCACAAGGCGTGGTGATGATGAATGCTGCTGCCCCCACACCATCCACATCTCCGCCCCCTGGTGTGTCCGTGCCCCACAGTGCGGCAGACATTCCACCTCCAGCACCTGATGTGTCACTGCCACACAGAGTGGCCGGCAATACACCTCCGGCCCCTGATGTGTCAGTGGCACACAGTGCCGCAGCCGGAACAGCACCACCCACAGGTGGGGCAGAGCACACATCCGAGGACGAGGACGTGGATGTGCTTGAGTTCAGAAGGAGGCACTAGCATTCATGTCCGCCACCTGACCTGTTGCTCCTTGGTGCCGCACATGGCCCCATGACCTCCCACTGACCCCCGATACACTGTGCGGCACTCACCTTGGACCACGACATGGACTTCCATATCCTGTTTGGTGACCAATGACACGGCGACCAGACTGCGGACTGTACTCTTCCTCATCCTCTGTCCTTGTCATTCCCCGATGGACTCTGGCTGGCCCTCCACGGGCCCATATTGTGAAGTGGGGTTGGCATGGCCCTGTACTGCTCCAGCTGCTGAACTCCACTGGATGTGCAAAAAACATTCAGGAACGCACTGCTGTGTCATGTCTTTCATCATTCAAGTATGAATGTGTGGATGAATGTAGGGTCAGTGATTCCCCCTAACGGCAATGCTGCTAATCTAGTGGAATTCCAGTCACAGTGTGCTACGTTGCCGATTGCGTTGCGGGTGCCGTAGACACCACAACAGGGAAACACGCATTAGTCACTTCCTTGTCCAGACATGGACTGCACCACGCCCAGAGCCCCCGAGTCGTTGTTGTAAGCCCTGCGCTGGTCCGGCATACGCCATGATGGTCCACTCCGCTTACGCTCCGAGGCGGGGCCACATCACCACATGTCGCAGGTCTACACGCTAGTGGTCTGCAGGTCGCTGGTCTAGTTGTCAGCATGCCGCAGCTACTCCCTCAGGGCAGGTTTGCACACACACCACACCCATCCGGCACAGGCGTCACAGGCCATGTGACCCCGCCAATATAAAGGGCCGACAACGTCACATTCCCCTCTGCCGGTGGTGACTGGATGACGGACGCTCCACGGTTCTCAATCATAAAGGGCCCATGAGTTGTTGCGCACAGGGTTACTGGCACCCGAAGCCTTGCGGCCGTCACGGGCCTACCACCACGTGGCGCTGACTGGGGTTGCACAGGGTTAGTGGCACCGAAATTGCTGAGCGGGTGTGCAGCCTGCGATGATGACGTGTGCACTGATGTGGTCTCTGCCATTGATGCCTCAGGACTCAGCATCATGTGTGGGACCTGCTGGGCCACGGTGCGTGTCCGCATGATGTGGAGCATGCCATGGTGGTGCGACCGGGGCCTGGAGCTTGCATGGGCACGTGGTGTGCCCACTGGTGGACACACTGTTGGCGGCAGGTGAGCAGTGGGGCCTGGGTGCGCAAGTGCGGGCAGACAGCGCTGGGCGGCGGGAGGGGGTAGGGTGTGGCTGCATGTGTGCGCAGGACAGACAGGCGTTGTTGCCGTGTGCAGTGAGATGGACTCTGCCATGATTGACTCTGGCCTAGTTTACAGATTGCAGACCTGGTGGCTTGCGGTGTGTACCGGCACGTGGTTGGAGACACACCGATGGCAGCAGGTGAGCAGTGGTGCCTGGGTGCGTGGGGGTGGCAGTGTCCCTCCTTCTCTCTGTCCCTCTCCCTCCCTTTCCCTCTCTCTCTCTCTCTCCCTCTCCCTTCCTTCTCTCTCTCTCTCCCTCTCCCTTCCTTTCCCTCTCCCTCTCTCCCTCTCCCTCTCCCTTCCTTTCCTTCTCTCTCTCTCTCCCTCTCCCTTCCTTTCCCTCTCCCTCTCTCCCTCTCCCTTCCTTTCCTTCTCTCTCTTTATCTCTCTGCCTTTCTTTCCTTCTCTGTTTCTCTGTGTCTCGCTCCTTTGATGTGCGCATGACACACGTTCTGATTTTGTGCTTTATTTTCCAGGCTGTGACATCAGGATTGTCCCGGACGGACCCGACAGGAGTCTTCCGCATTGGTGTTTTGTGTTGTATTCAATAAAGTTTTTGGTTGTTACTTCAATGATGAGTGACTGTTTCTCATTCTTCTGACCATACATGTGTGTTTCTTTGTGTCATTGTGCGACGTCATGCGCTTTTTGTGGCTCTTGTGTCGTGCACGGTATGTGTTTGTCCGGGGGGGGGCCTGGGAGTGGTGGCGGTGGGTGTTGTGGCCCTCATGGGTCTCCGGGCTGCATGGTCATTGTCTCCAAGGCATCTGTGGGTCTTCAGATGTGGCTCTTGGCTGTGCTCCCTTTCATGCTGCAGGTAGTCGTCCAGCTTAACACCAGCAAAAGGCAGGTGTTAATTCCCTGGTGCTACCGCGGCTTATCGCCTCTTTTTGGTTCGCATCGCAGATCTGGCAGTTCGTTGTGAAAGTGGTGTTGTGGTTTTTTCGTGTGTTTTTGCACGGGAACGCAAACTCTGCATCTCATTAGGGTTAGTTGGTGGTGTCTACCGTGGAGATAAATTTTGTGGCAGTTCTCTCAGGAATACTGGCGATGTCTGCAGTTTGCACCCGCTTGTGAATGGGGTGTTAAATCTATCTCCACTTTTGGTGAGTTAAGGTGGAGATAAATCGGAGATAAGTCCTTGTGAATATGCCCCAAACAGTTTCACAAACCGATGCAGGGAGTGTCACAAAAAAGTGACATTTATTGCCCTAATGATGGAATGTGACTAAGGATATAAGGAAAGAAAATATATTATATAATATAACTATAAGCAAACCTCGATCATCATAAATATTATTACAGGATTAACAAATAATATGATTAATACTATTAACATAATTATGCGAAATTTAATAACTGCAACATTAAGGGAAAGTCATAATGTTGAAGCAGACGAAACTGTTCGTGGAACAGATATTTTTATTTTTTGAAAGGCCTGCTTCTTAGTCATGATCAAACTGCCAAGAATAACACGTTTAAAGAACATCATCTGTCATGCAAAGGATAAAATGGAAATACAGCACATTTCGTTTTAATTTAATTTCCTAAGTCGATAAACATATAGTTCGGTGTCTGTCCACAGCATTCAGTTTGTTTTGCCATTGGCCTCCATTACAATTTTGAAAAACAAAATGAAATGACCATGCCAAATCTGACCTTGTTAAACCCCCTCATTCTTAGACAACACCTTACCAGTCATTGTTGGACACCACACCTTTTGAGCTCCTGTGACAGTCCATTGTAGTAGTGTAGCAAGCATGACATAGGCCATGGTGCAAGTAAGGAAAATGACTCCTTTGAATGCTTTTGGGACAGTAAACTACAGTAATTAGTAGGGTAAAACTGGCCCCCATCATTCTTTGTACTGGTGCAACTGCACCTGCTGTGCCAATGGTATTTATTCCCCTGGGTATTTGAACTCATCTTTCTAATTTGTTTGCTCGAAAGTAAATGTAAGAATTGCAATTTGCTGTTCAACAGTATGAATCTGGTACCCAAAAGCATCTTGGGGTGACGGAGTACCTTCTCCGTCAAATTGAAGGTCCGCCCATCTGATTTACATATGGGAGATCCTTAAGTATGTCAGAGACTACTCCATCGCTGTCAATGACATATTGCTCTGATGGCCCGACAGAGTAAAGGTTGTCCGAGATTTGGCCACTCTACTGCCCGTCCAATTTAAAGTGGGCAGCCGAATGGCCAGTTTTCACTGTCTGTCACTGCTGGTTAAAACCTGATGGTAAGAGGTAGCAACAACCGCAAAATGGCTACAACACCATGAGAGACAACTCCCATGGTGTAGGGCTATTCGTTTTTTGTATTTTCAAAAACAAAATCTCGCTTTGGGACTTTGCTTCTGTAAATACAAAAACATACTAAATGTGTGATGGACAGTACCATCAGGTTGATGGTGCCGCCCGTCAAATGTTTAACACATTGAATGGAACCGCCTTGATGGCAGTTCCTGCCAATATTAAGAGATATCTACTGGGCTGGAAGACATCTCTAAATTCGTAATATGGTTACGCCAAAGTCTGAATTAGGACCTTAGGGGGTCATTATGATGATGGACGGACCACCACCGCCAGCCGTGCAGTGGCGATCCGTCCATCACCAAACGTGGAGTGACCACCCGCCAGATTATGATGGCGGGCGGATCCACACTGCGACCGTGGCGGACGGAAACACCGTCCGTCACGGTCCCGCCACAGGCAATCAGACTTATTGCCTGGCGGAGCGGCCTACAGGCATAAAATGGTGGCGGTGCCTAGCAGGCACCATCCACTATATTATGATGCAGACTTTGAGCCAGCCTTTCCATGACGGCGAAACCGTCATGAAAAAGCTGGGGGAGGTTCTGTTTGGGGGCCCGTTGCGGGCCGCCAAAGTTTTGGGGGGGTGTGTGCACGGGGGGTACCCATGGTACCCCCCTACATTTCAGTGCGCCAAGTGGCAGGCACTGTGTGGTGCCTGCCACGTAGTGCACTGAAATGCAGGACCTGCATTTTTAACATTGTTAAATATGCAAGATGTGACCTCCATGGTGACGGTCGCATCCTAATGTGCTGTGTGGAACCGCCGCATGTATTGCGGACGGTCCCGGTCACCACCACGATGGCGGTTGGACTCCAGTCTGTCCCTCATCGTAATGAGCCCCTTAATCTTAGAGTCTTCACAATATTAATTATTACATTATATTAAAAGCTTTGTAGAGTGCTGTCATGCCAATTCCCAGCCATTTCACAGTGCTATTTTACAAATTGCCTATAGCTCACTGATGGACATGAGGGTTGGTCAAAGGTAATTCAGGAAAGTATGTAAGAGGCATTCAAGTCCGGGATAGGAGGGAGGGTAGTTTTAGTGTTGCTGCAGTGCCTCATGGCACAGAGATGTAGGAGTCTGGTTCAATTGTGAGGAGACCTTCATCAATGTGTCTATGCCGAAAATAGCCTTACTGCCAATAATCTGTTGAGGAAAAAAATATGACTTGACAAGATCCAGTACAAACCCTCTCTTAGTTCAGAATCCAAGGGTGCTGCTAGTTGTCAGTTGTTATGGATGGATGAATCGGTCCAGAGACATAATATCGAGTTTCAAATATCGATATACAAAAATATTGAGTTTGAAATATCGTCATACAGGAATATCGAGAGCAGGAATATCGTGGTCCAGAATATCGACATTAAGGTAAGAAATATCGTTTTTGAAAATATCGAAGTTAGTAATTTCGTTTGTTAAAATATTGTTGTTTAAAATATCGATTTTTATATTAGTGTTTCACAAAAAGTGACATTTATTGCCCTAATGATGGCATGTGACTAAATATATAAGGAAAGAAAATATATAATATAATATAACTATTAGAAATCCTCGATCATCATAAATATTATTACAGGATTAATAAATAATATGATTAATACTATTAACATAATTATGCGAAATTTAATAACTGCAACATTAAGGGAAAGTCATAGTCTTGAAGTAGACGAAACTGTTCGTGGAACAGATATTTTTATTTTTTGAAAGGCCTGCTTCTTAGTCATGATCAAACTGCCAAGAATAACACGTTTAAAGAACATCATCTGTCATGTAAAGGATAGAATGGAAATACAGCACATTTCGTTTTAATTTCATTTCCTAAGTCGATAAACATACAGTTTGGTGTCTGTCCACAGCATTCAGTTTGTTTTGCCATTGGCCTCCATTACAATTTTGAAAAACAAAATGAAATGACCATGCCAAATCTGACCTTGTTAAACCCCCTCATTCTTAGACAACACCTTACCAGTCATTGTTGGACACCACACCTTTTGAGCTCCTGTGACAGTCCATTGTAGTAGTGTAGCAAGAGTGACATAGGCCATGGTGCAAGTAAGGAAAATGACTCCTTTGAATGCTTTTGGGACAGTAAACTACAGTAATTAGTAGGGTAAAACTAGCCCCCATCATTCTTTGTACTGGTGCAACTGCACCTGCTGTGCCAATCGTATTTATTCCCCTGGGTATTTGATCTCATCTTTCTAATTTGTTTGCTCGAAAGTAAATGTAAGAATTGCAATTTAATGTTCAACAGTATGAATCTGGTACCCAAAAGCATCTTGGGGTGACAGAGTACCTTCTCCGTCAAATTGAAGGTCCGCCCATCTGATTTACATATGGGAGAACCTTTAGTATGTCAGAGACTACTCCATCGCTGTCAATGACATATTGCTCTGATGGCCCGACAGAGTAAACGTTGTCGGAGATTTGGCCACTCTACTGCCCGTCCAATTTAAAGTGGGCAGCCAAATGGCCAGTTTTCACTATCTGTCACTGCTGGTTAAAACCTGATGGTAAGAGGTAGCAACAACTGCAAAATGGCTACAACACCATGGGAGACAACTACCATGGTGTTGGGCTATTCGTTTTTTGTATTTTCAAAAACAAAATCTCGCTTTGGGACTTTGCTTCTGTAAATACAAAAACATACTAAATGTGTGATGGACAGTACCATCAGGTTGATGGTGCTGCCCGTCAAACATTTAACACATTGAATGGAACCGCCTTGATGGCAGTTCCTGCCAATATTAAGAGATATCTACTGGGCTGGAAGGCATCTCTAAATTCGTAATATGGTTAATCCGAAGTCTGAATTAGGACCTTAGGGGGTCATTATGATGACGGACGGACCGCCACCGCCAGCTGTGCGGTGGCGATCCGTCCGTCACCAAACGTGGAGTGACCGCCCGCCAGATTATGATGGCGGGCGGATCCACACTGTGACCGTAGCGGACGGAAAGACCATCCGTCACGGTCCCTCCACAGGCAATCGGACCGATTGCCTGGCGGAGTGGCCTGCAGGCATAAAATGGTGGCGGTGCCTAGCAGGCACCGTCCACCATATTATGATGCAGCCTTTGAGCCAGCCTTTCCATGACGGCGAAATCCTCATGAAAAAGCTGACGGAGGTTCTGTTTGGGGGCCCTTTGCGGGGCCCAAAGTGTTGGGGGGGTGTGTACATGGGGGTACCCATGGTACCCCCCTGCATTTCAGTGCGCCAAGTTGCAGGCACCGTGTGGTGCCTGCCACGTAGTGCACTGAAATGCAGGACCTGCATTTTTAACATTGCGGCGGGTGCTGCTGTCAGCAGCACCCGCCGCAATGTTAAATATGCAAGATGCGACCGCCACGGTGATGGTCGCATCCTAATGTGGTGTGTGGAACTGCCGCTTGTATTGCGGACGGTCCCGGTCACCACCACGATGGCGGTTGGACTCCAGTCTGTCCCTCATCGTAATGAGCCCCTTAATCTTAGAGTCTTCACAACATTAATTATTACATTATATTAAAAGCTTTGTAGAGTGCTGTCTTGCCAATTCCCAGCCATTTCACAGTGCTATTTTACAAATTGCCTGTAGCTCACTGATGGACATGAGGGTTGGTCAAAGGTAATTCAGGAAAGTATGTAAGAGGCATTCAAGTCCGCGATAGGAGGGAGGGTAGTTTTATTGTTGCTGCAGTGCCTCATGGCACAGAGATGTAAGAGTCTGGTTCAATTGTGAGGAGACCTTCATCAATCTGTCTATGCTGAAAATAGCTTACTGCCAATAATCAGTTGAGGAAAAAAATTATGACTTGACGAGATCTAGTACAAACCCTCTTTTAGTTCAGACTCCAAGGGTGCTGCTAGTTGTCAGCTTTATGGATGGATGAATCGGTGCACAGACAGAATATCGAGTTTCAAATATCAATATACAAAAATATTGAGTTTGAAATATCGTCATACATGAATATTGAGAGCAGGAATATCGTGGTCCAGAATATCGACATTAAGGTTAGAAATATCGTTTTTGAAAATATCAAAGTTAGTAATTTCGTTTGTTAAAATATTGTTATATAAAATATCGATTTTCATATTAGTGTTATGTATTTTAGTATGTATTTTAAAAGTATGTGATGTAATTTTTTTGTATAAGTATTGATTTTGTTTGTTAATATTTGTGTTACATTTTTAGCAGTGATTAATTTTATGTTAATTAAATTTTGCGTTTTTTAGTTCTGTGGCGGGTTACGCGTTTATAGGGGAATAGGCTGGGAAGTAATTTAATTATAATAAAGTAATTAATATTTTTTATTTATTAGTATTTATTTAATTTAGATTTTATAGTGTTAATTGTGGGAATTAATGTTTTATTAATTAATTATTAATTGGCTGTTAATTATGTTAATTGTGTTATTTTTAGGAGCGGGTTGTGGGTTTATAGGGGAATAGAGTGGGAAAGTAATTTAATTATAATAAATTAATTAATATTTTTTTATTATTAGTATTCATATAATTTAGATTTTATAGTGTTAATTGTTGAAATTAATTTATTATTAATTACTTATTAATTGGCTGTTAATTATTATAAATTAATTGGTAATTATGTTAATTGTGTTATTTTTGTAGAGCTGGTTGTGAGTTTAATTTCATTTTAGTAAATGTAATAATAATTTTATATATTAATATAATTTTTTTAATTTATAGTGTTAATTGTGGGAATTAATTTATTAATAATTATTTATCAATTGTTTGTTAAATATTAATTCATTAAATATTTTGTAATCAATTATGTTAATTGTGTCATTTTTTAGGAATGGGTGGTGGGGTTTATAGGGGAATAGGGTGTGAAGTAATTTATTTAAAATTAATTTTGAATTAACTGATAATTAATGGTATTTAATTTATTAAAAATTAATCATGGCAATTGTGTAATTAATTTGAGATGTGAGTTGTGGGGTTTATAGTGGTAATGGGTGTGAAGTAAATTATTTTCAAATAATTAATAAGTTGTTGTGGATTGAAAAAAATTAAAAAATTTAAAATTAGTTATGGAAATTGTGTAATGACATTTATGTGTGTGTTGTGGTGTTTATTGGGGTAGAGGGTGGAAAGTATTTTATATTTTATTAATTAATGATTATTTGCTCATTATTATTCTTTCTTTAATTGATACATTTTTATGGTTATTGTTTACTTTTATTTTGTGTGTGGATTTTGGTTTTATAGGGGTAATGTTTGGTTTGTAAATTAATTTGTATATGTTTTAATTTGATTTTTAATTAATAATATTTGTTTATTTGATAATTAATTATGTTAATTATGGAGGTATAGGGGCACATTACGATACCCGGCGTAAATAAATCCGCCAGGCATGGAAGCGGCAAAAATCCGCCCGCACACACCGCCTGAACACCGACCACGCCATTATGATTACACAAACCGAAAACCGCCATCGGCGGAAAAATCACACAAAATACCGCCCGCCATCGTCCGAGTCGGAGTCAAACCGCCCGCCACGGACGGAAACACGTACGACAACACAAAACCGCCCGCCCTCACGGCCGACACACCGCACGTGAAATTACGATCGCACCGACAAGAGCGCGGAAAAACCACAAATATACCGCCCGCCAGCGCAAACAACGCCGATGAGAATCGACACGGCAGAAGCCATGGCGCCAACGTACCTGCACAGAAACCATCCGCACACAAAACCAATAGCACACAACATGGCCAACAAGTCCACACAGCAAGGCACGCACAAATACACAAGCACAGTACACATCCCGAAAACACCCCCCGGACAAACAAAAAATACAAAGGCCAGAACCCCAGACACAACACACCTGAAAACAACAGACCATGAGGACACACCCACATAGGTGAGTACAAAAGCAGCACTCCCACAGACTACAACCCCTTGCTACATTGCAAACCAGAGAGGAGAGGAGAGGACACAGTGACACAGCAAGGACAGCAGCACACCACAGAAACGCACACATCACTACCACCACCACCACCACCACCACCACCACCAAACACCACCACCACCACCACCACCACCACCACCACCACCACACCCCGGCACCACAAACCCCCTGCACATTACACAACACACACCGCACCAGCACCACAAACACCATGGCACCACAAAGGATGCCCAAGTTCACGCCCATGGAGCTGACGGTCATGGTCGACGAGATCATCAAGGTGTACCCACAAATCTATGGGAACATGGTCCAGCACACACCACTAGCCACCAGAAACAGAATGTGGAACCGGATCGTAGACCAGGTCAATGCAGTCGGGACCCTGCCCAGAAACAGAGTCGAGATTAACAAACGTTGGAATGACGTAAAGAGCCTGGTCAAGAAGAAGGAGGGCAAAAACAGAGAGCTGGCTGCCGTCACTGGCAGAGGTAATCCCGCGCTCTTTAAGACCTTCAAAGCGTGGGAGGAGAAGGTGCGAGTCGTAATCCATCCGGAGATCCTCGCCGGATTAGCAGGGGGAGTGGAGGCTGGTAAGTACAAACTAATGTATACCAGCACACCGCTATGTACTCACATGCGCAACTACCATGCCACAGCTCCCAGGGACAAACACCCCCATGTCCAGCACACAATACACAACACATCACACACACATGCAACAGACACCACCACACACAGCCCAAACCGAACAACTGTAAGATGCGTGGGGACATGTGTACACTAAGCCAGCCACGTAACCACCAACAGGTCCCCAAATATGCCAGAAGCGCCACAACGAGCACCCACCACACCCATGTGTCCGCCACAGCTGCACTAACCGACAAGTAACAGGTAAGTGGCAGGAACACGCAGTGGGTGGGACGGTGGACAGCCCAAGTACAACACACACCAGGCCCCAGTCCCACAGCACAGCAAGGAGGAGCATCCCCCAGACCCCACAGCCACGTGTCAGCCACCGCAGTGCACAACGACAGCCGAAAGGCAGACATCACGGTCCACAGCAATCGGTGTCAGTGGGTATCCAGCCACCCCCACGACCCACAACACCCTCCCACCCCCACAGACCTGCAACATGGAGCACCCCCGCTTAGAGCCATGTGGCATCCAGTACAGTGCACGCACGAACAACTTGCAGGTGGGAAACTGGACAGGGCTGGATTACTGGAGGCATGAGGACCATAACACCACCAACACATGGGACATGTCACGTAGCAGACGAACACGCAGCACCGCCCACCGTCACGAACAAGTGAACAATGTGCACACGGACATGAACAACAGACTCACACCCCACATGACCCATCACAGACATAGCAACACCCAAGGAGCCACGTCTGCATGCACAAGCCACACTGAATATAGTCCCACACGGCAGCCACTGTGCAACTCATCACACACAACCGAAACACCATTGAAGTCCTGTCCATGTAGCCCCCACTGCCTGTCAACCCCACACCCCACAACTACGCCTATGTAAGACAAACAACACTAGACGCAACAGAGCGGAACAACATAAATGCACACGAACACCACTGAACCCATCAAACTCACAGACACACCATGCACATACAACATACCATCCATCCCATCCGTCAGCCCCAGTCTCATGAAAGGCATGTCATCCGCACAGCTGCCACACATACAGCAGTCACGCTAAGACACATGCCCATGACCAACCATGTGCCAGAAGTCAATTAAGCGCACGACACACTGTGAGCAACAACACACAACATGGGCCACACCCCCCGAGCACTGCAGTGATGCACATGGCACAGGGCAGCACGCACACCAAGGAGATGGGACAACTGCAATACGTTGGCTGGCACACAACTATCACTCACTCATAACGATGCGTCCAATGCCATGTCCAGTAATCACAACAGACAGCAAATATGCAGGGCATGTCAGGCATGCACACACCTCAGACCATGCACTGTCATGCTGCCACAACACATGTCACGTTCGGCACCCATGGCTCACAGCATGTACCCCAAAAGCATATCCCCTCCCAAAAGCGAATCTGGGGCATGGCCCCCATGTTGCCATATGCGTTCCTAAGCGTTCCATTTGAACCCCAAAAGCATATCCCCTCCCAAAAGCGAATCTGGGGTATGGCCCCCATGTTGCCATATGCGTTCCTAAGCGTTCCATTTGAACCCCAAAAGCATATCCCCTCCCAAATGCGAATCTGGGGCATGGCCCCCATGTTGCCATATGCGTTCCTAAGCGTTCCATTTGAACCCCAAAAGCATATCCCCTCCCAAAAGCGAATCTGGGGCATGGCCCCCATGTTGCCATATGCGTTCCTAAGCGTTCCATTTGAACCCCAAAAGATCCCCTCCCAAATGCGAATCTGGGGCATGGCCCCCATGTTGCCATATGCGTTCCTAAGTGTTCCATTTGAACCCCAAAAGCATATCCCCTCCCAAAAGCGAATCTGGGGCATGGCCCCCATGTTGCCATATGCGTTCCTAGGCGTTCCATTTGAACCCCAAAAGCATATCCCCTCCCAAATGCGAATCTGGGGCATGGCCCCCATGTTGCCATATGCGTTCCTAAGCGTTCCATTTGAACCCCAAAAGCATATCCCCTCCCAAAAGCGAATCTGGGGCATGGCCCCCATGTTGCCATATGCGTTCCTAAGCGTTCCATTTGAACCCCAAAAGCATATCCCCTCCCAAAAGCGAATCTGGGGCATGGCCCCCATGTTGCCATATGCGTTCCTAAGCGTTCCATTTGAACCCCAAAAGCAAAGTACAAACCAGACCCAGGATGGGCCAGGAGCCCGCATACACCAGAGTCACAATGAGTAGGGGCACAGCAACACACCCATCGGCATGGCCAATCCGTCCCATGCCACATGTGCACAGCACACAGTCCCATTGCCTAGCACACACAACTACAGATGCCACAGCCACACACTCGCCTCCGGGAAACCCATGTACGAGATTGCACGAACTGCCAATGTCAGACGACTAATACATACTTCGCCAGGTGCAACACAATAACAAATCTCATTCTCTCCACAGGTGACGAACTGCCGGATGCTGGGGATGGAGACAGCAGCCAGCACAGCCAGCCCACAAGCCCCCAACGAGGACACACGGATCTGGAGGATCTGTCCTCCTCTTCGGACACGGACCACCAAGCTGGCCCATCTGGCGTGGCAGGGCCCAGCCGCTCCCCAGGACCCCTCCTACCCACCAACCCATCATCCAGGGATGCTGAACAGTCCCAGTCCCCTGCTGCCACTGTCGTTGCGGCCACACCCACGGTCATTGCGGCCACTACCACTGCCGCAACCGCCACCATCGCCGCACCGACCACCACCGCCTCCACCACCACCACGTCTACGCTGGCACCAGCCCCAGCGCAGGTGGTGGCCCGGCCGACTGGATCCACCCTGGGAGCCACAGCGAGGACCGTGGTGTGCAATGTGGCTAGTGGGCAGGCCGGTGGCAGCAGGACTGGTAGGAGGAGCAGGGTCAGGGAAACGCCAGCCTCCCCTGGGAGCCATGCCCTGCCTCAAATGGCCAGAGTCCTTGGGGCCTATGAAGAGGCCCAAGGTCAATGGGCCAGGTCTGCTACTGACACGCGGGAGGTGCTGGGGGTGCTGAGGTCCATGGACGCCCATATGGGCCAATTCGTGTCCCGTATGGACCAACTCGTGGACCTCATGGGCCAGCTGGTGGTGGCGGTGGGGTCACAGGCAAGGCCAGCAACACCACCTCCGCCACCACCTGCTAGGGCGCAGGGTCGGGCAGCAGTGTCCACTTCCCCTGCGTCCACAGCCAGTGAGCACACCTCAGCCACCACCAGCAGGTCGCCACCACACACCCCCTCCCAAACGTGGAAGGGGCCGTCCGAAGAGGAAACAGATCTCCCGGGAGGACTTCGCACGCTCCAGTCGCAAGTGAGGCAGCCAGCCAGCCTTCCGCCAGCCTTCCTTGACCAGCCACTGCATTGACTTGCTCTACGATCCCACTCCACACAGCCATCTGGATGGCATGTGTGTGTTGGACTATGGACATAGAACCAGTGGGTACACCCTGATCATCACGCAGCCATGACCGACAGCTCATTGTCACTGCACGCACCACCTTTGTCATCACCTTACACACAATCACATGTCACAGTTTGTAATAAATGCACCTTTTTCACTAACTGCTGTTTGTGCCCTGTGTTTTATTTGTACGGAATACAACGGCCACCTTGGGCGGAAAGGCACCTGATGCGTGGCATGGCAATGGAATCCGGAGGGCCTGTAGGGACCTAGGGGTGGGAGACAGAACAGGAGCACATTCAATGAGTGTGTCACACACCCATCACACAGTACATGTCAACAACTACAAGCAATGTACACACATCGCACAGAGCAATAGGGCACAATGCCACAGTCACCAACAGTGGCATACTACCCTGGCCATGGAGCGTTGACACACTGCATGCAGTGAACATACGGCCACCCTGACACAGCACACACACACCTGCACAGATACAGACACATCATCCGTCGTACATGGACACTCACCGTCAAGTGAAGTAGCGGGCGATGAGCTGCTGGCGCACATTCCCAGCTTCCTCCTCTCCGCTGTCCTCCTCACTCGAGCTGTCCTGGTCTGCGGGCTGGGGCCCTGGTTGATCTCCGTCATCCACAATGAGGGGGATCTGCTTCCGAATGGCCAGATTGTGCAGCATGCAGCACGCCACCACTATCTGGCACACCTTCTGTGGGGAGTACGCCAGTGCACCCCCGGTGCGGTCCAGGCACCTGAACCTGGACTTGAGGAGGCCAAAGGTACGCTCGACCACACGTCTGGTCCTCCCATGTGCCTCATTGTATCGATCGTCTGCTGGGGTGCGAGGATTCCTCAATGGACTGAGCAGCCATGCCCCATTCGGATACGCAGAGTCACCTGGGTGTGAGGGACACAGAGAACCGTTGCTATTCCAACTGGACAGGGGACAGCATCGCACAACCAGCACGCTACACCACTCCACATACTCACCGACAATACAGGCACGATCCTGTTGCAGATTGGCCATCAGTCGTGGCAAGATGCTGTTGCGCATTATGTGTGCGTCATGTGCCGAGCCTGGAAACTTGGCACACACGTGGGTGATCACCATGTCCGCAAGGCACACCACTTGCACATTCAGGGAGTGCGTGTGCTTCCTGTTGCGGTACAGGTGCTCAGTGGCCTGTGGTGGAACAAGGCCAACATGTGTGCAGTCAATGGCTCCCACGACGTGTGGGATTCTGCCAAGGGCATAGAATGCACCCTTCACTGCCGCCAATTCACGAGCCCTGGGGAATCTGATGTACCTGTTTCGGTACAGCATCATGGCTGCCAGTACATCCCTCAGCACCTTGCTGAACATGGGCTGGGACATCCCTCCTCCACTGCCCACTGTGTGCTGGAATGACCCAGTGGCGAAGAAATGCATGGCGGCCATCACCTTAGCCGTGGGGGTGACAGCAGTCGGATACACCCTGCGGGGACGGAGATGGGGCTCTAACATGGCACACAGTCGATGCAGAGTTGGCCTGTCCAGCCGAAACTTCCTGATTACCTCTGTATCGTCCATGTCCGCCAGCAATTGGTATGGGCGGTCAATGTTCGGTCTCCGCCTGGGTTAAATGGCAGAGGACACATGTCAAAGCAACACGGCACATAGCAATTTCGCATACACATCACTGACATGACTGAGCAGGCACATGAGCCACAGCCCAGCTGTCAAGCTGGGACGGCACGGCCACAATACACTTACACAGGTCTCCCAACAATGGCAATGGCAAGTGAGACATACCACTGCCATGTGCATGCACATGGGGATCTAGGCCCCAATGACTTGCGGGGCGTGCTGATGGGGACTGACTGCATATTCGTCAAGCGGCAACGCCACGGCAACATGAGTGTCTGCTGAGCATGGAACTGCTTCCGAGGCTGGATGAGTATGGCACACGACGACGACGATGTGGGCACGGGCTGAGCGGCCAATACAAGTGGGACCTGTGGCACGAGGGGATATGAGACAGTAGTAGGTGTCAGCACTGCACCCTATGTACAGCACTGTACGGATCACAGCTCCCGAAACATTGACTGGTGTCCACATTGACAGCCCCATGCCAAGACGGCTGTGTGCTTGCAGTCACACGTCACAGCTGAGAGGTTACATTGCACGTGCCAGGTGGCAGACGTACATAGTGGGAGCTGGCATGTGTGTGCATGTGTCTCCTGTTCAGGATCCACCAGATGGGCGCTGACTCTGTACTGACCATTGGACACAGCATGTTCCGTGGAAGGCTTGTGTGTGTGGGATGGTGGCACTGGATGTGCCTCCGTTGGGTGGGGGGCCATGCACAGGGCGGGTACGTCGATGATTGCGCATTGTTGGTCACGGTGGGTGCACCAACTAAGATGTGTTGCCCTGTGTTCAATTCCTATGTCCGCATGATGATGGACTGTGGATGTGAGCAGACTACACATTGGTCGATGTGCTGTCTATATGCATGTGCCTTCACACCAGGCACAGCTGCCCCTGCACATGTGACCCCTGCTGGACTCGCTGCTGGGTCTGTGGAGCTGATGCACCTTCTGCGCGTGGGGCGGACAGCTCTCCTCACTTCCCTCATTGCGCATGTCATGTCTTTGCCGCAGGTGACATGGATCATGGAGGGCCCACATGTACGCGTGGGTAGGCTACACATGATTGTTCACTGGTCGCCACCCCCAGTCAGTGTTTCGAATGGGAAGGTTGTCGTGCTGGTGGTATGTTCGATGTGGCGGATGGGCGGGCCTAGGTGCGGGCTTACATTCCGGACATGGGGGGTAGTTGGATTGGCGACTAGTTGCAGTACACACGGGACACGTCTCTTCCTTTCCACATCTGGGTCATCCCTTGTACTAACTGACAGTGATACAGTCATCTTCGCCCCAGCCCTCATGTCCTCCCCTCGCCCCCCAATATGCATGCTCACCTGCGAGGCTAGCGCTTGCACAGGCAGCCCCAAGCTCGCACCAGAGAGGGCAAGGAGTGTATGTGTGGGTCCAGTTGCACGAGTGGGCTGTCTCAGGGTATGATGTGTGGCGGGACGCCGTCCACCTGCGTGGTGCCCCAAATGGAGACCCGGCCTGCATGGACTATGCATCACAGTCTTCGTCTTCCGGATCCGCCACCTGCGACACCCAGTGGCTGTGGCTGCCCTTGCGGCCAGGCCGCGTCCGTCTGTGGCTGTTGGCCCACACATTCACTCTTTGGCCTCTCTGGGGAGGGCTCGGGGGTGGTGGCGCACGCGCTTGCACTTAGTCGCAATGGCATGTGTCGTGGTTGGTATGATGGGCAATGGATGGGATGGTGCGAGCCACCTCCCGTGACGTCAGTGCTGCTCGTGCTGTGGTGCGTCCCCCTACACTTCCATCTGACTTGTGCCATGCTAGACGTTGAGGTTCTATTGCCTGCGTGATATGACCAGGAGGAGCGCGAGGAGACCTCACACACACCATGCTCCACTGCCATCCCGTGCCCTGTATCGCCTGTGCGGATTGACTATGTTGGGGTTACACCTGGTCGACTGGGGCTGTGTGTGCCTTGTCAAGGGGCATGGCGGGCGCACAACAGGATCCAGCTTGTCCACAGAGGGTGGGCTGAGGTGCGCCTGGTACCGCTTTGTACATGTGCCCGGCTGCTGTGCACACACGTGTTCACTCCCCCCGACAGGTGTCCTCTCACAATGCCCAGGGAAGCGGTGGTGTACTGTTCATGACCCCTCCCAACACGGCGTGCTCCAACTTGGCATGTGCGCATCTACCCGTCACACCCACCCACCTGAGCACTGCGTCCATACGACTTCACACGACACATGTGTGTCTTCCACAGTTGTGCTACTCATTTGCGTTGACATCCAATACCAGTGGACTACATGGTCATGTCATGACTGCCGTGTACTTCACATACTCTCATCCTCTCTCATTCGTACTTGTGAAATGAGTCAGCGGAGACAGTTTTGGTTTCAAACATTATATTGAGTCTTCTGTCCTCTGTGATGCAGTATAGTGGACACTACTGGCAGCGGAATACATGTTGAGGATATACTGAGCATGATTACAAATGGGATAGGGTGTGGGGTTACATCTGCTTGGCCAAGGCTGTGCTAATGTACATTTACGTATAGCTGCGGAGCTGCGGACTTTGACACAGACGGTATACATGTAGCCTACCAGACCGCTCGGCATCATGGGCACAGTCCATCTCAGTTCCATGTGACAGGTTTGCTGCGGTTGTTCCTCATGCACACGTGCATGTGAGATGACATCAGGGCATGTGCTTGCGTGCATGCAGCGGCGTGCCACTTGTTGTTGCACTGTGGTGGTTACTGGACATGTCACAGTCACTGGGGTCGTGTTGTTGTTGTATGCACTTGTCGTCCATGCAAAGGTCCTGGTATGGGATTCCCGGGGCGGGGGTGGGAGGGTGCAGCACCCACAGACTCCAGGCGACCTATTCATGTCCACTGAGCGGTGTGTGTGTCCATGTGCGCTGGATCCATGTCGTGTCCTGGTTGTTCGTGCAGTTCCGTCCATGTGGGTGCGATACACAGAGCCCATGCCACTGCCTCCCACGATGCATGCGGTGTTCCTGGATGTGATGGGGAACAGTGTGCATGTCCCGGTCATATCCGATGTCATGGCGATGTTGTTGATGGTGTGGTTACAGTTGCCGGTCGTTTGGTATGGCTGTTGTGGTGGTGACTGTCCAGTCCGTGCGGAAGCTGAGCATGGGTGCGGGGTTGGACTTCATAGGTCACTCGGGGAACCTGCGTTGTGGTCCGACGTATTTACAGGTTGTCAGGTATGCGATGCCATCCAGCAGGGCTTCCATGTCATTGGTGGTGTACATGTTTGCCAGCCAATGAAGCGGATGGTGGCTGTCAAGGTGTTGTTCGTAGGTTGTCCCTTGGAGGACCATGATGGGGCATGCTGGGTGACATTCGATGTAGCTGTTCTCGATGATCCGTCGTGTGGAGGCACAGTGGTTCCATTTCAGTGCGGGTGCGATGTTGGCCACATACGCCATGCCCCCATAGGCAGAGCAGGCCCTGTCGGGTGCGTCCAGAGGGAGGAGTAGTGGTAGCAGGTCCGCCTTCAGACATGCCGGGTTGGAGAGGCATATCTCGACGGGATGCTGGTATGGACACCTCCGACAGTAGAAGACGGGCATGACGCAGCTGAACAATGTGATGCGGTAAGTCAGTCGGTAACTTACGTTCAGCAGGGACAGGAGATCGCATCCCAATGTATGTATCGTGTTGGTTTTGTACAGCTTGAGCTGTTCGGCGTAGTTGGGTAGGTGTGTTGCGGTTGCCATTTCGCTGCGGTTCGTTGAGATGGCGTGCTCCGGCTGTGTGTGCAGTCTGCAATGTGCACGCTCCGGGGTTGCTGTGAGCTCTGTGTAGTCGTAGGGAGACAGGACTTGTGTTCTGTTGGCTTGTTTGGAGGACACGGGCCCTCTTCCCACATGCTTCTCAGACAGTTCAAGGTCAGTGCTGTGTGACTCCTTCCAATTAACTTGCATGTGGCCGACATGGGGGAGTGTTTTCTTCTTTCTTCCCCGTCCGTTGTGTGCTTCTGTGATATGCGCTATCTGCCCTGTGGTCGGTCTCCTCGGCATGCCTGTGTTGGTCTATTCTTGGACAATGGCTGTATTCACCGGCTTCTGTCGTAGGGCTGTGGTTTCGGAGTTGGAATGGAAGGTCATTCAGTGCTGTCTGCTCTCCCTTGTGTGGGCGGCAGGCTGCCTTTCCGCTCTGCGTTGGGCCTTGTGTGTGGATGTTATTCTTGGGCCACCTGTTGTCGGTCCCCGGGCTCTTTGGTGTTCCGTTTCATATGTCTTGTTCATATGTGCAGGGTGGTATGGGTTTTTCAGTGTGGTACTGGCGTTCCTCTTCCCGAAGGGGCCCTGCTTCTCCTAGTTGGTGTTGCCGCCGCTGTGTGCTACGCCATGTTTGTTACACTGGGGTGTGTCCTGCAGTTGCGTGTCTTCACTGACATGTGTGCGTCGGTTGTGTGGCGTTGGGTGTTGTCCGTGAATTGGGCGTTGGGGACATGTCTGTGGCCGGCCTGTCACGTGTCATGTGCGTTCGGGGTGGGGCTGATGTGTGTGCTGCTTGGTTGTGTCCCTGTGTCTGTGTGCGACGCATGCATGGCGCTGCGGTTGGCCTCTGCGTTGTGCGCATGTGTGGCGGCGTCATCGTCGCTTTGGGACCGTGACGGGGTGGTTGGTTCCTAGTCCCAGGTGGTGTGTACACATGTGTTCCGCGATGTTAGGATTTGGCCTGTGTGTCATATGTGGATGCAATGGTGGATGTGTAGTGTGCACGCGCTGGTGGGGGGTTGTCCGCTTTTTCCGCCCTTGCACTGTGTGCGCTGTTTGCGTGCACTTGTTGTGTGTGTGCCTACCTGCGTCTCCGCGGTACGTTGCGTCCTTGGTGGTGCATCAGCAGAAGCATGGGAAGGGCCTGCAGTGCTGGATTCATGCCCGGGTGCCGCTTCTTCGTTGTCCGTGCTCTGCGTCCGTGTTTCCGCCTCTCTTTCACGTGCGGTGTCTCTTGGCCGTGGGAGCCGTTTGTTTGCGGCATCGTAATTTATGCGCCGGGCGGGACGTGTTTCGTCGGACGGTGTGTGTCAGTTGTGCTGCGCCGCTACGTGTGCGGGCGCACTTTGATGGCGGACGGTGTTGCTGGCTTGCCGGCGGTGTTTGGCCTACTTTTCGCATCGTAATTGGGCGGGCGTGTGGACTGCTGCGTGCCGGCGGTAACTGGTGGTTTTTCCATCCGCCAGCACGGCGGTTGTGCTTCCGCCCGCCATCGTAATGGGCCCCATAGTTTTTTAAAAAATGTAAATGTGTGTTGGGAAATGTGTGGTGTTATAGGATGGGAAATAAAGAATATTTATTTTATGTAACAAATAATGTTTTTGATTATAAATAATTTATAATAACTATATTTATTTGTTTGTAATTTTTTGTTTCATTTTTATAAAATAATGTTTGTTGGTCATTTTTAGATTTTTTTTACAGTATAGCATTTTTATTTTTTGTTGTTATTTTTAATGTTTTTATATATTTTTTATTTTTGTGTTTTTAACAATTTTGGTATTGTAGTTTATTTTTTGATTTTTAGTTTTTTTATTGACTTTATTGAGAATATTAATTTTAACTCTGCTATCCAACACTTTCCCTTCTGTTGCACTCACTGGAGTGGGAATAGTAATTTTTACCCCTATGCTATCCAACACTTTCCCTACTGTTGCACTCACTGGAGTGGGAATAGTAATTTTTACTTCTCCGCTATCCAACACTTTCCCTACTGTTGCACTCACTGGAGTGGGAATAGTAATTTTTACCCCTCCGCTATCCAACACTTTCCCTACTGTTGCCTTCACTGTAGTGGGAATAGCAATTTTTAACCCTACGCTATTCAACACTTTCCCTACTGTTGCACTCACTGTAGTGGGAATAGTAATTTTTAACCCTACGCTATTCAACACTTTCCCTATTGTTGCACTCACTGGAGTGCGAATAGTGATGTTTAGCACTCCGCTATCCAAAACTTTCCCTACTGTTACACTCACTGGAGTGGGAATAGTAATTTTTACCAGTGCGCTATCCAACACTGTCCCTACTGTTGCATTCACTGGAGTGGGAATAGTAATTTTTACCCCTACGCTATCCAACACTTTTCTTACTGTTGCACTCAATGGAGTGCAAAATGTAAGTTTAAAATTTTAAAAATATATTAGGGGCCTATTAGGATGGCGGTTGGAAAACCTCCCCGACCGCCATGGTAGCGGGAAAAGATCGCCCGCATGGACCGCGACATCACCGCCGGTCAAGTTTCGATGACCCGCGGTCAAAATCCAACCGCGGCGGTCTGATTGCGGGTCTTAACATTGCGGAAGTTGCTGCTGCCCGCAGCACCGCCGCAATGCCAAAAGGAGCATGTCCTGCATTTCCCTGCACTGCGTGGCAGGCACTGCACAGTGCCTGCCACCTGGTACAGGGAAATGTAGGGGGGGACCATGGGTACCCCCCCAGTGCACCCACACCCCCCCAACACATTGGGGGCCCGCAACGGGCCCCCGGAAAACAATCTCCGCATGCCTTTCAAAGGCGGTTTGACCGCTGAGGAAAGGCTGGCTACCGCCGGCATCATATCCTGCCGGCGGAGCCTGCTCTGCACCACCACCATTATCCCGGTCCTGCCCCGTCCGCCAGGCAGGAGTGCGGATGGCAACCGGCGGAAAAGCGGCGGTCGGAATTTCCCACCGCCGCGGTCACCACCGCCATCCTAATTTGACCGGCGGTTTTCTTGGTTGCGATCGCGGGCGGATGTCCACCGCCGGGCGCCACCGCCGACGCGGCGGTGGACATCCGCCCACCATCGTAATAGGCCCCTTAATATTTTAATTTATAATATAATGTTTTTTTTAGATACAGGGGCCGATTCCGATCTCGGTCGGAGGCGTACCCAACACCATTCGGTCGGGAAAAAAGCCATGCGAAAGCCTGTTTCCCGACCGATCCGTACAGCACACCGAACGAGTAAGTACGATGCGCACAACAGCAAAGAATCCGGCCGAGCCGTACTCACCCAAACCAGGTCCTGTTCCCTGACCGAGGCGAATCCGGAAACGCTGAATCGAGTCGCACGGAAGCCAAAATGCAGCTCCGTCCGGCCGAACGAGTACGATGCGCTTTCCGTACGCGCCAAACCCGTCGCTACGCACGGCACGTCAAAGCATCCGGGAGAGGCGCACATAAGCTCCGATTCGCGCCACAACACGATCCACGGCTCCGAGACGAACACGGCAGCGACGAGGACGAGGTGAAGTGACGAGGACGACGCGAAGCAACGAGAAGGACGAACGACACGAACCAACCATGAATCCCTTCGTCCCGATCATACCAATATTCTACATTTACTACCGGAACAGGCACGGACGCGTACGGCGCAGAAGGTAAGCCAGACACCAACCACAAAACACATACAACACGTACACGACACATCACACACACACAGAGGGATGCAGAATATACTTACACCAGCAACAGCATCACCATAGGGGCGGGATGCCCATCACCAATGCCGCATATGCACACAGGGGCCTGAATGCGCACCACCACCCCTACCCAGGGGGGGCTGGATGCCTACCACTACTACCACCCTCACCCAGGGGGGCTGGATGCCTACCACTACTACCACCCTCACCCAGGGGGGCAGGATGCCTACCACTACTACCACCCTCACCCAGGGGGGGGCTGGATGCCTACCACTACTACCACCCTCACCCAGGGGGGCAGGATGCCTACCACTACTACCACCCTCAGCCAGGGGGCTGGATGCCTACCACCACCCTTAGCCAGGGGGGCAGGATGCCTACCACTACTACCACCCTCACCCAGGGGGGCAGGATGCCTACCACTACTACCACCCTCACCCAGGAGGGGCAGGATGCCTACCACTACTACCACCCTTACCCAGGGGGCAGGATGCCTACCACTACTACCACCCTCACCCAGGGGGCAGGATGCCTACCACTACTACCACCTTCACCCAGGGGGGCTGGATGCCTACCACCACCCTTAGCCAGGGGGGCAGGATGCCTACCACCACTACCACCCTCACCCAGGGGGCTGGATGCCTACCACTACTACCACCCTCACCCAGGGGGCTGGATGCCTACCACTACCACCACCCTTAGCCAGGGGGGCAGGATGCCTACCACTACTACCACCCTCACCCAGGGGGGCAGGATGCCTATCACTACTACCACCCTCACCCAGGGGGCTGGATGCCTACCACTACTACCACCCTCAGCCAGGGGGGCTGGATGCCTACCACTACTACCACCCTCAGCCAGGGGGGCAGGATGCCTACCACTACTACCACCCTCACCCAGGGGAGGCTGGATGCCTACCACCACCCTTAGCCAGGGGGGCAGGATGCCTACCACTACTACCACCCTCACCCAGGGGGGCAGGATGCCTACCACTACTACCACCCTCACCCAGGGGGCAGGATGCCTACCACTACAACCACCCTTACCCAGGGGGGCAGGATGCCTACCACTACTACCACCCTCACCCAGGGGGCAGGATGCCTACCACTACTACCACCCTCACCCAGGGGGGCAGGATGCCTACCACTACTACCACCCTCACCCAGGGGGGCTGGATGCCTCACCACCACCCTTAGCCAGGGGGGCAGGATGCCTACCACCACTACCACCCTCACCCAGGGGGGCTGGATGCCTACCACTACTACCACCCTCACCCAGGGGGCTGGATGCCTACCACTACCACCACCCTTAGCCAGGGGGGCAGGATGCCTACCACTACTACCACCCTCACCCAGGGGGGCAGGATGCCTACCACTACTACCACCCTCACCCAGGGGGCTGGATGCCTACCACTACTACCACCCTCAGCCAGGGGGCTGGATGCCTACCACTACTACCACCCTCAGCCAGGGGGGCAGGATGCCTACCACTACTACCACCCTCACCCAGGGGGGCTGGATGCCTACCACCACCCTTAGCCAGGGGGGCAGGATGCCTACCACTACTACCACCCTCACCCAGGGGGCAGGATGCCTACCACTACTACCACCCTCACCCAGGGGGCAGGATGCCTACCACTACTACCACCCTTACCCAGGGGGCAGGATGCCTACCACTACTACCACCCTCACCCAGGGGGCAGGGTGCCTACCACTACTACCACCCTCACCTAGGGGGACTGGATGCCTACCACTACTACCACCCTCACCCAGGGGGCAGGATGCCTACCACTACTACCACCCTTAGCCAGGGGGGCAGGATGCCTACCACTACTACCACCCTCACCCAGGGGGGCTGGATGCCTACCACTACTACCACCCCCACTCATAGGATGGACAATGCATGACACAACCAGCACACCACAACCTAGGGAATGCAAGAAGAAGACATCCCCCAACACCATGACAAGCGTGTGTAGACTGTGTCAAATGCCTACAACACCGAACATGACTTTGAACATACAATGTGACCCCCTAGCACATGTGCCACACATATATGTGTGTGGCACCCACAATGCAAGCAGGCCATGACCATTGTGGCAATGGGGTCCAAACCCCCATCATCACAGTGACCAAAATGTAAGTGTGGGGTCCATAGCTGAAGCACACTTTGAACAATGTGGCAATGGGGTCCAAACCCCCATCATCACAGTGACCAAAATGTAAGTGTGGGGTCCATAGCTGAAGCACATTTTGAACAATGTGGCAATGGGGTCCAAACCCCCATCATCACAGTGACCAAAATGTAAGTGTGGGGTCCATAGCTGAAGCACACTTTGAACCTTGTGGCAATGGGGTCCAAACCCCCATCATCACAGTGACCAAAAGGTAAGTGTGGGGTCCATAGCTGAAGCACATTTTGAACATTGTGGCAATGGGGTCCAAACCCCCATCATCACAGTGACCAAAAGGTAAGTGTGGGGTCCATAGCTGAAGCACATTTTGAACATTGTGGCAATGGGGTCCAAACCCCCATCATCACAGTGACCAAAAGGTAAGTGTGGGGTCCATAGCTGAAGCACATTTTGAACATTGTGGCAATGGGGTCCAAACCCCCATCATCACAGTGACCAAAAGGTAAGTGTTGACAAAGAAAGAGGTGCAACTGCCAAACTGCATGGATGATTCCTGGTCACAGAACAACAAACACATCAGTGGCAAAGTAGTGTATGTGTTAAGCCTGGGCGGTGAACTACGCTACGCTCGCGGAGCTTGCGAAGTTGCGGTAACTTTGCGATTCGCGTAGAACGCGAAGTTACCGTGCACTACGCAATTTGCGGCGTAGCGTAGCTGTTTTTCTTCTTCGCGCGCTCAATATACGTTCTCGCGCACGCGGTAACGACCTACCGTGATTCTGCGTTCGCCGACGCGACTTCCTATCCGTTCGCGGGCGCCACGAGATTTGGAATCCGGCCGCACGATCCCGCGAGAGTGTGCGAACGCGAACACGTCATTCGGACGCGCGATCTGACTTCCGGCGGCAGTGTTGGTAAGATCGCGATCCCGAACACGAAGAAACTACAATCTGGCGAAGAATATATCTCGAGCATCATAAAACCTTCTCGAAAATGATGAATTAGTTCATTTTGCACAAAAAACTCCTCAGGTTGTCAATTAGAGATGTAGTTTGGTGAGCAAGGAGTCCTTTTTCTTTTTTTTCCAAGAGGAAGGAAGTGCCCCTGATTCTCAAACTTCCTGTTCCTGTCCAGCAGGCTCCTCCCAGTGTTTTGTCCATGTGCTGTTCACTTTCATTTGGATTTGGAGCTGGAAGGATCACTTTTTGTGTCTGTCTGCTGCATAATATCATTGGATTGGATTTGAGGACTCTTGGATTTGAGATTTTACAAGTAAGTTGGAGAATTGGTGTACTTGTTTGTTTGATTGGGGCTTGTTTGTACCTACATTTTTTGGGGGATTTCCATATTTTTTAAAATGTATTGTTGTGGCCTGTAGTTTCGGCAGGGGCCTAGTTGTTTTTCTTTGATTGGAATTTCAGCCAGTAGGCCCAGACTAGAGCCAGAGGTACCCATGGGTGCATGTTTCTGTGGTGTCTGTTGAATTTAAAGTTTAAACATCATGTAGGCCGGGCATCCATGGATGGCATTGTTTTGAATTGGTAAAAGTGGTTTTTGGGGCGTATTTTATTTTTTTGGGTGTTTGTTAAATAAATAGGCCTTTTCAGCAGTAGGTAACCCTGGGCGTTCAGCTCGCGGACTTTGGGCAAGTCCGCACTGCGCGACAACGCGGACTTACACTTTTTATCTTCTGCGCGCGCTCAATGTACGTTTCGCGCGCGCGATAACGACAATTTGTGACGATCGCGATGCCGAACACGCAGAATTTACAATCTGGCGAACAATATCTCTCGAGCATCATTAAACCTTCTCGAAAATGTTGATTTAGTTCATTTTGCACAAAAAACTCCTCAGGTTGTCATTTAGATGTAGTTTGGTGATCAAGGAGTCATTTTTTTTTTGTTTTACAATTTTTTCCAAGAGGTAGCAAGTTTCCCAGAGTCTCCAACTGCCTGGTCCTGTCCTTTGTCTTCACTTTTTGTTATTTTGGGTGGCCTGGCCATGTGGGTGGCGGCCATTTTGTAAAGCCAGGCATTGTGCTTTTGCCATAGGCCTGCATTGTCTGTCTTGTGTTCCTTTTCTTGTTGTTCTGGGTGGCCTGTCCATGTGTTGGCGGCCATTTTGTGTGAACAGCCACTGTGCTTTTGCCATAGGCCTCAAAGCTTGCGGCCTAGTGTGCCAGTAGGCCCGGCGGTAGTCATCCTCATGGGTGCATAAAAACTGTTTCTGTGTTGTCTGTTGAATTGTAACATAATTTAGGCCATGGATGGCAATGGATTGATTTGCAAAATGTGGCTTTTGGGGCGTATTTTATTTTTTTGGGTGTTTGTTAAATAAATAGGCCTTTTCAGCCAGTAGGTAACCCTGGGCGTTCAGCTCGCGGACTTTGGGCAAGTCCGCACTGCGCGACAACGCGGACTTACACTTATCTTCTTCGCGCGCTCAATGTACGTTTCGCGCGCGCGATAACGACAATTTGTGACGATCGCGATGCCGAACACGCAGAATTTACAATCTGGCGAACAATATCTCTCGAGGATCATTAAACCTTCTCGAAAATGTTGATTTAGTTCATTTTGCACAAAAAACTCCTCAGGTTGTCATTTAGATGTAGTTTGGTGATCAAGGAGTCATTTTTTTTTTGTTTTACAATTTTTTCCAAGAGGTAGCAAGTTTCTCAGAGTCTCCAACTGCCTGGTCCTGTCCTTTGTCTTCACTTTTTTGTTATTTTGGGTGGCCTGGCCATGTGGGTGGCGGCCATTTTGTAAAGCCAGGCATTGTGCTTTTGCCATAGGCCTGCATTGTCTGTCTTGTGTTCCTTTTCTTGTTGTTCTGGGTGGCCTGGCCATGTGTTGGCGGCCATTTTGTGTGAACAGCCACTGTGCTTTTGCCATAGGCCTCCAAGCTTGCGGCCTAGTGTGCCAGTAGGCCCGGAGGTAGTCATCCTCATGGGTGCATAAAAACTGTTTCTGTGTTGTCTGTTGAATTGTAACATAATTTAGGCCATGGATGGCATTGGATTGATTTGCAAAATGTGGCTTTTGGGGCGTATTTTATTTTTTGGGGTGTTTGTTAAATAAATAGGCCTTTTCAGCCAGTAAGTAACCCTGGGCATTCAGCTCGCGGACTTTGGGCAAGTCCGCACTGCGCGACAACGCGGACTTACACTTTTTATCTTCTTCGCACGCTCAATGTACGTTTTCGCGCGCGCGATAACGACATTTTGTGACGATCGCGATGCCGAACACGCAGAATTTACAATCTGGCGAACAATATCTCTCGAGCATCATTAAACCTTCTCGAAAATGTTGATTTAGTTCATTTTGCACAAAAAACTCCTCAGGTTGTCATTTAGATGTAGTTTGGTGAGGAAGGAGTCATTTTTTTTTTGTTTTACAATTTTTTCCAAGAGGTAGCAAGTTGCCCAGAGTCTCCAACTGCCTGGTCCTGTCCTTTGTCTTCACTTTTTTGTTATTTTTGGTGCCCTGGCCATGTGGGCGGCGGCCATTTTGTTAAACCAGCCACTGTGCTTTTGCCATAGGCCTCCAAGCTTGCGGCCCAGTATGCCAGTAGGCCCAGAGGTAGTCACCATGGGTGCATAAAACTGTTTCTGTGTAGTCTGTGGAATTTTGGCATCATTTAGGCCATGGATGGCATTGAATTGATTCAATTGAATTGCGAAATGTGGTTTTTTTTGGAGGGTCTGACTATTTCACTTATTTGGTGTGTTAAATAAATGCCTTTTTTGCGTGTGTACTGTGTAATTATAATTGTGTTGTTGTAGTGGTTGTCTAACTTTCCAAAGTGTTTTTAGCCATGTGGATTTTAGTTTTTGCATTAAAGCTGTGTGTGTTTTATAAGGCATCCTTTGTCTGCCCATATATAGGCCTGCTTGAGTTCATTGTTTGCCGTGCCTTGTGCCTGTGAGTCACCATGTTTCTGGGGGCCATTTTGTTGTGGTAGTTATTAGTGTGCTGTTTTTGCCACATAGGCCTGCGTGTCTTTCCATTTTTCCTCTTGTCTTACTGCTTCCAAATCCATCCCCATTGCCAGCTGCAGCTCCCTGATGCTGCTATATAATACATCCCACGTGATGCACAAATTTAGGCCAAACATGCTCCAGTACATTTTAGTTTTTGTTCTTTACTATTCTTATTCTTCCAGAGTGTACACTAGCACTACACAGTAGCCAGGAAAGCCATGGCCTTGTTGTCAACGTCTCATAAATGGCTACACTGTGTGTTGTTGTTGACAGAGTTTCTGAAATTTAATAATTGAGGCCACCACACACTAAGTTCTATATTCTATTTGTTTGATTTGTGCTATGTTTGACTGATGTTCTGGCTTTTTTGCTTTTAGGTGCACAAAGACTGAGGAGGAGGTGTGTCTCTCATCATTGCCTGTTGCACTTCCAGACAGACATCCTGCTGCTGTACACACAACGTGACGTGTGACCTGACCAGACATCTCTGCAACTGAGTGCTGCTGACATCTGAAGAAGATGGGCCCAAAGAAAGCAGGTACCAGGTCCTCCAGTACCAAGAAAGTTGCTATTGAGAAGAAGAAGGAACAGAAGAAGCAAGTGACACTGAAGTCTGGTGTGCCGGCCAATACCTTTTTTGGGAAAAAAAATTGCGCCTGCAGCAGCGGTGTCCGGGGGCAAGCTGGGGGCAGCACCTCCGCATCAGTGGACCCAACCCACCAACCCAGGCCCAAGCACATGAGTGGGGAAGAGGTAGCCAGCCTAATGGTGGAAAGCAGTGATGCTGAGCCGGAGATAAACTTATCGCTATCTCAAAGTAGTACCCAATCAACGCAGGAGGAAACACAGCAGATAAGTGGTCAACAACAACAACCGCAACCACCGCCCGCAATAGTAGTTGTTGTTCCTCCTGAAGTAGGGGCAGTTCAGGAAATTGAGCCTCATGCAGAGGTAGAAGAAGAAGCCACTCATTCAGAAGATCCATTGTCTTCCAAATCCCCAGCAAGGAAAAGGAGGGGTAGTCCATCAAGTTCTTCGCCAAGCCCCCTTCTGATGATCTAGATGCCACTTGGAAACCACAAACTGAGTCTGAGAGGGAGCCACGTTCCAAGACCAAGCTAGGGAAAAGGAAGGTTCCAGAAAGCCTTACACTTATGGAGGTCGATGTAGAACAGCAAGATGATGATGATGGACGACGAGCCAGTCATCACGAACATCACTCCCGGCCCCGAGGAGATGGAGACCAACATTCTTACTCTATCCAAAATCGCTGCGAGGGATGTAGCACGCATACCTCCACAGGTAACACCAACACGACCTACAGCTTCCATATTTGCATTAGCAAAGGCCCGGCAGCGACCTACATCCAGCACAACCACCACCTCTGTAGGAGTAGGTAGTGGTACAGCAGCACAGAGTCAAATTCAACACACACCCTACAGATCATCCGGCATTGGAAGTGGCACCTCCAGCAGGAGGCCAAAGTTAAGCTCCCCAGTTTGGGACTTCTTTACGGTTAGCGAAAAGGAGGAGAACATTGCTATATGCTCCATTTGTAATACCTCTGTTAGTCGTGGTAAGCTTGGTACAAACTATGGTACCGGAGGCCAAATGACCCATCTGAAAAAACACCACTTGATCAGCTGGGAGGACCACCTTCGCGACAGAAAAAAAACTGCAACCATTGGTGTTGGTGGGGATAAAGGAGTAGAAGAAGAAGATCTGATCACGGTGGAAGAGGAAGGACAGGGAGACATTCTCTCTGGTAGTGGTACACAAGGTGTCCCTGACCCCAGCAGTGCAGTCTTAACGTTGCACACATCTTCAGCAACATCTCAGTGGCACAAGAGTAAGAGTCAGCCGGAGACACCAAGAAGTACCAGGTCCGCACTACCAAAAAGTGCGTTGAGCCTAAGAGAAAGGAAAACCATGCAGCCTACCATTATCAGCATGTTTGGGGGTGAGGGGCAGTACGAACGCAACCACCCAATAGCACGTTTGTACAATGCGAAGCTGGCTAAAATGTTAGCACTGGACCTTCTCCCTTTTTCTTTTGTTGAAGGGTTGGGTTTTGTGGAATTTGTGTCAACCATCTGCCCAAAATGTCATGTTCCCAGCCGCTACTATTTTGCCAGAGTTGCAGTTCCAGCACTACATCACGACGTGCTGGAATTGCTAGGAAAGGCCTTGAAGCAGAGTGCTGTTCACAGTATCCACCTGACTACAGACATGTGGACCAGTTGCCAAGCCACAGATTACATGTGCATCACTGCACACTGGATCAGTTTTGTGGGTGTTAGAGAACAGCTATCTGCTGGTGTTGATACTGCAGAGATTTTTCATGCCACTCGCAAACATGCAACTGTAGCCATGTTTGCCATGGAGAAATCTCATACTGCTGCAAACATTTTGGAAGAGTTTAACACCAAGGTCTTTGAGTGGCTGCGCCCAAGAGGGCTTACGATTGGTTTTGTTGCCACGGACAACGGCAGTAATGTAGTTTTGGCCATGCGCAATGGTGGCTATTTCAGGGTCCCGTGTTTGGCACACTGCATTAACATTGTTGTTCAAGACTTTTTGAAAAATGAATCAAAAGTCAGCAACTTTCTGGTCACCTGCAGAAGAATATGCACACATTTCAGCCATTCTTTTAAAGCCCGGAAGCAGCTGAGGGTCATTCAACGTGAGCATAAACAGCCAGTCAAAGCGCTCATCCAGGAGGTGCCAACACGTTGGAACTCAACTTATTACATGCTTGATCGTCTGTTTGAACTGTACATACCACTCAATGCTTATGTCATGCAAAGATTAGGGGAACCTACTGTGAGAGGCATGACCGTTGAGATGGCTCAATGGGACCTCATTAAATGCCTGACTGAGATGCTACTTCCTTTTGAGATCTTCACACGTGAAGTCAGCAGGGAGGACTGTACTATGGGCCAAGCTATCCCATTGTTGCACATGCTAGAGCAACAGCTGAAGGATGTGTCTGAAACGTACGCAGGTGTGGATGACAAACAAGACGCATATCATTTGGCGGAGACCTTAGCCGCTCGCTTATCGGAAAATACAAGGATTAAAAATAAAATTTTGTCACAACCACATTACATTAGTGCCACAATTTTGGATCCACGGTACAAAGTATTTCTGAACAGCAAGGCAGTAATTCCTTTTTCGGAAGTGGATGTTGCCAACTACAAAACTTTGATAGCTAAGGAAGCAACTATTTTCGAAAGCGAACGGCTGTTAATTACAGGCCCCCCACCCCAGGCCATAACCAGTACTACAGGGCATCCAGAGTCAAGTTCTACTTCGGAGCCTGAGGGCAGTGCATTTGCCTCCCAGCAGTCACCTACACCAACAATAACATCAAGAACAGGATCATCCACAGCACAATGTGCAACTGATTGGTTTCTACAGCAGGGGTATGGTAAGTCCAGTGCTGATGCAAAGGCAAAACCGGCCGAGCACATCCGAGCACCCCTTAACATTGAGCGGATGGTCCAGGCCTATCTGGATGACCCAACAGAGGTCTTCATGGATGGAAACCCATTGGTGTATTGGTATGGGAAAAGAAGCCAATGGACAGTGCTCAGCAGGCTGGCGATAAAGTATCTCGCTTCCCCTGTCGCAAGTGTCTCTTCTGAGCGTGTTTTCAGTGCTGCTGGTGCCATTGTAACTTCGAAAAGGACCAGTCTCTCGGCCCAAAGCGTGGAGAGGTTAACCATGATCAAAATGAATCAGCACTTTATACCACCGGATTACAAAATACGTGAATCACAGCAGGAAGAGCAGAGCGACTTGGATGACGTAAATAGTGCGTTACAGGACCTACTTCTGTCCGAACCACCAGAGTTTGAGGACGAGCTCCTCTTCCCTGACAACTAGGCTTTCAAATTGTTGCTTTCTTCCTTCCTTTATGTGTCTGTGTATCTGTCTTTCTGGTTCAAATCAAATCACAACAAAACCATCACCACCGTCTTCTTTTTATTTCCCTATTGGAGTTGCACGTCTGTGCATTTAACTGTCCACTCTTCAGAGTCCTGCTTCATCTTCCTGTCTCGCACAAGTACATTTCCATCAAGCCAGACATTAGTACAAGAAATGTTGCCTTTACCAGTCCCGCCTCCATTAGAAGTGAAACGTGACTACTATAGCTATCCTCCGTTTTGTTTTCGAGCCGAAACTCATCAGTGTCCGAAGGCTACAGCCTCAGCAGGCATCCAAAGGTCCTCACTGTCAGGACAGAAGGTACTTGGCAGAGAAAGACAAGAGACTCTTCGAAGAAACTTGCTGACATTTGTGCAAACTCAAATGACCAGCAATGAGCACTACACAGGCCGCGGCCCATCATCACAGTGCTGACCATGGGAAGCAACTTAAACTGTGACAAAGAAGTGCCACAGATGAATAAGACGAAAACCGAAACAGCGCCTAACACTCAAAATGAATGTGGACTGGAGTAATGATGAGGCCACTGCCCCGCAAAAAAAAAAAAAAAATGTCAGAACTAGGCATCTGATGATCTGACAGCCAAAGAGAAGAGCAAGACAGGTAATGATGGAATGCATTGGATGTTTGCAGACTCTGAGCGATTGCTGTTGTTTGTTGTTGATGTTGTGCATGAAGTCGAACTCTACTCTACTAGTTAATCTACAAAGTGACTCAAGTAAGTCAGTGACAGTCAATGTTTCCCTTCTTGTTGTTTAATAACCAAATTGTACTCCTACTACTGCAGGTGCAGGCCAATATCTGTTGCAATTTTTTAATATGGAATATGGACTTAATCGGAGTCAATACAGACTGAGTTGTAGTTGGACAACACGTACCACACCATGATGATGACCATACTATCTTTTCGCGCGCAGTCATTCAGTTGGATCGGAGATGATTCAAGGACTAACTGCATTTCATGAAGTGGCATAAGGTAAACATAAACACAACAATTCAACAAGAAAGTAGTAAACACAGCAGACCTACATGTCCATGTAGTGGTCTAGTCGAGTGTAGTGATGACTGACAGCGGCGCATTGATTTTGTCACTTAATTAGGAAAATGCTAAGTTGCTGTGTATGCCTTTTGTCTGGCTATGTCAAAAATTAAGGTAAATGGAGGTTGGGTCACGGGCTGGTGCTGTGGTGGGCCTGTTCTGTCCTGTTGTTGTTGTAGCTTAATGCTGTAAACAGAATCTACACGATATATCCAAGCCGCCTCACTCTGAAAGTGTTCTCTCTTCTCTTCTTGGACTCCACCGTAAATGATGTTTTTTTTTTATTCATTGATTTCTCAATACCCCTTTTGTTTTTCCATCTAGACGTTACAGGCCGGCCTTTACCCTGTGCTTGCTATACTGGGAGACACAACTCACATTTACCTTACCAATCGGCATCAGGAAGGCCACCAAGATTGATGTGCGGAGCGTCCATGGAAGATAGGACCAAGAGGAAGGACGAGATTCAACTCCACAATTTTAGCATGATAATACAGTAACTTTAGTATCATTCATCATTCATCTTTTAATTAATTTGAATCCTTTTTTCTCTGCAATCATTAGGACTGTGTGTTGTGTGTTTGTTTGCTAATTGATCCCTACAAATGTTTTTTAATTGTCTTTGCTATCTTTACAAGTAAGCCCAGTACAACATGGAATTTGGGTCTCTGAGGGCATATTACAGGCAAGGCAAATTGCATAGAATATACTGGTGCCCTGTACTGTCTAATTGTCTAGTAGGAGTTATTAAGTACTACTCATTAACCATCAAGTTATCTAATCTTCATCATCATTAACGCATGCATTTCCCTTTTCTCCCTTTATTGATTTTTTGGATAAGATCATGGTCGTCTGCCAAGATTGCGCTTTGCTTTTGTTGTCCATGCGTACTGTTTTTCATTTTCAAACCTTTCCCCAAACCCCCTTCCCATCCATTCATCAAACCCTAACCCTCTTCCCCCGGGCTGTGATTTATATTGAGGTGTGATGTGACTACATAAAATGTACACCAATTGATCACACGCTTGCTGGGGCAGATGTGGTGAAAGCAACACTAATTCAATTGCAAGGCAGGGCGAGGAGCTTCTTCTGCTTGCCCACCCATGCTCAGTCTATGTGCATTGTGCAAGCCGTCACCGGCTAATAGTAGTACATCATAATTAATTGCCGTCATTGATTGGATTAATCATCAAACTCCTACCACACAGCAGTAAAGGTTACGAATTACGATTGTGTTAAGTTAAGTGACTCACTCGACAGCACAACTGCAGTTTATAACTTCTTGTACTAGGCTGTCCCCGCCACCATTATGTTTAATTTGACTTTAGCAGTTGCAACTGCAATATTGTTTGTTTGGCAGTCGTCTTCTGTACTGTATTTTACTTCGTTCGACTACTCCTCCCACAGTTTTTCTCAGGCAAGTGACTGTCTCTTTTTTATTTTTTTAGCAAATGCTACTGCCAGTGTCTACTCTACTACTACCACCACAACCATGGCATCTTCTACATTCTCTATGGAAACCATGCAGCCATCGCTGTGCCGAACGTAGTCATCATCAATCACAGGTAAGATAAGTTTGGTGGGAGGTAGAATACTAGTAGGACAAATAACTCAGTGAGGGGTACCGCATCTATCTGTTTGTTATACATCATCGGCAGATTATTTAAATCAAACACTGGCTGCGGCCCTGCAGCAGCAAGGAAACCAATGTGACGTTAATTCGTAAAACAGTAACCCCCCACAAAACATTAACATTGTATGTTTAAGTATAAATATAATTTATTACCCTAACAAAAATAAACTATCCCACACCTGACCCACCCCTCTCCCTAACCCCAACCAATGTCCAAAACGAAAAAAGTCCAAAGAATGTCCCGAAACCCCAACGCCCAATTCCCACCCACCAAAACAAGGAATAAAAAGGGGCAAAGCAACAGGGTCCTCGATGTTATAATCGGCGGGCTTTGAGGTGTTTGTCCACCAGGATTTTCACCCGCTCCTCCATTTGCTCCTCTTGCCGTGCCATCCGGAGGAGAATCTTCCTGCGGAATGCCCTGCAGTGGCATCCACAATGGGGGACAGCAGTGCTGGCTGCTAATGAATTGCGGCGGGTGGCTATCAGACCGCGGCGCCGTACCGCTGGAGTTGGGGCCTGGCTGGGGCCCGGGGCATCGGACGAGGCTGCAGCTGCTGCCGCCTCCTCCTCCTCCTCCGCCTGAGCCACCAGCCGCCGGTACTCCCGGCATATGGCCTCCAGTTTCCGGCGCCGGGCCCTGACTGCCAACTCCTTCCGCGATGGTTTGTCTTGGGAAAAGAAAGAAAAAAAATATTGTTGTAACCAGTACTCTTACCTAAACAGTAACACAAAATTAATTCAACACATAATGGCACAGTAGCACTAGCAAGAAGCACAGTACATAACATTTGTGGTAATAATCTATCTATCCTCCCACTTCCTCGGCCTCTAACATTTGTGGGAGTTTCAGGCATTATACTAGCACTATGGACTCCAACCAGTACACAGTACACCAGTGTTCTTCTTATCTCTAGTTTAGCGAAATGACATAACCTGGTTGTAGCCGGCATTGCCAGCTCGGTCATCTATGCTTGAACCCAAGACAAACATACGAGTCATGACGCAGAGTCACATTAGTTTGATTTACTACTGTTTGCAGGTGGGGAAGCTCGTATTTTTCTATTACGGGTGGCACTGGCCATACTCTCTCTGTTACATGGAGGGCAATTGCTCAATTTCACAGTGCCTTGGCTACTACAAAAAGGCAGATTATATATCTGATCCAATGATCGTTGCTTTTATATGGGACAACGACATAAGGTCAGTAGCGGTCGGTGGTGGGACTCGGGGAGTTTGGCCGGGCGGTGACGTGGGTAGGGGCAGGATGGGGGTAGTAAACTATGGATTACGGCCAATTACAGGTAAGTAAACATATAAATAAATGAAACTAATTTTGTTGCGCACACTGCATCGCATTTGGCGGTGCAGTGCGCACAATGAAATTCACTTTATTTATTTGTATGTTACAGTAAAGTTACCTGTATTTGCCCGCGTAATACATTGTTTACTACTACCCCCACCCTGCCCCTCCCCACATCGGCTTTGGTACGCTGGCGCGGTTTCTTTAACATTCCCTAAAACTGTGCATCCCGTGACAGTCTCCACCTATGCTGTCTATGATGAATACATACAGGCATCCATCCATTCTAAGTAAATGTCAATCATTCTTCTTAATCTCTCCACAAACGTTACTTTGTTTCACCAACAACAACGCATGCGTCCACTCACTCCGTTGCTTGCCTTGGCTTTGAGTTTCACCCAAACACCGCTGATGATTCTTGCTATCCACAGTATCCACCCATACTGTGTCTTCCACCCAGGCAGGCATCCATTCTTCTTTCACCTCCCACCCATCCTTCAACAACACATGCATCTGATTCCTATCAGCCACCTATCCATGCTTCCAACGTATCCTTCTCTGCCAGTCGTCATATTAAATCTCGCCCGCCCTTCCTCCTTCCACCCTTCTTTCCCTTTTTGTTCAACACATCCATCAAGGTCATCTGATCTGACTTTTAGTCTCCTCCATAAAACTTTCACAGCTGAGTTGGAGTCAGATATAAGAGGCCATTGGTTAATGAAGTCACGCTGGTAATGCTATTGCTACTGCATTGCTCATGCTAAGTAAAGGGTGTCTTCTTTATTAACCGTTGTATAATGTTCACTACAACTTCATACCTAATAAGTCTCAACAACAGTACAGTGAGTGAAGTCCACTCCACACACCCTTCCAGCTAGTGCAATGTCAATAAGTCATGAATATAACTTACCACCGCCCGCCACTGCTGCTGGCTCACCCCCTGTATCTCCTGCAGGTGCTGCATCTCCTGCCCCCTCCGGAATGGCCGCAACGCCATCGCCGCTGGCCCCACCGGCACTGGTGGTCGGTAGTACGCCTAGAAAAAACATGACACATTTTTAGATGCCTGTACACCTCCCCCTATTTATTCTTTTTCACTAGCAAGATTGAAAAAAAAGTTAATACATATTATTATTATAAATCACATTCAATAGTCCAAATCGGGTACTAGAGTACAGTCAGTAGACAGACACTAGTAGTGTTATTATGGTCCCTAGGGTCATTATTATACTATACTCTACTCTTTGCAAAGTTAGCCTGAGCCATGCAACCATTTTTCGCTTCATGTCTTTTGCGCATGTTACCTCGCAGCTTGTTGTGCAGTAACAGTAAGACGCCTTTTTGAGCCCACATGAGCACATACAGCTACTGTCTGAGCGTTGCGTACAAGAGGTCGAAAAACAAGCCACTTTGTTATGGAGTTCCGTTAGTCCGTATTACTTAGCCATAGGTAACATGTTACAGTTTTTTGGCAGGACTGACAAATGCTTGCATTAACACGCACCATTTTTCTCAGGCAGAGGATTCCCTTCTACGAACCAGAGATTTGCAGAGCTTATGAATGATGCATGTAACCAGTAATTCTACGTTCTACGGTGAGGAGTCGCCCAGAATTCACACAGATCTTTTGTCTTATATCATCATGCACTTGTTGCAACAATTTTTATTGTTTTAATCTTATGCATTTTGCTGTTGGAGCTGGCTGGAGTACACTGAATTTTATAGAACAACAACATACAGAGGTTGTTATTTGAAAATAAACCTTTTGAACTTACACATAGACTCTGTGGTATTTGGTGTGGTGGTGGTGGTGGACTTACACGAGTGAGTGAGCGAAAGTGTGTTATGTTCTGGGTTGTGGAATCATAATCATTGGGTATCTTCGGGTGGGGGTTCGGGGACCTAATGAGACACTAGCTAGTCGTTCAGGGGATTGTGGGTTCACTTCTGACTGAGGTGTGAGGAACGTCCAAGTTCCAAACTCGCATCACCAACATCCTATTTCATTGTGCATAGTTCTGCATGGGGCTGTGCAGAATCCAAGTAGTATGTACTATATCCTATCAAAAATAGTCAAATATCTGGTTGTGCATTTTGTTTGTGGTAATTGTCAAAGCCTCAAGATTAAGAAGCCTAGAAGAGGACAACCGAAAGGACTGGACTCAGTGGCTAGAGCTATTAGTATTGGTCAATCTGAGTTTTATTCAAAACCGTACAATAAAGAGTGGCAATGCAAACTGGGCAAGCTTAGCGACAGACTAATAGTAGTAGTACAGAGTACAGACATTCATAGCAGAGGCAGTTACAACTTAGAGGCAGGGATAACCAGAATTTAGAAACAGATAGTCAAGTCAAGATCAAAGAATCTTTTGTAAAAAATATAATTAGGGAGTGGAGCCAGAATTAATAGTTCTGAAAAAATAAGGTCCAGTAAAAGTTAGGGCAATATAATTGTTAATATAACCACTGGAGGACTTACTGGGACCAGCAGCAGGGCCCTCGGTAGAGGAGCGGTCCTCTGGTGGTTGTCCCGCCGACTCGGACCCCGTCTTCTTGCCCCTGGGTGCTGCAGATCAGTGATCATGTAAGATATAATAAAGAAAAAGAAAGACACAAACATTAATGATTGCTGTGAAACAAATAAATTATCTAAAAAAACGCTCAAAAAACGTTTTAGGAAACAAAAATTGCAATAAAATTGACCTATCTAATCCGATCGACTACTGGCTTGCGGGATTCACGGACAGTCTACTTATTTGGGAACACTAATTCAGTGTTCCATTCTGATTGATTCAAATAAAATCCAGAACACTAACTAAGCCTAAGTACCACCTGACCTAGCCCACCTATTCCAGGCGGGCCAATTGTTCATTAAGCCTGCATTTCCATTTTTTTTTCCATCAAAAATGCATAGATGAGAAGGAGGACACATGCATAAAGTCAGTGCATAATGCATACACCAAATTGTTGGTTGGTTGCGTCTGATGTTCTGCAGCTGACTGACACTGCTAAGCTAAGCTTACCAGTACCACTCACTAAACAAACTACAAAAGGTTCTACTAAGGACTGGGGTAAGCAGCACTCAGTGACAGAGGATGCGTCACGCAGACCGCTCAAAAATTATCAACTAATAGTAACTAAACCTAGTATCAAATCCATCCACCACTATTTGACAGGAGGACAAAGGAAGGACTACAGTCTCTCTAGCAATAGCATTACCTAACTGAAGTTCTCTAAAGTAAACTCTTACATAATAATGACAAGCGAGCGCAAAGTTGCAAAAAAGTAAGAGTACCGCCCAGCACCTGTGTCCTACAATCACAGAAGATTTTGAAACGTAATTTACCTGCAATGTAAGCAGCATTATTCTTGTTATTTGTAAAAAATGTATACACAAATCACAATACTTATACTACTATATATATTGGCTACTCACCAAGCCCCACGACCTCGACACCTAGCAGGTCCAACAGGTCCTGCTCCCGGTCAAGAATGTCTGACCACCGGTGGGCCAGCTGGTTATGGGTGCGCCGGACCGCGGAGCAGCGAAACACTGCCCGACGCACCTTCGCCCACCGGCGGTGACGCTCCTGGGTCGGGTAACCGGAGCCTGGCCTGCCGCCTGCTGCCAAGGTCAAGGGGAGGTGGCGCTGAATAAAAAAAACAAGGGCGGCCACCTCCTCCTCCGTAAACAGCTGGCGGGCTTGCACCCCTGCGGGGCGCAGTCTGCCGCAAGGCAGGCGGCGATTGGGCGCACGCGCCTTGCCCTTTGACCCGCTGCTGCTACCCTTCGCCATGGTTCTGGGGTGGGAGGAGGTGAAAAAGAAAAGTTAGAAGGGAAAAATAAAGTTAGGGGAAGAAGTAGGAGCTTAAAGAAGAAAGTTATATAAAACAGTTGAAAAGTAAAAAAAACACAGTAAAAAGTAGAAAAAAATGCAAAATATAGACTTAGGCAGAGAGAGAGATAGGTAAGAAATAAAGAAAAATTGAAAAACAGTGTAAAAAACTAAGGATTGCAAAGATTGAGGGAGGATAGAAAAGCAGGCCCAGAACCATAGCATAGAGTGGTAAAACAAGATGGCCGCGCCCATCGCGACCGCATGGGTAAGTTCGCGCGATATTTCTCCCCGAGCACGCAAAAACGTCGCGAACACGTACAACGCGTTCCCGAACATGGAATGCGCATCGCGAGCACGCTATACGCGACCCGGAACAGGAAATAAGGGATCGCGAACGGGCGGGACAAGTGAAAACCAAAATGGCCGCGCCCATAGGCGACCGCATGGGTAAGTTCGCGCCCCCGAGCACGCAAACAGCGTCCCGAACACGAACAACGCGTTCCCGAGCAAGAAAACGCATCACGAACGGGCGCGCCAAGCAGCTACGCATGCTCGCGAAGCTCGCGTAGCGCTCCGACGTCTTCGCGTAGCTTCGCGTAGCGCGACTACGCGAACTACGCCCAGGGTTAGTATGTGTCCCATTGCAACATAAATTGGGGGAGCCAAATCCTGCAGTGCAAATAAGACATAACTTTGGCCATGTGCAGACAAACAACACCCATGGGGGCTGACACCGTCAACAATCATCAATGACACAATGACAGAAGTGACCATCAGAATGCAGACCCACATATTTGCACCAATGGGCACACACATGCAGATACCCTGTGGAGACTGCAGATGTGAGGTGAACAGATACCATACCATGGCAGCAATGGGACACACAAACCATGATCATTGTGCTGACCGATGACCTAGGAGTCCCAGGGACAGCAGGGGAAACCCACCAAACTACATACAGCCAATGGCACACCCAAGATATGCCAATGCAGTGGTGCAGATGCACAAACACAAACAGGCAGACCCACACTGCACATCATACACAACAGGTGAGGGGGGTGCCAGTGTCCCCAGGCAACCACACAACACATGAGGAGACCTGAATACCAATCATACAGATGTGCATACAGTGCCACACAAAGGTAACTCATGGATCCAAATCCCCTATGTGGGCAAGCAGGCATTGTCAGATGAGAGGGAGCACAAATCACACATGTCACACAGGCACGTAGGGACAGCAACTGACACAGCAAGACACAGACACTCCACAGCACCACCCCCAGGGCCCCCACAATGTGGTGACCCTGGGCTGCATTACAATCCCACTGTGATGACAAAGCTAAATGTGGTTCACACTGTGAACCACAGTCATGTGTACTGAGCAACTAACTACCATCACACCTACACAAGCACAAATCAAACAGCATGGCCAGTAAGCCAAGGCCAACATGGAGGCAGGGGCCTAGCCGGGCAACAACTCTCATCTGCACACACTCAACACCACACCCCTTGACCTCCAACAATGTGCAGCAGTGAAGCACACATGCACTGGTGACATTGCACATGCACCCATGACTATTCCAGGGTGGTGGGTGGGAACCAAGGTGCAGAAACACATCACACATGGACACTCAACAAGACTCCTGAATGTCTGACACACTGCACACTACGCCGTACATGGACATGACGGCAATACCACACCAACCAATGGGATCACAGCCACAGTCACACACCAATGAAGAAGCCAAGGTCACCCACAAAGAACACACATAGACAACAACCAACATTGCAGCCCGGACCCTGAGAAGTGCCAGCAGTCACACACACAACGTGTCACAATCACTGAAAGATAACACAAACTGGAAATCACATGACAGGGGCAAACAACAAGTGCCAAGGGGAAACCTGACTGTGACCCATCTGCGTCTGCACACAAACTCAGCCCTGACAGCAAGCACACCTATGGGTGACACCCTGATGACCAGTAATGTGCCATGCACCCACATCACAGAGAACCCAGGGAGAAGACTTTGGGGGAACATAGCTCAACTCAGCTAGCATCACAAACAGGTACAACACTAGGGATCACAGCATGCACAGCTAAACGGAAGTGAACACACAGACATGCACATACAACACACACCTTGGGCGCAGGCAATGTCACAGGAGTACACACTGCCATGAGGGGACTCCACTCCTGTGTGAGGAAAGCTGTGCCATATGTTGCCTCAGTAGGGCCCCACCATGTCAGCTGAGCACTTGGTCACACAATCAACAATTAGCACCAAATGAGGGCTCCCGTCACATCAGCCTGGTCATGGAAGTGCCAACGGAATCATCAGCACAGATCCAACACACTTGTATAGCAATGTTGCACTGACAACACAGATGAGTCCTTCCCCATTGATGCCCAAACCTGCATGTCCAGTGGTGATGGCCACACGGTCAGGGAAGTAGACGAATTGAACAATGGCAGGCACAACAGATGTGCAGGGGTGGAAGCCACAGATGTGAAATAGCCAATCTAAGTAGGAAATCCCATTGCCAAATACTGAACACATGACACCCTCAGATGCTGCTATGGATGACATGGATACACCACAGGATAGGACACATTCCCCCTGGACCACATGGGTTCCTGCACAGTAACACTTCATTATCATGAGACCAAATATCACCATCACTGCAGCAAGGGCATGGTTAGCATCATCAACATCATGTACATCAGAAGCAAAAGCACTAGAGAACAGAAAGTTGCCTTATTCAGCATATGTGGCATTAAAAGTAGAAGTCCGGTAGAACATAAACAAAGGCCAATGGCCAGTCCATCAACAAAGTCACAAGTGGGTGACAGTGGCAGATGCCACCCTACACATGCCTGCACAAAACCAGGGACAATCCACTAGGAGGGGCAACCGGGGGGTAGGCCAGGCACCGCAGGGACAGGATCAGGGCTCACCAGGAGGAAGCAGGGAAGGGGTGGTGGGTGCTGGAGAGCCACTGACAACTGCAGTGGAGGTGTCTGACATGGTGTGTGCCGGCACAACTGGGGGGCATGGCTCAGATGTTGTGGGTGCCGGCACGACTGCAGTGGACCCTGCAGATGGAGTGGACAGGTCCGCCACTGCAGTGCCCAAGTCAGACAGGGTGGTAGTGGACTCCACTGCAGTGCCTACCACCAGGGAGGAGAATGGGGAACAGGCAAGGTGGGCTGGACAGAGGGGGAGGACACCCTCACCACATCAGTGGCACAGACAAGCGCAGCGGGGGTGTGGTGCCGGGAGAGCAAGTGGCAGGGGGAGAAGGCCGGAGCCTCTTGGGGATGGTATATCTGTGGGTGGGGGAACCTGGGGCAGGGTGTGGTGGGGGCACCTGTGGAGTGGGGGCCTGAGGGATGGAGGAAGGAGACCTGGTGCTTGAGCTGCAGGGCGGCGGCGGGGTCTTGCTCTTAGCACTACGGGGGACTTGCGGGTGGGGGCCTCAGTCTGTCTGCGCCTGGGGGAAGGTGTCCGGGGGCGAGGGGCACTCTGCTCCGTGTGGGGGCTTCCTCTTCCCCCTGGATGCTGGGGCAGCTGGATCGGAGGGGAAGAGGCCGAGGTCACTGAGGAAGAGGCGCTGGGTCTTTGGGGTTGCAGGTGAGGCAAGGGAGGGTGCTTTGGAGGGAGAGGCAACTGAGGACTGCGCAGTGCCCATGGATGCGTGTGTGTGTACCAGGGCCCCATCCCCTGTGAGTCTGGTTTCAGTCCCCTGACTGTGCGTGCGTGTGCGTTTAGTTTGTGGCGTGTGTGTCTGTGTGCTGGACGTGTGTGTGCTGGTGTGTGCCTGTGCCGGTGTGTGTGTGCTTGGGACGGGTAAGGTGCTGGGGAGTGTGGATGGAGCAGAGGCAGGAGGGGTGAGGGACTGTCTGAGGAGGGACACTGCTGCCGTCAGGGAGGAGTCCATGGACCTATTGCCCCTCTGTAGGTCAGACATGCCCGATGAGATGCCCTCCATGAACGACACCAGCTGAGTCAACAGAGCGGTGTGCGCATGGAGGACACTCAGCATGGCTGTCTGCCCTACATGGAGCTGGCGAAGGAGATACACAGACTCCTCACTCAGGGCAGCAGGGGACACAGGGCCCAAAGGAGACACGCTCCCGGACATGGGAGCCTCCACGGACCTGGGGAATGGGAGCCGATGGGAGGGCGGTGGTGGTGCTGGTGGTGGCGGGGACAGCAACACTAGCTGGGGTGTGGTGGCTGCTGACACCCGCCTCCACAAGGGAGTCATCCTCCGAGTTGCTCTGGTCCTCAGCTGAGGTGGATGGTGGTGAGGACTCCTCGGTGTGGCTCCCCTCACCCTCCGTGCCACTGGGTCCCTCCGACCACTCCTCGGCTGCTGACCCAGTCTGGCTCTCTGGCTCCTCCTGGTCCGTGGAGCTGTCCCCTTCCGTGGCTGTGGATGTATCTGCAAACAATGGGGAAACAGACAGACATCAGTCACCTGCACCAAACGCACACACCACTGTGAGCACAGCACATTACAGAGCAAGCCCTGGCATCATTAGTTGTACATTGCTAAAAGTGCCCTAACTGAACAGGAGAAGCCAATTGTCAGTTTGATGCCAAGCATGGCACTCACATCCCACATGGCCTTGCACCCATCTGTCTGGTGTCTGTTGGATTGCAACACCCCAGTGTGGACACATGCACCAAGTACACAGTAGTTGGACAGTGCAGAGGACACGGTGTGGCATGTGGACATGCACACATCACAGCTCTTGCCACTGAGTCAGTACAGGTTTCCGGATGAAAGGGATGCCCAGAGTCAAATAGGAAATGCATGTGATGCATACCAGTGACAGACACCATGATGCACCCATGTCCTGATAGCCATCGCCACAATGGTGTGCATGTAGCACATGTCACTCCCCTGCAGGACCACCAATAAGTTGACACATGCCATGGCAGAGGCATGACTGCTAAGTCATACATCACTGTCTCAGTGATGTATGACTTGGCAGCCAGACAACAACACTATGCACTGTGTCACAATAGTAGGTCATGGGGAATGCAAGTCCTGGAGCTGCACAAGTGCACATGTACATCCCCCACACAACACATCATCTTAACCCTCATCTGTCCAGGTCATACCTATTGGACATATGGGAGACCTGTGACACTACCCTCTGAACCTGAGCCCCTCACAATTTGCTGTGAATGGGGAACAGCTGCCTGAATTCACATTCGCATACCCCAGTCTGCACGGGCAGCTGATCAAACACCTATGTGACACACAAGTATCGTCTCCTATGGTCACATCTCCAGGGGCATGCTGAGCCCCTACCAAGAAACACCCCAGCAGGCCTGGCAACTAATCCACAGCACACTGACACAGAAGCAGACACCTGAGGGGTCAAATCACTGTGCACAATGTGTCAGCTGATACACGGGAGTGGGAGTACAGAGTGCATTGCATGGCCTGGAGTAGGCATGACTGTCCTGCTCCACATGAATGAGGGATGTGCCCTGGACAGTGGATAGCTGGCTATGTATGTGTGACACACGTAATCTGCACACTCCTGGGGCCCAAACATTGTTCCCACCCGCTGCACGGGCGTGTGCCACATACCCCAGGCACATGTGGTGGCTCAGCTCAGCAAGTGGACTACATATCAAAGCAACACGCAGATCACATGTCCAAACACAGGCGTTGTGTGAACAATGGACCCACCCATGATGCCCACAACAGAGTTAGGGAAACAGATGCTGTCCCCCACCTTTAGTGAAGCAAACTGCAAGGACACAGTCCCAAGTGACACAATTCCCTGAATGTAAGGGCCACACCTGGGTATCAGATGAGCAGTGGGCAGTGCACAATAGAGGGACATGGCTCCTGGACAACATGACTGCTGCACTGTGGCAGTTGAACCAGGCCAGAGGAGGGCACAAAGCATGTAATACAGAGTTCACAGTGCAGTCTTTGACTCACCCCCTCCTTGCTGCTGTCTGGCCTTCAGCTGCCCATCCAGGTCTGGAAACACCACCGGCAGGATCTGGAGCATGTGGGGGTCAGGGTCCGTGTTCCGCCCCTCCTGCGAGGAGGCAACAGCTTCAGCTGGACCCGTGCAATCCTCCGGGTCCAGCCCCGAAGGTCCTGCCACCTCTTCTGGCAGTTGCGGATCCGGCGCTTGTAGACCCCCACGGACCGGACGGCCCGGACGATGTCCTTCCAGATCTCCTGCTTCCGATGGGCATTAACCTGTCAGGATGACAAAGTGAAAAGGCCATTACCACACATGCAACATATCCGTGCATGACACAGTTGTATATACATGTCTCAATCACAGGGGCACATGATGTACACAGGCAGTGCAAAGCTGCCCATGGACAGTTTGCCAGACGTCACTACATGGTATCATTGCATGGGAAGTAAAACCATGTTCAAATGCACTGTCACTGCACCATACCTGTCCAGTGCAAGTCACTACACACTATGGGGGTGACAACTACTCAGTGAGCCTGCTAGCCAGTGGCGTGCAGACTTCCAGCCTTGCTAGTCACACAAAATGCACATTCAGAAAGGCAGTGCACAGAACACTCACCTGCTCCCCTGGTGTCCCATACAGCTTGCTGTACTGTGGAAGTAGGCTGTCCAGCAGGGCCTGGTTCTCTTCAAGGCTGAAGGCTGGGGCTCTCTCCACAGTACGTGCCATTGCAGGGTCCAGAGGGGCAGAGACAGCAGCAGTGCAGTGGCAGATGTCGTCCTGGAGCATTTAGTGCAGGCAAGTGAGCTCTCAGGGGAACAGCCAGCAATATATATGTGCTGGAGAGGCAGATACTGTCCCTTGTGTCCAAAGTGATAGGTCCAAGTCATTTGCATCTTCTGAATCTGGCCAATCCATGGAATAGCAGCACCAAAACATGCCCACAGCATCCTTCAAAACTTCAACTTCATGACATACATGATTTTGCAACATTGTTGTGGGTGACCAACTGATTTTCCAGCAACCGACTCGTTCGAAATTCGAAAACGCGTCCGTTGCCAGGCAAGCCCATTGTCAATGGGTGCGCACCGATCGGTGCATTGCGGTACAACGCGTACAGGGGTACAACGCGTACCCGCACACATTGAATGCAATGGGCCGGCCGGAGGCACCGATCGGTCCATTGCAGTTCAACGCGCACAGGGGTACAACGCGTACCCGCACACATTGAATGCAATGGGCCGGCCGGAGGCACCGATCGGTCCATTGCAGTACAACGCATCACTGTACATGTGACTGGCATATGTCAGCATGCCTGTCTCAGATGGACATATGCCAGCCACAGATGGCTCCCAGGGAGTGAGGGGCACACCTACATCACAACAGCATGTCCAAACTTTATCATAAGGCATGTAAGGCTGCATTTCCTATTGTGTGTATGTTGGTGTACATGTTGTCCTGTGGGTGTCACCTGTGGGCAGCCACCCCCAGGCTGTGCACGTGTTCATGGGGACAGGATCCTGGGTGTTACGTGTACATGACCACTGTGATGTGCAACTGTTCATATCTGTGCATGTGCCATGGTCACATTTCACGGTGGTGTATGTGTATGTCATGTCACATACCCCGTGAGTCCCATGTGGGACGGTATGTTTGAGCCAGGGTGTCCCAGTGGCACAATAGTGATGGTCCTCCACAGTCTTTGTGCATGTAGTGTTTACAATGTCTCTGATTACATGTGCACAATGGGAGACAGTCTCCACATCCACGTTGTGTGTGCATGGACTTTGATGTTGTGTGTGTGTGTGTCACAGACGTCCATGTCTGTCCTGCCGTGGCAAGTGGGGCCACTACCTGTGGGGGTCATGGTTGTTTTGCTGTGGTGTATACATGATACTCCATGTAATGCCAGTGTCCATGTGGCAATACAGGGTCCCTGGGAATGTACCTGTCGTTGAGCTGTGGTGCCTGGGGCACATCTGTCCTCACATGTCACTGTGGGGGTTATTGTGACACGGCAGCAGGAGATTGGAACTGTGACACGGCCTCATGATATCCAATGGGCCAACCTGGGACTAATTGATGCCACCTGTTGGACCGTGTTGACAGATGTTGGCCATGTATGTACCATACATGTCCTTCCGGAACTGCACACTTCATGTAGTTGTGCCTCATAATGATGTATGTTGGGATCTTGAGTGTTCTCAATGCCGCATATGTGGGGTGACTGACAATCTTGCTTACTTCTCCTCTGCACTGCAGGGCTCCTGCTGTCCATCGACCATTCCCAGACCTGGCAACGATGGTGGAATGGGACAGCATCCGACGGTACCGCTTCACCAGGCACCTGATTGAGGATTTGGCAGTGCAGTTGTCCCCACATTTGCAGCCTGGCTGGCCGTATCCTACAGCGCTGACCCCCAAGGTGAAGGTGATGGCAGCCCTACACTTCTTTGCCACCGGTACCTTCCAACATACTGTGGCGACTGCTGGTGGGATGTCACAGACCATGTTTAGCCGTGTGCTCCGCGATGTTTTGGCGGCAATGTTGCTCTTCCTGAACCGGTACATCTATTTCCCTAGACTGCGACGACTCACTGACGTGAAGAGTGACTTTTATGCCCTGGGGAGGATGCCGCATGTCATTGGCTCCATTGATGGGACACATGTGGCTTTGGTACCACCACAGGCCCAGGAGCAGGCCTACAGGAACCGCAAGCACTACCACTCGGTCAATGCACTGGTGGTGTGTCTTGCAGACATGACCATCACACACGTGTGTGCCCGTTTCCCTGGTTCAGCACACAATGCCTTTGTGATGAGGAGTAGTCGCATCCCCAGGATGATGGCACAGATGCAGAACCAGCGTGCCTGGCTTGTCGGTGTGTACTGACTTTGTGCCATTGTGTGTGATCTGATCTGTAGTATTCCGCCCACTTTTCCAAGTCAGCTAATGTGCACTTGTCTGTCCGTAGGTGACTCGGGATACCCCAACATGCCGTGGTTGCTGACACCCCTCAGGAACCCTGTGACACCAGCCCAGATGCGCTACAATGAGGCACATGGTCGGACCAGGAGAGTGATTGAGCGGACCTTTGGTCTCCTGAAGAGCCGCTTCCGCTGCCTGGACAAGACCGGAGGGTCCCTCCCATATGCCCCTGCGAAAGTGTGCAAGATTATCATCGTCTGCTGCATGCTCCACAACCTGGCAGTGCGGAAGGAGTTGCCTCTCATCCAGGATGACAATGACCAACATCCGCCACCTGTGGAGGATCCTGGCCTGGACCACGATGCCAGTGACGATGATGATGATGATGATGATGGTGATGTCCGCACACAGCTCATCACCAACTTCTTTAGTGGAATGGCATGATGTGTGGGTGGTGCTCTGGTGCTGTTGGAGTGTGTCCATGGGCTACTTGACTGGATGTGTGTTGCGATGTGTGCTAACAGGTGGGCTGTACTCCCCAACAGTGTTGACATGCTAACTTGGTTCTGGGTGGGTATCTTGTAACATGTATTGTGCATGAGTTTTGCTGTTATGTCCTGTACTCCATTGCTTTTGACTGTGTGTCATTTCTGTCCTTCACAGGGTACTTTCAGATTCGTTTGGTCAACTGTGTCCACCGACGACGTGATTGCACATCCAGGCTGGTAGCTGTTGTGTCCCTACAGGTGATGTGCGCCACACCCATGGACTTCCTTCCGTCTACAGTTGTTGACTGTGTACCCGCTGCCAGGTGGGATTACCTTGCATCTGTAGTGGTTACGACATGTTGCAACTGTGTAATAAACCTGTGCTTCACTTTGTGATGTGCGTTGTCTGTGGTCACACATTTGACTGCCATTTGCTTACTGCACCTGTGGGCTACTTGACTACAACTGGGAATGGGTGTGGTGTCTGTGCATTGCACCGTCTTCCCTGGCAACATCAGTGTAGGCAGTGAGTCAGATGGCCTAGGTGTGTATGTGTTGTGTAGCCCTGGTGGTGTGTCTCCCTCATGTGTGTCACGTTGCCTGTACTCACATGCCTGTGTTGTCCTTGCTGTTGCAGTTCGCATACACAGTGTAATTTTGCAGTTCATCATCCCCATAACAGCACCCACGTTGGAATCACGACAGAGGCAAGTATGGTGTATTAGTGTGTTTATTGTGATACATTTGTGTTAATAGTGCATAGGATGGGTAGTGCTGTACATAAATCTTGCAATCCGAAGTTCCTAGGTGAATTGAAAGTCCTGGTAGACAGGATCCCCAGTATCGGGGCCACAGTTGTCTGACACATTGGTCCAACTTGTACTCCCCATGCAATGTGTGGGAGTAGTGTTGCCGTCAACAGGGTGAACAGTCTGTGCACAAAGGCGAACATCCAGAACAGGTTCAGGCTTCCTGGGAGTTGCGCTTGGCCATCGGCCTCTCACTTTTCCCTCCTCGGACGACCCCTCTTCTTGGGGGGGGGCCCCTCAAGTTCAGGCTGCTGCGGTGCAGGGGACTCTCCGCCAGAGTCCTCCTCCCTCCCTGTGGCAGTTGCAGTTTGTTCGGCACCAGATGTTGTTGGCACACAGGGAGGTGTGGACTGGTTGCTGTTCATCTGGTGGAGGCATTGTAAAATGTCCCTGTGCACCGCCGTCATCTCATGCAGTGCATCCCACTTGGACTCCACGCGGGACATGTGTGAGTCCACGCGGGACATGTGTGACTCCACGTGGGACATGTGGGAGTCCAAGCGGGCATGATGGGCAGCCTGCTGCTGTTTCATTTCTCTGAGGAGCCCCACTACCTGGCTGAGGTCTCCGGTGCTGGACTGGTATGCATCAGCTATGCGTACCAGTTGTGGGTCATCATGCACACCAGCAACGTCTGCAAGCAGCGACCTCTGTCTCCCACCCTCCCACCACCCCTGCTGACATGTGCAGTGTGTGCAGTGGCACGCACAGATAACCCTGGTCCACCTTGGGGGTTGGTGGTGGTGGTGGTGTCCATGGCCCCAGGTTGGTCCAGGGTCCCTGTGCTGGTGTTGCTCCTTGTTCTGTCCATGTCGGCAGGGATGGTATTCGTGGTGACAGTCGTTGGAGGGGTGGGTGCAGGGGGTGCAGCTGGTGGTCCTGCTGGTGCTGCAGCTGGTGGTCCTGCTGGTGCTGCATGTTGACTTGCACCGGATGTGCCAGGTTGGTCTTCATCGTCCAAGGAGGACAGAGGCTGTACGACGCCAGTGAGCTCCGCATCCTCTTGAGCCTGGGACTGGGACTCCTCAGCGTCTGCTGCTGTATCCCCATCATCACCTGTTTTTGTGAGACACAAACAATGTATGTTATGTTTCTGCAGGCATCAATGGTTGACACACATGACAGTTGTGACTGTGCCTCTGGGTGCGGGCCTGTACATTGCATTGTCCTAAGTCGTCACAGTCAGGGGTTGATATTGGTGTGGCACATTGTCCTGCATTATTTGGGCATTTCTATGTATTTTCTGGGGTGTGAACATGGTCTGCATTGGTTGTGTTTGGTTGACAGCCGGACCTCCTTCCCACCCACCCAGCCAGTCAGTGATCCCACCATGGAACGTGCTTGCGTTGCAGGGAGTGTAAGTTGTCTCTCAGGATGTCACTCAGTGGTGTCCTGCTGTTTGTTGGTGCACATTTGCCAGCAGGGCCTTGTGCTCCCCACAGCAGTAGCCAGTGTCAGCCATCTTGTGAGTCCTTCTCCACTTCCTGTGATGTGAGCATGGTTCAGGGTGGTGTTGATGGGACAGTTGTGGGGGTGACCAATATCAGTGACTACGACTCCCATCATGCTATTGCCTCCACCCCCCTTCCCAGCATGCCCATGCTTCCTTCCTTTTGACTCTGCTTCCCTGTGGGGTGGGCTGGCTGTGCTGACAGGATGGCTGGGAATGTTGTCCTGGGAGTTGTTTGGCTAGAAGTCCCAAGAGTTTCCCTGTGCTTCACACAACATAACCCAGGGTGGTGGTTCTTTGTGGGATCTTGTGTTAGGATGGGGGCATTGCATTCTACCAGGTGGGTTCTGTGGAGTTTGTGTTGGGGTGTGTGTGAGGGGAGGTGCTTGTGACTATGGTCAGTGCTGCAAGTCCTCCTTCCCACCCAGCTAGCCAGATATCCCACCATGGAACGTGCTTGCATTGCAGGGAGTGTAAGTTGTCTCTCAGGATGTCATTCAGTGGTGTCCTGCCGTTTGTTGGTGCACAGTTGGCAGCAGGGCCTTGTGCTCCCCACAGCAGTAGCCAGTGTCAGCCATCTTGTGAGTCCTTCTCCACTTCCTGTGATGTGAGCATGGTTCAGGGTGGTGTTGATGGGACAGTTGTGGGGGGGCAATATGTGTGACTGCGACTCCCATGATGCTATTGGCTACACTGACTTGGCCAGCATACACAGAATTCCTTCCTTTGAGTGGTCTTCACTGTGTGTTGGTGTTGTTGTGGTGGCTACATGTGTGGATGTGTTTGTTAGTTCTATTTGTGCCACTGCCTAGCTGTAGTTGTAGTTGTGTTTGTACTTGTGTTGGCACAGTTGGATGTGACTTTTTTGATGGCATGTGTTGTGTTTATCTGACTGACACACACATTTTGGGATGATTCTGTTCTGGTTGCTGTGTAATTGCTATGAGTGCATGGTTTGACTCTCCCTTGACAGTGATGTGTGTGTTTTGTGGCAGTATATTGTGTACATTTGTTGTGTACTCACCAGGCTCTGGGATGTCCTCTAGTCCATATACGCTCACTGGCGGAAGGATGGCCCGCACCTTCTCCTCCCAGGGGCCTGAGGTATATTGGCTTGGCAGGAGGGCCACTGCCGGTGTATTGGCTGTTGATGTAGTCTTTCTTCAGCATGTCCCGTACCCTCCTGCGCACGTCATACCACCTGTTCTGGATGTCGGTCTTTGTGCGCCGACATGGTGATTGTGCGTTCACCCTGTTGATGATCCTCTCCCACATCTTGGTTTTCTGGGAGATGGGGGTCTGTTGGACCAGTGTGCCAAACAGCTGTGGCTCCACCCTGAGGATCTCGTCTACCATGACTTCCAATTCACTATCTAGGAACTTGGGATTCTTCTTGGGGGGCATGGTGATGGGTGGTGATGGTGAGTGATGTGTGTGTTGGTGTGCAGGTGAGGGTGTGTGAGTGTGTGTTTTGCTGGGTGTATGTGAAATAGGTATTTGTTGGTGTGCTGATGGTGTGTGGCTTGTGTGAGGGATGAGCTGTGGGTGTGTGGTTGCTTTCTCTTGGGTGCTGGCAGTGGAATGGCATTTGCAAAGGCTCATGGTTGTGATTTGTGTCCTTTATATAGGTGGAGTTGTGGGTGTGTCTTTGTTCTCTGTCCCCACCCCCCAGTATTTATTGGCTTGGTAATTGCTTGTTTGGCCTTTTTTGGGTGATTTTTCCTTTGTGCTGTTTGTGTATGTTGGAAACGTTCTTGTGACCGAGTCGGACCCTGCATTTGTCTCGTACGGTGTTCTCCGTTTCGTTCGCGCTGTGTTTGTGCAGTTTTCTATGCTGCGTACGCGTCGGTCGCGGTGTTTTGTGTTGCTTCGGCTCGGTTTTGTATGCGTGTCGGTCGTACGGCTTGACCTCCTTCCGACTCGCTCGTGGTTTTCGCGCCTTGCATCGTACTTTGCGGTTTGGAGTTCGCGTGTACGTTTCGGTCGGATTTGTTCCGGGTGCGTGTCGGTCGGTTGGATTCGCGTGTTTTTCCGGCCGGATTGCTGTTTTCCGTGCGGCTCGGTCGGTCGACTTGGTTTCGGTACGTGTCGGTCGGATTTTTCACGCCTTGCATCGTACTTGGCGTGTCGGGCGCCACGGGTACGTGTCGGTCGGTATTATTTCCGGATCCGAGTCGGTCGGTGCTTTTTCCGGCCCGAATCGGAATCGACCCCTTTGTGTTATAGGTATATGTATATTTATATATATTTATTTGCTAATTTTGATATATTTATAACATTTTAAAATAAATTAAAGTTATTAGTTTATTTATTGTTTTAAAGTAAATATACATTTATATATTACATTTTATATATGTACATTTAAATTTTTAAAATTAAATGTATTTATTATATTTGTTTAAATGTACATTTCTTTTAAAGTTAATTTTATTAGTTAATGTATTAAACATTATTTTTTATATATAAAAAAAACGATATTTTGTAAATCGATATTTTTTACATCTTTATTTTTTCCGATATTTTTGTATTTTACATTTTAAAGATAGGATGTCGATATTGTGGATGTCGATATTTGTGTGTCAATATTTGTGTATGGGGATATTTTTGTGGTCGATATAATGTCAGTGATCTGGATGAATCAACAATAAACATTCAAGAATGTTCCTTAGTTTGATGATCTCAGCTAGGGTTGAGACATTTTATGACATCATTCGCCAACTTACGATCTCAATGTGGGTTAAAAGGGATCCTATAAGCTGTGGTTGTGAACTTTGAGGGATATTCCATACAGCTGCAATCATGCAAATGTTAGTTGGTTGATCATACTGAATGGTTAACTCCAGGAGTTTGCCGCACAGATTTACTAAGATTTGCACAATGCATTGTGGAATGGTATATATAAAAATGTTTGCATGCCAATATGTCATAAACCATGCAAAAGCAAGCAGCAACATGCTCATGTTATGCTAAACATGATTTAGAATTGCTATTTGGCTCAGAATAATGAGCAGTATTTTCTGTGTTTTTTTGTGTTGAGGTAAATCCTTGAGTGCAACTGTCTTCACACAGATGACTGCTAAAGGATAAATCATGTAATTTGTGAAATTATCACAATTTGTATGCACGTTGAAAAATCATGATATTGACTATCCCAACTTTTATCCATTGTTTGTGCTATAAGTATGACTGTTCACTTAGTTACGGCACCAAATTACCCATTTTGTAACCATGCTATTCCACACAATATCATCTAGAACAAAGCTTGCTGAGACTTTTGTGCAACAACCATTTGTACATGAAAATTGATTAATGCAACATTCATGTTGCTTTATGTTACACAAGCACCCACTCAAAAATTAGGTAAACCTGAAACTAAATATTCTGCAACACTGGGGAGCTATTTTCTGTATAAAAAATAGCCCTTTTCTTTATATTGTGTGCATGGTTTACTGACATTTTAATTTGATTTTCATCTACTTTGAGATTCAGGTGAGGGCTTTTAAGTTTCATTGTGTATGGCTCCATCTGTTTAGATTGGTGCTTAGCTTGGCTGCCTCATTTCTAATCATACAGTCTAAGTTATTGTAAGATATTGGGGACATTTGGTATGGACATGATGACCCGCCTAAAGTAACAACCACAGTCCTTGTCAGGGTGAACTACTAAAGTCACTAAATTAACCTGAGTTCAACTCCCTGATAGGCATGTCACAGGGCAGACAGGCTTAACTCAGAGTCACTGTGTAATTCCTGCAGTACAGCAAGGCTGCAGATTGTAGAAGAACAGGGCTCCATGAGACCAGATGCCTTCTCCACAAGGCCCTGCTGAATCAGATTTATACTATACAGAGGTATACTGCACTATACCTCTGAGTGGGACACACCTGAATCTTCAGTCCAGAGGCAATGCGTCATTGGAGCCAAAAAGTTTCTGAGTTCCAAGTTTCTCAGGATGTTTGGAGGAGTACACTTTCACACAGCCCATGGTTCCAGAACCTTGGGAACAACAGTTGTGGGTGAGCACTTACTTCATCAGGGTCCAGGGCAGGTCCAGTTGAAATTGGCCAGCTGGGCAGTTGCAAGAAAGGCCTATTTACCTTGTTGTGTCCCTGTAGCTTGAACAGTTGGTCAGCCTTATGACCCTTGGAGTCCATTTATTTACCCTTGGTATAGGAGAGCTGGTCTATTCTTTTAGGTCTCTTCTCAAGTCTCAGACATCAAGTTGGGTCCTCCTATGATCTTCTCAGGCCCAATAGTGTTCTGAGGAGGGTCATGTATGTCTGACACAAGCATGTAGGTTGGGGTGACTTCTGCACACCCCAACCAAGGAGGTAAAAGTTCCCAGGGGTTACCCTAACCCCTTTTGCAACATTTCCCATACATCCTACTACAAACAATCCAACAGTGCCCACCTCTGCCTAAGTCCTATTGTGAAATCCTTCTCCCCTTGTGCAGTGCCTGTGTGCCCACCCTAGAGGTGTGACCAGGGAAATTAGCAACCCTCTTATGTGGTCACATTAAACCATTTCTGGGAACAGGCCCTCCCACCTGGGATTTGAGCCCGATGACTGAGGGAGCAAAGAAACGGCCTGTGCAGGTGTTCTCTGACATCTACCTGTGACAATGGAAGCCCAATTGATGTTAATCAACTTCCTGGGCACTGCCCAAATAGCCATCCTGCCAGCGGGACAGAAACACCACCCCACACCCAGGCTGTTGTCTCTGCTCTGGGAACAGTTTTCACGCCTCATTCAGAAATTCAGCAATCAGAGGGCTTCAGCTGGAGGGAAATGCAAATTGGCCTTCAGAGTCTTTCGGCAGAGAAAATGTAATTTTCTAAAGTGCCTTTTCCTTCATATTTATTATGAATCCAAATTCACTAGTGAATTGGGCTGTTATGAAATATTACAGAGTCCAAGAATGTTATTTCTAGTTGTTTTCTAACCACAGATACCATTTTTAAATGTAATAGTGCACCCCAGTGTTTCTCAGTAGAACAGTCAGCTTTGCTATAGGGAAATCAGCTTTTAGGGGCTAGTCATTGTATGGACATGCTTAACATTACATTTCTACATGCCCTACTTTTAGATACAGTGTACCCTGCCTTATGGGCAGTGGGCAAGAGGGCCTACTTAGGGGTTTCTTTTTAAAAGGAAGGTTTAGAACTGTCAAAAGGGTTTATTTTGGCAGGTCACATTATAGTTAAAAAGCTGATTTATTCCAAATATAAATAGTAGGCCTGAAGTCATGTTTTACGCTTCACTGTAGAGGATGGCACAATGGGTGCGCAGTCCACTACTGATACACTACTAATATTAAACTTGCAAGCCCTGGGTACATTTTGTACTATCTGCTAGGCACTTATAGGTAAGTTAAATATGCCAGAAAGGAGGGGAACAGGCATTTTACCAATAGTTTGAGGTGTACAGTGCACAGATTTCTACAGCCTGCAAAGAGCATTTAAGTGGCGGTACACCACACAAAAAATTGTCATTTCCTACAGACATGTATAGGAAGCTCAGGGTATAGCACTGTGCATTAATCCAGGAGTCTGGAAAAATAGAAGGAATCTAGAGAGATTGAGAACCCACTGCAAATATAAAATTAACAGTATTCAATATGTACAACAACTATTTTTTTGTTAAATACAAGTAAAATATGCAGTAGTTAAGGAAATTGAAGAAGACATATATCCCAGGTTTATCACAAAGCAATGAGTATAACAGTTCCATCAGATAGTTAAAAAATGTGACAAAGTAATTCAAGAACCTATCCTAGTAAAATGAGGGGTAAGCTAGGAGAGGAGGCATTCTCTTGCATGCCAAATCTGACTTAAAGAATTGGAGAGCACTTGCAACATCATGCGTGATGCAAGCATTAGTGGGCAGACATTGTTGAGTTTCGCTCTGCGGAATTACATAGAGTTAACTAAAAACTCTGCAAGATTCTACGGTGTTCTGTCAACAGGTGTTAAAATGCATGTTGCGCTACTCGCGCTGTAATTTAGTGGCCTTTATAGTTTATAACATATGTGTAGGGATTCTTATAATGTTTAATGAACTTTTAGGTGAGAGTGCATATGCTTTTCACCCATGAATTATGACCCCCTTCCTACATCCTCATTGAGCTAGGCAGAGAAGATATAATATAGCACGCCGACAGACCAGGTCCATTATAGAGAGGACATTTGGAATCCTAAAAAGATACTTCAGATGCCTACATAAGAGTGGGGGAGCTTTGCAGTATGCACCAGATGTTTCTTGCAAAATAGTTGCATGTTGTGCTATGTTGCATAATGTAGCAACACAAAGAGGCCTTTCAATAGAGATATTAGAGGACAATAGTGATGATAATGAAATACCTCCCTCTTATGCACAAGATCAAGATGCAGATGCCAACAGAGCCATTGATGGAAGGAATGTTCAAACACAAATCACCTACTTTAGAAAATGTTTTTTTACTATTGACATTTTTGCCTTTCACAAAGTATGATTTTTAAATTGTAAGCAGTATTTATCTCTGGTTTTTCACAGGCCTTTGAAGAACAGAATTATATTATCCTTTCAAGTAACATTTTGCAAATTATATTGTAACAGTAAACGAATCTTGTACAGATATTTTTTTCAGCTGAAATGGTATATACAAAATAAACAAAGAGATAATTCAACAACAGTTCTAGCCTTACTGCCTTGGTTTTTTTCCTTTCATTTTTGTTACTCTGTTACTAGAAATTGCTTTATTGCTTGCATGTACATCTGGGGTTAGTTTAGAACTGAATCTTAAAGCACCCAGCTCTTGCACAGACAACCTGCTGTGGAGTGAGGCTTCTTCACTTTCTTCAAGTACACCCCTGACAGCACTTCTTGCATGTCTATTTTCCTTTTCATCACGTACATTACTCATTTTTTCCTCGCTCTTTAGCAACATTCCCACCAAAATGTCCTAGTTTTACTTGTAAATTCTGAGACCTTCAAGATAAAAGACTTATAGCTGTAGCAAGGCCAACTACAGATCTATTAAACACTAAAGCCTTGCAGTCTATTAGTTCAATGTTTATGCAGACAGTTGTCATCACATCTATCAGCAATCATTATTCTACATAGTGTGGATACGGCATCTTTGAATGCACTTCTCTTAGTACATATAGCCTCATGGGACTCACAAGTGTGTATGAAACCAGATGTCATGGTTTCCACATTGGCAGTTAATTTTGTCCTTAGTTGCTATTTTTGTACTTGCAGGATAGATTTCTCAATGTTTTGAAATGCTTGAGCAGACTGTAATTCTGCTTCTAAGTTAAAAGACATCACTGTCCTTGGCCTTACATTAGCTCTGCCATTTTGCAACAATCTAATTTGCATAGTGAGTCTTGTTGAAGGAGTAATGTTGGCGATCTAACATGTCCATGGGGTTCATCTGGCATTTCTGCTGGTTCTTCTGCTTATACATTTTTATTGAGATGCTGGATAGCAAATGTTTCACCCATTTCTTCATCATCAATATTTTAAACATTGTCATCTTCATTATCAACACTCTGGTGCAGCAGTGTTTTCTAGTGAGAATCAAGATATATATTTCTTAGGTGTGGTAAATATTATGATATGGTTTGGCTTGTATATACTAAACAAAAGTGACCCATAATGCATTGTTGTGCATTCAAAAATACACAGATTGACATATTTTGAGAGTGGTTTTGGTTTGTTTAATTTTTTTAAGTAGCAGACATAGTAGAAAATTGAAAAACAAATCTATTTGTTATAAAGTATTGCTTTAACCTTGCATTATGGGATCCATATTTCACATGCTGTGGGTATTGGTAATGACTACTTGAAAAGATAATTTACATCTACATTTACATTCAAAATAATTGTCTCACAAAGTGATTAAACATTATACATACATTATTAAGTTCGGGGGTCCGTTGCGGACCCACGGCCCCGGGGACCACCACCTCCCCGGGGCTTTAAACACAAAGGGAGTGGGGCCGTGTGGCCCCCCTCCTGGAGCCCTAATGGCCCTGGGGACCGCCATCCCCCAAGGCCGGCTCCAGCAATGTCCCGGGGTGCCCACCCCCAGGACATTGCAGTTTGCTATGGCAGGGCGGGAGCACTGCTCCCGCCTTGCCATACCAAACAGTGTACTCGCTTTGAACAAGCGAGAGCACTTTGCTCTTGCTTGTTCAAAGTGAGTACACTTTGCTTTTTACCCCAGGGAGCTGCATGTTAGAGGCAAGACGGATGCAGAATGAGGTGAGAGAAGTACAGAAAGAAGCAACAGAGGTGAAGAAGGAGGCAAGAGAACTGCAGAAAGAGACAAGAGAAGTGCATAAAGAGGCAAGGGAGGTGCACACAGAGGGAAGAAGGGTGCACAAAGAGGCGAGAGGGGTTCAGATTGTAGTAAGAAAATTGAAGAAAGAAGCAAAAGAAGTGCAGGAAAAAGCAACAGAGGTGCAGAAGAGGCAAGAGAAGTGCAGAAAGAGGGAAGAGAGGTGCAGAAACAGACAGGAGAGGTGCTGAAAAAGGGAACAGGGGAACAGATAGAGTCAAGAGGGGTACAAAAAGAAGCATGTGAGGTGCAGAAAGAGGCAAGAGGGGTGCAGACAGAAGCAAGTGAGGTGTAGAAAGAGGCAAGAGAGGTGCAGAAACAGACAAGAGAAGTGCAGAAAGAGGCAAGAGAATTGCTGAAAGAAGCAACAGAGGTGCAGAAGAGGCAAGAGAAGTGCAGAAAGAGGGAAGAGAGGTACAGAAACTGGCAGGAGAGGTGCAGAAAGAGGGAACAGGGGAACAGAAAGAGGCAAGAGGGGTGCATAAAGAAGCAAGTGAGGTGTAGAAAGAGATAAGATAGGTGCAGAAAGAGGCAAGAGAGGTGCAGAAACAGGCAAAAGAAGTGCAGAAAGAGGCAAGGGAAGTGCAGAAAGAAGCAAGCGGGGTGCTGAAACAGGCAAGAGAAGATCAGATAGAGTCAAAAGAGGTGCAGAAAGAGGCAAGAGAGGTGCAGAAAGAGGGAAGACTGTTTCAGAAAGAGGCAAGAGGGGTGCAGAAAGAAGCAACAGAGGTGCAGAAAGATGCAAGGGAGGTGCAGAACGAAGCAAGAGAGGTGCAGAAAGAAGGGAGGTGTAGAAAGAAGAAGAGAATTGCAGAAAGAGGCAAGAGAAGTGCAGAAAGAGGAAGAAAGATGCAGAAAGAAGCAAGAGAAATGCAGGAAGGGGCAAGAGAGTCGTAGAAAGAAGCAAGAGTGGTTTGCACACCATTAGTACCAATTTAACACGCACATTTAGCAATAAGTAACAGGTGACCATTCCAGCTTTGCAAAGGGCCTTCAGCCACACTGTAACACTTGTCGCTGCATTTTTGGTAACGTTTGAGCCGTTTGAGCTAGAAACAAGGTTTTTTTGTTCAAATCTGCAGATTATGCGGCAGATGATGGATTATGTGGCAAATGCAGAAAATGTATAATTATGCAAACACGCTGCAGCCTAACAGTCTCATAATTCCAGTGGCCCTGCTCATACCTCTGACTAGGTCCAGAAGTGCTCCTCAGTGGTTCCTTCTTTTTTTCTGTCTCATTGAGTTTATAGTTTATCTTCTTTGGAAATGAGGAAGACTAAACCTGAGGTTACCACTCCACAACACAGAGTACCATACCACATAATTACTCTCCATAACACATAATCCCACTCTCCATAATTCCTATACACTAAATAGCACATACTTTCTATCCAAATCATTTTAATGCACAACATACCACATAATTCCATTACACAAAACGTACATCCACTCCACTCCAAAAAACATTAGTAAAAAACTTTTACATTTACAACGCCAATAGTTCTACTCTCACAAATGTGAGACCTATTGCATTGCAATTGCTTCTTTCACTAGTAGTCATGTTTCCAGAGTGGTGGACAAAGGGGGCTGGGCCTCTGACCAGCGCTCAGGATTTCTGTTGCGTAGGACTTACAGGAGGTACCAGGACGCCTTCTTGGCCCCCAAAGTCCCTCAGGAGTAAAGTGGACTTCATCCCCCCAACCAGTAGTGTGCCAGGAGGCGTGTATGCAGAGTGGTGGACAAATGGGGGCATGGTCTCCGAAGAGCTCTTAGCAATCCCACTGTGTGTGACTTACCGGAGGTCACACTTGCTAACTAACGCTTGCACATTGTAGGGATAACTCAGTGGGTTGCATAATATGAATACAAATGGCAGGTGGTCAAATCTTCTTAGTTCTGGTCTGTCATTCGGTTGCACAGGCAGACATGTCTTATGTATATAGGTGTTATAGAGCCCCTCAAATATACTAATAAATACCCATGTGCCCTGTATTATGAGCAGAAAGAAATACATACACCTTTGTGTTCACAAATTTACATAGTCTGCTGTCTGAAACACAGGTATTCAAGTATTTGCATGTTTATTTTTATGTAACATGTCACTAGGTAAAAGCACAGACACATGCGTTCATACCATCACAAACTTGGTGAGACTTACAACACTGATATGGTTAGGATAGCTGTTTTACATTTGGTAGGTCTAACATTCTGAGCAGTCAATGAATAGTGAACCTTCAAGAGAAAAGTGAGGTTTAAGACATCTTGGGACAAGGATTAATGATTAGGCTACTTTGTTTGAGTCTGTGGAAAGGTACAGTCAAACTAGGCCTGTTTCTGCACCTCTCTTGCCTCTTTCTGCAATTCTCTTGCCTCTTTCTGCACCTCTCTTGCCTGTTTCTGCGCCTCTATTGCCTCTTTCTGCAGTTTTCTTGCCTCTTTCTGCACCTCTTTTGCTTCTTTCTGCACTTCTCTTGCCTCTTTCTGCACCCCTGTTGCCTCATTCTGCACCTCTGTTGGTTCTTTCTGCACTGCTCTTGCTTCTTTCTGCACCTGTCTTGCAAATTTCTGTACCCCTCTGGCCTCTTTCTGCACCCCTGTTCCCTCTTTCTGCATCTCTCCTGCCTGTTTCTACACCTCTCTTGCCTCTTTCTGCACCTCTTTTGCCTGTTTCTGCACCTCTATTGCCTCTTTCTGCACCTCTGTTGCTTCTTTCTGCTCTTCTCTTGCTTCTTTCTACATCCCATTTGACTGTTTCTGTACCTCACTTGCCTCTTTCTGCACCTCTCTTGCCTCTTTCTGCAGTTCTCCTGCCTCTTTCTGCACCTCTCTTGCCTCTTTCTGCAGTGCCCTTGCCTCCTTCTGCACCTCTGTTGCTTCTTTCTGCACTTCTCTTGCCTCTTTCTGCACCTCTGTTGCCTGTTTCTGCACCTCTCTTGCCTCTTTCTGCACTTTTCTTGCCTCTTTCTGCACCTCTTTTGCTTCTTTCTGCACTTCTCTTGCCTCTTTCTGAACCTCTGTTGCCTCGTTCTGCACCTCTGTTGGTTCTTTCTGTACTGCTCTTGCTTCTTTCTGTACCTGTCTTGCAAATTTCTGTACCCCTCTGGCCTCTTTCTACATCCCTGTTCCCTCTTTCTGCACCTCTCCTGCCTGTTTCTATACCTCTCTTGCCTCTTTCTGCACCTCTTTTGCCTGTTTCTGCACCTCTATTGCCTTTTTCTGCACCTCTGTTGCTTCTTTCTGCTCTTCTCTTGCTTCTTTCTACATCCCTCTTGACTGTTTCTGTACCTCACTTGCCTCTTTCTGCACCTCTCTTGCCTCTTTCTGCAGTTCTCCTGCCTCTTTCTGCACCACTCTTGCCTCTTTATGCATTGCCCTTGCCACCTTCTGCACCTCTGTTGCTTCTTTCTGCACTTCTCTTGCCTCTTTATGCACCACGCTTGCCTGTTTCTGTACCTCACTTGCCTCTCTCTGCACCTTACTTGACTCTTTCTGCACTTCTCTTTCTTCTTTCTACACCTCTGTTGCTTCTTTCAGCAACTCTCTTGCCTCTTTCTGCACTTCTTTTGCCTGTTTCTGCACCTCTCTTGCCTCTTTCTGCACCTCTCTTATCTCTTTCTACACCTCACTTGCTTCTTTCTGCACCCCTCTTGCCTCTTTCTGCACCTCGCTTGCTTCTTTTTGTACCCCTCATGCCACTTTCTGTTCCCCTGTTCCCTCTTTCTGCACCTCTCCTGCCAGTTTCTGCACCTCTCTTTCCTCTTTCTGCACTTCTCTTGCCTCTTCTGCACCTCTGTTGCTTTTTTCTGCACTTCTTTTGCTTCTTTCTTCAACTCTCTTACTTCAATATGAACCTCTCTCGCCTCTTTGTGCACCCTTCTTCCCTCTGTGTGCACCTCCCCTGCCTCTTTATGCACCTCTCTTATCTCTTTCTGTTACTTCTTTCTGCACTTCTCCCGCCCTATTCTGCATCCCTCTTGCCTCTTTCTGCACCCCAGTTGCTTCATTCAGCACTTCTTTTGCTTCTCTCTGTACCTCTCTTGCTTCTTTCTGAACCCCTCTTTCCTCTTTCTACACCTCTCTTCCCTCTTTTTGCACCTCTCTTGCCTCTTTATGCACCTCTCTTGCCTCTTTCTGCACCTCACTTACCTCTTTCTGTAACTCTCTTGCCTCTTTCTGCTCCTCTCTTGCCTCTTTCTGCACTTCACTTGCCTCTTTCTACACTTCTTTTGCCTCTTTCTGCACATTTATTACTCTTTCTGCACATCTCTTTTTTCAGCAATTCTCTTGCTTCTTTGTGTACTTCTCTTGCCTGTTTCTGTATTCAAATAGAAAGTGCAAGCTGTCAAGTTTAAAGGTCTGCGTGCTCTCGTGACTGAGGTATATGTCTACTTGTACATGTATTCTCACATGTTATGCTTCTGAAGATGGTAGCTTAAAAAGTGGGTAGCTTCTCTTGTAGGTGGTCAAATCTTCTTAGTTCTGGTCTGTCATTCGGTTGCACAGGCAGACATGTCTTATGTATATAGGTGTTATAGAGCCCCTCAAATATACTAATAAATACCCATGTGCCCTGTATTATGAGCAGAAAGAAATACATACACCTTTGTGTTCACAAATTTACATAGTCTGCTGTTTGAAACACAGGTATTCAAGTATTTGTATGTTTATTTTTATGTAACATGTCACTAGGTAAAATCACAGACACATGCGTTCATACCTTCACAAACTTGGTGAGACTTACAACAGTGATATGGTTAGGATAGCTGTTTTACATTTGGTAGGCCTAACATTCTGAGCAGTCGATGAATAGTGAACCTTCAAGAGAAAAGTGAGGTTTAAGACATCTTGGGACAAGGATTAATGATTAGGCTACTTTGTTTGAGTCCGTGGAAAGGTACAGTCAAAGTAGGCCTGTTTCTGCACCTCTCTAGCCTCTTTCAGCACTTCTCTTGCCTCTTTATGCACCTCTGGTACCTTTTTCTGCACCTCTCTTGCCTCTTTCTGCAGTTCTCTTGCCTCTTTCTGTACCTCTTTTGCTTCTTTCTGCACTTCTCTTGCCTCTTTATGCACCTCTGGTGCCTGTTTCTGCTCCCCTCTTGCCTCTTTCAGCACTTCTCTTGCCTCTTTATGCACCTCTGGTGCCTGTTTCTGCACCCCTCTTGCCTCTTTCTGCACTTCTGTTGGTTCTTTCTGCACTGCTCTTGCTTCTTTTTGCACATGTCTTGCAAATTTCTGTACCCATCTGGCCTCTTTCTGCTCCCCTGTTCCCTCTTTCTGCACCTCTCTTGCCTGTTTCTGCACCTCTCTTGTCTCTTTCTGCACCTCTTTTGCCTGTTTCTGCTCCTCTCTTGCCTGTTTCTGCACATCTCTTGCCTCTTTCTGCACCTCTGTTGCTGTTTTCTGCACCCCTGTTGCTTCTTTCTGCACTTCTCTTTCTCCTTTCTGTACCTCTCTTGCTTCTTTCTGCACCCCTCTTGCCTCTTTCTCCAACCTTCTTCCCTCTTTCTGCACCTCGCTTGCCTCTTTCTGCACCTCTCTTGCCTCTTTCTGCATATCTGTTGCTTCTTTCTGCACTTCTCTTACCTCTTTCTATACCCACTTCCCTCTTTCTGCACCTCTCTTGCCTCTTTCTGCACCTCACTTGCTTTTTTCTGCACTTCTCTTGCTTCTTTCTACACCCCTCTTGCTTCATTCTGCACCCCTGTTCCCTCTTTCTGCACCCCTCTTCTCTCTTTCTGCACCCCTCTTCCCTCTTTCTGCACCTTTCTTGTCTGTTTCTGCACCTCTCTGGCCTCTTTCTGCACTTCTCTTGCCTCTTTCTGCACCTCTGTTACTTCTTTCTGCACTTCTGTTGCCTCTTTCTGCACCCCTCTTGCCTCTTTCTCCACCTCTGTTGGTTTTTTCTGCACTGCCCTTGCTTCTTTCTGCACCTCCCTTGCAAATTTCTTTACCCCTCTTGCCTCTTTCTGCACCCCTTTTCCCTCTTTCTGCTACTCTCTTGCCTCTGTATGCACCCCTGTTCCCTCTTTCTGCACCTCTTTTGCCTGTTTCTACAACTCTCTTGCCTCTTTCTGGAATTCTCTTGCCTCTTTCTGCACCTCTGTTGCTTCTTTCTGCACTTCTTTTGCTTCTTTCTGCACCCCTCTTGCCTCTGTCTGCACCTCCGATGGCTCTTTCAGCACTTCTGTTGCTTTTTTCCACACCTCTCTTGCTTCTTTCTGCACCCCCATGCCTCTTTCTGCACCCCTCTTTCCTCTTTCTGCACCTCTCTTGCCTCTTTCTGCAGTTCTCTTGCTTCCTTCCTTCTGTACCTCTTTTGCTTCTCTCTGCACTTCTCTTGCCTCTTTCTGCGCCCTTCTTGCCTGTTTCTGCACCTCACTTGCCTCTTTTTGCACCTCTACTGCCTCTTTCTGCAGTTCTCCTGCCTCTTTCTGCAACTCTCTTGCCTCTTTCTGAACCTCACTTTCCTCTTTCTGCACTTCTCTTGCTTCTTTCTACACCTCTGTTGCTTCTTTCAGCAATTCTCTTGCCTCTTTCTGTACTTCTCTTGCCTGTTTCTGCACCTCTCTTTACACCTCACTTGCTTCTTTCGGTACCTTTCTTCCCTCTTTCTGCACCTCACTTGCTTCTTTCTGCACCCCTCTTGCCTCTTTCTGTACCCCTCTTCCCTCTTTCTGCACCTGTCCTGCCTGTTTCTGCACCTCTCTTCCCTCTTTCTGCACTTCTCTTGCCTCTTTCTGTACCTCTGTTGCTTTTTTCTGAACTTCTTTTGCTTCTTTCTTCACTTTTCTTACTAGTTTTTGCACCCCTCTTGCCTTTTTGTGCACCCTTCTTCCCTCTTTGTGCACATCCCTTGCCTCTTTCTGCACCTCTCTTGCCTCTTTCTGAAGTTCTATTGCCTCTTTCTGCAGTTCTCTTGCTTCTTTCTGCACTGCTCTTGCCTCTTTCTGCACTGCTCTTGCTTCTCTCTGCACCTCTCTTGCACATTACTGTACCCCTCTTGCCTCTCTCTGCACCCCTGTTCCCTCTTTCTGCACCTCTTTTGCCTGTTTCTGCAACTCTTTCTGCAGTTCTCTTGCCTCCTTCTTCACCTCTGTTGCTTCTTTTTGCACTTCTCTTGCCTCTTTCTGCACCCCTCTTGCCTCTTTCTGCACGCCTGCCACTTCATTCTGCACTTCTCTTCCTTCTCTCTGTACCTCTCTTGCTTCTTTCTGTACCCCTCTTGCCTTTTTCTGCACCCCTCTTGCCTCTTTCTGCACCTCACTTACCTCTTTCTGTACCTCTCTTGTCTCTTTCTGCTCCTCCTGTCTTGCCTCTTTCTGCACTTCTCTTGCCTCTTTCTGCACACCTCTCACCTCTTTCTACACCTCTGTTGGTTCTTTCTGCACTGCTTTTGCTTCTTTCTGCACCTCTCTTGAAAATGTATGTACCCCTCTGGCCTCTTTCTGCACCCCTGTTCCGTCTTTCTGCATCTCTCCTGCCTGTTTCTGCACCTCTCTTGCCTCTTTCTGCACCTCTTTTGCCTGTTTCTGTACCTCTCTTGTCTCTTTCTGCACCTCTCTTGCCTCTTTTTCTGCACCTCTATTGCTTTATACTGTACTTCTTGTGCCTCTTTCTGCACCCCTCTAGCCTCTTTTTGCACCCCTGTTGCTTCTTTCTTCACTTCTCTTGCTTCTTTCTGTACCTTTCTTGCTTCTTCTGCACCCCTCTTGCCTCTTTCTCCACCCCTCTTCCCTCTTTCTACACCTCTCTTGCCTCTTTCTGCACCTCTGTTGCCTCTTTCTGCATATCTGTTGCTTCTTTCTGGACTTATCTTACCTCTTTCTGCACCCTCTTCCCTCTTTCTGCACCTCTCTAGTCTCTTTCTGCACTTATCTTGCCTCTTTCTGCACATTTCTTGCCTCTTTGTGCACCTCACTTGCTTCTTTCTGCAGCCCTCATGCTTCTTTCTGCACCCCTTTTGCTTCTTTCTGCACCCCTCTTCTCTCTTTCTGCACCCCACTTCCTTCTTTCCTCACCTCTCTTGCCTGTTTCTGCACCTCCCTTGCCTCTTGCTGCACTTCTCTTGCCTCTTTCTGTACCTCTTTTGCTTCTTTCAGCACTTCTGTTGCCTCTTTCTACACCCATCTTGCCTCTTTCTGCACTTCTGTTGGTTCTTTCTGCACTGCTCTTGCTTCTTTCTGCATCTCTCTTGCAAATAGCTGTACCCCTCTTGCCTCTTTCTGTTCCCCTCTTCCATCTATCTGCTACTCTGTTGCCTCTGTCTGCACCCCTGTTCCCTCTTTCTGCACCTCTCTTGCCTGTTTCTGCACCTCCCTTGCCTCTTTCTGCACTTCTACTGCTCTTTCTGTACCTCTTTTGCTTCTTTCGGCACTTCTGTTGCCTCTTTCTGCACCCATCTTGCCTCTTTCTGCACCTCTGTTGGTTCTTTCTGCACTGCTCTTGCTTCTTTCTGCATCTCTCTTGCAATATCTGTACCCCTCTTGCCTCTTTCTGTACCCCTCTTCCATCTTTCTGCTACTCTGTTGCCTCTGTCTGTACCCCTCTTCCCTCTTTCTGCACCTCTCTTGCTTGTTTCTGCACCTCCCTTGCCTCTTTCTGCACTTCTCTTGCCTCTTTCTGTACCTCTTTTGCTTCTTTCAGCACTTCTGTTGCCTCTTTCTGCACCTCTGTTGGTTCTTTCTGCACTGGTCTTGCTTCTTTCTGCATCTCTCTTGCAAATATCTGTACCCCTCTTGCCTCTTTCTGTACCCCTCTTCCGTCTTTCTGCTACTCTGTTGCCTCTGTCTGCACCCCTGTTCCCTCTTTCTGCACCTCTTTTGCCTCTTTCCGCAACTCTCTTACCTCTTTCTGCAGTTCTCTTGCCTCTTTCTGTACTGCTCTTGCTTCTCTCTGCACCTGTTTTTCACATTTCTGCACCCCTCTTCCCTTGTTCTGAACCTTTCTTCCCTCTTTATGCTACTCCCTTGCCTCTGTCTGCACCCCTGTTCCCTCTTTCTGCACCTCTTTTGACTGTTTCTGCAACTCTCCTGCCTCTTTCTGCAGTTCTCTTACCTCTTTCTGCACCTCTGTTGCTTCTTTCTGCACTTCTCTTGCCTCTTTCTGCACTCCTCTTGCCTCTTTCTGCACTCCTCTTGCCTCTTTCTGCACATCCGTTGGATCTTTCAGAACTTCTGTTGCTTTTTTCTGCACCTCTATTGCATCTTTCTGCACCCCTCTTGCCTCTTTCTGCACCCCTCTTTCCTCTTTCTGCACCTCTCTTGCCTCTTTCTGCAGTTCCCTTGCCTCTTTCCTTACCTCTGTTGCTTCTTTCTACACCTCACTTGCTTCTTTCTGCACCCCTCTTGCCTCTTTCTGCACCTCAATTGCTTTTTTCTGCACCCCTCTTGCCTCTTTCTGCTCCCCTGTTCCCTCTTTCTGCACCTTTCCTGCCACCTGTTTTTGCACCTCTGTTACTTTTTTCTGCACTTCTTTTGCTTCTTTCTTCACCACTCCTACTTGTTTCTGCACCCCTCTTGCCTCTTTGTTCACCCTTCTTCCCTCTTTCTGCACCTCCCTTGACTCTTTCTGCACCTCTCTTGCCTCTTTCTGCAGTTCTCTTGCCTCTTTCTGCAGTTCTCTTGCCTCTTTCTGCACTGCTCTTGCTTCTCTCTGCACCTCTCTTGCCCCTTTCTGCACCCCTGGTCCCTCTTTCTGCACCTCTCTTACCTCTGTCTGCACCCCTGTTCCCAATTTCTGCACCTCTTTTGCCTGTTTCTACAACTTTCTTGAGTTACATAGAGGTGGTGGTCCGCGGGGCTGGGGGTCCGCAACAGACCCCCCTAATTTAAAATTGCCCCGGGGAGGTGGTGGTCCCTGGGGCAGTGTGGGGAGGGGCAGGAGCCCCCCCACACTTTCTTGTCGAGGTGGCAGTCCCCGGGGCTTGGAGGGCCCACAAGGCCCCCCGCCCATAATCAAGAATGCCTTGGGGAAGTGGTGGTCCCCGGGGCTTGGGGGCCTGTGAGGCCCCCCGCCCATAATCAAGAATGCCCTGGGGAGATGGCGGTCCCCAGGGCAGCATGGGGGGGCAGGAGCCCCCCCCACACATTTTACCAATAAGCCCCCGCATATATTAATCACATTGCCCTCTGAACCTGGCCCACCCTGGGGCTTACTAAAACGAAGCGCGGGACACCGCGCTTCATTTTTAAAAAAAGATTTCAGCCGGATTCGCGTTTCATACGCGAATCCCGCTGAATTTATTTTAAAAAATGCTATTTTTGGGCCCTCGGGGTCCCTATGGGACCCACTGAGCAGGCCTAGGGGGTCAGGGTGTTTCTACCCTGCCCCCTTTTCATCCTTTTTAACCTTTTTTCTTGTGACTCGGTTCAACCGAGTCATAAGATGGCTGCCAACACTGTATAGTTTGACGTTTTGGCAGCCAATCAGAATAAGCTCATGCTCGGGAGGGTTCGCGGATCCACCGCGGCAGCCAGATATATAATTTGTTGTATTTTTGAATTCTCAGAAACTACTGAATGGATTTACACCATTTAAATTTTTTTTTTCGCTTTCTGAACCAAGAGCTACCTTTTTGACAAATTTGGTGTAATTCCGTTCAGCAGTTTGGGCTGTAGCCTGTTCCAAAATTTCCTATGGAAATTAACATGGAGAAAACGCATTTTGGGGCCCCCTTTTGTCTCTGCCCCTGCTTGACGAATCACCCCGAAACTGTCAAGACAGGAGAGACTGGAGCGCACCATTAGTTTTGAAAATTTCGCGATGATTCGTCAAACGGTGCCAAAGATATTGGGAAATCAAAAAACACTTTTTCTATGGAAACTAGGTCCTAACTATAACTACCTACTGATGACCGCCAGTAGGTAATATATATGTGTATATATATATATATATATATATATATATATATATATATATATATATATATATATATATAACCACAAATGCCTGCTCCCAATTCGGTGTGGGCTCCGACCCAGCTCGAGATAATCCGAATGAATCCAACACCACCAAGCAAAGCTCCAGCTGTCTCATTTCTCCACAGTTTTCTTTAAAGTTACCACGCAGACATGTTTCAGCAGTTATGCCTTTCTCAATGCAGGTAAACAGCGGGAAGTGTTCAATTAGACAGCTTAAGTGCTAGGGCACTATACATATATGTATATATATGTATATATATGTGTGTGTGTGTGTTTGGAAAACACTGAACACAGTGCTACAAATGAAAATTTGCTTCTTCCAGTCTTAATATATTTCCTCTAAGTTACATTAATACAAATGTGCATACTTAAATGTGCGTTCAAAACTTGACTTTCTTAGAATACCGTGGGAATGTGCAAAGTTATGTCCTATATTTAATATATGCTAATTTATTCAAATTTATGTTACTTGGACTTCATCCCAGATTGTGCAGTCTATAAATTTAAAGTCGAGTGATGTATGATGTGTTTCCCAATGGAGAAAAAGCAAAGTATAAAATTTCACATTTTAATTTACCAATCATGTAGTCACTAATGTTTATTTTAATGACTGTGAACCAGCAGTAACATTAATATGGCATGTACAATAATGTATGCAGACGCACATAGCTCGAGTTCTTCAAACATTATCATCACTTATTTTTAGAGTACAATGTCTGACACACTTAATGGAAGCTCCGCATAGTTCAAGGCTGTGGCATTCAGCATGTTCCTTTATCACGAAATTAATGACAGCCTACAATGAGGTAAAGTGCAACACAAGTAGGAGAGATTTTCACAAGTTAGTCAACTTCTAGAGGCCTGATTCCACAATGAGCTCAGGTACAGCATTTAAACAGTACTCTCGTATAAGAATCAACAAAACTGTTCTGTGAAGGTTTCACATCAAAGAAAATCAGACGAGAACTAGCAATCATTTTCTAGTACCTTAGTAAATTGTGTGGTTTAAATAAGGTACAAACATTTGTTGAGCACCACCTTTACCTTACACCACACCTTAATGATCAGGCTACCTGCAAATATGTTTCAAATCAGGCAATGTGCCATACATTTAGTACAGTGATAGAATGGTTAAATTGTTGATATAGACGTGTGGCTTGTAGATGGTAATTGATTACAAGCAAATGGTATAGGCAGTTCTGCATAGGGTGTTGTCTCCTTTCTTCAGTGCTGTTAGTAATATGGAGAATAAGTCACAATAGCAGAGGTTTCGATACTGGACTGTTAGATCAGCAGGTTACTATATCTGTGATTGCATTTCACAAAAGAAGAAACTCATTTTTAAATACAGCCCGATTTATTTAAAAGAAACCAGGCTGCAGATAAAAAGAAAAGTCTACTATTTTTTATTTTGTTTGCAAGTTTGCAGTGGTCCAATTGACCACTGCCTACTCTCACACTTTTGTTACTATTTACAAAGAGGAAGGGTCCCCAAGGGACCCCCTTCCCTTTTGCAATAAGGTTACCACCCCATTTTAAGGGTCAGTAACTTTCAGTGGTTTACATCCTAAACCATTGAAGCAAATGAATAATAATAATAATAATACAGTTATTTATTGAGCGCGAACAGCTACCTCTTAGGAGGTGTCCCGGTGCTAGAGCGATAAGTGACACACGGGAGACAGGCAACAATCAAGACACTACAAATTGAGCCCGGTTAAAAAAGCCACGTTTTAACTGCCTTCCTAAATTGTGTTTCAGAAGAGATCTGACGCAAGAAGTTACGAAGGGAATTCCACAGTTTGGACGCCCCAAACATAAAAGATCTACCACCTAGACGGGTTTTCTTCACTCGAGGAGTGCAAAGTAGTTTCTGGGAACTGGATCTCAAAGCACGCGACTGCGTGTAGACACCCAGCCTCTGTTTCAGATATGAAGGGCTTGATCCGTGAAAAGCCCGAAATGCAAGGGTCAAGGCCTTAAATTTGATTCTCTTGGCAACTGGAAGCCAATGTAGTTCTCTAACATGCGGAGAGATGTGTTGCCGAAAAGGAACATGTTTGATTAATCTCACAGCCGCATTTTGTACCATTTGGAGTTTCTTAACTTGGTAGGCCGGTAAGCCGATATAGAGGCCGTTTGCGTGGTCTAAGCGGGCAGATACTGTGGCATGGACTACGGTCCTGTGACAGCTCTCAGGCAGCAGGTGTATACATTTTCGCAGGTTTCTCAAGCTGCTAAAGCAAGCAGCTGTGACCTGCTGAATTTGGGCAGAAAAGGATAAATCCGCCTGCCATTTTACACCCAGATTTTTAGCATATTCCGCTGGTATAGGTGGCGAACCCATTTCCTCGGGCCACCACAGGTCTGCGGCCGTAGGCTGGGTTTTGCCGAAGAACACCACTTCAGTTTTATCGGCATTCAATTTAAGTTTGTTGTTGTTCATCCAGCCTGCAATATCTTTTAAGCAGCCTTTAAAGCACTTAAAAGAGTCTTCGGTTTGATCCTTGAACGGGAAGACCAACTGGGTGTCGTTGGCGTAAGAAATCGCCTTCACTCCCCAGTTGGCTATCAGAGTAAATAGGGGAGCCAGATATATGTTGAACAGTAGCAGACTTAGGGCTGATCCCTGTGGCACCCCGCACCCCTGAATAGGAACTGCTATTTGGAAGGGACGCCTACAAAATACCACTTCCAGGTAGGCAATACTTATCCATTTCCTAATCCATTTTATGAGTGAGTAAAAAGTTACTAACTCCTAAAATGGTTTTAGTACTTTGCTAAAAGCAGTTTTTGGGTCACAAACTCTGAGTCTGAGCATTTGCAACTGAAACACTGACGTGTACATGTATGTGGTCCCCTGCCTATAATTCTGATAAGTCCGTACCAAAATGTTCATTGATGGTACAGTTTTTAAATCATTGAAGCATCCACACAAAAGTAACATTTTTTTCTGAGGAAAAGTGAGCACAAGAATTATATGTAGTCATACATTTGGAACAGACTTCTTGTGGAAAATGTGATTTAAATGTTCCCCTAACAGTGAATTGTTTCACAACTTGGAAATGTATAGATTACTGGTTTTGTTTGATCATGATCCTAATTTTGTAATTGTTGTGATTCAGATGGTCAAAAAAAATTATCTAGTTCTATGTGTGGTCAAGTCCAAATTGAAATGATGTCATTCATGTATCTTCTACAATAATGAATTCCGTAGGTAGTATATTTCAGTGTTCATGGACCAGGCATGCTCCATCTCAAACCAACTCATAGATAGGTTGGGATAAGAGAGGACAAACAGGGAAATCACAGCTGGCCCCAAAGTCTGTCAATAGCAATTAAGTCCATGCAGGAAATTATTGTTGTCTAGTATTAGACTAGTAATTTCAAGAAGGATGGCTGTATCTTCAAAATATGGTCAGATCTTTACTATCAAATTGTTCTAGAGCAATGTACACCCAAAGGTAGCATATAAACTGTTTAAATTCACAGTTCCAAACCTCACAACACTTTACCATTTTAGGCCACTAGAGGCCTGATATACAAATGACTTTTACTTCAATTGCCAAATTGCAGCTTGTGAATAAGCATTTGAGGGCCAATTACGATGTCGATTGGAAGTGCCTCCGCTGTCCTGTCGGAGGCAGACACTCCGACCGCAGTATTATGATGCCCAAAAACCCACTGCTTACCGACCAACAAAGTTCCTCCGACTCTGACTGGATATTCCGCCCGCGAAGCTCTCGGAAAGGTCGAATGGAGCCAATCGGACCATATTCCTACTCCAGAACCGCCCGCCCTGTTACGATGCGTATTTCCGACACATCGTCTCTGTCGGTCCAACCACCTTGTCAGAGCAGAAGGAAGTGGAGTATTTCAAGTCTAAAGATCGGCACAACACGATTCCTATGAGCTCTGCTGTGCAGCTATGGAGCTCATCGCACATGTCATCCCTCTCCTATACATCATCGATGAATATGAGAATCAGAACAGTCGCAGATGTCGCTGCCGGTAAGTAATAGCCCTACCCCTACACATTAAAATAATGACCAAGCAAATGTCAATTGAGTTTCAAGTGTCCAGTTGCATGTTGAGCATGGCAAATGAGGGAATATCCTCACCAAGTATCCACAGCCTGACCTTGAAATACTGGGATACACACAAATGTACGATCTGATCAGAAATGGATAGGTACATATATGTATGTATACCTAAATGTATGCATGAGTACATCACAGCCCAAATAGCAACATTTCATGGCAATAGAACATCCATGCACACACAAGAGTATGTCCATAAAAACATATGCACTGGCACCAGGGCCGCTCGTTGAATCATCATTTCCCCAGGCAGAACCACATTATATCAACCGCCTATAAATACCATCAGATGTCATAGGAAGTCACATCACAGGAAGTGACTTCAAGTTAACATAAATTCCCTGCCATTGTTGAACCAGCTTTGTAACAAGCACTTTATCGAGTGTGGATATCTGTAAATTGGCCAACAAAATGTATAAACACCACATCAAAATGATGCCAAAATTAATGGCAGATTGTGCACCTCTTTTGCCTGTTTCTGCAATTCTCTTGCCTCTTTCTGCAGTTCTCTTGAATCTTTCTGCACCTCTGTTGCTTCTTTCTGCACTTCTCTTGCCTCTTTCTGCACCCCTCTTGCCCCTTTCTGCACATCCATTGGTTCTTTCAGAACTTCTGTTGCTTTATTCCGCACCTCTCTTACTTTGTGGGATCTGAAATAATAATAAGAAATAATACAACAACTACGGTTCTCTGTCAGCACAGAAGATAGCAGAATTTATTGAAGACCAACAAATAATGCGGAAACGTGCAGCACGGAGACAAACAGCTTAGTCACTGAATGTCTGAAGATGTGACGTTTCTGACAGCTTTTATAGACCCAAACCACAAAAGGATGCAGCATCATAACATACGTAGCACAAATTAAGCATGGTCACTTGGCCAATTGGCAAAGACCTAGGCTGCGCTCTACCATTTATGGTCCGAAATGTACTGTTGCTGACAACGTGTCCCAAGTAGGCAGCTTCTGGGACTTTCCACTATAATGCAATGTATCAGCTGTGGTACTTTTCCAGTTAATAATGTGCAATACCATAGAACGTCCAAGAAACATTATGAAATATGATATGCTGAACTGTATGTGCCTTAAGCGAGCATCTTTCTCGGTTCCTGTATCTTTGATTAGAAAAGCCTTGCATTTATAACAGCAGTTTAGTGACAGGCACTGGAAAAGTACAAGCATCTTGTGCGTTGACACTTATGTCAATTTAACAGGGCCTAAGGTTCAAAGCATTTGGTATCACACACAAAAAGGTGGCTTCTACATTGCCCCATCTGATACCAAATCATATGTTCTGATCTTTATTTCATCACCATCTCTTGCCCTTCGTCTTCGTGTTCGTGGTGCCTATTGTTATTTCTTCTTGGAATGCATTGAGCACAGCTTGCTGTAAAGGCTTCGCAGCATGCTGGGCAAACCTGGATCATTACGCACAGGGTGATCAGAGCCTCTATGACTATAATGACCACCTCCAAGATCCATGATCCCCAGCTTCCTAACCATAGCATTAAATGTTCCCACATACTTCCTGTATGTATGCCGTGTGCTTCGTCCTTAATCTCTTTTATCTTATGTATTGCATTGTCTATATTGTGGCCATTGTCAGGTATATACGAACAGCACACCTGTTTGATGACGTGGCAGACTCCACCCTCTTTGGCCAGGATGATGTCTAACGCAACTCTGTTTTGTATCACTACGGCCCTCATGGCTGTTAACTCTCCTGTGATGTTTCCCATCCCTGCTGCTGTTGAGTCAGCCAGGTCCTCAATCATCCTTGCTAGCTGATGTATCCTCTGTGTGGTGTATACCACTCCTACACCAGGGATCATTACTCCAATACCTGCCATGAAATTATCTAACCATTCTGCCGTCCTTCTAACCCTCCCTGGTTTATTGCCTTGATGCGTTATTTGCATTATGTCAGAAAAATGGGTCATTCGGGGTAGGATGGAGGCAAGGTAACAGCTACCATACCATCCTGGGGGCAAGTAGAAGTACGCCCACTGGCCGCAGACAAAGAACAGTCCCTTGTAACCCACTAGTCCAGGTGAGGACCGCTGATCACTGTTCCTAATCCGCGATAGCCGTGTTATGTGTGTGCAGTTACTCTCGCCAACGAAAATTTGTGCCACTTTCTTTTCTTCTGGAATTCCCTTTATTTTGTTTATCCTATCTTCACACTCTATGAATCCCTTTTCTCCTTGTGCCATTTCTGCTATAGTGCACCCAAATGAAATGCAATCTTTCCATGCGTCCCTCTGCATTAATTGTTGTATCGAGCAGCTTTTCCCCTCCTGTGGTAATTTTGGTATTCTTTTTGGCGGTGTCACTTTGTCATTCTGGATACAGGAAGGGGCAGAAAAGAGCTGTTCTATTCTAAATCTTGGTACTTTCAACTCTCCTTCCTTCTCCGTTCCCAGGTTGTCCCAACCTGCCCTTCCTTTCCATCCCTCATTTCTGGATGTCTTATCAAATGTGTCTAGCATTTCCTTGTCCCTTTTTGCTGGTTGCATATTCATGCATGGCATCCTTTTTTTCCCATGTACCTCCGTACCCTGTCTTATTGCAACCTTACTACTCTCAGCCGGTGCAACTGCTACTGACATGTTGTGCTGATTGAGGAGCAAATCGTGCATTAAGATACACCCCACATATTTGGAAACTGGTAGCACATTGTAGCTCATACTGTTCTCTGTGTCTGTTGGCAGGTGTGTGCAAACATAACATCCAGATATGTTCATAATGCGTACATACATTCTTAGCATTTCAACATATCTATTTCCATTATATTCGTCCCACAATTCCCGTTCCCCTCCTTCTTTAATGTCAGCCTCCCCCAGCATATCCTGTCCTGGCATGTTCATTTTTCTCTCATCATAGGTTACATTTGTATCGCTCCCATCCCCCACCCGGCCGTTGAGGAACGGTATTTCAAGGTCCTTTGCATAAGTTATTACCAGTGCAGTTACTATTATCCCTGGGACTGGTGATAGTATTGCCAGTAGCACTGCTGGCCATTTCCTTTCTGCTCTTCTTGTTCTTGGCATTGTTCTATCTTTCTACCTTTTTCTAGTTCACTGTTCAGTTAACGTCTCTGATAAGACCAGATCCAATGTCCTCTATTGCAAAAATTATGCAATCCAAGATGTCCAGGTGTGTGTCTGCGATATCTTGTACTGGGGCCTGATATCCAAAAGTGGGGAATGAAATGTCAAAATCAAGTCTCTTAACCCACTCAGTAGCGGGGGGTTTGGCACAATCAGTTGTAGTACTGCGTTTACCTCTATTCCAGGGGACAGTAATTTTATGTTAATTACTAGTTCTGACTCTTCCACTGTCACTTGTATAGACCTGAGCCTTCCAGATCTTATTACTGGCATTTATGATCAGGTGAGTCTCCTTATGTTCGGGCGTATCCCTGACCAAAGTTCATTTGAAGTTGGAATGTTCTGCAGAGTCTCATTGGAAGAACCTTGTCCTTGATATCTAACTAGCAGGTTCTACACCGCTATGTGTCTATTGGTGTAGACGCCAGCAACACTGTGAAAATAACCGTTGGTGCCTTTATGGTGTACCATCAGAGGTTACCAGCACATGACAGTTGGCACATTTGAAGAAAACCAGTGTCTTTGGAACGATGATACCTGGAGGCCTGGCCTGCTGTGCGCAGCAGGGAACTGCCTCTGGTATCTTGCTTCTGTTGGAGGCCTGGCCTGCAGCAAGCAGGAAACTGCCTCTTCTTTATCTTTCGTCGGTCTTTTCTTGCCTGGTGGAGTGAAGGTTGTACCTGCGAGGTGCCTCAGATGCCACTGGTGGTGCTGGTGGAGCTTGCTCTCCGCTTCCTGGCCCTGCTGCTTTCTTGGTGTGGGAGCTGTGGATCCAGGATGTCAGCCCTTCGCACTTCACGGCTGTAGCTGTCGTCAGCAGGACCTGGTGGGGGCCTTTCCACCTTGGCTGGAGGCAGTGTCATCTGGTGTGAGCTTTTACCCAGACCAAATCACCAGGCTGCAGGTCATGTGGCGGTGGAGTTGCTGCTTCTGGAAGAACCTGCAGAACCTGGCGATGAAGATAACGTAATGTCTCTGTTAATTTCTTGCAATAACACAAAAGCAAATCGTCTGCTATTGACAGTGGAGCAGTGGACATGTGGCCTGCAATGTTCATGGGGCGGCCAAAGACTATTTCGTGGGGGCTGAGCTTTGTTACCCTATCTGGTGTGCTTCTCATTGCCAGCAGGGCTAGTGGTAGTGCATCCACCCATGAAAGTTCAGTTGATGCACAAATCTTTCCAATTTTATTTTTCAACACCCCATTCCATTGTCGGAGCTCAGAAGGGTTTGGAATTCCGAAGCGTGGGATACGTTCTTTCAAAAGACATTTAGCAACCGTATGTGCATCACAGTTCTTTGTTGGATAGGCCTCTGTCCACTTGCTGAACATGCACACAATTACCAACACATATTTGTACTTGTGGGTGGGGGGCATGCCGATGAAGTCTAACTGGAGACTTTCAAAGGGTCTGTGGGGTGGTGGGAAATGACCGGGTGCAGTTGGTGTACCCTTCCCAGTATTATATTGTGCACAAACAGTGCATTGCTTACAAAGTCTCTCAGCTATTTGACGGAATTTGCAGTTGTACCAACATTGTGAAAACAATCTGATCATGCCGTCTCGGCCAACGTGTGAGGGACCATGAAAGAGGCGTGCCATGGAGGGAAGCATTGATGAAGGCAGGCGTATTCTTCCATTTGGCCCTGTCCATAACCCCTCCTTTGTTTGCACACACCCTCCTTTTACCCATTCTTCCTTTTCACTTTCCTCTACTTTTCCTTGAATGTGCATGGGGTCAAAATGTAAGGAATCACTGTTAGCGTTTGTGTCCTTGTTGTTGCTTATTGTTTGCACCATTGCTAGCTGGCAGCCTGTCAGCACTATTCTCTTTGCTTCTCCATCAATAAATCCGTTGCCTTTTGATACGTAGTCTTTTGATGGAGTGTGTACACATTTTATGATAGCCACTTTTAATGGCAGTAACAATGCTTGCAGAAGGTCACTGATCAATTGTGCGTGTTGTATTTGTTGGCCTGCTGATATGAGGAATCCCCTCATTGACCACAGCGGGCTGAAGTCATGGACCACCCCGAAGGCATACTGGCTGTCTGTGTATATGTTCGCTCATTTCCCTTTAGCCAATGTGCATGCCCTCGTTAGTGCCACGAGTTCGGCTGCCTGTGCGCTTTTGGCAGCCGTCAACCTTCCCCCTTCCAGTAACTTGCCAGCGGTGCCCACTGCATAAGAGGCCTGCAGTGTTCCTTTGTCGTCTCTCAGACATGACCCATCTACAAACAAATCCCCTTGGGCATCTGGCAGTGGTGTGTCCTTCAAGTCAGGGCACACCTTTGTGTGCCTGTCTATAGCTAGTGCACAATTGTGAAATACATCATCTGATTCTAAATCATCCAGATCATGCTCTGTCGGCAAAAGGCATGCTGGGTTCAAAGTGGTACATCTCTTGATGATGATATGTGGTGCTAATAGTATCAGCTCATACCTGGTAAGGCATGCATTTGTTAGGTGCTGTGTCTTAGTGGATGTGAGGAGTGTGTGCTAGTACTATATTTTCAGACTGTTCTACCGCCAGTGCTGCTGCCACCACTACTCGGAGGCAAGGCAAGAGCGCGGATGCTGCTGGGTCTAGTGTAGCAGAATAGTATGCCACTGGGTGGTAGAAGGATCCGTGCTTTTGAGCTAATACGCCTAATGAGCACCCTCCCTTCTCATGGCAGAACAGGTGGAAGTCTTTGCTGTAATCTGGGAGGCCTAGTGCTGGTGCTCCGCTGAGTTCACTTTTGAGCTTGTGAAATGCCTGGTCACAGTCCGGTGACCAAGGTACCACGTCTGGGACCTCTTTATGTGTTAGTGCTTCTAATGGCTTGGCAATCAGGGAGAAATTTGCGATCCAGTGCCAACAGTATCCCGCCACCCCCAAGAATGCCCGAACCTCTTTTTGTGTGCGTGGTAGGGGAAAGTGGGTGATGGTGGATATCCTGCCAGGGAGTAGTTTCCTGGTCCCTTCGGACAATTCGTTGCCTAAATATTTTACAGTGGTGAGGCAGAACTGTAATTTCTTGGGGGAGACCTTGTAACCTTTCAGTGCTAGGTGGCGCAGGATGGCAATAGTGTCCTTTACACAAGCATCCCTTGAAGGTGAGGCCAGTAGTAAATCATCTATGTACTGGATAAGTGTGGAGCCTTCCTTTAGTACCAGGGAGTCTAAATCTGTCTTTAATGCATTCGCGATGATGGAGGGGGACTCTGTATAGCCTTGTGGGAGACGACACCAGGTGAATCTTCTAGATTTAAAACAGAAACTGAAGTAGGACTGGCTGTCTGGATGCAAGGGGATGGTAAAGAAGGCGGAGCTCAGATCCAGCACCGTGAAGTGTGTGGCTGTGAATGGGATGTTGGACAATATTGTTGCTGGGTTTGGAACCACTGGGAAGGAACGTACCACTATTTTGTTCAATTCTCTTAGGTCTTGTGTGAAACGATATACAGGGGCCCCATCCGGGCCCTTGGATTCTTTCTTTACAGGGAGTATTAGCGTGTTGCATGGGCTAGAGCGTATCTCCTTTATTATTCCCTGCTTCAGGAGGTCCTTTATTACTGGCGCTATGCCCTCCTCCCCTTCCTTGGAAATCTTGTACTGTGGTACTCTTGGGAGGCGGACTCCTGGCTTCAATTTGATCTGTGCTGGTGGATAATTTAGGACCTGACCTACATCATTAGCACTGGTAGCCCAGACTTGAGGTGGCACACAGTTGCGCAGCTCTGATGGTATGCCGGGGTCGGTGCATGTCATGAAAGCCTGCAACATCAGACCATTTGGCCTGCTTTCTAGGAAGACCCCTGTCAGTGAGCAGTGTATGGTGCATTGTAATTTACAGAGCAAGTCTCTGCCTAGTAAGTTCACGGGGCAGAATCTGCTAAGGATAAACTGATGGTTTACAGTTATGGTGCCTACGACTAGTTGCAGTGGCTGTGTGAGATATTCATTTATTGGTTGTCCTGTCATTCCGACTGCCGTGACCTGTATTCCCGAAAGTGGCGCCTCAGGCATCTGCGACGCCTTTAGCATTGATCTTTGAGCTCCTGTGTCTATTAAGAATGGTACAATTCTGCCCATCACTGTTCCCTCTACATATGGGCCGGATTGATCAACTGCTATTGCTGGAGCTGTTAGGGAGTCTTCCACTTTCAGGCATCCCTAGAATAAATCTTGGGGCGGCGGTGGAAAGTCATTGTCCTGTTGCGCCCACCCCTCCCTGCCTGTCCACTCATGCTGTGTTTGGGCCGTGTCATTTGACATATACCCTTGCTGCTCATTATTCCTGTATTCGGTACGCTGGGTATTATGCTGGTATTGTTGTTGGCCCTGTCCCCTATTCTGTGTCTGCCTATTTTCCCCTTTTTGCTTTTTTAATATTGGGCAGTCGGCCTTCCAGTGGTTGGGGTCCCTACAGTAGAAGCAATCTGTTCCTGGTGGAGGTAGGGAAGCTGACCTGCCATTCTGTGGTCTTCCTGTACCCTTCCCTCTCCCCCGGCCCCTGCCGCTGCCTTGCTGACTTGTGTAGAATCTTTCTTGTGCTACCATCAGTCTTACTTTTTCTTTCTTAATTTTCTCTGCTTCCATTGTCTGCGCATTGGACTGATAATCAGAGCAGTATCTTGCTGCTGCCAACACTTTTTCAATTGGCTCCTGTTGCCAGCAGACAAAAGATGTTTGTAGGTGTGCCTTAATAGGTGGCTTCAGACCTTGAACAAAGGTGGTGACAAATGCCGGCATTGCATCCCCCATTGGATGTTTTAGCCCGCTGTTCTGCTGATAGACTTGCAGCAGGCGATCAAAGTAGGAGTTCACACTCTCATCTTTTTCTTGTTTGGTATGTGTAATCTTGTTCCAATCTACCTTGTCTTCCGGTATTTTCTCTTTTAAGTATTTCACTACTTCTCTGTATTTCTCATCAACCTCATCTCCTGGCACTCCTCCCTTTCCCCTCTGTGGCTCCCCTTTTGGCCACTCCACTTTCCTTTTGCAATCTTCCCACAGATCCTTTGGTACTATTATATTGAATAGAGTGTCAAAATCTCTCCATAACAGTCCTCCAAAAACTGCCATTCTGTCTAACTCAGCGTACCACTTCCTTGGTTCTTCTCTGAGCTTTGGAAAATCTTTAGTAAAGCACATGATGTCCTGTCTCGACCAGGGGACATGGACATATGCCAGTTCATTGTCTTTACTACCTGGTGGAGGTGGTACCTCTTGAAGGGGCATAATGAGTGCCGGTGATGCTGCTGTTGCGGGGGCTGGTGTCCCCATGTAAGGGGTGAGGGTCTGGACTACTTCTAACACTGCAAATGTGTTCACCAGCTGCTTCCACTGTTGCAGTTTTTGTACTGCATATTTTAGTGTGTCTTTTATTTTGTCCTCATTGCATGTTTGCAGGTCTGAGTCTGTGAAGCTGAACTTTGCTATGTCCCAGTCATACTGTGCAGGTAGAGGTGTAGGTACACCTGTAGGATCTGGGCATTTGTTCTTTGCTTGTTGGACATATGCGTTCTGTGCTTGGGCACCTTCTTCCATTAACTGTGCTCGTGTCAGTGACAGTACTTTTTCTAAGTATTGTCTGCTCTGGTGTTCTGTGAAGGCGTCTACTGATAGCGTTCCTTCCACCATCTGTTGTAATAAATTCTGGCATTTAATTGTGTCTGATTTCAGTAATTTCTTTTGTACTGTGGGCGAGCCGTGTGGGGATGAAGTAGCACTATTTGTTTTACTGAGACTGTCTCGCCTAGGCTGCTGGGTCCTTTCTAAAACTTGCTCTATGGTGGTGATGTCGTGGGAAGTGCATATGTGCAAGCGTCCCAAATTTAGTCCTGCCACTGCGTAATTGTTAGGCTGTCATCTGCTGTGTCGTCATCGAATAGTTGCTTCCATTCACGACCTATTAATCGTGGGACTGTCATCTTTCTCTGCGCGCATTTTGCTAATAGCTGCTCTTTCTTATCACTATATTTTGATGCGGCCTGGACAGCCTCCTTCCTCATTAGTTGCAAGACGGCAATGTCTTGGACTGCGCCCAAGTCTATTTTGGTGGCATCTTCGTTGAGAACTCTACGTATTAAAGTTATAGCAGCTGTCTGCTGTGCTTGAGATAGCTCAGTGTGTTTCTCCGCGGGAGCGGAGGGTGAGACTGTTGTGCCTCTTATTCGCCCCATTAAAAGGTCCTCTAGTACTGAGTCCTCTTCTCCTTCTCCCTGCTTTTTAGCTTGCTTTTCACTATCAACTGGAATGCATGAGTATACTCCCACTACATCCAGTTGCGTCTTTCTCCAATTTTCATTCATCTTTTGCTTAGCCATTTCGTGTAACATCTTATTCTTGACCTCTAACAATTCCTTGTCAACTTTGGACTTCACGTCATTAGTTGCGCGCATATCACGCAGGACCAGGTCCCACTGGAAAAACGATTCCCACTCGGCTGGCCTTATCTTTTTGCCTTTTAATTTCAACATTTGTCTCAAATATGACAACTTATTTATGTCGTACGTCCCCTGACACGGAAATTGTAAGTCCGGTCTCCTAGCTGTCAGGTCATGCTATTTATGTATAAATAGTATGGAGCTTAGTCCTTGGCGTAAGGCCACATTTTACGCTGGTGAGTCTTTTGGTGGAGCTGGCTGACTGCTGTCTAAATTATTTTTACTTAGAGGGTTTCCCATGGTGAGAGATGAGAGTGTGGAAGTGTGCGAGGTACAAGCGCTAACCTTCCTTGCTTTGCGACGACAGTTCAGATACACCAGACAGATGGAGGGTGGGGTGTCGCGCTATACTGTAAACAGACAACACAGTGGGTGGACGAACGTTATCATGTGCTTTTCAGCCAGACCCCAGCTTTTGCAGCAGCAGAGGAAGCCGTTCATCAGGCAAACAGACAGTTCAATTGATACTGGCTCACCGAAGCATTCACAAGTTGGAAAGAGAACATATCCTGGGTGCTTTGTAGCATTTACTGGCGCTCCATGGACAGAAGACAAAGATGACAGGAAAGTATTTAGAAGAAAGAGTAGTGTTTCCGTCTCCTTGCAATCTCCCGTTGTCCCGTATATGGGCAGGAGGGGGGCTAAACAGAATTAAAGACCCTATGGACGGTGCCACAGGGTCCAGTCATTCAAATAAACAGTGCAGAAGTGGTGAACCCTTTGCGCAGTTCAGACAAACACATAAAACACATAAGCAATTTCTGGCGGCCCTGCGCAGCAGCGCTGTCTGGTAGCCTTGAGTATGCTGTGAATGTGTGCGGTGTGATTACCCTAATCCCAGAAGAGTAAGAGGGGAAATAGGAACAATATTATTGGTATTTTAAAGGACATAAGGAACAAAACGCAAATAGGAGGTATTGTACAGTATAGGACAAGTATTAATAAGTCTGTCAACCAGTTCATTTTAGGGGGGCGGCAGTAGTAAGGGACATCTGATCCGGTAATAAGTAGAATGTGAGGGGTGCTTAGTACGTTGTCAGGGTGTTAGCAGCGTCAAATGTCAATCATGTAGCGTCACAATACCCAAAATAAAATGATAACCTGACAAGTACTAACAACACCCTTCAACCCTAACTGTATTTGAGCACAATGTATGAGAGGCACATGACAATAACACAATAGAAAAATGCAATGAAACCAACAATTATGGACAATAGAACAACTGACACTCCCTCCTCTTTGTGCCTAGGTATAGCCCTACGCACAGCTGGAGACCGCCTGTGGCGTCCGGCAGGAGGCAGCAGACCACTGGGTACCCGGGACCAGTGGCGCTGAGGGGAGTTAGCAGCACTCAAACCTGAGTTCATGGAATCTGAGAAACTGGTGCCCTGAGAACCTGTTGCAACCAAAAGAGGAGCAGCCCACCTGGCCACTACCCCCACGATATCGTTCTAGCACAGGAAGTATGTGCAACCACAGGGGTGCTTTTACTGCCACCACCTGCACCTGGGGAGCAAAACTGCCACAACTCTAAAACGAGGGGCTACCTACTACAACTTGACCAGGAGGAGGAAAATCCTCAATCAAACTCACTGATTGATGTTTATTCTGGCAAAGCGTACTGACCTCAGCTCCAGTCAACGGGAAGTAGCTGATAATGTCCTCCACCCCCATCGGCCGGGGACTCTCCGCAGGCAAGACACAGGGGTGCAGAAGTTCGCCCTCCTTGGTACGCCATCAGCCAGGTGCTGCTTAGCACCAGGGAGTCACTGCATGCAGGGAACGTGCAGAGGGACGCCGTCACCGGCCAGGAGGGGTGGGTATCAGGACCAGATACTAAAACGAAGAGCAAAAATGCATATTAGAGAATTTTGGCAGAGATCGGCAGCAATGTCAGAGGTCAAGAGCTACAAACGGAGCAGGAGAAGAAAGTCTGTCGGTACCATGTAGCAAGTGCTAACATTAAACAGAGGTACAGTCTTCAGCAGAATGATGACAGACTAAAAAATAAATGATCAGAGCCGCGAAAAGGGCGCAAAGGAAAGTGATAAGAACGGCCGCTATGACAGCCATCGGAATTTCCCAGAGACTTTGGAAACATGAGGTGTATACGTCTCCAGGGCACAGGCAAACCGTCCCTGGCATGAGAAGAGTGCAAAGGAGAGGGAGAGAGAAGAGCATCGAAGAGCCGTTAAACGCGGACCATACAAATGTGCTGAGAGAGAGAAATAGCAGGAGCCAGAGACGTGACGAAGTCAACTCACAGGCATACAGTCCCCCAGCATCCAAAGGAGCGGAGGAGAGACAAGACAATGTAACTGTTATCAAACCTCGGTTCTCCGAACTCCGATGGAAGCTGCAGAGCATCTGCCGGTGACTGTTGAAGTCAGTCACTGATCCTGGGGCCGCATTCTCACACCAAATGTGGGATCTGAAATAATAATAAGAAATAATACCACAACTACGGTTCTCTGTCAGCACAGAAGATAGCAGAATTTATTGAAGACCAACAAATAATGCGGAAACGTGCAGCATGGAGACAAACAGCATAGTCACTGAATGTCTGAAGATGTGACGTTTCTGACAGCTTTTATAGACCCAAACCACAAAAGGATGCAGCATCATAACATAAGTAGCACAAATTAAGCATGGTCACTTGGCCAATTAGCAAAGGCCTAGGCTGCGCTATACCATTTATGGTCCGAAATGTACTGTTGCTGACCACGTGTCCCAAGTAGGCAGCTTCTGGGACTTTCCACTATAATGCAATGTATCAGCTGTGGTACTTTTCCAGTTAATAATATGCAATACCATAGAACGTCCGAGAACCATTATGAAATATGATATGCTGAACTGTATGTGCCTTAAGCAAGCATCTTTCTCGCTTCCTGTATCTTTGATTAGAAAAGCCTTGCGGTCATAACAGCAGTTTAGTGACAGACATTGGAAAAGTACAAGCATCTTGCGCGTTGACACGTCAATTTAACAGGGCCTAAGGTTTAAAGCATTTGGTATCACACACAAAAAGATGGCTTCAGCTTCTTTCTGCACCCCTCTTTCCTCTTTCTGCTCATCTCTTGCCTGTTTCTGCAGTTCCCTTGCCTCCTTCCTTACCTCTGTTGCTTCTTTCTGCACTTTTCTTGCCACTTTCTGCACCCCTCTTGCCTGTTTCTGCACCTCACTTTCTTCTTTCTGCACAGCTCTTGCCTCTTTCTGCACCTCACTTGCCTCTTTCTACACTTCTCTTGCTTTTTTCCACACCCCTGTTGCTTCTTTCAGCAATTCTCTTGCCTCTTTCTGCAGTTCTCTTGCCTGTTTCTGCACTATTCTTGACTCTTTCTGCACCTCTCTTACCTCTTTCTGCTCCTCACTTGCTTCTTTCTGCACCCCTCTTGCCTCTTTCTGCACCCCTGTTCCCTCTTTTTGCACCTCTCCTGCCTGTTTCTGCACCTCGCTTGCCTCTTTCTGCACTTCTCTTGCCTCTTTCTGCACCTCTGTTGCTTTTTTCTGCTCTTCTTTTGCTTCTTTCTTCTCCTCTCTTAATTGTTTCTGCACCCCTCCTGACTCTTTGTGCACCCTTCTTCCCTCTTTGTGCATATCCCTTGCCTCTTTCTGCACCTCTCTTGCCTCTTTCTGCAGTTCTCTTGCCTCTTTCTGTAGTTCTCTTGCCTCTTTCTGCACTGCTCTTGCTTCTCTCTGCACCTCTTTTGCACATTTCTGCACCTCTCTTGCCTCTGTCTGCACCTCTTTTCCCTCTTTCTGCACCTCTTTTGCCTGTTTCTGCCACTTGCTGTTATAAAGACAATATATCAAGCAAAGACACTCTCTGTAGCCACATACGGGGCAGGTATATGTGGAATGGTCCCGGTAACTCAACTCCAAAATCTAGAGGACCGATTTTATAAGAAAGTACTATCTCTCCCTAGATCATGCTCGAATTACATCTGCCATTTGGAAGCAGGATTACACTATATAACTGACACTATTAAGATCGCCCCGATCCTTTTGTGGCACTCAATATGGCGCAGAGATACTGTAAACTTAACTCAGCTCATAATTAAAAATTGCATTGCTTTGGATAATGCATGTAAAATCCCCTGGCTTCAGTATGTGCGGGTAAACCTAGCTGCTTTAGGACTAGAGGAATTGTTTACCTCCCCCAATTTGTGCAGAATAATCTCGAAGCAAAAATTGAAGGCAATTTTCCTTTCAAAGGCGGCATATGAGCGCCAGGAAGGAAATCGTCAAAATAAATCAGTGTTGCTATATCTCCAATTACCACCGATAATAGAGGGGGATTTTTTCCTTTTCATATAGCATTGGAAATAGGCAACACAGAATCATTTTGCTGAGATTCTGCCTAAACTTAATTCCATTGATGTTAGGCTACCCGCCAAAAAGGTATAGGACTTCTGACTTGTCGGCATGCCTTTGTGACAAGGGGTCGGTGCAGTCAGACCTTCACATCTTCTTTTTCTGTGGGCTTTACGAGAAGGAACGAGCTAGATTTATCCTCCCAATTATAAAGAAGCTCAAGATTAGGCAATGCTGTCCGGCATTATTGTATATAAAGCAACTCCAGGATCCATTTATCTGTTTTGGACAGCCTCTTTTCTGCTAGCTTGCTTAAGAAGAAGGAAAAATGTGGCCCTTATTGCGCATGAAAAATGTTAAGTTATGTTTGTATGTATGTTAATTATGTATTGGCTATCTTATGATTGTATATGAATGATTGATTGTCGTGTTGTTTTTATTATTGAAATTGCTATTTAATATGCATATTTTTTTCTAAATGGGTTTTAGGGACTTAGATGATGTTGTGATCTTTTATCTTGACTAATTAATTTGTAAGATGTAACCTGAATTCCATCTATCTATTTTAACATGGTTTTATATGTATTTATATCTTTTTGTACTTTTATGATCTGTGGACTACAAAACAGACCGAATAAAGTAATTTCTAAGTCAAAGCCTGTTTCTGCAACTCTCTTGCCTCTTTCTGCAGTTCTCTTGCCTACTTCTTCACCTCTGTTGCTTCTTTCTGTATTTCTCTTGCCTCTTTCTGCACTCCTCTTGCCTCTTTCTGCACCCCTGTCACTTCATTCTGCACTTCTCTTCCTTTTCTCTGTACCTCTCTTGCTTCTTTCTGCACTTCCCTTGCCTCTTTCTGCACCTCACTTATCTCTTTCTGTATCTTTCTTGTCTCTTTCTGCTCCTCTCTTGCCTCTTTCTGCACTTCTCTTGCCTCTTTCTACACTTCTCTTGCTATTTTCTGCACTTCTCCTGCCTCTTTCTGCAACCCTCTCGCCTCTTTCTACACCTCTGTTGGTTCTTTCTGCACTGCTCTTGCTTCTTTCTGCATCTCTCTTGCAAATTTCTGTACCTCTCTGGCCTCTTTCTGCACCCCTGTTCCCTCTTTCTACAACAGTCCTGCCTGTTTCTGCACCTCTCTGGCCTCTTTCTGCACCTGTTTTGCCTCTTTCTGCACCTCTCTTGCCTGTTTCTGCACCTCTCTTGCCTCTTTCTGCAACTCTGTTGCTTTTTTCTGCACTTCTCGCGCCTCTTTCTGCACCCCTCTAGCCTCTTTCTGCACCCCTGTTGCTTCTTTATTCACTTCTCTTGCTTCTTTCTGTACTTCTCTTGCTTCTTTCTGCACCCCTCTTGCTTCTTTCTCCACCCCTCTTCCCTCTTTCTGTACCTCTCTTGCTTTTTTCTGCACTTCTCTTGACTCTTTCTGCATATCTGTTGCTTCTTTCTGCACTTCTCTTACCTCTTTCTGAACTCTCTTCCCTCTTTCTGCACCTCTTGTGTCTCGACTTCACCTCTCTTGCCTCTTTCTGCACTTTTCTTGCCTCTTTCTGCACCTCACTTGCTTCTTTCTGCACTTCCCTTGCTTCTTTCTGCACCCCTCTAGCTACTTTCTGCATCCCTTTTGCCTCTTTCTGCACCCCACTTCTCTCTTTCTGCACCCCTCTTCCCTCTTTCTGCACCTCCCTTGCCTGTTTCTGCACCTCTCTTGCCTCTTTCTGTACCTCTCTTGCCTCTTTCTGCACCTCTTTTGCTTCTTTCTGCACTCCTCTTGCCTCTTTCTGCACCTCTGTTGGTTCTTTCTGCACTGCTCTTGCTTCTTTCTGCATCTCTCTTGCAAATTTCTGCACCTCTGTTGCTTCTTTCTGCACTTCTCTTGCCTCTTTCTGCACCCCTCTTGCCTCTTTCTGCACATCTGTTGGTTCTTTCAGAACTTCTGTTGTTCTTTTTCCGCACCTCTCTTGATTCTTTCTGCACCCCTCTTGCCTGTTTCTGCACCTCACTTTCTTTTTTCTGCACCTCTTGCCTCTTTCTGCAGTTCTCCTGCCTCTTTCTGCACCTCTCTTGCCTCTTTCTGCACCTCACTTGCCTCTTTCTGCACTTCTCTAGCTTCTTTCTGCACCTCTCTTGCCTCTTTCTGTACGCTCTTATCTCTTTCTACACCTCACTTGCTTCTTTCTGCACCACTCTTGCCTCTTTCTGTACCTCACTTGCTTCGTTCTGCACCCCTCTTGCCTCTTTCTGCAACCCTCTTGCCTCTTTCTGCACCTCTGTTGGTTCTTTCTGCACTGCTCTTGCTTCCTTCTGCACCTCTCTTGTAAATTTCTGTACCTCTCTGGCCTCTTTCTGCACCCCTGTTCCCTCTCTATGCAATACTCCTGCCTGTTTCTGCACCTCACTTGTCTCTTTCTGCACCTCTGTTGCTTTTTTTACACTTCTTGCACCTCTTTCTGCACCCCTCTAGCCTCTTTCTGCAGCCCTGTTGCTTCTTTATTCACTTCTGTTGCTTCTTTCTGTACCTCTCTTGCTTCTGTCTGCACCCCTCTTGCTTCTTTCTCCACCCCTCTTCCCTCTTTCTGTATCTCTCTTGCCTTTTTCTGCACCTCTCTTGCCTCTTTCTGCACATCTGTTGCTTCTTTCTGTACTTCTCTTACCTCTTTCTGCACTCTCTTCCCTCTTTCTGTACCTCTCGTGCCTCGACTACACCTCTCTTGACTCTTTCTGCACTTTTCTTGCCTCTTTCTGCACCTCACTTGCTTCTTTCTGCACTTCCCTTGCTTCTTTCTGCACCCCTCTTGCTACTTTCTCCACCCCTTTTGCCTCTTTCTGCACCCCTCTTCTCTCTTTCTGCACCCCTCTTCCCTCTTTCTGCACCTCCCTTGCCTGTTTCTGCACCTCTCTTGCCTCTTTCTGTACTTCTCTTGCCTCTTTCCGCACCTCTCTTACTTCTTTCTGCACCCCTCTTGCCTGTTTCTGCACCTCACTTGCCTCTTTCTGCAGTTCTCCTGCCTCTTTCTGCACCTCTCTTGCCTATTTCTGCACCTCACTTGCCTCTTTATGCACTTCTCTAGCTTCTTTCTAAACCACTGTTGCTTCTTTCAGAAATTCTCTTCCTCTTTCTGTACTTCTCTTGCCTGTTTCTGCACCTCTCTTGCCTCTTTCTGCACTCTCTTATCTCTTTCTACACCTCACTTGCTTCTTCTGCACCCCTCTTGCCTCTTTCTGTACCTCACTTGTTTCTTTCTGCACTCCGCTTGCCTCTTTCTGCACCCCTGTTCCCTCTTTCTGCACCACTCCTGCCTGTTTATGCACCTCACTTGCCTCTTTCTGCAGTTCTCTTGCCTCCTTCTTCACCTCTGTTGCTTCTTTCTGCACTTCTCTTGCCTCTTTCTGCACCCCTGTTGCGTCTTTCTGCACCCCTCTCACTTCATTCTGCACTTCTCTTGCTTCTCTCTGTACCTCTCTTACTTCTTTCTGCACCTCTCTTGCCTCTTTCTGCACCCCTCTTCCCTATTTCTGTACCCCTCTTCCCTATTTCTGTATGTCTCTTGCTTCTTTTTGCACCTCTCTTGCCTCTTTCTGCACTTCTTTTGCCTCTTTCTGCACCTCACTTAACCCGTTTCTGTACCTTTCTTGTCTCTTTCTGCTCCTCTCTTTCTGCACTTCCCTTGCCTCTTTCTGCACTTCTCTTGCCTTTTTCTGCACTTCTTTTGCCTCTTTCTGCACATGTCTTACTCTTTTTGCACCTCTCTTTTTTTCTGCAATTCTCTTGCTTCTTTCTGTACTTCTCTTGCCTGTTTCTGTATTCAAATGGGAAGTGCAAGTTGTCAAGTTTAAAGGTCTGTGTGCTCTCGTGACTGAGGTATATGTCTACTTGTACATGTATTCTCACATGTTATGCATCTGAAGATGGTAGCTTAAAAAGCGGGTAGCTTCTCTTATAGGTGGTCAAATCTTCTTAGTTCTGCTCTGTCATTCGGTTGCACAGGCAGACATGTCTTATGTATATAGGTGTTATAGAGCCCCTCAAATATACTATTGAATACCCATGTGCCCTGTACTATGAGCAGAAAGAAATACATACACCTTGATGTTCACAAATTTACAGAGTCTGCTGTTTGAAACACAGGTATTCAAGTATTTGTATGTTTATTTTTATGTAACCTGTCACTAGGTAAAAGTACAGACACATGCATTCATACCTTCACAAACTTGGTGAGACTTACAACAGTGATATGGTTATGATTGCTTTTTTACATTTGGTAGGCCTAACATTCTGAGCAGTCGATGAATGGTGAACCTTCAAGAGAAAAGTGAGGTTTAAGACATCTTGGGACAAGGATTAGTCATTAGACTACTTTGTTTGAGTCTGTGGAAAGGTACAGCCAAACTAGGCCTCTTTCTGCACCTGTGTTGCTTCTTTCTGCACTTCTCTTGCTTCTTTCTCCACCTTTCTTCCTCTTTCTTGACTTCTGTTGCCTCTTTCTGCATTTTTTTTGCTTCTTTCTGCACCTTTTTCCTCTTTCTGTAAATGTTCTACCTATGTAGGCATAGTTAGAAATTAGAATTTAAAATACCTTTGAAATTCACTGAAAAACCCACTGGTTTCAAGGACGTTATAGTTAAGGATTAGCATTTAAAAACCTTAGAAATTGAGTGAAAAACCACAGGTTTCAGGGACGTTATAGTTAGGGATTGGCATTTAAAAAATCTTAGAAATTAATTGAAAAAACAACAGGTTTCAGGGATGTTATAGTTAGGCTGACATTTCACTCGTACAAAAACAGAGAAATTCGGCCGTTATAGTTAGCTGAACTATAACTCGTGCCCCCGCAATGCACTGCCGATGACGTCACATATTACATCACTCATGGCATGGTCAGTGACATCACTGATGACATCTCAAATGACATCACTGATGGCATCATCCACTTAATATCTGTTGCACCTCCTCACTCCCTAATATAACCTTTCATAAACCCACTCTAAAATACAGAGTACCATTCTTGAAACCATGGACACACCAATACCAGTTAGTACATACTCACTCAATGATTCATAGGTCTACACACATCCACTCACCCATACAGTCACTTAAACATGCAGTCACTCATCAATACAGCCTCTGATATATGCACTCATACACCCATACAGACACTCACATACTGCCACTCATCCACAGAGATACTCACACACCTAGTCAGTCACCCAAAGACTCAATCACACTGCCATTTACTCACCAATACAGTTCTACGCACACCACCCCACTTATTCATACAAATACTAACACATACTTACTCTCTTATACAATCACTGACACAAGCACACACTCATCCATACAGCCACTCTCACAATCACTCACTCTCACATATAGTCAGTTATATACTCCAACACTCACATATGCTGCCTTTCACTTATGTAGTTACTCACACATATACCACTGAGACATCCATTCACTCACCAACACAGCCAGACGCACACTCACTCACCCATAAAGCCCCTCGCAGATGTACTCATGAACCTATACACCCACTGAATCACCCAGTCACACATCCATTCAGGGAGTTACAACACACAGATACTCAGTCACCCATACAGGTACTCAGACAACCACACAGGTACTCAGACAACCAATCATTAACCCATATAGACACTCATATAGCTACCACCAACCCATGCAGCCACTTACATAACAACTGACAGACTGATACCGACATTCACACAGATTAGTCACTCACCCATGCATTCACTAAGACACGTTTCATCACTCACTTATACAGTCAGTCACACACCCACTAAATCATCCATTCAGACACTCATACCCCACTCATTCTTCAATATACCTTTGCGTATTTATATATAACATTTTTTAACTTTTAAAAAACACCCAGTCTCTGGATGATGTCATCAGTGATGTCATCAGTGATGGCATTTGAGATGTCATCAGTGATGTCATCAGTGATGTCACTGACCATACCATGAGTGATGTAATATGTGATGTCATCAGCAGTGCATTGCGGGGGCGCGAGTTATAGTTAGCTCAACTAACTATAACAGCCGAATTTCTCTCGTTTTGTACGAGTGAAATGTCAGACTACCTATAACGTCCCTGAAACCTGTGGTATTTTCAGTGAATTTCAAAGGTTTTTTAAATGCTAAGTACTAACTATAACGTCCCTGAAACCTTTGTTTTTTTCAGTGAATTTCAAAGGTTTTTTGAATGCTAATTGCTAACTATAACGTCCCTGAAACCTATTGTTTTTTCAGTGAATTTCAAAGGTTTTTTAAATGCTAATTTCTAACTATAACTTCCCTAAAACCTATGGTTTTTTCAATGAATTTCTAAGGTTTTTTAAAGGCTAATTTATAACTATAACATAGTAGTCGCATTTGCAGAGTGGTGCAGAAAGGAGGCTGGGCCACTGACTAGTGCTCAGGAATTCCGCTGCGTAGGATTTATAGGAGGTACCAGGATGGCTTCCTGGCCCCCAAAGTCCCTCAGGAGTAAAGTGGACATTATCCCCCAAACCATAGTGTGCCAGGAGTTGCGTTTGCAGAGTGGTGGAGAAAGGGGGCGCCGCCTCTAAAGACCTCTTAGCAATACCACTGTGTGGGACTTACTGGAGGTAACAGGAGGGGTAGTTGGCCACCAAGGACGTCCTTGGGGGCCAACTACCCCTTCTATTACCTCCAGTATATCCCACACAGCAGCATTGTTAAGTTCACATAGCAGGCCAAGCCCCATTTGCCCACTACTCTGCAAATGCGCACCCTGGCACGCTCTTGGTTGGGGGATGAAGTCCACTTGCCTCCTGAGGGTCCCGGGGGGCCAATTAGCCCTCCTGTTATCTCTAGTAAGCCCCACACAGCTAGATTGCTGAGAGTGGTCTGAGGCCACGCCCCCTTTTTACACCACTCTGCAAACGCGCCTCCTGGTGCACTGCTGCTCGGGGAATGAAGTCCACTTTAGTCCTGAGGTCCACAGGACACAAGAGGACCTCATCGCCCCACCTCATTTTGTGCCGAGAGGCGCATTTGAAAGTGGTGTAAAAACGGGCGTGGCCTCGGAGCACCTCTCAGCAATCCCACTGTATGGGGCTTACTGGAGGTACTTGGTGGGCTAGTTTACTCCTAAGGACCCTTAAGATTCTAGGGGACTTAATCCCCCAACCCAGAACGCGCCAGGAGGCGCTTTTGCAGAGTGTTGCAGGGAGGGGGCGGGGCCTCCGAGAGATGCCTGCTTTTAAAAAACAAAAAATTTGTAAGAAGGGGGCTGTGTGGTCCCCCTTCTCTCAATATTTTGTGGACCCTGGGGACCACATCCCCTAGGGCCTGCGACATTTAAAAAAATAAATAAATAAATGGGAAACGGCCCGTTCGGCACCCCTCCTGATGCTGATTTCGGCCCCGGGGACCCCATCCCCCGCGGCATTGCCACATATTTATATTTTTTATTTAAAAATTTATTTTTGAGGAGGGGTGCCGTACAGTCCCCTTACTGAGGCCATTATTAGCCATGGGGACCCCATCCCCAAGGCATTGCCTTTTTTCCCTTTTTAAAAAATATATATATTTATACGGGAGGTGGGCCATGTGGCCCCCCTTCCCTGGGCCACTTCTGGCCCTGGGGACACCATCCCCCAGGGCCTGGCCAGCCTTTCTTTTTTTTAAAAAACTTTTTGGAGGGGGGCCGCATGGCCCCATTTCTGAGGCCAATTATGGCCCCGGGGACCCCATCCCCCAGAGCCTGGCCTCATGTTGGGGACTGTGGGGGAAGCCCCAATGTCCTCGCGGTCCCATCCAGCTCCTTGCCTCCTGCGGGAGCCGGCATTGCTTTTGGGCAAGGGGAGCTGCTGAAATGCAGCTCCCTTTGCCCAAAAGCAATCTGCTTTGCTTCATGGAAGCGAGAGCAGGTTTCCTGCTCTCACTTCCACGAAGCAAAGCAGTGTTTGCTATGGCACGGCGGGAGCTGTGCTCCCGCCCTGTCATTGCAAGCTGCAATGTCCCGGGGGTAGGAACACCAGGACATTGCTGGAGCTGGCCCTGGGGGGTGGCAGTCCCCAGGGCCATGGAGCGCTCCAGGAGGGGAACCGTGTGGCCCCTCTCCCAATGTAAACATAGAGGTGGTGGTCCGTGGGGCCGGGGGTCCACAACAGACCCCCACCCTCAATTTAAAATTGCCCCAGGGAGGTGGTGGTCCCTGGGGCAGTGTGGGGAGGGGCAGGAGCCCCCCACACTTTCTTCTGGAGATGGTGGTCCCCGGGGCTTAGGGGGGCCCGTGAGGCCCCCACCCATATTCAAGAATGCCCCAGGGAGGTGGCGGACCCCAGGGCTTGGGGGGGCCCATGAGGCCCCCTGCCCATAATCAAGACTGCCCTGGGGAGGTGGCAGTCCCTGGGGCAGCTTGGGGGGCAGGAGCCCCCCACGCATTTTACCAATAAGTCCCGGGGAGGTGGCGGTCCCAGGGGCTGCAGGGGGGCGCGTGTCCCCGCATGTTATTTAAAAAGACCCGGAAAGGTGGTGGACCCCAGGGCTGCAGGGGCCTGTGCTACCCCTGCATAAATTAATCACATTGCCCTCGGGACCTTTCCCACCCGGGGGCTTATTAAAACGAAGCACAGAACACCGCTCTTCGTTTTTTAAAACAAATTTCAGCCGGATTTGCACACCGTACGCAAATCCCACCGAATTGTTTTTAGAAAAATGCTTTTATTTGGCCCTCGGGGTCCCTGTGGGACCCACTGAGCAGGCCAGTGTTTTTACCCTGCCCCTTTTCATAATTTTTAACCTTTTTTCTTGTGACTCGGTTCAACCGAGTCACAAGATGGCTGCCAACACTTTCTGGTTTGAAGTGTTGGCAGCCAATCAGAATAAAATTCGTGCTCGGGAGGGTTTGCGGATCCACCGCGGGACCGCGAGATATAAAATTTGTTGTATTTTTTTCAATTTCTCAGAAACTACTGAACGGATTTACACCATTTAAAAAAAAAATTGCTTTCTGAACCAAGAGCTACCTTTTTGCCAAATTGGTGTAATTCCGTTTAGCAGTTCGGGCTGTAGCCTTTTCCAAAATTTCCCATGGAAATTACCATGGAGAAAACGCGTTTTGGGACCCCCCCTTTTTTCTCGGCCCCTGTTCGACGAATCACCCTGAAACTTTCAAGACAGGAGTTGGCTGGCGCGCCCCATTAGTTATGAAAATTTTGCGAAGATTCGTCAAACAGAGCCAAAGATATCGGTAAATCAAAAAACGCTTCTCCTATGGAAACTAGGTCCTAACTATAACTACCTACTGGCAACCACAAATACCTGCTCCCAATTCAGTGCAGGCTCTGACACAGCTCGAGATAATCCGCGTGAATCCAATACCACCAAGCAAGGCTCCAGATGTCTCATTTCTCCACAGTTTTATTAAAGTTACCACGCAGACACGTTTCAGCAGTTATGCCTTTCTCAATGCAGGTAAACAGCGGGAAGTGTTCAATTAGACAGCTTAAGTGCCTAGGGCAATATATATATATATGTGTGTGTGTGTCTGTGTGTGTGTGTGTGTGTGTAAAACAATGGACAAAGTGCTACAAGTCAAAAGTTGCTGCTTCCTTTTTTAATCAATTTTTGTTCGCTTTATTCATTGATCTATTGTTACAGTTAAACTAGAATAAACAGTCTTAATATATTTCCTCTAAGTTACATTAATACAAATGTGCATACTTAAATGTGCGTTCAAAACTTGACTTTCCTAGTATACCGTGGGAATGTACAAAGTTATGTCCTATATTTAATATATGATAATTGATTCAAATTTATGTTACTTGGCATTCCTCCCAGATTGTGCAGTCGATACATTTAAAGTCAAGTGATGTATGATGTGTTTCCCAACGGAAAAAAAGTAAAGTATAAAATTTCACATTTTAATTTACCAATCATGTAGTCACTAAGGTTTATTTTAATGACTGTGAACCAGCAGTAACATTAATATGGCATGTACAATAATGTATGCAGACGCACATAGCTCGAGTTCTTCAAACATTATCATCACTTATTTTTAGAGTACAATGTCTGACACGAATATAGCATGTTACATTGCATGCTATTACATCACGTTCTATTACAACGCAGTCGTTACAACAACCGCAATGTTAGGACGCAATACCTTTACATCGCAAGTCATTAGATCGACTTGCTGTAGGGGGCGCGCTTGACCTAGGAATAGTATAATTTACTATTCCAACTCCAGTCTGCGCAACAGTAGGGAAGGTGTTGGAATAGTAAACTATACTATTCCTTAGGTTAGAGCACCCCCTACAGCAAGTCGATCTAATGACTTGCAATGTAAAGGCATCGCGTTCTAACAACGCGGTCGTTTTAACGACCGCGTTGTAAAAGGAACGCGATGTAATGGCCGCGTTGTAAATGCTGTTTCCCGTCTGACACACTTAATGGAAGCTCGGCATAGTTCAAGGCTGTGGCATTCAGCATGTTCCTTTATCACAAAATTAATGGCAGCCTACAATGAGGTAAAGTGCAACACAAGTAGGAGAGATTTTCACAAGTTAGTCAACTTCTAGAGGCCTGATTCCACAATGAACTCAGGTACAGCATTTAAACAGTTCTCTCGTATAGGGATCACCAGTAACAAAACTGTTCTGTGAAAGTTTCACATTAAAGAAAATCAGACGAGAACTAGCAATAATTTTCTAGTACATTAGTAAATTGTGTGGTTCAAATAACGTACAAACATTTGTTGAGCACCACCTTTACCTTACACCACACCTTAATGATCAGGCTGCCTGCAAATATGTTTCAAACCAGGCAATGTGCCATACATTTAGTACAGTGATCGATTGGTTAAATTGTTCGAGCTGTTCTAAACATGTGGCTTGTAGATGGTAATTGATCACAAGCAAATGGTATGGTCAGTTCTGCATAGGTTGTTGTCTCCTTTCTTCAGTGCTGTTAGTAATATGGAGCAAAAGTCACAACATCAGAGCTTTTGATACTGGACTGCTAGATCAGCAGGTTACTATATCTGTGATTGCATTTCACAAAAAGAAGAAACTTTTTTTTAAAATACCGCCCGTTTTTCTTAAAAGAAACCAGGCTGCTGTTAAAAAGAAAAGTCTACTATTTTTTATTTTGTTTGCAAGTTTGCAGTGGTCCAAGGGACCACTGCCTACTCTCACACTTTTGTTAATATTTACAAAGAGGAAGTGTCCCCAAGGGACCCCTTCCCTTTTGCAATTGGGTTACCACCCCAACTTCAGGGTCAGTAACTTTCAGTGGTTTACAACCTAAACCATTGAAGCAAATGGATAGGAACTGCTATTTGGAAGGGACGCCTACAAAATACCACTTCCAGGTAGGCAATACTTTTCCATTTCCTAATCCATTTTATGAGTAAGTAAAAAGTTACTAACTCCTAAAATGGTTTTAGTACATTGCTAAACATAGTTTTTTGGTCACAAACTCTGAGTCTGAGCATTTACAACCGAAACACTGATGTGTACCCTGCCTATAATTCTGATAAGTCCGTATCAAAATGTTAATTGATGGTACAGTTTTTAAATCATCGAAGCATCCACACAAAAGTTAAAAAAAATTCTGAGGAAGAGTGAGCACAAGAATTTTATGTAGTCATACATTTGAAACAGCCTTCTTGTGGAAAATGTGATTTAAATTTTCCCCTAACAGTGAATTGTTTCACAACTTGGAAATCTATAGATTACTGGTTTTGTTTGATCATGATCCTAATTTTGTAATTTTTGTGATTCAGATGGTCAAAGAAAATTATCTAGGTCTATGTGTGGTCAAGGACAAATTAAAATGATATCATTCATGTATCTTCTACAGTAATGAATTCCGTAGGTAGTATATTTCAGTGTTCATGGACCAGGCATGCTCCATCTCAAACCAACTCATAGATAGGTTGGGATAAGAGAGGACAAACAGGGAAACCACAGCTGGCCCCAAAGTCTGCCAATAGCAATTAAGTTAAGTCCATGCAGGAAATTATTGTAGTCTAGTATTAGACTAATAATTTCAAGAAGGATGGCTGTATCTTCAAAATATGGTCAGATCTATACTATCAAATTGTTCTAGAGCTATGTACACCCAAAGGTAGCATTTAAACTGTTTAAATTCACAGTTCTAAACCTCACATCACTTTACCATTTTAGGCCACTAAGGGCCTGTTATACAAATGACTTATAATTCAATTGCCAAATTGCAGCTTGTGAATCAGCATTTAAGGGCCAATTACGATGTCGATTGGAAGTGCCTCCGCAGTCCTGTTGGAGGCAGACACTCCAACCGCAGTATTATGATGCCCAAAAACCCACTGCTTACCGACCGACATGGTTCCTCCGACTCCGACTGGAAATTCCACCAGCGAAGCTCTCGGAAAGGTCGAATGGAGCCAATCGGACCATATTCCGACTCCGGAACCGCCCGCCCTGTTACGATGCGTATTTCCGATGCGTCGTCTCTGTCGGTCCAACCACCTCGTCAGAGCAGACGGAAGTGGAGTATTTCAAGTCTAAAGATCGGCACAACACGATTCCTATGAGCTCTGCTGTGCAGCTATGGAGTTCATCGCACATGTCATCCCTCTCCTATACATCATCGATGAATATGAGAATCAGAACAGTCCCAGACATCGCCACCGGTAAGTAATACCCCTACCCCTACACATTAAAATAATGACCAAGCGAATGTCAATTGAGTTTCAAGTGTCCAGTAGCATATTGAGCATGGCAAATGAGGGAATGTCCTCACCAAGTATCCACAGTAGGGGTGGGCGGAATTTGCGGAGTCGCGTTCCGCAAAGTTCAGCAAAACGGTAAAAAATCTCTGCGAGCTTCGCAAAGTTCAGCGAGCATGTGGAATTGCTTGGTCCGCCCGTTCGCGATGGGTTTTTCGTGTTCGGGGATGCTGTTTACGTGCTCGGGGGGAAATATCTTGCAAACTTACCCATCCGGTCACCAAATGGCGCTGCCATCTTGTTTCACTTGTCCCGCCCGCGATGCGTGTTTCCTGTTCGTGAACGCGGATGTCCGGTGGCGTGTCCGAATGACGTATTCGCGATCGCACACTCTCGCGGCGCACGCGAACGGATAGGAAAACTCATCGGCGAACGCAGGGATCCCGGTAAGTCGCTACCGTGCGTGCAAACACACATTTTTAAAGCGCGAACAAGGAAAAAATTCCGCTACGCCGCAGATCGCGGAATTTTCGGTAATTCCGCGTTCTCCGCGGAACGCAGAATTACCAAAATTCTGCAAATTCCGCGAGCGGAACGGAATTTACCGCCCACCCCTAATCCACAGCCTGACCTTGAAATACTGGGATAAACACAAATGTACGATCTGATCAGAAATGGCTATAGGTACATATATGTATGTATACCTAAATGTATGCATGAGTACACCACAGCCCAAAAAGCAACATTTCATGGCGACAGAACATCCATGCACACACAAGAGTATGTCCATAAAAAGATATATACAGGCACCAGGGTCGCTCATAGAATCATCATTTCCACAGGCAGAACCACATTATATCAATAGCCTATAAATACCATCAGATGTCATGTCATAGGAAGTCACATCACAGGAAGTGACTTCAAGTTAACATAAATTCCCTGCCATTGTTGATCCAGCTTTGTAACAAGCACTTTATCCAGTGTGGATATCTGTAAATTGGCCAACAATATGTATAAACAGCACATCAAAATGATGCCAAAATTAATGGCAGATCTGTCAATTGTAAATGCAACACATCCACCCAATTGGATGGAAAAGCTAGGCCTAGGTCGTTTCTAATCTTACATCTTTCTTAATCTCATGCACTAATTGTTGACAGATTAATACATGATTCAAAACACTAAACTGACTAACATAGTCCAGCCTGGCCTGCCACTCCCCCATTAGCCCAATAACGCAGTCCAACATTCTGTGTCCAGATGAGTTCAGCAGTGTCTGAGCAGGCATTCAACAGAGCCTCCGCTCTTCATGATCTCAGCCTCACTGCAGGGAAGGTAGCCAGGTCACTATAGGGAGTTACAACCAGCATGGGATGATGTATGTGTTAGTAATATAAACATTTGAAGGATCCAGCACATTTCCGAAGCAGGCCTTAGACATCTAAATCCCTTCCATTCAATCCCTATCATGAACCCAGGTCTGCTTGCACGCAGACCTCACTCCAATACATTGGGCCACATCTATCTTGTGTCCCAGTATGCTATGACAGGGATGGTTTACAGGTCTCCGATGGACCTGTGGCATTCCCCCACCACTGTTTACTGAGGCCAGCCAGCAGGGCATGAGATAGGATCCCTACATGCCCAGGCAGGACATGGTCCCAAAATGTCCCACATGGACTCACATTTCTCAAAAAGGTCTAGAGTAATAAGAGTCCACACTGAGAAAGCTTGAATTCTGCAGGCACATATGGGATGGCTCATAATCCAAAACCTTGGGAAAGGAAGACACACATCTCAAAACTAACACAATTTCTCACATACAAAATGAAGACACAGGGAATTGCGTTTGGTGGCGTATGGGTCAATGTATGTAGCTGCACACAAGTTACAAGACATTTCAACAGCAAAACCAATTTCTTACTCTCATCTCATGATCATTTTTTGGGAACAAATTGATATGGATGCAAACCATCTTACATTAAGCAGGCAATGCAATCCAGTCAGCTGTGCATAACAAACATTCATCACTGAGCCAAGCATACACAACAGGAGCATATGGTACAATATTGAATTACTTCAAAAACACAATAACCATAACAAGATAGACGAGCACAGAGGGATCCTGGGCATTTAGAAGGTCAGCATCCCAGATACCTCACAGTCCAGACATGGGGGTGAGATCGTGGACTCTAGTACAACAGCTATTATTAACAGTTACCATTTTTGCATATGTGGATTCTAAGAGCCCCCTCCCTGTGATTGAAGGAGGAGATGTCAGGCAGCCAGTCTGCCTCACATGACAGAGCAGCTGCCTCATCTAGCCATGTCACGACCACCTCTGATAGGTCCATGACCACGTGTCCGTGAGCCTGACCCTTCAAAGTCCTTCACCCATCCAGTGGCTCTTCCTGTGTATCCTGTAAGTCCTGTAACAAGTTGTCCTAAAGGTTAGCTATTACAATCCTGTCGAGGCACATGTCTTCCTCCCTGTGCAGCTCTGTTGCCTCAGCCCTTCGCTGCGCTCAAGTGTTGCAGTGGCCTAATAATGCATGCAAATGGCCTTGCGTGCTATGAGCATTTGCAAATCTATCCTTTCATTGCATACCTTTTGAGCCCTCATCTGCCTGAATATCCCTAGCAGCGTCCACTCCAATGGAAGGAGTTTGACCCAACCTGTCACTGTGTCAAGCACATCTGTGACTCTGGACCACAGGTTCGCTGCATTCAGCCATGACCAGAACATATGTATCAAATCCTAAAGAGGTGCATGACATCGTGGGCACAGAGGGGAGAACACAACATTTTGGGGTAGGACAGCAAATTGAATGTACTGGAGTTTGGTGTTACGAGATACTGTACATTGGTTGTGCCTAGTACATTCCCACTCCTTGGCCGTGAGGCCTTGTCCTATATCAATTTCCCATAGACGGTGAACGGGTGACAGGGTCAGTCATTGTGTGTGCCAAGCCATTAACAAACAAGGTTACCAGTCTTCAACCTCCACCTATGATGTGCAGGGTGTGGGTTAGTAGGTGATGCTCCAGGTCAGTATCTATGACCCTCCCGGGGCGTCCTATCTCAGCTATCAGTGTGCAATGTGCCAAGAAATGGCCCACTGGAATGTCATGATCTTCAAGTAACTGGCCGCAGGTAATGAGCTCCAGGACCCTGAATAGGTCCCCCACTGAGGTAAATCACGTGTCTCTCCATGCCATCAGTCCTTCCCCAACAATGATTGTATGGAACAGTGGTAGGAAGTGCAGACTAACAGTCAGAGAGTACTCAGTCTCTTAGCTTACCTCCAATAAGCCACTTTCACCAGGCTGTCAGCTCCAATGGGGAGCAGCACTTCAGGGAGCAACATCGATCACGCTATTTCCTGTGCCCTGCATTTTGGGGACCTGCCCACTTTGTATAACTGCCTCCCAGCCAAACATCACACTGGCCATTGCATCGGTGCTGCCACGTAACATTTCCTAAAAACTCCACACCCAGGACACCCTTTCCCACAGGCAGCTGCATCCTCTGCATAGCTGTACTTCTCCTGCCCCAATTCCTGATTAACCTTTGCAACATGGTGTCCAACTGACTGGAGGTGGCAGAAGGCACAGCCACTGCTAGGTGATGGAAAAAAGACAAGATGCCGGGGAGTATTACCTTCTTGCAAAGTGATATACATCATTGGGCTGTAACTGGCAGAGTGCTCCAAAAAGCCCTCTGTGGACGTAAGAAGGATATGGCCCTGGTCAGATTTACACAATGAGAACATTAGCATCATGACAGTTACAGATCCCTAAGTACCAAAACACCGAAGCTCCAACATCACCCTATGCTCACCCGCCATTACCTCTTGTGGAGGATAGTCCACACAGAGGGGAAAAACACAAGACTTGGCCCAGTTAACACCCCAACTCGACTTACTCTGGAAATCTGATCGTCTCACAGAAATATCTGGAATGTTCCTGTAGATATACTGATTATAGAGCAGCATATCGTCTGCATCAATGGATACTACATGTACCTCTTTGCCTAGTGGAACTCCCCATGCTTACCACCCCTGACAAAGCTGCGGGTCTAGCAGCTACATTGCCAGGGCAAAAAGCAGTGGGGAAAGGGGACAGCCCTGACGAGTCCCCCTGCCCAATGTAAAAGAGGGTGACATGTCTTTTCAAAACCTGACTTGGGCAGTCTTCTTGGTAGGAAAAAGACATTTGTGTTATTGCAGCTGCCACGCAATGCGCAGTTGTGACAGAGTGGTAAACAGGTATTCCCAATCAACGGTATGGAATGCCTCCCTAAGTCCAATACTAGGCAGGCTATGTAGGGCCACCTCCCCCGGACCAGCTCAAGCACTCTATCTACCCTCCAAATATTAAGCATTGTGGATCTATCAGGTATAAAAACCTTTTGGACCCTATGCAATTGATGCAGCATGTGTAGCAGCAGGCGGGGCGCCACTACCGTACTAAGGTTTTTATAATCCATAGCTAGCATGGACAAGGGATGGTAGTACGTCAGTTTTGTTGGGTCACTGTTGGGTTTTACCAGGGATCCCAACAAGGACTTCCGCATGGATTGCAGTTTTCTCCAACCACTCAAGGTGGCCTGCTAGAGCTACAGTCACCAGGGAGCACGTAAAAGCTCATAGACCTTGTCGAGCTTGGACAGGAGGCCGTACAACCCCAGAGTTGTCAACGTGGCAGCGCGCTTAATCACTCTGCGTATCTCCAGTTCCAGCCAACGGGTTGTTGATCACCGCACGTGCTGCAGGATCAAATACAGGCAGATTTAATCTAGTCTGGATGTCGGAAATATCTACCTGGCGCTCAGACTATGGGGGACTGTATGAGCCACGACAATGCACCTTGAAAAGCTTCATGGATGGTGATCCCTAATCATCGTCATGTAAAGGGTTGGTGTTATGTCACGGAGGAGGCAAGCCAGGATTTGCCCTGACTTATCTCCCTCTGCGTGCATCTCAGCTTGTCATGTTTCAAAGTAAAAGCAACGCAGTTGCTCAATGAGATGGGTGTGGTGTGTTAGAGCATCTGTCAGCATGGGTAACATCCCAATGGGGTAACATCCCACACTGCAACCTGACCACAGTTGCCCGCTGACCTAGTGGTGCCTACGTTTGCATCAAAGCCCTGTGGATATTGGCCCTAGACCCCACCAAAGCACCAAGCCCCAGCCACTCAGTACTGCTTTCAGTGCTTTCCACTCCAACAACCTAGAAGTGGCTGTGTCCCAGTTGTCAGTGAAATAATTGGAGAGGGATTGCCTCAGTAATGCTCAAAATACATAGGCTTCATTTACCATGTGTGGACTGGGGGTCGTTTCACACCACACCCAATGTGTACGTGCATAGGGTTATGTTCTGAGAATGTTCTTCACAGGTATTCAGCATCTAGCACCTCAGGCTGTGGTGTGTGGTAATGACAAATATTCCCAAACAAAATGCGCAGATTGTGTACTGCAGAGTAGTAGGAGTACTCCTGGGTCTCCGGATGTAGGATCCGCAAACAGTGTCGGAGGGACCAGTGTACAGCCCACTGTGTAAGGCACACTGCCAACACTGAAGAGGATGGCAGGGGGGTGAGAACGGTCAAGCTGCAGCTCTTGGACACAATTGAAATTGCCATCCACAATCCAGGGGATATGAGCCCACCTCGTGAGGATGAGGGATAGGTGCAGAATGAAGTTCGGTTTGCCCACATTCGGCACATAATCACGGCACAATAATATTGGCTAACATCAAGGAGCCCTCCACAAAGACATATTGACCTTCAGGCTCCATGGCAGTGTCTAATGGGCTAAATGGGACCCCCGTACGGACCCATGAAAGGGCGTCCCTTGCCAAACAAGAGTAGACTGCCCAAAAAGAATGACTCTGCAAGCACTACTGGAACTGGATCTCCTGCTCTAGTGTCACATGGGTCTCTTGTAACAGTGCTATGTTTTTTGCCTGCCCCTCCTGATATATCATCACAATGCCTGTCTCTTCCTTGTTGTCCCCATACCTCTGACATTCAAAGTCATAATGCCATAAGTACCCATGTGTGTGTAGTGTACTGGGAAGTGTGGGGAGGGGTTTCAGAAGTAGTCTGCCCCAAGGTGCGGGCAGCAACACATATCCTGGAGTCTTTCCTTGGAGGGATATGGGCCCTAATCGATGGCCCGCTACTCAATGGACCTGCATCACGAAAAAAAACATGAACCCTCACTACCTCCATCCCAGGGCAGTATCCAAGGGGAAGACAGAGCAATCAGTGACAACATCAAGCTACAAAGGGAAACTTAGCCATTATTCCCACACACAACTCAGCCAAGGCATGCAGAGTGGAGGGAAAGTGTACTGTGATGCCAATAGGTGTTGCATATGCTACTGGTCTCCTAGCAGCCAGTTCAACAATCTGTAATGAACAATCAGTGGCAGACAGCAAGCAGCAGTGAACCATAACTATATCCCTAACGTTCATCCGGCAACAGTTTTTGCCTACTTACATCTACCTATCCTCTCCATTTGTACCTTTTCATATTTCCTCTTGGCCTGCCTTTTCCCTACTTGTGCTGGTCTGACCTCTCTCACATCCACCTCAAAGTACATGCTCATCTCTCAACCTCTCCTTCATTCAAAAGCTCCTTACAATCACCCCCTGGTACTGCCATTCTGAAAACCATCTCTCGCCTCTAAGCTCTACCCTTGAACTCTTACTATTCCACCCAGACTCTCACATTCTGATTCTGGCACTGCAGCTCTTACATACACACCTACATTCCCTGCACCACTCTTCACCTCTATGTACACAACACCTCTCCCATTCATGCTGCACAAACAATGTACTGTACTCATCATCTCCTCAGCAGACGATAACCGTATCATGTCAAATGTACCTTTCTCATCCCCATCTCTCCCCTTTCTACTTGCTTTAGGACACTTTTTTGCCAAGGTGCACCATTATACTCACCTCTTACATTCATTCTTAACATCTCTCACCCTGACACTTACATTACTCAATGAATCTGGCCTTATTCATTAGCCTCTCACCATTCACTCACTCTACTCTCTGCTTAAGGCCTACTAATAGTCATTTGTAAAATAGAGCATCCACATATTCAAACACACCATCCATCAACTGGTCAATACCTTGCATCTCTCCATCCAGCATCATAAATTACACAACTGGTGTATCCCCTTGACATCCACCTATCCACTTTGTTTCCCAAAAAACCTTTACCTTGTCTCACTGTTGCTCGCTTACATCCACATCTCAGTTTCATGCTCCATACCTCTATTATCTTTTGCATGTTAACATCTACCTTTCTCAATGAATTTGCCTCTATCATAGCCACATACTTCAGCTCTCATCTCCTGCTAGCCCCTAACCTTGTCTAGCTGGTTCTACCTCTATCACATCTACATATTCCTAGCATACCTCGCCCAGGCTTTAACCAATTTTTCAAGGTCCTACACTCTGATATCTACAGCCCAGCATTGCCACTGATTCCCATTGTAATAATGAGGAAACTCTACATATCCTAGACAAACACTGCCTTTGACCTTAACTCCTTCCTTCCACTCTTATCTAATTTTTTACTTGTTCTGACCCTATTACATCCACGTCTCCTCTCCATGCACAAAATGTCATCACAGCTCACTCTCACCTCTACCTTTGTTTAGCTAGCTCAGCCCCTCCAACATTAACCTCTCCAACAACACGTGCAGCTATGCTTCACATTTCAACACCCACCCCTCCCTTGTCTGTCAACTTAGTGCATGTGTGTAACACAGGCTCCTGTAGCCCCTGTGCAGCAGACAGGCATACAACACGTCTGGGGACTCATAGTCCACTCAGCTGACTACATGTAGCACAGGGCAATCTACTAGCCTTAACAACCGTCCAAGTTCATCTCTGTTTGATCTGGGCCAGCATCAATCATTTCTAAACTTACTTCATTATTTTGAATACACAAATAACTACATACACACCTATAATATGCTCAACTCCAAATGATGTGTGGGTAAAACAGTAAAGTCATATCGTGTACAAACAAAAGACTTGCCAGTGGAAAAGTGTGAACGAAACGCCACTCTCATCCATTCTCCACCCTTTTCCATCTGCAATCATCCCTGGCGAGCAGTGCCCATTGTCATACAATGGCAGAATGACTGTCAGACTTAACTTTTGTGGGCATCCCATAGGATCCCCGGTGTTCATTCAGGCAGGGGGTAGGTGCCAGTCACATCCATTGCACCCTCAAGTGCTGTGGCTATTTGCTGTCAAGATGCTGATGCATTGTTTAGGCTGAGTGAGGGGTGACAGCAAGGCAAGTCTGACAGGGAAAGAAACTCAAATTGAACATTCTGATTCCAGTTTGCATACTGAAAGGCTGTTTGTGCCAACATTTTGACATCTCAGCCAATTCCTAAGGGACCCAGGTGAGGGGTGCTGTGCATTTATTGTGCATCACCCTGCTCCAACATGGCTGAAAAACCCAAGGGAAGGGGCTGGCAACCTGTATATTGTAACCCTGATAGCCTCCTAAAGGCAGTGCTCTGTTGCCTGGACCTGTAGTCATTAGCATTTGTGAGGCCCTGGGCAACTGTCCACGGGCAGCGCCAGCCTGGGCTGGCTCACATCATCCACTCAGAACTAAATATACTCTACACCACTCCTGTTACCAATGACCGAGGTTTAATCTGCTTGCATAAACTGAGCCAAGAAGGAGATTGTTGCAGTGCATTGTCATGCTGAAAACGTATACCTTCGGCTGTATCACATGAGGGGCATAGAAGGTGCATTGGATGACCAAGCACAGACACATTTTGTTCACTCCTAATATACTAACAGGACTTGACATAGCCTAGCACTCCCAACATGTCAATTTGATGTACATAAAAAATACCCCTTTGAAATTAATAGAGTCCAGCTAAATGTCTGAAACATAAATAACACACTTATCCCATGCAACACCCACCAGTGTCCCAGAACAAGTAGATGAAATATCTTGGACACAACAAGCACAATCCACTCCTGTCCAAATCTCTATGGAGCAAAGTCACATGTGTGTCACAGAACTGATATGACTATCGCAGCCTCTGCCAAATACAAACTGTCTGCCATCTTAGGTACAATGTTAGGTGTGTACTATCCAATCTCAGAATCATCATATGCCTGAAAGTACAACCTTTAGAACTTGTACCTATATGTGAAATGCCCTAGCAAGTTGCTGAATTGGGTGGAAAAGGTAGCCACATACTCATGATACACATCCCTATGACTCTCAAAATCAAAACCCTTGTCAAACTAAAATACCCAATATATTTTATCTAAGAAACAACATAAAGCATGTCACAATGCAAAAAATAAATAGACTAAACCACTAAACCACAACCCAGAAGTCCTACGCATTGTGTCTTGGTCACCATTTGCATGTCACACAACCTCTCTCTGGCCATGTAGATACACTCAACTTCACTTATCTCACAAATACTCATTGAAAAGCTTGGACAACAAATTGCAACTAACATTACCCTTGGATAGGCCATACATCCCCTCTCCTGCTGCTTAACATACTCTGGTATGGTGCATCATATTTCTGGGTGTATGAGTAAATGCAGGGCCATATGGTGCACCCATACAGAATCCAAAGGAACATCACATAAGCATGATGTGGCCTATGTCCAGGTCACAGATTAGGGAAATGCCCAGATTGTCACACTGTAACTGTGGCATAAGCCCAGAATGATAGGTACATGACAATGCTAGGCACTGTACAACTCTGCAATCACACCATGTAATGACTAGCATTCCAATTGTGTGACAAACATTCCTATACCATATGCTGGGTCCACATGCAAATGACACTTACAACATTTGTGTCTCTGTAAGGTCAGAAAAACACTGCAACTTACTGAGACATGTCATGGACACACACACACCATCCACATGATGTACCCCAAAAATCAGGATATAATGACTAACATCTATTTTTAAATGCGCAGGGGGATACAGACCATAGACAACTTGCCTAACAGGAATATCTGAAGAAAGGGGAGCCCTGGAAGGCAACAGGGCCAGGGCACTGTCAGAACAATACCTACCTCACACTCACCATAGGCACATGACATGTATAATATGGGTCTTGAAACGGGTATTGGCCTACAGTGGCAGCCACCTGTGGCAATGTTGTCATTACAACTAGTTAACCAGATCGATTGAAGGCACAGACATTGCTCCACCACTATCAAGTCGCAGACCTCAATTGTGCCATTACTCTGTGTACATATGTGTGTCCAAAGTCACTACCATTACCCAGAGTCCATATGTGTCCAGGTGTATTGATAAGACAGCTGTCTTTTAGCCCATTACATACATATGCAGCATGCTTCTCCAAAACCGTTGTACTGTGCCACACTTGCACTATGTTGACATCTGTAAGCAGAAACTATGAGGAAGTCCAATTTCTAAAAGTAAAGATTTGTGACTTCATGTCACACTTCTAGACAAAACGAATGTAGACTTTGACACCCAGCCAATGTCGGCACAAAAATCTAAAATACATCCTAGCCGAGTGCCCATACTCCCTGGACGATATGCAATCCATGCCATACTAACATCATTGTATACTTACATCACAATTGTGCACATGAATGACAATTAACAACAAATCCATTTTTAGGAAAAAAGAAAAAGGCCAATGGCCAGTCCATGAGAGTTCCTCACATGGGCCACAAAGTTCCTGCCCATCATCGCTTGCCTGTACTTGTCCTGCAAAGGGACACCTCCCCCGAGAGAGGCATCTAGGGGGCAGGCCAGACACCAAAGACTAGGGAGGACTGGTCTTTGGGAGGGCTGGGATCAGTAGGGGGGTGGGACAACATCAGTGGGAGGCCTAGATAGAGGGGGGTGGGACAACTTCAGTGTATGCCTAGATGGAGGGGGGTGGGACAACATCAGTGGGAGGGCTAGATGGAGGGGGGATGGGCTGGGCTTCAGGAGTTTGGGAATTCTGTAGTGGTGAAAGGTTTGGGAGGGAATATGGAGGGCTGGTGCTTTTTTGGTCCAGGATTTTTTGGGTGTTGAGATACCGGGCTGGAATGTGGATGGGGAAGTTAGGGGTTCAGGAAGGGGTGGGGACTTTTTTGAACGGGGAGCTTTCCTTTTGCAGGAACCTTAGGGTTTTTTTTTTTTTTGATGGGCTGGGTTGGGGGGTGCAGAAGGGTATGGCAGTGGCAGCAGGGTCTTTTTCTTCTTTTTAGGACAGGGTTTGTCGGTTTGGGTAGGGAAGAGGTCAAGTGAGAGCAATGACGTCGAGTTTCTGGGAAGAGTGGGTACAAGGAGAGGCAAGGGTAGGGGCTGTGGACTCAGAGGGTTGGGAGGTCTGCAGCATGTCCGTGGATGCTAGTGTGGTGTATGTTGTGTCTAGGTGTTATGGTGTGCTGTCTGCCTGTTTTGCTGTTTGTGTGACATGTGGTTCAGTAGGTGTTGTGTCTGTTGACATGTCTATGGTAGTGAGTGTGACGTCTGTCTTGTGAGTGTGTGTATCTATGTTTGTCCTTATGTCTGTGTGTTTGTGTGCTGCTTGTGGATATTGAGGTGGATGCATGTTTATGTTTGCATGTGCCTTGGTCAAGGAGGGTCCTCGAGACTGTGGAAGGGGAAGAAGCAGGAGGGGGTGGGACAGTTGAATTTGGGATAATGCTGTTGTCAGTGTGGAGGCTAGAGCCTGATTGGATCTCGGTAGGGAAGACATGTCAGAGTGAATGCCCTCCAGGAAAGATACCATCTGCGTAAGGTGATTGGTATGCACCTGGAGGACATTCAGCACTGCTGTCTGTCCCACAGAGATCTGCCTCAGGAGGTCAGTAGCCTCCACACTCAGGGCAGCAGGGGAGACAGAGGCAGGGGGTGAGGTGCCTGGCGCAAAGGAGACGCCTCCCCTTCTAAGGGAGCAGCCAACGACAGTGGGCTGGGGAGCAGCTGAGAAGGTAGAGATGGTAGGGGTGGTGGTAGACTCTGATGGAGTGGACACAGGTACAGGGACTTCCACCACCACCTGGGAGTCATCACTGGAGCTGGAGCCTGATGTTGATGAGACTGATGGTATGTCTCTCATGCCCTCAGTGATGCTTCCGTCACCCTCCATGCCACTGGTTCTCTCTTGATCAGTGTCAGCACAGGAACCACTCTGGCTAGCTGCTTTCCCAACATCCGTGATCCTGTCTCCTTTGCTGGCCGGGTCTGATGCTGTGAACAAGAAGTAAAATGAATCACTTAAGTTGTCCATGTATACTTGCCACATCGATTTCATCACAACTCTTCCAAATTACACAACTACATTATTAGAACTTGTGGGTAACATACGTGATACTGTTCCGTAAATACCACATGTTTGAAAGCAAGAAAACCTGTGTGCCCTCACACATGAAGATGTCAAAAACATTGTGTGCTGCAACTTCAACTTCATCATTCACAATATCTTCAACATAACTATGTACCAGCTGATGTATTGTCTCTCGCTACTGATGGCCTTGTGTCATAACATACTTGTCTTAACGAATTCAAGGGAGTTTAGACCTCATAATGAGAACAGGAGTCACACAATTGATTTTAGATATGGTATCCATTCTGCTATCCCTATTCATCAATTTGGGGACCAGCAGGTCTAGTGTTACAGGTTACGCACTTTGATTGTTATACAGCAATCTGATGTAGTCATTAAATGGGCCATATCACAGAGACTATATTGAAGTTGCTCATATGTCCAGTAGCAGAAATAGTTGCTTGTTAGGTCACATGTGTTTCTGTTATCGTGAACAGTCTAAGGAAGTAGGAATAGCTAGGGTGAAAGGTATTTGGCCCACAGTCTTGTGTCATTTATGCACAGTGTTAGAAAAATGTATCTGATTTTGTCCACATTGGAAACATATACCAGTTTACCATGTAACCACAGGTCAGCACACCGCCGAGTCCAATGACTGCATCTTCCTTGTGCTTCATGTGGATCACTATACCTTTGGGCCATCTGGATGCATTGTCTGTAGAAACTATTAGTTCTGGACGTCTTACTTGAAAACCTTTCTTATCATGCGGTCAACACTGCAGATGTCCACATTTGTAAAGGCCAAGCCAGAAACATCCCTCAATTATTTCTTGCATCATGCACACAATGTGCAGCTTAAATGCTATTGCTTTTCATCTCAAGATTTCTCAAGTACTTCAGAATGATGATCATGTGACATCTCTAAATCTGCCAGTAAGGCAACTAAACCATGGCTTACAAAGCATCATGTATGACCAGTTAAGAGCATTTACACACATAAGAACCATAGTGAATATGTTTTTAACATCGTTCCTTTCAATTAAAACCCTGTTTCCAACAGAGACCTACTTTGTTAGCCACTCAATGGCATGTGTTTTCACTATTACAGAGTCAGAAACATGGACTCAGCTTTGGAATAGAGAGGATGGAATCTTACTCCCCAGTGTGACAGGTGACATGAGTTACCAAATCTGTAATTTGCCCATCGGATACATTGGAGTACAATGGGCACCAGTGCTGGTACCATTACATTGGCACACTGTCCAATCACTATTCACCTAGCCCTCAACATAGACATTACATGCTACCTGGATGTATAGCATGGGATTTCACTGTTTAGTGATCCAACATCAATATAGTTTAGAGTTGGTCTGGCCACACAGAGAACAGCCAAACATTTATCAATGTGCTGACACATGTTGAGCACTTACAACAGTTCTGAAGATTATCTCCATACACAAGTTGTTCTCATGTTTTCATATTACAATAGCATGACACTACTGCCAATACCCTGACTATTTAATCCTCACATGTCCCAGATGAAAGGGACATAACCTTGCATCTACTAATTCTGGTGCATTGCAGCTTCTAGCACTACTCAGAGGTTTGTTGCGTCTCCCAACCTAGTAAGGGAAAACCAGGCCCAAATACCTACACATGCATGTGTCAATATGTTGTGCAAAAAGGCACATACTCACCCCCTCCTTGCTGCTGTCTGGCTCTCAACTGCCCATCCAGGTCAAGACCACTACAAGGACGCGTTGCATTAGGGGGGTCAGGGTGCGGCACACACCCCTACTGCCTGCAGGGGACAGGCCCAGCTGGACTCTTGCAATCTTCTTGGTCCAGCCTCTCAAGTCCTGCCACCATGTCCTGTAGTGGGCACTGCGCCGACATGTGACCCCCATGGAGCACACCTTTCGGGCAATGGTACTCCACCATTAAACCTTTTGACTGGAGTTGACCTGTAAGGATGACATGGTGACAGGCCCTTAGTTCACCTGTAACATGTACATATAAAAATACTTGGGTCATGAACAGCTTTCCTAAACTGTCTAAAAGTTTGCATAGTGGTATTCTGTACACTTCACCAGTGTTCAATGATGACTCGTTCCCATGAGAACAGTGATATGATGTTTACATCCGTATATACACGTCTACAGCAGTGTACTTGCCCAAAACAGTTAAATACACACTTGGCAAGTTTTAAAATCAGGTTTAAATGGCTGTCTCTAGGATTCCTAATAACAGAAGTGCATGGTTATTGCACATGTAAACTAACATTGCTGTCGGATCATCACTCACCTGCTCCTCTGGTGTGCCATAAAGCTGCCTGTACAGGGGCAGGAGCATGTCCACCAGCACCTGGAGTTCCTCAGCTGTGAAGGCTGGGGCCCTGCGCCCTGTACAGTAAGACATTGTAGCTCCCAGAGGAGGTGGACAGCAGCAGAGAGTTGGGGAGATACTGGAATAATGCAGTTAGTGCATGCAAGTGAACTCTCTAGGGAACCACCCGACTTATATCTAGACCACATAGGTGGTCTTCAGTCCAGGCAGCCAAAGTGATAGGTCCACGTCTGTCGCATTTTCCGAACCTGTCCAATGCATTCCTTTGTTTACTGACACCATGCCTACCGTGTGGTTCAAAAAATATCTGCAGTCCCGAGTAACTTTGATACATGACTAATGGGAGTTTACCACGCCGGTTTACACAATCCGAGATCCGCAACTGTCACCATAACAACTAACAGCCTATGGCTGTGTCCGATTCAATTATGATCCGCCTACCGCGACCTTTAAAAAATCGGTCTGCGGTGCAAACCCTTTTGTAAATGTTGTGAGTTTGTGATATTCCATACCTGGATGCCTCATTTTTCTGGTGAGTGGAACATCTAACTGAAACGCTAACACTCCCATGATGACCTAACCTTGAGGGGCACATAACATACTGATTGGGAGGCTAATCCCAACATGAAATAAAACTACGCCATTTTGCTACTTTGGGATTATAACAGACAATATGCATGTTTGGTGCATTCCAAGTACAGTTTACACCTAGTTACAGCATTACAGGACAGTGTGACCCAGTGTGCGATCTGTGTGATGTGCATCTGGAAAGGGTGTGTGTGTTTGAAGTCCTGGATACTACATTTCCAGAGGAATGACTACATTCTAACATTAAGCAGCCTATATACGCTTAGCTCTGATATGTGAGTTTCTAGGACATCTTTGTGTGCTACACTGAAGTGTGCAGCGGCATTTTCTGACACTTCTACATTGTAAATGGTTTATGTATGTAATAGTTTGTGGAATGCAGACATGACAACATGACTGTGTCTACCCTGTGACATTAGTGTGCATATATTTAATTGTGATACGCTAGATGTATGTGGTGTCCCAGATGTCATGTATTACATGAGCCTATTGTGTGTACAGATGAACCATATAAATGATAGCACAAACATAAGTCTAGGCTTTTTGGCTTGCAAGTTTTGGAGGGGCTCCTGCTTGATTTGGCTTTAACAATAACTGACACTAGTGAAGATTGCACTACTGCACTGTAATTACTGTGTCACCAAACCTTTCATACATGTTTAGTAATAACAAGTATGCTGTGATATGTATCTAAGGATGACATTGATCATTGAAATGTGTATTTCACTGACATGGAGTGTTATGTTTGTTTAATTGCTCTTTGCTGTTGGTGTAAGTGCATGTTACTTGTTACATTTTGAACTGACACCAACTGTGTATACACTCTACACATAGGTATCGCGGAGGAAGTGGCTGGCAGCCTTCTGTGCACAAGCCCTTGCCATATCTCCAAACATTGGAAGAGCAAGACATTATCAAGAAATACCATCTCACAAGGGCATCAATCGATGATTTGTGCCAGCAGTTGGCACCATATTTGCGGCCTCAGCGCACCTATTCAAAAGCACTAACCCCCAAGGTGAAGGTGATGGCAGCACTGCATTTTTTTGCCACAGGAACATTCCAATATACAATGGCAACATCGGGTGGAATATCCCAGCCCATGTTTAGAAATGTTCTTTAGGATGTGTTGCAGGGATTTACCCGATAAATGGACCACTATATCACGTTTCCGAGACCTGGAGTATTGGCCACCATCAAGGGTGATTTTTATGCATTTAGACGAATACGCCATGAAATTGGATCAATTAATGGCACTCATGTTGCTTTGATACCACCACAGGCCAATGAACAGGTGTATCGCAACAGGAAACATTTCCACTCCATCAATGTCCAGGTGGTGTGTTCACATGTGCATTTCACAATTCTGTGCCATATTCCGGGGACTGCACATGATGCATATATCCTGCGTAACAGCATCATCCCACATTTGATCAGTCAACTGCAACCTGAATGGGCCTGGCTTGTTGGTTGGTGATGTTGTATATTAATGTTGTAGTGTGTGTTGGTAGTATGTCAGATAGTGATATGTTGTTTGACAACTGAACTATTTTCTGAGTTCAGTGTAGGAGACTCTAGATACCCCAACCAGCCATGGTTACTAACACCACTGCGCAACCCAGTCACCACAGCAGAAGTGCGCCTTAATGAGGCCCATGGCCGGACCAGGCCGATAGTGAAGCGGACTTTTGGCCTCCTGAAATCAAGTTTCCGCTGTCTGGAGAAGACGGTAGGAGCCCTCCAATATGCCCCAGAAAAGGTTTGCCAGATAATCGTGGTTTGCTGCATGCTACACAACATAGCAATATGTAAGAACATACCTCTAATTGAGGACGAAGGAGACCAGCAGGTGCCATTGATGGAGGATCCAGTACTGGGCAATGATGACAGTGGTGATGATGATGATGGAGTGGATTTGAGACAACAGCTTATCCACAACTTTTTCACATGACTGTAAGTATGCAATGACTGGAGGTGACTTGCCACCATTGCTTGTTGTTGTGTAGCTGATGGACAATGTGTATGTATGCTTAACAGTGTAGGATAAGTGTCCTAAAGTTTTTTGGAGACTTGTTTTCGAAATGTTAAAATTTACATGTAAAATGTTTCAGTGAAGCCTAGCTATTGTTAACAATGACATTGTTGTGGCTGAGGTATCATACTTTTCTTGTGAGACATTATTTATAATAGCTAAACTCTGTTCTTTATGCTTTTTTCCCAGAGTACTTTGCCATGTCATGTACAGAGTGGACTTACAGAGTTGTGACCTCACCAGACATATGATGCTGTGGCAGACACCGACATGGAAATATTGCTGAACTCCCTGGCACACACTTCCTTCTGACAGAATAGTCTAGTGTTTTTGTTTTTAGTGCCTTTCAGTACTGTGTGATATAATTTTAGTCTGTGTTCAGGCAACAGGCTGTATCTGGACAATAAAAATGTGTTCCACATTGAGGTTTGCATTGTCTGATATCACACATCCAAACAAGTTCTAATCTAAGTTTGAACATGATGAACTAGTTGGTTAACAATTATTGTTGATTGGGCTAGCAAATAGTGATAGTTGTGTATACAACTGACTTCCTGTGAACATGTACCGTGAACTACAGTGTGTCTGATACTCTGATTGTGTATATCTATCTTGTTGTTCAAAATTTCATTTACTTGTGGCACTTAGTTTACTACTCACAAGTACTTGATTACCTATGTTGGTGACACTTTCATCATTATGATAAAAAGGTGATGACAAGATTTTGAATTTGAAGTCAAAAACACAACATGAGCTAGTATTGCTTTGTAAAGTGGTTTATTTTGACGTGCATAGGTGAAGCCACGCAATGGTGATGTGCTCATGAAAAAAAAAAGTGCTGATAGGAGTTGACAGTGTTTGCTGAAGAAATTCAAACGAGCCACAGGTATTCAAGTCCAAAGTCCAACTTTGACCCTCCATCAGATGTGGAACTGTTTGAATGAACAGTCAACAAAGTGAACGCTCGGCACACAATGAATGATATCATGTGCAACTTTTTAAACGCTGGGGGTGGTGCATTAACATCTGACTCCCCCGTATTTTTCCTCATATGCCCCTTCCCACATTTGGCTAAGGGAACCACAGCTGCAGTCTTCTGGGATACTGGGGAATCTCTGCCTGGCTCAACGTCCCTCCCTGTGGCTTGTGCAGATGTTGGCACAGATGGAGAGGGCATACAGGGAGCGGCACTTTGCTGATAAGCTAGCTGGTGGAGGCTGGTACCGATATCCCTCAGCACCCCTATGACCTTGTCCATTTGTTGGCTAAATGGGCTATTCTTTTGTCTTGGGAGGCCTGCAGCTGTTTGTTGTTCTTGAGGTGTTGAACAACCTGGCCCATTTCTCCCTGGTACCCCTCGTAAGCATCGAATACCTGGGAGAGGTTTGGGTGCGTAGCTGATCGCCGGCATGGATCCACATGACCCCTCCCACCAACCCTACTCCCACGGGAATGCACAGCTTCCGGTGGCACAGTCAACCCTGAGCCTCCTTCCTCATTGACTGTGTTGTTTTTGTCTGTCAACTCCAGAGTGTTCACTGTTTCTGTGCTGGTGTTGTTTCCAGTTGCTGCTGTGTCTGTCAGAGTAGGGGTCAGCTGAGTGTTGTTAGCTGGGACAGGAGTTGTTGCTGTGGATCCTGCTGTAGATGCTGGTGCTGTCTGCTGACCCAAACCTGATGGGCCTGGTTGGTCCTCCTCATCTGAGGATGCAGTAGAGTCCTCAATGCCGGTGAGCTTATTCTGGCCTGGAGTCTGAGCCTAGCTGTCATCATCAGTGGGCACAGCGGTGTTCCCAGCTCACCCTGTGGGTACAGAAATAATGTCCATAATGTAATGTGAATGTCCATTGCAACTCAAATGGTACCCATTACAGAAATGGGCATGTTCTGTTTAGTTCTTATGACATGTCCACTAACATTGACTTGTACCTGACAGTTTGTAGATGACACTGGTGGATTAGTGTGCTCCACATCTGTAGAATGTCAATGACATACATACTCTTTAGATCCTAATGTTTGAGTTTGTCTGGCCTGTGTGCTGGACATAATCCATGTATCAGCAGTCACATAGGTATGGCTACCTACACACTCACATTCTGTTTATTTCCCAGTACTTTTGTAATCATGGTGTGAGTGATGTGCTTATTGATTTCAACAAACGATCCTCAATTGAATCCCCCTAAGGAAGCAAACGTGTGACTGCTTAGCTTTGTGCATACACAACTCATGGATTTTGAATTTTGACTCCATAGTTAGATGTGATCTCAGTGGTTTGTTTTCTACATTATAGATAACTAATTTGTGAGCTGGGGTTCGAAGGGCTGCTGGGCTATTTGGGAAACTTTGCAAACTCCTCCTCCCACCCATCCCAACTAGCCCCCCTGGAACAGGAGATGACTGACACCGGTGCCTTGTGTTTGGAGCACAAGACCCTGTTAGTAGTTGTGGCAAAGTCAAACACCAGTCACCAGTGTCAGCCATCTTGCTAGTCCATTTCCACTCACTGCCAGGTAAGCATAGTTCCTGGTAGGCTGTTTGGGCTGGGTGGGAAAAGTGTTTATATGACAGAGCCTGATGGTAGGTGTAGTAATAGCAAACACTCCTACTGCTGCCTAGCCCAACCAGCTCATCTGGGCCTATGGAAGAGGTGTTGCGCAGCGGCCAGGGCAACTGACGCCGGAACCCGGGGGCTTATGGTTCGATCCCCGGTGCCGGCATCAGATCAGCCCAGCACCATGTGACTCTGGGCAATAGCTCGCTTAATCTTCCTGACGGCCCCCAGCGCCTTGACACCTTCGGGTAATTGTTCGCGCTTTACAAATACTGGACATTTACATTTACATATGGCTACCTGTCAGTGAGTGGAGGTATACTAGCAAGATGGCTGACACTGTGTGGTAAAGTCAAACACCAGTCACCAGTGTCAGCCATCCTGCTAGTACATTTCGAACCACTGTGAGGAAAGCATAGTTCCTGATTAGCTAGTTGGACTGGGTGGGAAGAATGTATGTAGGTTAGGGTCTGATGGGAGATGTAGCCATTGCAAATACTCCTCCTCCCACCCAGCCAAGCTACCTCCTATGGGCCTATGGGTACCTGACAATGAGTGGAAGTGTACTAGCAAGATGGCTGACACTGCTGTCTGACTTGACCACAACTCCCATCCAGGCCTTGTGCTCCAAACACCAGGCCACAGTGTCAGCCATCTTGCTAGTACACTTCCAACCACTGTCATGAAAGCATAGTTCCAGGGGTGCTGTTTGGGCTGGGTGGGAGGAGGAGTGTTTGCAATGACTACATCTCCCATCAGGCCCTTTCCTACACACACCTTCCCACCCAGCTCAACCAGGCCACATGAAACTCTGCTTTCCTGACAGCGAGTGGAAAGGTACTGGCAAGATGGCTGACACTGCTGCATGGCATCTGACTTGAAGCCTACTCCCATCAAGGCATGTGCTCCAAACACCACGTACAGTGTCAGTCTTCTTGCTAGTACATTTCCACTCATTGTCAGGAGAGCAGAGTTCTGCGGTGCTGTTTGGGCTGGGTGGGAGGAGGAGTGTTTGCAATGACTACATCTCCCATCAGGCCCTGTCCTACACACACCTCCCCACCCAACTCAACCAGGTCACATGGAACTCTGCTTTCCTGACAGCGAGTGGAAAGGTACTGGCAAGATGGCTGACACTGCAACATGGCATCTAACTTGAAGCCAACTCCCATCAAGGCATGTGCTCCAAACACCATGCACCAGTGTCAGTCATCTTGCTAGTACATTTCCACTCACTGTCAGGAAAGAAGAGTTCCGGGGTGGTGTTTGGGCTGGGTGGGAGGAGGAGTGTTTGCACTGACTACATCTCCCATCAGGCCAAGCCCTACACACACTCTTCCCACCCAGCCCAATCAAAACCTCCTGGAAACTCTGCTTTCCTGACAGTGAGTGGAAATGTATTGGCAAGATGGATGACACTGGTGACTGGTGGTTGGAGCACAGGGCCTTGATGGGAGTTGTGGTCAAGTCAAACACCATGCACCAGTGTCAGCTATCTTGCAACTACACTTCCCCTCACTGTCAGGTAGCCATAGGCCCAGATGAGCTGGTTGGGCTGAGTAGAAAGAGGAGTGTTTGTAATGTCTACATCTCCCGTCAGGCCGTGTCCTACACACACCTTCCCACCCAGCCCAACCAGCCCCCCTGGAACTCTGCTTTCCTGACAGTGTGTGGACATTTAGTGGCATGATGGCTGACACTGGTGCCTGGTGTTTGGAGCACAAGGCCTTGATGGGAGTTTGATGAAGTGTGTACATGACAATAGTTTTGAGACTTTTCATATTCATTGCAGGTATGTGGGTTATCTGTATTACATACACATCACATGATCTTTGATTATTAGTTTGTTTGAATCTAAAAATGTTAATTTAGCTAACTGGGACCATTACAGAGATGTCTGCAGAAGTGTAATTGCTAACGTGTGTGAAATGTGGCTTTCCTACTTACCAGACTCCATTCCTTCTGGCATTCCAAACAAGCTCTCCGGCGGAATGATGGCATGCACCATCTCCTCCCAGGAAGTAAAGTGCACAGTTGGTTCAGGAGGGCCACCACCAGTCCGTTATGCAGCCTGGTGTTCTTTGCTGGCCAATATTTTGACCCTTCTTCTGACATCGTACCACCTCTTTTTGATATCATCCATTGTGCGCTGGATGGGGCTACTGCGTTCACCTTGCTGACTATCCTGTCCCACATCTGTGCAGGGATGACAGCAATGAGTGTAGCAAGAGCTCCCTGCTTCTCTTTTTGCAGTATTGTTGTGGCAAAGGATCATGGTCTAGATTTTTCTTTATTATAGGTGGATTGGTGGGTGTGTCTACTTTTCAAATTGACATGTGTTTTTTGGCGCTGCCTATACTTTTTGTTGTGCTGTTTGGCCTGCTTTTTTCTAAGTGGAACTTGCCATGTTGCACACAAACCGCCATGGTTCTGCAACTTCATTGGATGCATCATAATCTGCTCCGCAGGACAACCGATACACGTTCGGAATCGGAATCCTCATAGGACAGCCATTCCGACCGACACGGTCGGTTCCAACTCGTTTCGCAGTCCGGTCAAAATTGTCTCCGATCGACGCGGTCGGAGTTTTGCCTGGTATACATCATAATATGGCAGTCAGAGACATCATGGACTAGTCGTGCGGAATGTATCCAAGACCCTGTCGGTTGAACGGTCTTTCCGACCAACATCGTAATAAGGCCCTTATTAGTGACCGTTGTGCTGTCATTGAATGATGATCTTATAACCAGGAAGTTCTATCTTATTTTCACTTTTCAGACCACAAAGGGGGAAAGAACGAGCTCAGTTGCAGAGGTAATTTTATTATATGAAAATGACATCCCATGATCCACAAAGAGAAAGCATATATTTTGTGATTAGGGAGCTGGAAATCTTAGTAGAAAAGAATGTGGCACATAATGAGTTATTTGACTGGAATTCACTCTCTGTTCTGGACGTAAGAAAAAGAGGGGTTTGCATTAGAATCTGAGTGAATCATTGCTGCTGATGTGACACCTAGAAGCACTGAAGAGTTGAAAAAGGTGTAACAAACGCTCTTGTACTAAACAGAAGATGAAAAGCTGGAGAAAATAAACACATGGGGTGGGGTGTTGAGACAAAATATAGAGTTGGAAATATCGACTTGCAAAATTATTGAGTCAAAAATATCGTGACATGGAAATATCGTCAGCAGGAATATCGTTGTCAAGAATATTGATTTTAAGGTAAGTAATATTGAATTTTTAAATATTGAAGTCATTAATATCGATTACAAAAATGTAGTTGTTTATAATATTGTTTTTTAATTATTGTTTTGTATTTTTGTTTATATTTTAAATGTATATGATGTAATTTATTTTTGTATAATTATTGTTTATGTTTTTTGTAGTTATTACATTTAATTTAAGTAATTTTTTGTTATTTTTAGCACCGTAGCAGGTTGTGAGTGTTTAGGGGAACAGGGTGGGAAGCAATTTAAATATAATTAATTCATGATTAATTTTTAATTAATATTATTTTTTAATTAAACATTTATTATGTTAATAGTGTAATACATTTTTTAAATTTAAATTTACATTTTATGTGAAGGTTGTGGGGTTTATAGGGGTACATGGTGGAAAGTAATTTAATTTGAATTATTTCATAATTAATTGTTAATATTACTTATTTAATAGATAATTAATTATGTTAATAGTCTTAAATATTTTTTTTAATATACGTTTTGGGCCTGATGCCCCCCAGGCCCTAAGCGGAGGGCCAGGGTGGAAGGGGGGCCCCCAATGTCACTTTCCGACAGCCTTAAAATGTTGGAAAGGCCGACATGGAAAGGCTGTCAGAAACCAACATCGTAATCCCAATGGTGGAGCCGAGCCTGGCTATGTCGTAATTGAAGGGATTACTATTCCGCTCCGGTTCCGACAGAGCCCTTTGGAAGAGGAGTTGAATCCACTTGCAGTTTTCTCTCCGACCACTGTAATCAAATAACGGTGGTCAGAGGGAAAGCTCAAGATGTCGGGCAGAGAAGGCTCTCCACCCAACATCCAAATCAGCCCCTTAATTTGCAGGTTGTGGGGTTTATAGGGGTACAGGGTGGGAAGTAATTTAGTTTTAATCGATTAATAATTAATTGTTAATTAATATTAATTATTTCATTGATAATTAATCATGTTAATTGTATAAATATTATTTTTATTTTAGGTGTGGGTAGTGGGGTTAATAGGGGTACATAGTGGGAAGTACATTAATTCTAAGTAATTAATATTAATATTTTTATTTAACAATGATTATTTAATTTATAATTAATTAGGTTGATTGTGTAATTAAATTTCTTAACTACAATTTTAGGTGTGGCTTTGGGTTTTTGTTGGGGTATATGGTAGGAAGTAAATTAAATTTTAATTAGGTTAGAATACATTTTTTAATTGATAATAATTATTGAAATTATGTTAATTGTGTAATACATTTCTTATTACATTTGAGGAGTGTGTTGTATATTTCTTGGGGGTATATTGTGGAAAGTAAATTTAATTAAATTAAATAATAAATAATTTTTATTTGTTGACAATTAGTTTGTTGATAAATATTTATCTTAATAGTGTAAATAATTAGCTTTTTAAAGTTAAGTTTTAGGTGTTGCTTGTAAGTGTTATAGGAATATATAGCGGGCGGTGAATAAAATAAAAATTATTTAATAATTCTTTTTTTACTAAATGTTTTTTGAATAAAAATATTTTTATATGAAATTAATTTTGGGATTTACATTTTAATGTTTGTAATAATTTCTGATATGTATTTAACATTATAATATGTATTTTAAATAATTTATTATATGAATTCTATCTTTGTTTTTGAATTTTTTTTATTGTTTTGCAGAGAATTTGTTTGTTTCTAATGTAGTACTGACTGCAGTAGGAATATTACACTTTTTCCTTCCGCAATCCAACACTTTGCCTACTGTTGCACTGATTGGATTGGGAATAGTAAATTTAGCCCCTACGCAATCCAACACTTCGCCTACTGTTGCTCTGACTGGAGTGGGAATATAACATTTTACCCCTTTGCAATACAACACTTTCCCTACTTTTACACTCATTGGAGTGTGAATAGTAAATTTAATCGCTCCACAATCCAACACTTTCCCTAGTTTTGCACTTATTGGAGTGGGAATAGTAAATGTTATCTCTATGTAATCAAAAAAATTTTCCTAGTGTTGTTTTAACTGTTGGGGAATAGTACATTTTAGTACTCCGCAATACAATATTTTATCTAATTTAGCATTTATTATAGTGAGAGTAGTACATTTTACCTTTGTGTGATGTAACTATTTTATTACTGTTGTGTTGTGTGAGGTGGGAGTAGTACATTTGATATATTATTAGTATAAGAATTTGTCTATTTTTGTCTATCTTTGTCTACATTGTAGTGGAAATTTTATATGTATTAATTTTAATATTAAATGATTAATTATATATTTTTTAATGATTATCATTATGTTTTTGTTTATTTATAATAATATTTACAATTATTAATGTTTTTTATTTGTAAAATATTTTTATGAAATAGTAAAACAATTATGTTGTTTAATTTTAATTTTGTTAAAGCGGTTTGTTGCTTTTTAAATATTTTATGTTATTGGTATGTTTATATACATATACATTCCAACACCAGTCATTGGAACCTGATATTACGGGACAATGTCTGCCGACACGCTGCTGGATAGGGAGGCAGCAGCGGAAGAGATGTTTGATAACTCCCCTACACAGGGCTCTCATACTCAGGCACCTAGTGGGACGACAGAAGAAAGCTCCAGCAATTTGAAGGATCTATTGCGTAAATTGGAGAAACTAATGAAACAGGAACAGTCCAAATGGTGGGAACACAAGTCCCTACAGCGCTATTTGGACGTAGGAATGATCCCGAGGGGCTTGAGGATCATTATTGTCCCCAGTTATGACAACCCTAATCCTAATATGATGGAAGAATGGGCAGAATGCAATTTGGAATCATTTAGGAGGCTGGTTCAAATATTGGTAAAATATGCTGAAACTGACCGAGTGGAACTGCAAAAACAAATAGATATAATTAATGAGGAACTTGAAAAAATGGAGCCCGTTCAGGCACTACCCAACTTACAGGAAGAAATGATGGGTAGATTGCGGAGAGAAGAAGATAAAATTAAAGACAGAAAATCATATAAGTTTCAGCGTGACAAAGCTAGTTACGAAACTGCCAACATTTTCACCTTCGCAAAGAAATCTGGGGGCATATTAGCAAGACCCCCGTTAAAATTATCGCCGTTTTAGCGGCAGGAAACTGCCGCTAAAACGGCGATAATGGGCTTGCTAATATGCGTTATGGAATTCCAATAGAAACCCAGGTTAGATGTCCTGCACATCTAACCTGGGCTTCTATTGGAATTCTATAACGCATATTAGCAAGCCCATTATCGCTGTTTTAGCGGCAGTTTCCTGCCGCTAAAACGGCGATAATTTTAACGTGGGTCTTGCTAATATGCCCCCATGGGGCATATTAGCAAGACCCACGTTAAAATTATCGCCGTTGGGGCATATTAGCAAGACCCACGTTAAGATTATCGCCGTTTTAGCGGCAGGAAACTGCCGCTAAAACAGCGATAATGGAGCTTGCTAATATGCGTTATGGAATTCCAATAGAAGCCCAGGTTAAATGTCCTGCACATCTAACCTGGGCTTCTATTGGAATTCTATAACGCATATTAGCAAGCCCATTATCGCTGTTTTAGCGGCAGTTTCCTGCCGCTAAAACGGCGATAATTTTAACGTGGGTCTTGCTAATATGCCCCATGATTCCTTAAAAATTTCAAAATTAGGTGGAAGAAGTGACAACGCAAACGGTGAGGTCAGCAACAAGCCATCACAAGCCAATACGTCAACATCGGATCTGAGCTCCGCAGTGGAGAGCGAATCAGAGCCTGAAACGAATCAAGGTGAAGCTGGTCCAGTCAAACAAAAATCATCCTGAGCTGAGGAACTTGGGGGCATATTAGCAAGGGCACTATCGCCGCTTTAGCGGCACTTTTTGCCGCTAAAGCGGCGATATTCATATCGCCCTATCAGCAAACTGTCTCTAACAGCAGTTAGCGACAGTTTGCGGGCATTAGCGCCCGTTTTTTACCGCTTTGCATGTCAGCGATATTTATCGCTAATGACATGCAAAGTGGGCGTTCCCGACGAACAAACCTGGGAAACACCCGCTAACAGGCCTATCGCCTATTAGCAAGGTGGCCATGGCCCCAGTTAGCGACGTGAAAAGTCGCGCTAACCGGGGTCATCGCCATTTATTTAACACCTGCAATTAGCAGGTGTTAGCCATACCTAACATGGGGGGTGGATTATGCTGATACGACCACAGGGTCGTATCAGCAAGGTGTTCTCCCTTCTCCAAGCAACATCGCTGGTTTTTCAGCGATGTTGGCCCATTTCCCCCGCTATCGCTGGAATATTCATCGCCATAGCGCTAATCGTTGTTAATACAGCATTAGCGTGGCGATATATTCCAGCGATAGCCGGCGATAAAAAAAATCACGCTAAGTAGGGTTAGCGATGATTATCGCCTCTTCTTGCTAATATGCCCCTTGATTTTTTACGCCAGGACAGAACACAAACCTTGCGCCTGAGAAATGCCAAAAGCAGCAGAGGTGAAACAAAAAACCACGCATAAGGAGAAAAGCAAACCGGAAACGAAGCAAGCAAGAAGCCAGTAACCACCAGGTGGAGACGCAAATGAATCCAAGTACCCCTGATGCCAACACGATAATCAACTTCGCACAAATCAGCTTAAATGAAGCAGAAAAACAACTCATTTCATTAGGTTTGTCTTATTGTCCTGAGACGAGTTTCAACTATGCGCAGACAAGAACTGATGTTTTTAAATTTATACGCATATTGAAACTGAGAAAATATCATCTCCTGCGCAAGGTTAACAGCAATACAAGCTCTGGACAAGCCGAAAATATCACTTCAGACACCATGAATTTGACATTAGGTGATGTGGCATTACTCAAGGACCTTCAAGATTTGCAGGATGAGAACCGTGGTGAATTTTGCACAAACGAGAAGATTTAATGCATACCACTTTAATTCCATCATCCCCTGCAGCGTCATTTGCTAGAACCAATACACCGTTCAAGCCCAAGTCTATGTCTAATCCCATCATGCCCCAGGATTCTTTAAATATTATTAATGAGCAGGTTGTGGCCCAGATTAAAAAATTGACCTATCATCTTCAAAGAACTAGACCTAAATTCAGTAGTCAGGAGTGGCAATATTGTCAACTGATCTCCAAGTTACAGAAAAATAACCAGATAGTGAAACTCGGACAAAGGTGGAAACATAGGGGCTGATTACGCTGGTGGGTGGACTTGGTCCGCCCGCCACCGTAGCGGTGATTGGGACCGCCCGCCAGACATGCGGCAGTCCCACCACTGCAATTAGGATGCGCCCGTCATACTGGCGGGCGCGTCCAGGGCTTTCAACATTGCGGGCAGTGCTGCTGGCTGCAGCACCGTCCGTAATGTTGAAAGTGTTTGCACCGCATTTCCCTACACCGCGTGGCGGGCACCACGTGGTGCATGGAAATGCAGGGGACCCCCCAGTGCAGCGACACCCCCCCACACAAGGGGGGCCCACAACGGGCCCCCAAACCCAATGCCCGCCAGCCTTTCCATGGCAGCATCACCGCCATGGAAAGGCGCATGGCCACACACATCCTAATATGGCGGACGGTGCCTGCTAGGCACTGCCACCATATTAGTGGCCCTGATCCGCCCGCCAGGCAATCGGTGTGATTGCCACTGGCGGAAAAGCGGCAGACGGACTTTGCGTCTGCCGCGATACCCACCGCCATCCTAATATGGCGGTGGGTAAATCTCAACATGATGGCGGAACGATCGCGGTGGCGATCGTTCCGCCATCGTAATGAGCCCCATAGTTATCTGGCAAAAACAGATTATATAGACAAGGCATTATCCCAATTAAGTGACAGTGAATGCTATAAAAGACGTTCTGTTCAAGCGGTTCGATTGACAAACAATGATTATTATGCAAAACTATTGGCTTGGAAAAGTGACAGGCTTTTGAGTATGGATGAATACAAGTGTCTTAAGAATGAGCATCCAGTGATACCTGTGATATATTTCATACCTAAGGTTCATAAAAATCCTAGTAGGCCTCCTGGCAGACCAATCATTTCGGCACGTAACGACCAACTAGAGAATGCATCACGTTATATTGATTATTTTTTGCAAGATCATGTGAAGGGTCTACCCTCCTATATTCAGGTCACGAGTGACTATTTGTGGAGGATACATGATATAGACTGGCAAGATGACTACATCCGCATGTCACTAGATGTCACATCCCTTTCGAGCTTTGGATCACTATTTGAGTAACAGATCAATCTATTTATTGCAACAATGCAAAATGCTAATTAATATGACCACATTTTGTCTAAACAACAATCTGTTCATATTTCAAAATCAAATCTATCAACAGAGAAGGTGTGTTACTATGGGGGCCAGCTTCTCTCCCAGCTATGCATGTTTACACATGGGCTGGTGGGAGGATCTGGTCCTCAGGGTAAAATACAAGTCCATATTGAATGAACATGTGGTGACATGGTTACGATTTGTTGATGATTTGTTCATCATTTGGGGGGGGCACAAAAAACAGTGCCTTGGAGTTTGTGTCTATGATTAATGAAAATGATGTTCATTTGAATTTTACAGTAACAGCTTGTTTGCACACAGTCAGCTTTCTAGATGTACAGATCAGTATCGTCGACAACAAACTAGTGACCTCGTTACATCGCAAGGAAACAGCTGGAGATTCAGTATTGCATGCCACCAGGTCCCATCCACAGCACCTGATACAAAGCATACCTTATAGGGAAATGGTTAGATTGGGGCGCATTTGCAGCAACAATGAGGATTTGATAATTAGGCAACATGAGAGCAAATTGAGATTCTTATCAAGGGGTTAGATGCAGCAATTGCAAAGTCAAAATTACGAAATAGATCCGAACTATTGTTCGGCAGTACTGGATGTAATACAATTTGTCATCGCTCACAGACAAGACATGATTTAGACCAAATTAGACTGATTTTTAGGCCTGGGTGGTGAACTTCGCTCCGTTCACAGAGTTTTCTGCCCTCCGCACTCCGCGGAGCTCGCAGAGTGCAGAAAACTCCGCTTCGCGATGTGCAGCAGAGTTTTTTCCCCGCTCCCGAACGGTAAGTTCGCGAGCGCGAGCTGCCACTCGGGTAGAATTTCTACCTGAGCGGCAGGAATACCAGCAAAAACTGCAGTTCGCACTGCACTCCGCCACTCGCGGAACTTTGATTTTCACATTTAACAAACAAGAAAAACAACTAAGGAACATTATTAGGTGTAATTGGCCATTAGTATTGGATGACTCTATTATTGGGCACACATTGCCTAAGACCCCTTCCATCACATACAGAAAATCTGCCTCCATGGATACTGTTCTGGTTAAAAGTAGTCCAGAGGTAGGGGAAGTGGGGACATGGTTATCCACCAGAAAAAGCTTTTTTAAATGCAAAACATGTTGTGCGTGCAAATTTGGTGAAAACAGATCATCATATATAACCCCTTTTTGTGGCAAAGTATTAAATATTAACAAATTCCTCACATGTAAAACTGAATATGTAATCTATGTGTTGGAATGTAGTTGTGGACTCACTTACATTGGGAGTAACAAACTAAGGGCCCATAAACAAATATTACACCACATTAAGGCTATTACCAACTCAGACCCCACTTATCCTGTTGCCCACTACTTCAAAGATAAACATCAGAATGATTTGAAACATCTAAAATATTATCTGTTAGATGCAGTTCCACATCTCAGGAGGGTTGGCAACAGAGATGCATTGTTAAGAAAATTGGAAACATGGTATATTTTAGAATTGGATACTAAAACACCAGGGGGGGCTCAATGCCAGTGAGGATTTGTTTACAGGTTTACATTGTGGAGGGTGTTAGGAAACGCTTCTTTCCGCTGAGACCCTCACTTCCGGTCGGCTTTCTTTTTCCGCCATTTGGGCGGTTAGCGGTCCAGTTGATCGTGCCTATTAACATCGCCAGTATTTATACGGGGCATGGCGCGGGAGCGCAGTTGTATTTCCAGCTGTCGTGCGGCGGAGCACTTCGCTGGTAGCGCATTTTGAACGCGTTTTGAACTGCATAGTGTGCTTTTACTATTTTACAGACCTTTTTACAGTTTTAACCCCCCTTTTTACTGTGTACTGGTCATTACCTTTGTGTCCTTCCCCAGCTTACTTCTCGCATCCTCTGCGCTGTTCGCTGTTTCCACGCCCCGGTCCACCGCAGCCTTTGGCTGTTTGTTGTGGAGGGTGTTAGGAAACGCTTCTTTCCGCTGAGACCCTCACTTCCGGTCGGCTTTCTTTTGCCGCCATTTGGGCGGTTAGCGGTCCAGTTGATCGTGCCTATTAACATCGCCAGTATTTATACGGGGCATGGCGCGGGAGCGCAGTTGTATTTCCAGCTGTCGTGCGGCGGAGCACTTCGCTGGTAGCGCATTTTGAACGCGTTTTGAACTGCATAGTGTGCTTTTACTATTTTACAGACCTTTTTACAGTTTTAACCCCCCTTTTTACTGTGTACTGGTCATTACCTTTGTGTCCTTCCCCAGCTTACTTCTCGCATCCTCTGCGCTGTTCGCTGTTTCCACGCCCGGTCCACCGCAGCCTTTGGCTGTTTGTTGTGGAGGGTGTTAGGAAACGCTTCTTTCCGCTGAGACCCTCACTTCCGGTCGGCTTTCTTTTGCCGCCATTTGGGCGGTTAGCGGTCCAGTTGATCGTGCCTATTAACATCGCCAGTATTTATACGGGGCATGGCGCGGGAGCGCAGTTGTATTTCCAGCTGTCGTGCGGCGGAGCACTTCGCTGGTAGCGCATTTTGAACGCGTTTTGAACTGCATAGTGTGCTTTTACTATTTTACAGACCTTTTTACAGTTTTAACCCCCCCTTTTTACTGTGTACTGGTCATTACCTTTGTGTCCTTCCCCAGCTTACTTCTCGCATCCTCTGCGCAGTTCGCTGTTTCCACGCCCCGGTCCACCGCAGCCTTTGGCTGTTTGTTGTGGAGGGTGTTAGGAAACGCTTCTTTCTGCTGAGACCCTCACTTCCGGTCGGCTTTCTTTTGCCGCCATTTGGGCGGTTAGCGGTCCAGTTGATCGTGCCTATTAACATCGCCAGTATTTATACGGGGCATGGCGCGGGAGCGCAGTTGTATTTCCAGCTGTCGTGCGGCGGAGCACTTCGCTGGTAGCGCATTTTGAACGCGTTTTGAACTGCATAGTGTGCTTTTACTATTTTACAGACCTTTTTACAGTTTTAACCCCCCCTTTTTACTGTGTACTGGTCATTACCTTTGTGTCCTTCCCCAGCTTACTTCTCGCATCCTCTGCGCTGTTCGCTGTTTCCACGCCCCGGTCCACCGCAGCCTTTGGCTGTTTGTTGTGGAGGGTGTTAGGAAACGCTTCTTTCCGCTGAGACCCTCACTTCCGGTCGGCTTTCTTTTGCCGCCATTTGGGCGGTTAGCGGTCCAGTTGATCGTGCCTATTAACATCGCCAGTATTTATACGGGGCATGGCGCGGGAGCGCAGCGGACGCGCGCAGCGAGCGCGCCGAGGCGCGCCGAAGGCGCGCCAAAGGCAAGCCCGTCTGCGCCCGTCCGTGCCTGTACGTCGCCTCTCGCCAGGAACTCTGGCCGGAGTCCTGTGGGACGGCGCACTTATTCTACTGCGGAGCTATTGGCAGTTAACTCGCGGGTGGAAGGATGTAATGGACCTCGGTTGGGTCCCTTGGAAGGGCCCTTTGGTTGCCTCTGTTGTAGGTACGTCTCTCCTATACCAGAGCTCCCTCTATCCCTTCCTCCTCAGTCTGGGTCACCAGTAAGAGTACTCCACTTGAATGTGCGGTCTCTAGCCAAACATTATCTGGAAGTTTATGACTTAATACTGGAGGAAGCACCGGATGTGTTTTTTCTAACTGAGACTTGGCTTAATGATGATATGGTAGCTGAACCTAACCTAGCGCTACCTCCTGGCTATTCGATTTCTACCATCAACCGAGAGTCCAGGGGGGGCGGTATTGCCGTTATTTTTAAATCTTGCTACTGTTGCTTATTTGTTAAAGAAGCTATGGAGGGCTGTGAATGTGCGCGTTTTAGTGTTACTCTCAGTGCCCATCTGACCATCTCAGGGCTGTTAGTATATCGCCCTCCGGGGCCTATTGCAAATTTTAAATCGGCCCTGCTGGAATATACTTCCACGCTTGCTATGAATACAGCTAACTTTAGCATTTTCGGTGACCTTAACCTACATTTTGATCTGGTGCAAGATACCGCAGTTAGTAGTTTACTTGCGGACTTGGCAGCTTGCCAACTAATTCAATTGGTCCCTGGCCCCACCCACTTAGCTGGCCATCTGTTGGACCCTGTTTTCTCCAATATTTTTCTTGCTATGGTGGAGACCCCTAAGCCTGTCACTTGGAATGACCACTTTTTGATCTCTATGTCTTTCCCGGCCCCTGAGCCCCTTAATAAGACTGTTTTTCCCTCTGTTTTTAAACGCCCTTGGCGGAAATTGAGATTGGAGGACTTTCATGCGCTTCTTGCTGTCAATCTGCCGGCTCCACATAATGATGCAGATGAGGGCTATAGAGCCTTTTGTAACTGGATTATCCAAGTGTTGGATTCCCTTATTCCAGCGAAATGGCTGAAGGGCCGCACTTTGAACCCTAGCCCATGGTACAATGACACTTTGACTGCACTTCGGAAAGCCTGCAAGAAACTTGAGCGTGCATGGAGGAAAGGTTATGACTCGGTGGCAAAAAAATGCTATTTGTCCGCTATAAAAAACTATCATAGAACCATTTGTTCGGTTCGAGCTGCTTTTTATGCTAACGAAATAAGGCTTAGCTCTAATCCGGCCAAATGTATTTTTAAAATTCTTAAGGACCTCAGAGTAAGGAGTAACTCCTCTGTTTCTATGATTACTTCTGAGCAACAGTGCGAAGACTTAGCGACGTTTTTTGTGGATAAAGTTAATACCATCTATCGGTCCTTTCCGCAAGGGTCTCTCCCTCCAGCCGCTCGGCAGGAGTCCTCTCCTTTACATTTTCTGGCAGCTATTCCCAGTATATCACAGGAAGAATTTTCTTTACTGAGCAGGAAAATCAAATCTGGCTCTCCGGCCGATCCTTTAAAACCTGCCCAGTTCAGGGATTCATTGTCTCTTTTCCTGACACCTTTGTGCCATGTTGTTAATACCTCTTTTACTACAGCTGTGGTACCCGTTCCATGGAAACAGGCGAGGGTGTCCCCCATTCTTAAAAAACCCTCACTTGACCCAGCAAAGTTGGAAAACTTCCGGCCTATATCGCTCCTTCCTTGGGTAGCCAAGATTGCTGAGGCCCATGTCAATAATATTTTAACGGAATATCTCACCACTAATAACATCTTGGATCCTTCTCAAAATGGGTTCCGCCCTGGTCACAGTACAGAGACGGCTCTTCTGGCGGTGACAGAACATCTGCGGACCCTTCTTGATTCGGGCCATACGGCGGCACTGATTTTACTCGATCTGAGTGCCGCATTTGACATGGTTTCACATGGAATTCTGTTACAGCGCCTGGAGGATGCCGGGGTTGTGGGCCTGGCACTAGAATGGTTTAGATCATTCCTGAAAGAGAGATCTTTCCGAGTGTCGGCCCCCCCATTTCTTTCTCAGGCTCATTCCATCGGGCAGGGGTACCACAGGGCTCTGCATTGAGCCCTATATTGTTCAATCTTTATGTTCAACCTCTGGCTAGAGTGGCTAGGAACATGGGCCTCACTATGGTCTCGTATGCAGATGATACACAGCTGGTGGTGGCCCTGTCCGATGGTTCCACTCTAGATGCTTCTAGGTTTCGGAGCGGCTTGACCGCTGTGGCTGAGTGGATGACTTTAAACTGTCTTCAGTTGAATGCGACTAAGACAGAGTTATTGTTGATGGGGAGGGACAGAAGCCTCTGGAGTGAACAATGGTGGCCCAACTTACTTGGTAGCTCTCCCACACCTAAGTTGGTGGTAAAAAATTTGGGGGTATGGATGGACGATACCCTTAGTTTTCAAGAACATACCAAAAGAGTTGCAGGTACCTGTTTTGGCCTCCTCCGGGGACTTAGGCCCCTGTTGAAATTCTTTGATTCATCCACTCGCCAAGTGATTGTTCAATCAGCCATTTTATCCAGATTGGACTATGCTAATTCGCTCCTTTTGGGAGCTAATCAGGCTGAGATACTGCGATTGCAGCGCGTTCAGAACGCTGCCGCCAGAGCCTTGGTGGGGCTCCCACGTAACTGTCCTTCCAGTGGGGCCATCAGGAGGTTACATTGGCTTCCAGTGGCCAAAAGGATCCAATTTAAGGCTCTCTGCCTTTCTTTTAAGGTCTTGATGCTCGCCTCGCCCAGTCTCCTGACTAATTTGCTAACCTTGTATGTCCCCACTCGCCAGCTGCGTTCTCTGGGACAGCATTTGGTAACTGTCCCTCATGTGAAGCGCCTTCGGGTGGGAGGTCGGTCCTTCCGCTATTTAGCTGCTAAGTTGTGGAACTCCCTGCCCCCTCAGATTCGCAGCTTGGATCGCATGGTGGACTTCAGGAAAGCAATCAAAACGTTTCTCTTTCCTTCTGTCTAGTCCTTCTTGGTTCTGTCTGTTCCCTTTGCCTACTTGTTGTGTTCTTGGCCTTGTTCCTTCTGACGCTGGTAGCGCCGGGACGCCTCTTTGCTGGGGCAGCTGTGCGCTTTATAAACTCGGATAACATAACATAACATTGTCAATATATGATGTGATATGAACCGTGCCACAAGTATGATCTAAAACAGCTCTCTAATAGTTTTTAGGTTGTGGTTCTTCTAGTGAACAAGTTTGTGAATTGATGAGATTTATGTAATATATCGAAGATTATTTGACATTCATGCCGTCACATAAATCCAAAAGAAATGAAATTGAAAAAAATGAAATTTGGAATTTTTGGAGTATTATCAAAGGTTGTAGTTAGTACTGCTGCCATTTATGGTTTTAAGGCACTTATGCACTTTATAAGGTAGTAAACATTGTTAATTAGTTGGTGACACATTTGCACTTTATTATTGATTGGCACTTTATCTTGGAGCACTTTAGACTGCTTAACAACAAGATATGATAACTGTGATAAGAGCTATAGAATGAGCATTTATGCTATAATTTTAGCAGATAGGCACGCTGTACAATACAAGTTATCAATGTGTACAGGTATATAAATATTGACATTACAGGTTTTAACTAGTATTTTACCATGATGTTTCTTAAAAACTATGTATTACAGGTCATATGTATTTTGCATTGTTACATTTATATTTATATTTATTTCCGTATATATTTACATCTGCATACATTTATTTTAAATGTATATATATATATATATATATAATCATATGTTTTAGCAGTCTGTCGTCAGTGTCCATATTCATGGTCTAAGCACATGTCACTTTAAATAATTAGATCCCACAATGCAGCACTGTCATGTGATCAAGGCCGTGGAAGGCCGAAACGTGTTATGGCGGACAGTCGGATATAAATCAAATTGCACAATTCAATGGTGGTCCGTATCCGTCTTTGTTTGACAGAAGGATGTGATTGAAGTGGAGAAGTTGATATATATATATATATATATATATATATATATATATTCAACTCGATGAACTGCAATCCCCAACCTCCGCCAGGCGATAAAGAAAGCACAAACTCCTCTTGCTGGCGAAATCAATATTTTATTATTCACTTGGAGCTTGTCATAACGCGTTTCGATTGCCTGAGCAGCCTTGATCACATACGGAAATGCGTTGCAATACGAGTTTTAAATACCACCCAATGTGTGTCACGTGATCCCCCATAGACATGGAAAACAGACTATAACCAAACTTCTTTCTCCCTGTGGGTCATAGCATCACATTTACAATGTTTCATTCTACAAATATTACCAGCCGGTAACATCATATATTAGGTAAGGACAATAGATATTAATATTTATAATTATTAAACATAAAAAATGTTAAAAAAGAACACATATATACTGGCATAAATGCTTGAGTACTGCAATGCCGATGATCTCCACATCATAGACCGGCATGAGACACAATTAAACTCTCTTAATGAGGCCACTATGGAAATCATATTGCTTTGATAACCAAACTATAACCATTCTTCATTTGGAGATATAATCTCAACGTCAGTTCCTACAATAGCTCAAAATAATCTAGGCTCTATATATATATATATATCTAACAAACATCCCAACTTCACCAAAGAAAAGGGAGCACGCACTCGAGGATCCAAATCATGGCTGATTTAATGCAGTGTTGTCACTCCGGACCCGGCTTGAAAACACTGAGACGCGTTTCGGCTGCGCACAGCCTTTCTCAATCAATATATATATATATATATATATTTTTTTTTTGTTATATTAATATATTTTTTTTACAAACTCTTTTTTATTGAAACATTGCGAGAGTAGACAACTGTGGGAAATCACTACATCAGGTGTTACAGTAGTACAAATAATACAATTGCTCAATCTAGGTTTAGTCAAAGCAGTGAGTATATTATTACAACTCATCATCACTCTCCTCACAGGCAGATCCTCTATCCTTCCTAAAACCCAATATCTTTTCCCATTTCTTGGGATAACCTTTTCCCTCGTAAATGGCATTTTCTGCCAGCATAGACCAGTCCATATCCCTCTCCCACTCCCCCAACATTGGCGGCTCACTCACCCCCATCTCTGGGCAATGTTTCATTTGTCAATCATCACTCCAAGGGTAGTACAGAGTTGTTCTTTGCTGTTCAGGTCAGTCTGGTTCCATATATTGAAGAGACACATTTTAGGCATCAGTGGTAGGTCTTTACCACATCATGCAAAATTGATGTTGAAGTCGGGTTGTTATTGATTCCCAATATCGTTTGATGACTGGGCAGTCCCATAAAATGTGATAGAACATACTCTCCTGTGTGCAAGATCTGCTACATATAGTGTCCTCTTTCCTGCTCATTTTTGAGGCGGCACAACACAAGAGATACGACCTATGGAATATTTTGAGTTGGACTAGTTTTAGTCATGACGAAATGACAGCCTCCCCTGGGGAGGATAATGCTTCCTACCATTCCTCATCTTCTAGATCTCCTAAGTCTTTCTACAGAGCTCTCGCAGGCGCAGGAAGGGGTTAGGTAGCTTGTATAATATCTTTTGGTATGTCATAGATATCGCTTTATGGTCCATATAATCAGTCAAGAGCCTATCCTCTAGTGGAGATGCCTCTGGGAGTTCTGTGCCTAGCAGGATGATTGCCCTAATGGCATGTCTTATTTGTAGATATCTGTACGTTTCCGTGGCTGCCATGTCATAGTCTTTTTGTAGGTCTGAGAATGGGATTACTCTACCTTTTTACCACAGGTCTCCAACTCTTGAGATACCAATGACATACCATTTGTCAAAACCTGGGCATCTCATCAATCTACGAAATTTGTCTGCCTCCCATAGGGATGTAATATTATTATATTATTTAATATTTTTTAAATAATAATATAATTTTAAATGATTAGTTTTATAATACTTTTTTAATTAGATATATATATATATTTATATATATATAAATATATATATAATGTGTATGTGTGTTTAGCCTTTTTAAAGTACGTTTATTTGATGTATTTGTTACAATATACATTAAATATATTTAATTTTTATTAAATTAATGTTAGTATTTAATAATTTTATCTTTGATATATTTAAAAATTGATATTTAATGGAACAATCATTATTGAAAATGATATTTTATTTCAATATTTTTATACTTACCTTTTTAGTATAGGTTGTCTATATTTTTGTAGTCGATATTCATGTCGCGATAATTTTGTAGGTCGATATTTTTTACCTCAATATTTTGTCAGTGAACCAGCACATTGTACTAGAAGGGAGCAATCTAATAATACAACACCAACCCAAATTAAGGTGCCAATGGAAAACATATTGTAACTTCAAACCAGTATCAGACATTGCCACACCCTAGCCACCAAAGGTATATTTGTTTTTTTTTCTTCAGAAAACTGGATCAGTAACAAATTATGTAGTGCAGTCCTCAATGTTTGTTCTGCTTATAATATTCCAGAAGATTACTTTCTGGGATTTACAGTTTGCCTATGCTGTAGCAAGACACAATTTGGGACCTAATTTGGATGTCGGTCTGAGGATTCCTGCGGGTTCGAGACAAACTGACCTCGGGTCGGCGGTCCGAAACCGCAATTACAATTTGACTGCACATGGTGCGGTCGCAGGCTCCCGTTTCCCTATGGGAGGTTGCGAGGCAGTCAGTAATGGGCCGCAGCACAAGCCCCCATAGAGAAATGGGAGTCCCTGTAAATCCATGCAGCGTATGGCAGGCACCATGGTGCAGGGATTTACAGGGGGCACCATAGGTGCCCCCTTAGCCTCTAACTGAATAAGAGGAGCTCTGCTAGGGCCCCCAAATTCGCTTTCTTACAGGATTTCCATTTCGTAAAGCCCGACATGGAAAGCCTGTCGGAAACCAACATCATAATCCCGATGGTGGAAACACCCTTTGTATGGGATTATGTTGGCGGTTCCGACTGGCCAACGGGCTCCTTGAGCCCCTCGGAAGCCAGCCGGATTGACTGGCTGGTTTGAATTCCAACTGCCGTAATTGTAATATGGCGGTCGGAATTCAAACCAGGGATGTTGGTCAGTAAGCCTCCAACGAGCGGTCAGAGGCTTACCGACCGACATCCTAATTAGGACCTTAATGTCCAAACAGAAGAAAGAGAAGAGAGTGCAGTTGAGGAAGGAGGAGGGTGCCAGTCTGAAGACATATCAGGATGCAGTCAAGCTTTTGCCCCCATCACACCCATCATTACATCAGGAGCACAATAGTTTCACAATATAGAAAGATTAAAATAAACTCTTACTACATTTTGTGGTTCTATCTGTGGAAAAAATGTCTGTCCCAAAAATGTTGCTCCTGTAACATTCTGCAAAGGATATACTGGCAGATGAAAGCAGTAGATAAATTGTCCAATGCTACTAGTATTATCACAAGAAAAAAGAACAGAAATACCAAAACCTTATCAGAGTATTGTAAAACGTCTATTGCACACCACTACAGCCCTTGAAGTCTTGCAGATTTTACAATTTACAATTTTACAGATTAGAATCTGGAAACATATTACAGGAATTAAGAAGGCCTCAAGTCACAGTAGTATTTCAGTGACAGACATATATCTAGTGGATTTAAGAAGAGGTAGAATTAGGGAGAGTGACAGTGCAGGATCAGGGTCATCCTCAGGCAGACCCACATTAAGAGGGAAAAGAAAGCACAAAAAACGTTAAGAAGTTCTTTTTTTATTATTATTTTCTGTAACCAAATTAATCACATCTTCTGATGTACATTGTTAAAAGTGCAAGTAAAACCATTAATCTTGAATTTATCTGTGAATAGGCACATAAATAATATATGTTAAGACACTGGCTTATACTGTGATCGTGAGCCTAAAAATTATCTCACCTCCTCTTCCTACTGTACAGTGCTGGCAGAATCCTCATTTGTCTTGCCACTATGTAAGCATAGCCATTTTAGAGAACAGATCTTCTTCTGGCATACCTTATATAGTTTGCACCTGGTTATCACCTGCCTCTAACCTTTCTGATTTCACATTAATTGGCTTTTCACCAGTGGTGTGGGATAGTGTCATGGATATAGATTCTGTTGTCAACAAATGAATAAAACCATGCATACAGGCATATTCTCTAGTCTTTGTTTTGTTTATATTTGTTCACATTGGTTTTGAATATACACAATGAGTAGTTGTATGTCTAAATACTATATAGTTCCTTGTCATTTGCTATGTTATGCAGCTTTGCACAATGTACAAGAATTTTGCATGATGTGTCTAGGGAGTACTCATGAGCACCACCACCCTTCTGAAGTCAAAGAAATCTGTTTTAAAAGTCCAAAAGTAGGTTTGTCTGCTACTCCTGTTCAACTATGCACTCTGCTGTATCTCATCCCACTGGTAGTAACTGCATTCATAAATGGAGTAAGTATCCAAGGTCATATGGAATCGCACTGTAACCTACAAGAGCAGCTTAAAATAGTAAGTTCAATATATACTGCCTAATTATGATGTTAGGCGGACACCGTTGCTCAAAGGAATCGCCCACCTTAGGATTACGATGTGACTGCAAACATCCATTTGTCAATGGAAGCTTGTGCGGCAGGCAAAAAAGGCCCGCAGCACAAACTTCCATTGACAAATGAATGTTTGTAAACATCCCTGGACTGTGTGGTAGGCACCATGAGGGGCCTGCCACACGGTGCAGGGATGTTTAGGGAGGCACCATAGGTGCCCCCCAGGTCCCATTGTGGAGGGCCAGGGGGGAAGGGGGCCCTGCTAGGGGCCCCCACAGATACTTTCTGACAGCCTTTTCATGTCAGAAAGGCCAAAATGAAATGGCTGTAAGAAAGTGCCATCATAATCCAGACACCGGAGCCGCGCCTGGCTCCGCTATCATTAGGGGATTGTGCTGGCTTCCGACGCTCCAACGGGCTCCTTGAGCCCGTCGGAACCGTGTCAGAATCCCCCTGCTGGTTTCATTATGAGCGCAGTCACCCTAATATGGGGGTAGGAATGAAAGCTACGATGTCGGGCGGTGACCGCTTGTTGGAGGCTTTCCACCTGACATCGTAATCCGGCCCATAAATGGGACTGCAATTTTATTACTAAAACTTAAAAAATACACAATGTGACACTGTCTGAAAAATCACCTGCAGTAAAGTCATTAAAAAAACCACAGTGCTTAAGCAGGTAGGAATAATGTGTATTTCCAGAGTAACATGTTATAATATCAGTAATAATACAATCTTCATTGCACACAACTTGAATATTTAGTGAGTGTTATTTTTATTTTATTGTGATACAAAAACCCAGTTTCAGCAGATGAACAGATGAGAACATTTGTCCCATCTACACACCCAGTAACCTGAGGGAATACAGTTATCTGAAAAAAATCTAGCTCAGTGTTGTTGAGCTTCTGCACAGTGTTTCGAACAGTAATGACCACTATTAATTCGTGCAGCATTGCATCTAGAAATTGCCTGAAAACCTAGATAAAGCACTTTGATAAAACCCCACCGAATGTAATAAAACTATTCCCTGGAAAATTGCTGAACCAATGAATGCAGGCAACAAAGGACATGAACTTGTGTAGGAATGGTTTCACTCTGTGTGTTGCCTTACCCAATGTAGGCCTCAAATCTATCGTAAGGGCATTAATCACCATACTGTTTAACCTTTACTTCAAGTATATCTTCTTTCCCCCCTCCGAAACAATTGCGATACTGAGGCTCAGAATTCTCTCCTTTCTCCTCGACTTCCTGTGCTGTGCAGCCAGAATCCTCATTTATCTTGGCACTGTATAAACACAGCCATTTTGGAGAAACAGATTTGATTTCTGACTCACCTTTTACAGTTTGCATCTGGTTACCAGCTGCTTCCACATAATGGTAATCTGTGAAAACAAAGGTAATGGTATTTCGGTAATCGCAAAATTGATTCACAATTTAACAGTTTATCATTAATTTCATACCCAATGCAGATTTATCAATTTCTCTTATTTCAACACATAGGGGCTGATTTCAATGTCGGCGGAATTGCTTCCGCTCGACACGGACTCGGTCCTGGGACTGACCAACACCCGGTTGGCAGTCCTGACCGGCCCATTACAATGTGACCGATCACTGTTCAGCCGCATGCTCCATTTTCTCAATGGGAGCTTGTGTTACAGCCGTAAACCGGCCATAACACAAGCTCCCATTGAGAAAAGTGAGGTGCAGTTCATCCCTGCACACCGTGGCAGGCACCTTAAGGTGCCTGCTACAAGGTGTAGGGATCAACAGGGGGGCACCATATGTGCCCCTCGGCCTCCAACTGGAGGCCGTGCAACAAAGGGGGCCCTGCTGGGTGGCCCCAAACACGTTTTCCGACATGGTTTCCATGTCGTACAGGTTGGCATGGAAACCGTGTCGGAAACCGTGCATTGTAATCTCAAGGGCGGAAAGGCCCGCCCTTGAGATTACTGGCCAGCTTCCGACTGGCCAGCAGGCTTTCCCAGCTTGTCGGAAGCCAGCTAGAATGACCGGCCGGTTAAATTTCTGACCACCTCCACCAAAATGAGGCTGCCAAAAAGTAAACCGCGGGGCCCATTACGATGCGGTCGCATTGTAATCGGCCACTAAATATTTTCAGATGTTTGGTTTTTGTATCTGCAAACCAGTTTCTGACTGGTTTTGGAATCAGAAAATGTTTGTACATTGTGCCCATAGGTTTGTTCATCCTGTAAATGCATACTTCAAAAAATGTATAAAGGAGACAAAGAGAGAGAGACGAAAAGGATAGGGAGATGCAAATAACTCAAACCATCAAAGATGGAGTTGCTTAAGTAGAAGTACATATTCTCAAGGAATTACTTCCACCACGAGAGTTCCTGTGCCTTAAAATATGAGCACATTTGCTTTTGCATCTATGACAGAAAATTAGTACTTTTGTTTTGATATCGTAATTGCACATCACTTCACTCACATCTACTTGCTCCCTTATCTCCTTTATACCTTTAGTGCTGGGCCTCTTTTTACAGCTTTAAGAATGCTCATAAGGGATATAATTGTTTATTTTTGATGAACCTGGCTTTGATGGATTTAACTAACTTGAATTGGACTGCAAAAAACACATTTCACTTTATGATAACAGTTCACATTTTCTGTAATTGATTTTTTGTCACTTAGTCGATTATTGTTGTTTGCATCTACAGCTCTTTTTTCACTGCGCTAAGATCCTGAAGCATCCCTTTATGAAATACCAATTTTCATCTGCCTATTCTTTTTATTACCTGGACACATTCTTGCATGCATTTGCAGGAGTTTGTGCACTACAATTCTGTCTAGTATTTATTGTCTTTTGTCGTTGCTTCCAACTCTAGCTCTCTCTTTGATTTTTGGTTCTCTACTGGAATTGTCCTATTGAATTAGAATATCCCCATTTATTGTGGTAGATTTTTTTTCAGGTGGATTATTTCTTACCATTCTTATTCACATTAATCAGCTTTTCACCAGTAGTATGCTTTGGTGTCATAGATGAAATAAAGACCTATTGTCAACACATGAATGTCTCTATGAATTGTGGAGTCACTCTCTATTCTTGTTTTGTTTTTTATTCTTCATTTTGGCTTTGAATATTCAAGAGTGCTTATATGCTAGATTAGAGTACACAAGTATATCATCCAGCATATACCTTGGGCCTCATTACGATGTGAGGCGGAAAGCCTCTGTCCATCGGTCGGCTGCCATATTATGATGACGGTGGTAGGAGTTAAACCTGCGGGGGGATTCCGACGTGGTTCCACGTCGGAAAGACAGCATAATCCCTTAATGACAGCGGTTCCATGTCTGACATGGAAAGGCTGTCAGAAAGTGACATTGGGGGCCCTTAGCAGGGCCCCCCTAGCCCTCCGCAATGGGGCCTGGGAGGCACCTGTGGTGCCCCCTAAACATCCCTGCACAAACATCCATTTTTCAATGGAAACTTGTGCTGCGGGCCTTTTCCACCCGCCGTCCACCCTTCCATTTTAAAATGGATGTTTGTGACTGCCCTATGGGCGTTCACATCATAATCACGCGGTCGGAACCGCCCGACATCATAATCAGGCCCTTTGTGGCCTAGATATCGTTTAGAAAATGTCATGCAGTTGGGTGTAGATTTTCTATTAAGAACGCCAATGGGGCAATATATATGTAGTTATTATCTAAGACGCAATATTTATGTCAGACTATATTCTGACAACAATATTCTGGTATCTCGCCCAATGAATTTACAAAGCGCAGGAATTTATGGTGAGGAAGTGTTAAGGTAATTTATTGAGTGAATGCATGTTTAAAGTATAAATGAATGATTTTACAGCCTTCAAAATGATCATTAAATAGACAAAATTCTATTTCTTATAACTGGCAACTCAAGTGAACACAAACACTACTTGTATCAGGTAATGAGAAGGAAAGTTAAAGATGAAATTAAAGATCACTGTGAAATACTCTTTGCTACAGTAATAATACATATGGTTGTGGGGCTTGAAAATTATTTTTTGTGCAACCTATGAAGTTGATCTAGTGCTATGAACTGTTTGATTCTAATGTTAAGTCTGCAGGTAATAGTGTGTGTAGTGTTGAGATCTGAGATTTAACAATAAAACTAAGATTAACTCATATAGACTAAATACGGTGCATGCACTTAGTCAATATCACTAATGGCATGTTTGTAAGCAATTTACAACTTGTCGTAGGATAACATTAAATTATGTTCGTTTACAAGCAGAATGAAGTGACTTCTGTGAAGAAAATAGTTAAGTCACAATGTATGGTTATTTCATTTTTTCATTTAAATACTTTATTTCGGCCAAACGCCATAAAAGTTTTACAATAAAAACAAAATATTCAGCTATCCATGTTTGACTGTACTGTAAACAATTTATGTATTACAATTTGAATTTTGGCCGTAAATATTCAAGCTCGGCTTTAAATGAGCACATTATCAATCACTATATTCTAAAAGTTCATCAAGCAATATATACAATAATCACATTAAAATTGCCATCAATCTCAGTGCAAAGTTACAGATAAGGGTGTTGTATATTGTTCATTGGATTTTCCGATGTAACCACCTATCTTGTGTATGTATAAAATCAGTTGAAACTATGTATAGTACAATATAAAATGACCACAGGTAGAGTTGATGAAATCAAAGTGCAGATTTCAGTCAGAAAAATGCATTATTCATTACAGTGTCACAGCTTTAGCTCTATCTTGTTTCGTATGATCCCTACTGCAAGCAGGTATTTCGATGTAGCACATATTACGTACGGTACTGTGTTATATCTCAGCACCCTGAGGGCATCTTGGTGCTTCCTGAATACCAGGTTGTTGCACATTGGGAGAATCTTGCCCTAGCATATGCTGGGCAAAAGAAGAGGACAAGTGCGGTATTTTCAATCAACCCTAAAGTGCTTAGCCTGAAAATTCGGTCTACCTGTGTTCCCCAGTTTACAGTGTAGCTTTTAACCTGGAGGGTGCCGTATCTTAATTTCAAAACAAGATTCTTGCCAAATGTGGCTGTATGTTGTCAAGAAATTCTTCGAAACATGGGTTGGGTTTGACATTAAGGAATTGTGTTGTTAGTCTACCCAGGTAAGGGTTACAGTGAAGTGTATTTATAATATATGCCCAATATGTTATTTTTAGTGTATTTTTAGAACTTGATAGTAACTTATGTGGTTCAGTCCAGTATAAAGAAAGGCCTAGTTCTGTAAACCATTTCTTGAAGAATCTGAGCCAGGGAAAAGTTAAACATCTATCAATAGCCAAAAGTTCTTTGACACCATCTCTATACACCGCTAATTCTGGCGTAATTCATAGCCGAATCCAATAAAGCAACGGCCGCAGTGTTGCAATTTGCCCTATGCGTTTCATGTTCAGGTTATGAAACATTGGAGTAAGTGGTATTGCCAAAGGTAGCCCCAACAGTTTCCTCACAAACTTGTTTTCCCTATTTGTCATTTGATTAGTGTCACTAGTACCCCAGAGTTCCAATCCATACAGAGCTGCTGCGTGCGCTTTACATTTATAAACCTCTAGGGCTGGTGTCAAGGGTTTGCTTGAAGATAGACTGTACTTTTTAAGAATAACCCCTGACCCCTGTGCGAGCACCAATGCTGAGTGATTTACCTGCGGTTTCCATGTTAACTTGGATTCAAGTAGTGTGCCTAGATAGGTAAAATTAGGGACATGCTCTAACGTTTGATTATTCAACCTAAGACTTTTCCTAAAATCCTTGTAGGGGTTTATAGCCATGTACTTACTTTCCCAATGTTCATATCTAGACCTATTTTTTTGCAGTAGTTGTTAAAATCATCTATTAAATTTTGCAGGCCCTTAGGTGTCTGTGAAATCATAATAGTATCATCTGCAAATAGTAAGGCTGGGACTAAACTCCCACTGAGCTTTGGAGGGTCATTTTTGGGTTCTTTTAAATAGTCGACCACATCATTTATGTAGAGTGAGAACAGGGTGGGTGCGAGCACACATCCCTGTCTCACTCCTCTATCTATTGGAATTGGTTCGGTGAGCTCCCCATTCATACCCCAGCGAACTCTTGCGTAATTATCGCAATGTAGCCTTACCATCTGCTTTGGCACATTTGCAGGCACTTTTTGCTTTTCCAATTAATTCCATAGTAGACATCTGGGTACTAGGTCGACGGCCGCCCTTAGATCTACAAATGCTATGTAGATATGGCCTCCCTTTACCTTAGTGTATTTCCAGATAATGCAAAAAAGTCTGAAAACTTGATCTACCGTACTTGTGCGAGCTCTAAAACCCGCCTGATACGGAGACAGAATGTTGTTAGTATCTATCCATTCATTGAGCCTATTTAAGAGTTGTCTTGCGTAAATGTTTTGCAGTACACCTATGATGCTAATGGGTCTACAGTTTTCGGGTTTCTGTTCACTACCTTTTTTATGGATATGGACAATTTCAGCCCCTCTCCATGTAGTCGGTATAGGGGCGCCTGAAGCTATTGTATTACTAATCAGATTAACATATGGGACCCATACCTTTTTATCATGTTTAAACAGATCACCAAGTAATCTGTCTAATCCTGGAGCTTTTCCCTGCTCAGTGGTATCTATCGCATATGCAGTTTCTTTTAGGGTAAAAGCAATCCCATCTCCATCACCATTTGCAAGTCCAAGGTATTCAGTGTTGGGAGAGTGGAAACTTGAATATCGATTAGTGAAGTGCTCGGTCCAAGCAGCAGAGTCCAAGTGGTGCTCTGTATGTGCCACTTGTTGCTTGCTCCCGAGCGTGATTATTTTCCAAAATTCTGTTGTATTGTTGTATTTTGTTGGATTTTGCGGCTTGAAGGAGATCCACCCAACTTTTGGTATGGATGGTTATTTAAAAAGACAACACTGCAGAGTGGACTACCTCTTGATTAAGAATCACAATTCCATTCTGCAGTGTCATGCACTAAGTCCGTGGTCTGAACTTATTTCAATATATCCCCACAAAGACCACATGTATCACTAGGACTTAATTATACAAGGTTGGCAGCACTTACAATGCAATGGTGTGCAAATTTGTGAACTCTACAAATTGTTATTCACACTATGTCAACTTTACAAACTGAGTAGCTGGTGGAGTTTATAAAACTGGCTGTAGGTTGAAACTGAAATGTCCATGATGCCATGCAGGGCTCTAAGTGTTGAGCTTGAAGGCCACTTGCTGTTTTCTCTGTGGTGACATGATCCATCTCCTGTCACCTCTTCCAGAAGACTCAAATCGGGATTTCCACCAGTTGTAAAAGAATATGAACAGAAAGTATTGTGTTTCCCCAGCAAACTGGGGAGACAGTGGGAAAACACAGCTCTTTGCAACACTATGTCCTGCCCATCTTGAGTGAGACATCTGCTGCAGGGATGTGTTTGATTGGGTAAAGTGAAACTAAGCTGCCCATTGGCAGAGTCAGGACACTTTTTACTTATTTGCAATGTGCAGAGTTTTCTGACTTTGTCAGACTGTGTGAGTGCATGAAATCACCTTTGCCACCCCAATCAGACAGTCCTTAAAAAGATAATTGCAATCTGTAGAGGAGATACATTTACTTTTCCGATCCAGGAACATAACGTCCTTTACCAGGACATCATAGAAATAAAGTTTTGCTGGCATTTGTTTTTCTAGTTTTCTATTTGAAATGATTGAGCCATCCCCACTGCTGCATCCACACATAGCTCACTTTAATGCAGCCCCAGCTTTCACAAGCAATATTGCCATATACTACACTAAGGAACATTTTTCACATAAGGTTTGACAGATTGCAAATGTATGCATTATTTTATTTAAAAGTTTTAGGCTGTAGTATGCAACAATTACTACATCTTCTAATTTTATTCTGATGACCAAATCCTTTTCTAGTAATTTTATTTGTTCTGAAATTTGCTTATTAAATGTCATATTAGATGAAAGATGATGGCTGAAAATATCTTAATGAAAGCTGAATTAAATAAAAATACACCTCTCTTTGGGCCATATGTAGGTAATTTCTATTTACCGATTAATAAATACTGAATTTTACTGATTCGGTATTTAAGAATCGGTAAATAGAATGTAGGTAAACATTCGGTAAATTTTACCGATTCGGTAATATTCGTTATTACCTATTCGGTATTTACCGAATCGGTAATAAGGAATACCTTCCAATTCATTCCTATGGGCCTGGAGGCCCATAGGAATGAATGGGAAGCCATTCACTATTACCGATTCGGTAAATACCGAATCGGTAATAGGGGGAGCATATTCAAGGGTGGCAGGGTGTCAAATTGACACCCTGTTGCACCCCTGAATCGTGCATGTGTGCACATGTGGCGCACATACATGCCCTAAGGGCATGTATGTCTGTATCAGTGTGGGGTTTTTAGTATTGACAGGAATAATGGCGCTCAAGCTAATTCGCGCTGAGTTTATGTTATACTAGGAGTGTGAACGGTGCAAACCAGGTCAGGGGATATGCCCTAAAACCCCTGTGATGGTATGGATAGAAATCCACACAAATGAAGTAGGTACAGTCCCGGGCACACGTAACGAGGATATAATATCAGGAGAAATGTCTCATACTGCAGAAATGTAGAGGGTCTACACCAGAATGATAATCATAGGTGTTTAATATAGTAACAGAGCATAAGCAACCAGCCAAAACAAAAGCAACCAGCCGACACGTGTTTCGTCACAAAGGGTAGTAACCCGTGACTCTTCAGGGCTGGGGAAGATACAAAACATAAGATAAACTGACAAAAAAGCAAACAAACGATGTATAGGTCGAAATTAAAAATCATAAATACAAGTGGAAACCTGGTTACATAACTTACATACAAAATGACAATGAAAGATCTTTGCACCAAGATCAAAAGGTCGAGCTGTGAATGTGTAGAGGAAGAAAAATAAATGGAATTACAGACCAAGAGGCGAAATAATCAGAACATGGTAAATGGGAAGCGACACAAGCCAATGTGATAAAATTGAAAAGGCAGCCTGTAAAGATAACAATCACGCACTAAGCGGAACGTGTTGGAAATACATGCAATGGAGGGCGCCCGGTCATGGCAACGAACAGGTTCTAAAAGCGGCTGTAAACGCAAAGTCAGTGTTGGTGAAAGGTACTCAGGCAGAAGACCAACTAGATAAACAAGGACTCCTAAATAGAGGATAGGTCACCCAAGGTTAAAAGGAGGACCTCTGGTACACAAAAGGTAAAACAAAACCGCATAGTGAACGAAATGGTGATCACGAGCAAGCTCCATTGTGAGCTGGACGAGTGCGACTGAAAGACATGCAGAGAAAGCGAAAGAACGATAAAGACACAGCCTAGTAGGTGGCTCTGGAGGGAATAGACGGCTGCCCTAAGTGTGTGCTACTAGTAGGTGACAGAAAAAAAGGGGGGAAAGAGGGTAGAGACAAATACCTGAAAGGCGGTGCCAACAAGGTGGATTCTATGGAGAGGAAAAGGAAAACGGTAAGCGAAAGGGGTGAGCTGGAAAAGGAAAAAATACATACAGGGAAACTAAAGTGAAACCTTACCAAGTGACCGTTCAAGACTCCAAAACGGCAATGAAGAGCAGTGCGAACCACGGTAGGTGGACTACTGCCAAATGTAAGGAAAGGAAGACGGATATCGCCAGGCGGCGGATAAGCCAATGAGGACTATTGACCTGAGAGAAAACGGAAAATGGGAATGAAGTGAAGTGCCAAGTGTGGGAGGGAAAGGGGGGAAGGGGAAAGACGAAAACACTAGAGTATCGAGGTGAAGAAGGCTTACCTTCAGAAAAGTCGATGCAGTCTGTGGAGACGAGATTAACCAAGTGCTAAGTAGCACAGGGGGGAATATAGAATTAGGCGTGCCAGGTCAGTAGTCCAGGACGACAACGGCGGATTCGCCGGAGTACAGGAAACTAGATAGTGAAAGAGGGGGAGAAAAGGTGTAAGCAGATACATCAGGGATAGTGAGCTAGCAAAGGTTGGCTCGTGTGGAGGGGACTGAGTCGCTTACCTGGGAGAAGTGTTGTTCAGGAAGGAAAATGGTTCCGGAAGATGGCCGGAAGAGGAGGGGCGGAGGCGGGGTTATATAGGCAAGGTGGAGAAAGACTAGACCGCAGAAGGACAAAAGCAGAGGTGGGCTAACCAGGACGCCATGTATAGAGTGTGCCAGTGTAGGAATTGGTGCTGTAAAAGGGATGTACGCCCCAAGTTGAAAGCAGAAAAAAAGGGAAAAAGAAAATAACATAGACTGAAATAAAGAAAGAAAAAGGGAACAAACGTACATAAAATATAGACAAACCGATCGATGGAGGATGTTGAAAGGAGAGATGAAGGAGAAAATAGATGCAACATCTGAGAAAAAGTAGTGTAACTCCTGTGATATGGAGTGCATGTCAGATGCTCAAAACAGAGATGCTAAGACCTGGAGGGAAAAAACATAAAAGTAGTATACCATAATAAATAAATGCTCTCTGGATTACACGCATATACCAAAACTTCATGAGTAACACTGTGAGAGAAATACTCGCATGAAGCTTAGCCTAAAGCTAACAACCAAGTTACATGAGAAATAATTGAGGTGACCATAGTGGACTACTGACCTGGCACGCCTAATTCTATATTCCCCCCTGTGCTACTTAGCACTTGGTTAATCTCGTCGCCACAGACTGCATCGACTTTTCTGAAGGTAAGCCTTCTTCACCTCGATACTCTAGTGTTTTCGTCTTTCCCCTTCCCCCTTTCCCTCCCACACTTGGCACTTCACTTCATTCCCATTTTCCGTTTTCTCTCAGGTCAATAGTCCTCATTGGCTTATCCGCCGCCCGGCGATATCCGTCTTCCTTTCCTTACATTTGGCAGTAGTCCACCTACCGTGGTTCGCACTGCTCTTCATTGCCGTTTTGGAGTCTTGAACGGTCACTTGGTAAGGTTTCACTTTAGTTTCCCTGTACGTATTTTTTCCTTTTCCAGCTCACCCCTTTCGCTTACCGTTTTCCTTTTCCTCTCCATAGAATCCACCTTGTTGGCACCGCCTTTCAGGTATTTGTCTCTACCCTCTTTCCCCCCCTTTTTTTCTGTCACCTACTAGTAGCACACACTTAGGGCAGCCGTCTATTCCCTCCAGAGCCACCTACTAGGCTGTGTCTTTATCGTTCTTTCGCTTTCTCTGCATGTCTTTCAGTCACACTCGTCCAGCTCACAATGGAGCTTGCTCGTGATCACCATTTCGTTCACTATGCGGTTTTGTCTTACCTTTTGTGTACCAGAGGTCCTCCTTTTAACCTTGGGTGACCTATCCTCTATTTAGGAGTCCTTGTTTATCTAGTTGGTCTTCTGCCTGAGTACCTTTCACCAACACTGACTTTGCGTTTACAGCCGCTTTTAGAACCTGTTCGTTGCCATGACCGGGCGCCCTCCATTGCATGTATTTCCAACACGTTCCGCTTAGTGCGTGATTGTTATCTTTACAGGCTGCCTTTTCAATTTTATCACATTGGCTTGTGTCGCTTCCCATTTACCATGTTCTGATTATTTCGCCTCTTGGTCTGCAATTCCATTTATTTTTCTTCCTCTACACATTCACAGCTCGACCTTTTGATCTTGGTGCAAAGATCTTTCATTGTCATTTTGTATGTAAGTTATGTAACCAGGTTTCCACTTGTATTTATGATTTTTAATTTCGACCTATACATCGTTTGTTTGCTTTCTTGTCAGTTTATCTTATGTTTTGTATCTTCCCCAGCCCTGAAGAGTCACGGGTTACTACCCTTTGTGACGAAACACGTGTCGGCTGGTTGCTTTTGTTTTGGCTGGTTGCTTATGCTCTGTTACTATATTAAACACCTATGATTATCATTCTGGTGTAGACCCTCTACATTTCTGCAGTATGAGACATTTCTCCTGATATTATATCCTCGTTACGTGTGCCCGGGCATGTATGTCTGCCACATGGCACTTTTAAAAAAGCACAAAATTGCTTTTCAAAAGGTATTCAGTATTTACCACCAACTTGTAGTTGGTGGTAAATAACGAATTCTTAAACCAAAAATGCACTCACTTGAGTGCTCCCTACATAGGATTTAAGGAATCTGTAATTTACCGATTCCTTAAAATAACGAATCGGTAAATTACCGACTCCTTAAATCCGGCCTCCTACATCGCAAAGGGCTAAATACCGGTCGGTAACGGGAAATTTACCGATTTTCGGCCGTTACCGACCGGTATTAGCCCACCTACATATGGCCCTTTATCTCTCTCTCTTTCTCTCTCTCTCTCTCTCACTCTCTCACTCATGTTTCTTGGATGGCTGAGAACTAGATTGGAAGGTGTACCATTTTCTATTCACAAGGTTGTCTCGCTTTGAAAGATTACATCTCATTTGGTTGTAGGACATCCATTTGTCTATCACGACTAAGCATCTTTGTAGCTTTTTCCAGCTTCAAATGGCCTGCATGTCATCAGCATATTTGTAGCAAGAGAAGTGCTCAAGTATGTGTTGAAGGGTTTGGCTGTAATAGTGGATGCTTGAGGGGTGTCTGCATCTGACATGAATGATAATTAAAGGAATTGTAAAATGCAGATTATCAGGTGTCTTTCTGTAAGATACAAATTCATTTTCAGAGTGGCCTCATGAATTCAAAGTTCACCCAACTTGTAAAATAATATTAAATGGTTTTCTGTGTCAAAACCCACAGTGGAGCTGCCAAAGAGGAGTGCAGTTGCCCCATCCAGGTCAATTATAGTTTTGTGATTATCCCATGATGTGATCAGGAATGTTTATGTATCATTACTGAAGCTCAGAGGAGTCCTGTAAGCGTTAGGATTGGCAGTTCCTTCCTTTTTGCTGGTTGTAGGTCAACAGAACTTCATTTCACTATTGTAGGATGAAATTATTGCTTGTTTTAAAAGCAGAGTGCACCTAACAAATAATGATTTGATTAAACAAGAATAATTTAGAGATGATAAGAGCTCTAAAAGGGTTTAGGAATGCAAGCGTGAAGAGATATCCTATTGAAACCTGCATCCATTCCAGCACAGGTCTGACGCAAGTGTTAATAGTACATTCTTAAGAATGTCATGAAGTTTATAAATTGAAGAGACCCAGTAAGTAGTTATAGTTAGGACCACAGTTTCCATAGGAAAAGCGTTTTTGTTTTTCCAATAACTTTGGTGCTGCTTGACGAATCTTCACGACATTTTCAAAAAACGTCCCCTTTTTGGTTCAGATGCTGTGTTGAAAGTTTCGGGGTGATTTGTCAAACAGGGGCAGAGAATAAAGAGGGGTCCCAAAACGTGTTTTCCCCATATTATGTCTATGGAGATTTTTCATTTTTTGAACACGACTACAGCCCAAACCACTGAACGAATTACACTAAATTTGGCAGAAAACTAGATGTTGGTCCAGAAAACCTACTTTTTGTGATTTAGTGTAATTCTGTTCATTAGTTTCAGTGATATTTAAGGTTGAAAAATATAGATATCTGAGAACACCAGTCTTTGCAGTGGACTCGCGGATGCTACTAAAATTTGATTGGCTGTAACCACTTCAACCAGGAAGTGTTGGCAGCCATCTTGGGACTCGGCGTGAAGCCAATTCCCACAAAGAAAGTACAGTCAAACGCTTTTTCTGCGTCCAATAAAATCACTCCACATGGCAGTTTACGTGTATTAGCAATATCCAACAGTGTCGTAACTCTACCTATGTGGTTGACCGTGCCTCTCCCTTGTATAAATCCGTGCTGGTGGACCAAACTAGAGGCGTAATCACTCGAGAGAGTCTCATGGCCAATATCTTGACGTAAATTTTCCCATCGCAATTTATGAGCGAGATTGGTCTAAACGACCCTGGAAGAGTGGGTGGTTTATCTTTTTTACAAAATATGATGATATTGGCTGCATCCCATGATGCCGGGGCATCTCCCTTCTGTGCCTCCTGGAATACAGTAAGCATATCAGATTGAATCTCGGGTAAAAAGTATTTATAGACTTCCAGAGGGAGCCTATCTGGACCGGCAGCTTTCCCTGTGGCTAATGAGCCTACAGCTTCAATGTAATCGGTTCCTCTAATATTTTCTGATCCTCTTCATTCAACATTTTCCTATGAGGATCCTTATAGAGGTCTTCCATTCTCCCCTGGGTAGCATCTTCCTCTGAGTATAGCCCCTCATAGAAAGCTCGAAAGACCTCCAAAATCTCCTCTGATGTTTCTACAATATTCCCCGTCGAATCCTCAATTGCCGTAATAGTATTTTTAGCCTCCTTGCATCTAATTTTCTTGGTCAAGCATCTACCAGTTCCCTCGCCAAACTCATAGCACTCTCTCCTGAAAAGATGATATTTCTTTGCTATGTCTTTTGCCCACTCCTCATTTATCCTGGCCTTACAGCATGCTACCTCAGTTTGTGCCTGTGTAGTGTCAAGTTTCCCCTTAACCGCCTCTATCAACGTGTATTCAGCACATTGTAACGTATCATATAGCCCCAGTAGATGCTGCCTAAGTTGTTTTTGTACATGTAACCCAAAGCTCAATATCTCTCCCCTGAGCCCTGCCTTCATAGCATCCCAGACTATGTCACATTTGGTGGAGTTTTGATTTATGGACAAAAATTCGGTTAACCACTGTCGTATATGACAAATAAATTCTTCGTTTAATAATAACTTCCTATCAAAGGAAAATGTTCCTCGGGAGCGTGCCAAACCATAAATTGTAAGTTTTAAAAGAACAGGGTTATGATCCGAGGTAATTCGGGGAAAAATCTTTATATGTGCATCTGTTAAGAAAGTTTTGGTCACAAAAAAATAATCTAACCTGGCTAACTTTTGATGTGGGCAGGAATAATATGTGTATCCTGGGTCTGGATGTTTCAACCTAGGCCATACATCAACTAAGCCATGTTTGTATATAAGCTGTTGTAAGGTTTTAAAGACCCTTGGTTTCCTGCCATAATATTTGTCTCCCCCCGGCCCATGGGTCACTTCTCCTAATTGAATATTAAAGTCCCCCGTCAGTATCAACGGAGTTGCCCAGGCAGCCAATTCTATATTCAAATATTCAATAACCTGAGCTTCATCATTATTAGAGCCATATACAGAACATATTGTAAATTTCTCATTAGCCACTACACACTCAATCATAGCCCAACGGCCATACTTGTCTGATAGACTTTTAAGTTACTTTTAATAAATTATTCTTGGCGAGGATAGCAACGCCTCTGGTGGTGGTGCCTTGAGAGGTACAGACTAGAAGCTCATACCCTAACTCCTTTAGTATGTTATGTTTACTCCATGAAACGTGTGTCTCTTGGAGACAGACCACATTGGGGGACATATTCCTAATTTCTCGTGCCACTCTTTGCCGTTTGGCCCTTTCATTAAGGCCTCGCACATTAAACGTACATACAAATAAAGATGCCATTTTTTAGCCTGGATCAGTACTACAGAAAACACTCCCTTTCTCTCTTAAGAACATCTCTCTTCCTTTTGTAAGTTCTGCACTAGCTACTGGCTTTTTTACAATTTATACCCTTCCTTCCCCACCCCCCATGGTAGCCACCCCCCTCCCCACACCAACAACCCACCCCTCCTCCCCTCGACTGCCTCCTCTACCAGCGAAGGCCCCCCCTCCTACCCTCCCCAACATAGAGGCTGGTAGACCCAACGGTCTACAATGATGGAGAGCCTCGTAAAAGACCTATCCCCCCAATCCCCCCAGTTCACCAATACCCCCAAACCATGTTTGTTAAACACAAAACCTTGAAAAGGAAAAAAAACAATTAACAATAGGGGAATAGCCATAAGCAAAAAATCTAGAATGCGGTTTAGCGTGGACCAAGAAGACTACAAACATTTCTTCCCCTAGGGCTTAATTTCTTGTAGGTGCTCTTTGGCTTTTAACTCAGATGTAAAAAATCTCGTTTTATCTTCATATATTGTTTTCAATTTAGCTGGACTTAAAAGAAATTCTTGAGCGCCTTTGTCCTGAAAGGGACTAATTAACTGCCGTAGCTGCCACCTTTTTTCCACCGTAGCATGGCAAAAATCGGGACGAACAAAAAACTCGATTCCTGCCGCTCTTCTCTGTCTATCTGGTCTGACCAGGTCATATAGAGCCTGCCTGGATAAAAAATTAGATAAACATATCAGAATAGCTCTAGGTCTCGTATTAGATTGATTTGGTCCCGTCTGATTCTTCAGCCAGAAGGGGAACCGATGGGCACGTTGAATCTCCGTGTCCCATGTCCAGTGTGTCAGTTCCGGGAAGGCTTCGGTAAAAAGTTTCACCACATAGTTCCTGGGGTCTGAGCCTTCAACCCCTTCAGGTACACCAAGAATTCTTAAATGATTGCGCCGGAGGCGGTTTTCCACGTCCTCAAGCTTCCAGGATATATCATTCCTCTGCGTCATCAATGCAACCTGCTTTCTGCACAATCATTTCATCTTCAAGAGTGGAAATTCGAGTCTTGGCTTCGGAAATCCTTTCTATGATCTCTGAGCAGGATTTAGCCACCTGCCGGATTGAATTCTGTAGTTTTCTACAACCACCTTGGGTTTTTTGGCTTTCCGCCTGACTTTCTTCTCTGTGCGACATCATTGTTTCATATATTACTGCTAGCGAGATTTCGCCTGGGCGTCCTGATGGAGTTTCCAGATTATGTCTCGGGCCCCGTCCTTCTAGTATACTCCCATAGTTAGCGTCCTCACACTGGTTTTCCCCTGGGAGCTGTCCAGAGATGGCAGGCTGTTGTGGTATAGATAACATGGCAGGTATTGTTTTTTTGCGTATTGTCCCGCAGCTGGACATCCTATTATGCTTTCATGGGGTCTCCTCATCCAGACTTATACTACTAGTTCCACTCCACCGCCTGTTTGTGTTGCCAAGAGGATCGTCAGATATCTGTAGCTATTCCTCCCCTGACGAGTTGGAATGGTCCGAGAGTGAAAAAAAGGGACCCTCGATATCCGTCTCCATCGGGTTTAAGCTAACCCTGGGCATCCAATTCCGCTCCGCTCGCGGAATTTGCGGAATTTAGGCAATTTCGCGTTCCGCGGAGAATGCGGAATTGCCAACAATTCCGTGATCCGCGGCGTAGCGGAATTATTTTCTTGTCGCGCTTTAAAAATGCGTTCTAGCGCGCGCGATAGCGACTTACCGGGATTCCTGCGTTCGCCGACGGGTTTTCCTATCCGTTCGCATGCGCCACGAGATTTCAGTAGCCGGCCGCGTTATCCCGCGAGAGTTTGCGATCGCGAACACGTCATTCGCCGCGCCATCGTGCACCGCGAGAGAGATTGCGACCACGAACATGTCATTCGGGCGCGCCATCGGACATCCGGCGATATTTTTGTACAGCTCGCGATCCCGAACACGCAAAATTTTCAATCTGGAGAACAATAACATTGCAAGCAGCATCAAACCTTCTATAAATTGATGATTTGGCTGGAAAATAAACCTCAGATTGATATTTGGCTGTCCTTTTTGGTCAAATTTTTTGGGGGGGAGAGGGAGGAAGTGCCACAGAGTCTCCTACTTCCTGTTCCTGTCCAGCAGGCTCCTCCCAGTGCTTTGTCCATCTCCTGTTCATTTTTCACTTGGATTTGAGCTGGAAGGATCACTCTTTGTGTCTGCTGCATCATTATCATTGGATTTGAGGATTTTGGAATTTGAGATTTTACAAGTAAGTTGGTGTTGTTTGATTGGGGCATTGCAGTTGCTGCAACTTCATTTTTGGTACTTTTCATCATTTTAAAAATAAATCGTTGTGGGTAGCCAGTAGGTCCAGAGCTAGTCATGGGTCATGGATTGCTGTGTGATGTATTTATTAATTTCAAACATCATTTAGGGGGCATGGATGGCATTGGATTGAATTGGAAAATGTGTTTTTTTGGGGTGTATTTCAGTTTTTTGGGCTGTGTGTTAAATACATGCCTTAGTTGTGTGTGGTGTGCTGCAGGCCTTGTTTAGCCCTGTGTATTTTCGTTTTGCATTTTATTGCATTACAGGCAAAGCAAAAGCAGGGTGGTTTACCATGCAGCCTTTGCCTGGCTATTATAGGCCTGTTTTCAGTACATTGTTTTCCAGGCCTCCTGCTTGTTGCTTGTGATTTGTGAGTGTCCATGTGGCTGGTAGTCATTTCTGGTGGGAGTTACAAGTGTGCTGCTTTAGCCATATACTAAGGCCTGCATGTGTTTCCCTTTGTGGCCTAGGCTTCTTGTTGTGGGCCTGGCCATGAGGCTGGCGGCCATTTTGAAGCCAGGCAGTGTGCTTTTTGCCATAGGCCTGCATTGTCTGTCTTTAGTTTCTTGTTGTTGTGGGCCTGGCCATGAGGCTGGTGGCCATTTTGAAGCCAGGCAGTGTGCTTTTTGCCATAGGCCTGCATTGTCTGTCTTCAGTTTCTTGTTGTTGTGGGCCTGGCCATGAGGCTGGTGGCCATTTTGAAGCCAGGCAGTGTGCTTTTTGCCATAGGCCTGCATTGTCTGTCTTTAGTTTCTTGTTGTTGTGGGCCTGGCCATGAGGCTGGCGGCCATTTTGAAGCCAGGCAGTGTGCTTTTTGCCATATGCCTCCATTGTCTGTCTTTAGTTTCTTGTTGTTGTGGGCCTGCACATGAGGCTGGCGGCCATTTTGAAGCCAGGCAGTGTGCTTTTTGCCATAGGCCTGCATTGTCTGTCTTTAGTTTCTTGTTGTTGTGGGCCTGGCCATGAGGCTGGTGGCCATTTTGAAGCCAGGCAGTGTGCTTTTTGCCATAGGCCTGCATTGTCTGTCTTCAGTTTCTTGTTGTTGTGGGCCTGGCCATGAGGCTGGTGGCCATTTTGAAGCCAGGCAGTGTGCTTTTGGCCATAGGCCTGCATTTTCTGTCTTTAGTTTCTTGTTGTTGTGGGCCTGGCCATGAGGCTGGCGGCCATTTTGAAGCCAGGCAGTGTGCTTTTTGCCATAGGCCTGCATTGTCTGTCTTTAGTTTCTTGTTGTTGTGGGCCTGGCCATGAGGCTGGTGGCCATTTTGAAGCCAGGCAGTGTGCTTTTTGCCATAGGCCTGCATTGTCTGTCTTCAGTTTCTTGTTGTTGTGGGCCTGGCCATGAGGCTGGTGGCCATTTTGAAGCCAGGCAGTGTGCTTTTTGCCATAGGCCTGCATTGTCTGTCTTTAGTTTCTTGTTGTTGTGGGCCTGGCCATGAGGCTGGCGGCCATTTTGAAGCCAGGCAGTGTGCTTTTTGGCATAGGCCGGCATTGTCTGTCTTTAGTTTCTTGTTGTTGTGGGCCTGGCATGAGGCTGGCGGCCATTTTGAAGCCAGGCAGTGTGCTTTTTGCCATATGCCTGCATTGTCTGTCTTCAGTTTCTTGTTGTTGTGTGCCTGGCCATGAGGCTGGCGGCCATTTTGAAGGCCGGTAGTGTGCTTTATCCATAGGCCTGCAAGCTTGTAGCCTAGTCTGCCAACAGGCCTTTCATCCAGTGGGCCCAGAGGTAGTCAGGGGTGCATGAAACAACTGTTTCTGTGTGTTCTGTTCAATTTAAACATCATTTAGGGTACATGGATGGCATTGGATTGAATTGCAAAATGTGGATTTTTGGGTGTATTTCAGTTTTTTGGGGTGTGTTAAATACATGCCTTAGTTGTGTGTGGTGTGTTGCAGGCCTTGTTTAGCCCTGTGTATTTTCGTTTTTGCATTTTATTGCATTACAGGCAAAGCAGTGTGGTTTACCATGCAGCCTTTGACTGGATATCGTAGGCCTGTTTTCAGTACATTGTTTTCCAGGCCTCATGCTTGTTGCTTGTGATTTGTGAGTGTCCATGTGGCTGGTGGCCATTTCTGGTGGGAGTTAACTAAGTGTGCTGCTTTTGCCATTTAGGCCTGCATGGTTTTCCTTTTGGCTTACTGCTTGCATCCATCCCCTTTGCCAGCTGCAGCTCCCTGAATGATGTGATGACTGAGCAAATAATTTAATGCCAAACAGGGTCCACTTCTATTACATTTGTATTTTGGTTGTTGTTCCTCTTCTTTCCTATCCTTCCTGACAGTGTACACAGTACACCATGAAAGCCCTTGTTGACAGTCTCACAAATGGCTACACTAATTTATATCTTTTATTTGTTTGTTTGTACTGCTAGTAATTGAACCACAACAACAAATGCAACATTTCACTGATGTTCTTCTCCTGGCTTCTTTGCTTTTAGGTGCACAAAAAGACAGAGGAGGAGGTGTCATCATCACCCGTTGTACTGCCAGGCAGAAGTCCTGCTGCGCGTCACGTCCACGTGTGACCACAGACAACTCTGCAACTTGTGCACCTGCGTCCTGCTGGCATCTGAAGAAGATGGCCCCAAAGAAAGGTACCAGGTCCTCCAGTACCAAGAAAGTTGCCAGTGAGAAGAAGGGACAGAAGAAGGAAGTGGCACTTGCCAAGACTAGTGTGCCGGCCGATGTGTTTTTTGGTAAAAAAAAACTTACGCCTGCAGCAGCGGTGTCCAGCGGGGACCAAGCTGGGAGCAGCACCTCTGCATCAGTGGGCCCACCCCAGCAACCTAGGCCTAAGCCCATGACTGTGGCAGAGGTAGCCAGTCTACTAACGACCAGTGATGTTGAAATGTCATTATCGCAAAGTAGTACCCAATCCATGCACACGGAAACTCAGCAGATAAGTGGGCAACCCCAGCCGCAACCCCAGCCGCAACCCCAGCCGCAGCCAGAGCCGCAGCCGGAACCGAAACCACAGCCGCAACCACAGCCGGAACCACAGCCCACAATAGTAGTTGTTCCACCTGAAGTAGGGGCAGTTCAGGAAATCGAGCTTTTTGCAGACGAAGAGGAGCAAGCCACTGTTCCAGAAGATCCATTGTCTTCCATACCCCCAGCAAGGAAAAGGAGGGTTAGTCCATCAACTTCTTCTTCAAGCCCCGCTTCTGATGATCTAGATGCCACTTGGAAGCCACCAGCTCAGCCTGAGAGTGATGCACGCCACAAGACAAGGCTAGTGAAAAGGAAGGTTCCAGAAAGCCTTACAGTTATGGAGGTAGATGTAGACGAGGGGGTTAATGATGATGATGATGATGAAGAGCCAGTCATCACGAACATCACTCCTGGGCCTGCGGAGATGGAGACCAACATTATTAGACTATCCCAAATCACTGCGAGGGATGTAGCACGGATACCACCAACACAGGTAATGCCAACACGACCTCCATCTTCCATATTTGCCTTTGCAAAGGTCCGGCAGGGACCTACATCCAGCTCAACCACCACCACCTCAGTAGGTGGTGGTAATGTAAGTGCACAGAGTCAAATTCCATGCACACCCTCCATTTCATCTGGTATTGAAAGTGGCACCTTCAGCAGCGGCAGAAAGATCTCCTCCCCAGTTTGGGACTTCTTTTCGGTTAGCAGTAAGGAGGAGAACATTGCTATATGCTCAATTTGTCGGCAGCCTGTTAAGCGGGGTAAGCTTGGTACAAACTATGGTACCGGAGGACAAACAAGTCATCTAAAAAAACACCACACTATCAAGTGGGAGGCTCACCTACTTCACTTAGAAAAAAGGAAAACTGGACCCATTGCTGTTGTTGGGGATGAAGAATTAGGGGAAGATATGATTGCGGTGGAAGGTCAACAAGAGGGAGACATTTCTAGCCCTACCCCCAGCAGTGTACTGGTAACGCACACATCCTCAGCAACATCTGAGTGGCACCGTAGTAAGAGTCAACATGAGACACAAAGGCAACGGGGCACTGCAATGCGCAAAAGTGCAGCGTCGTTGAGCCTAGCTGGGTTCAAATAGAAAGGTGCACCACAAAGGAAAATATTCCAGCCTACCATTGACAGCATGCTTAGGTCGGAGGGGCAGTACCAACGCAACCACCCAACGGCACGGTTGTACAATGCGAAGCTGGCAAAAATGTTAGCGCTGGACCTTCTCCCTTTTTCATTTGTGGAACGGGTGGGTTTCCTTGAATTTGTGTCAGCCATCTGCCCTAAATGGAAGGTTCCCAGCCGATCCTATTTCGCCCGAGTTGCTGTTCCAGCACTACATCACGATGTGCTGGAATTGGTTGGACAAGCTTTGCAGCAGAGTGCTGTTCACAAAATCCACCTGACAACAGACATGTGGACCAGTTGCCAAGCCACTGATTACATGTGCATCACTGCACACTGGGTCTCTTTTGTGGGGGTTAGAGACAAGCTATCTGAAGTAGGTGCTGTTGACACAGCTGCAATTTTTAATGCTTCTCGGAAACATGCAACTGTAGCCATGTTCGCCATGGAGAAATCTCATACTGCTGAAAACCTTTTGGAAGAGTTTAACAGCAAGGTCTTTGAATGGCTGCGCCCCAGAGGGCTTGACATTGGTTTTGTTGCCACGGATAATGGCAGTAATATACTTAAGGCCATGACGCTTGGTGAGTATTTCAGGGTCCCGTGTTTGGCGCACTGCATTAACATTATAGTTCAAGACTTTCTGAAAAAAGAACCCATAGTCAGCAACTTACTGACCACCTGCCGCAGAATATGCACGCATTTCAGCCATTCTTTTAAAGCCCTGAAGCAGCTGAGGATCATTCAACGTGACTATAGAATGACAGTCAAAGCACTCATCCAGGAGGTGGCAACACGTTGGAACTCAACGTATTACATGCTTGACCATCTGTTTGAGCAGTACAGACCAATCAATGAATATGTCATGCAAAGGGCGGATGCTACTGTGAAAGGCATGACCCTTCAGATGGACCAATGGTGCCTAGTTAAATCTCTTACAGAGATGCTTCTTCCTTTCGAGGTCTTCACACGTGAAGTCAGCAAGGAGGACTGTACTATGGGCCAAGCTATCCCATTGTTGCTTATTGCACATGCTAGAGCAACAGCTGATGCGGGTGTGTGAAGGGTACAAAGGTGTGGAGGGAAAAAAAGAAGCATATGAGTTGGTGGAGAGCTTATCATGTCGCTTAAGTGAAAATGCAAGGGTGCAAAATAAGATTGTGTCACAACAACATTACATTTGTGCCACATTTCTGGATCCACGGTACAAATCGGCACTGCACAGTAAGACATTACTCCCTTTTTCAGAAGTGGATGTTGCCCGGTACAAAACTTGGATAGCTGAGGCAGCCAGTACATTGGAAAATGAACGGCTGGTAATTAAAGGCCTCAAACCCACGTCAAGTACTGCAGCAGAGCATCCGGCATCAAGTTCAACTTCAGAGCCTGTGGGCAGTGCATTTGGTTCACAGCTGTCACCAACACTATCGACAACAGCAATAACCGGCTCATCAGCCCCAGTACAAACGGCACAGGATTGGTATTTACAGCAAGGACTTGCTAGGTCCAGTGCTGATGCAAAGACAAAAGAGGCCGCACTAAGTTTAGCACCCCTGAACATTGACCGAATGGTCCAGGCCTACCTGGATGACCCAAAAGAGGTCTACATTGATCAAAACCCATTGCGGTATTGGTATGGCAAAAGGGGCCAATGGCCAGTGCTCAGCAGGCTGGCGATAAACTATCTGGCTTGCTCTGTCGCAAGTGTCTCTTCTGAACATGTTTTCAGTGCTGCTGGTTCCATTGTAACAGTGAAAAGGACCAGTCTCTCACCCCAAAACGTTGAGAGGTTAACCATGATCAAAATGAATCAGCAATTTATACCACCGAATTACACAATACATGAATCAACTCCGGAAGATGAGGACAGCGGCTCAGGTGACGGAAGTAGCGTGTTGGATGCTGATTACCTACTTCTGGTTGAACCTCCAGAGTTTGAGGACGAGCTATACTTCCCTGACAACTAGGCTTCCACTTCTTACTGTGGTTCTCCCTTATTTACTTCTATTTGTGTGTCTGTCTTTCTGTTTCGAAACTTCAAATCACAACAAATCCATCACCACCGTCTTCGTATTTTATTGCCTTATATGAGTTTCAGCTCTCTGCATTTCAGTCCACTCCTCCGAGTCCTGCTCCTCCTGAATCGACCTAAATCTATTGCCCTCAAGCCAGATGATAATTGGTTGTAGCATAATCGAAGAAAAACTAAAATCTTGCCTCGTTGAGTCTCTCCAAAAGAAGTGGAACATGATGATGACTACTATAGCTATCCTCCTTTCCGAGCCGATACAGACTGCCCATTAACTGAAGATGAGAAGGAACAGGTAATGAATGATGACATGCATTGGACGCTGACTGAGTGATTTGTGTTGTTGTTGTTTGTAGTGCATGAAGGTAATTCATTGTGTACTATTATCTAATCTACACACTAAAAGTAACTCAATGCAATGTTTGTTTCCATTCTTATTTTCAATACCTATTTTCTAATTCTACTGCAGGCCGATCCATTGCATTTTGAATATGGAAAGGGGACTCAATCTGTACACTACTGCACACTGAGTTGGACAACACACCATGATGATGACCACAGTGACATTATCTCTTCGCAGTCACTCAGTACGATCAGAGATGATTGATGGAATAACTCAGTGCTTTTCATGAGTGCATTAAAAGGTAACCAAGTCAACAACAACCACTGCAGACCTACATGTCTGTGTAGTGGTGGAGTCTAGTGTGGTGGTATGACTGACAGCGGGGCATTGATTTAGTCACTTAATTTGTAAAATGCTATGTTGCTGTATATCTGCTTTGTCTGCCTCTGTCAAAAAATGTACGCTAAATGGAGGATGTGTCACGGGTGCCGTGGGCCTGCTCTGTCCTGTTGTTGTTGGAGGTTAATGCTGGAAACAGACTAGAGTAGACATGATGTATCCAAATCCATGCCGCCTCTGAAATTGTTCTTGTTGCACTCCACCGTAATTTAGGCATTTTTTTTCTACTTGATTTTTCAATATCCCTTTTGTTTTCCCATCTGCAATTACAGGCCGGCCCTTACCCTGTGCTACACTGGGAAAAACTACTCTCACTTACCTTACCAATGAATCTACATCAGGCAGGCAGTGGCGTCACCCAAGATTGATGGCCGGAGCGTCCATGGAAGGGAGGACCAAGACGAATGCCGAGATGCAACTCCACATTTTAACCAGGATAACATACAGTAACAGTATCAACTTTCATCATCTTTTAAATTTGATTCATTTTTGGTCTTCAATCATTACTACTGTGTGTTGTTGTTGTTATGTTTGCTCTCTGCTTATAATTCAATTCATCCCTACAGCAATTTTTGCCTTTTCTTTGCTATCTTTAAGCCTGGGCCGGTACAACACAACAGAAACTGAATGTAATTCGGGTCTCTCTGAGGGCAGACAGGCAAGGCAAATTGCATAATATACTGCTGCCCTGTACTGTCTAATTGTCTAGTAGTAGTAGTTAGTAACTACTATCATTAACCATCAAGTTATCATCATCATGCATGCATTTCCTTTTTCTCCCTTAACTGATTTATGGATATGGTTGTCTGCCAAGATTGTGTTTTGTTGTTGTCCATGCGTACTGTTTTTCTTTGTCAAACCTTTCCCAAAACCCCCCTTCCCAACCATTCATCAAACCCTAACCCTCTTCCCCCGGGCTGTGTGACTTATTGAGGTGTGACTAAATTAAATGTACACCATAATTTATCACACGCTTGCTGGGGCGGATGTGGCTAAAGCAACATAAATGCATTTTCAAGGCAGGGCGCGGATCTTCTGCTTGCCCACCCTCCTATGAGCAGTATATTTGTGATTTTTAAAAAAATGTATTTATTTTTTTTACCAAAGGAACCTAATCCATCAACATTAATTGCCGGCATAGATTGGATTTGTTGTCATCCTCCGAAACAGCACTAACGGTTAGGCTTGTGTCGAGTCACGGTGTACTGTAGGCCTAGTTGAGTGACTCGACACAGCTATAGTTTGTAACTCTATGTACTAGGCTATCCCTGCAACCATTATGTTTCCTTGTATTTTGGCATATTATTGTTTGGCAGTAAGTTCCGTACTGTACTTCGTTCTACTACTCCTCCCACAGTCTCTCTCAGGCGACTGACTGTCTCATTTTCTTTTATTTGCAAGTGAAACTGCCAGGGTCTACTACTACTACCACCACAACCATGGCATGTTGGGAAAGAAAACCATCATCACCATGCAGCCATCGCCGTGCCCAAGTTAAACATCAAGCACAGGTAAGAGAAGAAGTTTGGGGGAGGCATAATTAATAACAGAATTTTTTTCACTAATTCTATTTCACACACCCCTTTGAGTCCAGTTGCAGAATGCATAGATTAGGAGGAGAGACTGACAGTACTAGTAGGACAAGTCCCTCAGTGAGGGGTACCGCATCTGTCTGTGTCTTAGTAACTCAGCCAATTATTTAAATCAAACACTGGCTGTGGCTCTGCACCAGCAAGGAAACCGTGTGACGTAAAACAGTAACCCCACCCACAAAACATTAACCACATCGTATAAAGTCTAAATATGTAATTTAATACCCTAACAAAAATAAACTATGTAAAAAAAATCCCACAACACCTGACCCACCCCTCTCTCTAACCCCAACCAATGTTCATGTCCTGGAACGAAAAAGTCCAACAAATGTCCAAAAGTCTAAAACCCAACGCCCGATTCCCACCCACCAAAAGAAGCTATAAAAAAGGGGCAATAAATAAACGGGGTCTCAGCGGGCTCGCCTCTCCAGGACACGGATGCGCTCCTCTAGGCGGGCCACGCGGTGCTTCAGCGCGCGGCAGTTGCATCCACAGGGGGGGGGCAGCAGTGCTTCTTGCTGTGTGGCAGCGGGCGGCTGACAGGCGGTGGCGCCGTAACACTTTAGGGGGGTGTCTGGGGCCCGGGGCATTGGAGGAGGCTGCAGCTGCTGCCGCCGCCGCCTCCTCCTCCTCCTCCTCCAGAAGAACCAGCTGCTGGTATTCGGCCTGTAGGGCCTCCAGGTTCCGGCGCCGGGCCTTGGCCGCCAACTCCTTCCTGTCCACTTTCCCTTTGGAAGGAGTCGCACTCGCTATATCAAGAAGAAAAAACAAGACTATTGTAAAATATACTCTTAGCAAAGCAGTCAGACAAATTCATTCTACACATAGTGGCACAGTAGCACTAGCAAGCACAGTACGTAACATTTGTGGTATGTATCTATCCTCCCACTACCTCGGCCTCGAACATTTGTGGTAGTTTCAGGCATTCCACCACCCATGCATCTGATTCATATCACACACCTATGGATGCATCCCACGTATCCTTCTCTGCCAGTCATAAATATAAAATCTCGCCCGTCCTTCCTCCTTCCACCCTTCTTTCCCTTTTCGTTCAACCCATCCATCAAGGTCATCTGATCAGACTTTGTCTTCTCCATAAAAATTTCACAGCTGAGTTGAAGTCCGATAGAAGAGGCCATTGGTTACTCTGAGTACACTCCCGTCGCTAATGCTATTGCTAATGCTAAGTAAAGGGTGTCTTCTTCAACCGTTCACAACAACTTCTTACTTAAGTCTCAACAGTACAGTACACATTACACCCTTGCAGCGAGTGTAATGTCAATAAGTAAGGATTAGGAATATAACTTACCACCGCCCGCCACTGCTGCTGGCTCACCCCCTGCAGCTCCTCCAACTGCCGCATCGCCTGCACCCTCAGCGGCCGCGTCACCTTCGCCGCTGGCCCCGGTACTGGTGGTCGGTAGTACGCCTAGAAAAAACATTACACATTTTTCAGATGCCATATACACCTCCCCCTATTTTTGACTAGCAAGAATGAAAAAAAAGTTAATACATACATAATACATATACAACATACATCACTAGTATAAATCAGGTAGTAGAGTAGACACTGGTAGTGTTATATGGTCCCTAGGGTCATTCTAGTCTTTGCTAAGTTACCCCGAGCCATGCAACCATTTTAGCTCTGTCTTTTATTTTTGCGCAAGTTACCTCGCAGCTTGTTGTGAAAGACGCCTTTGAGCCCACATGAGCTCATACTGCTACTGTCTGAGCGCTGCGTACAAGGTCGAAAAACAACCGCCTTTGTTATGGAGTTCTGGTGTTAGTCCATATTGCTTATCCATAAAAAAACTGCACTTTTTGGCACGACTGAGAAATGCTTGCACTATACTAACGCGCACCATTTTTCTCATTACAGACGGAAGATTCCCTTATACGAAGAACCAGAGCTTTGCAGACCTTATGATGTAACCAGTACTAGGTTCTTCTAAGGTGAGGGCTCACCAGAATTCTCACATCTCCATTTATAATTTTATATAAACTAGATTCCTTCCAAGGGGAGGGTGGTTCTTCCACCACTGTTCAGTTATCATGATCTCGCCTTTTGGCTGCTATGGACTTGTAGTTGTAAGTAACTTGTAAGTCTAACTAAGTGTAACAATGTTTATTGTTTTAATCTTATGCATTTTGCTGTTGCTGCTGTATTATACAACGTACAGAGCTTGTCAGTTGGAAATAAAAATAAACCTTTTGAACTTACATAGACTCGGTGGTATTTGGTGTGGACTTACACGAGAGAGTGAGCAAAAGGGTGTGCATTGCTTCGGCGACAGAGGTTGGGAGTGTTATGTTGTCTGGGTTGTCTACTCATTGGGTATTTTGGGGGGGGGCGTTTCGGAGTAATGAGACACTATAACTAGTTGGTCAGGGGATTGTGGTGGCTTGTGATTGAGGTGTGAGGAAGGTCCAACCTCCCATCACCAACGTCCTATTTTCTTGTGCAAAGTTCTGTATGTGCAGAATCCCTACAACAGTAGTAGTATGTCCTATCCTATCTAAAATTCTAAAATGTGGTTGGGCATTTTCTTGGTGGGAATTGTCGAAAAGCATCAAGAATAAGAAGACTAGAAGTAGTAGAAGAGGACAACCCAAAGGACTGGACTCAATGGCTATAGCTATTGGTGAATATGAGTTTTATTTAAAATATTTTAAATAAAGAGTGGGCAACTGGGCAAGCTTAGCTACAGACAGACTAATAGTAGTAGTACAGAGAGTCATAGCAGACGCAGTTAGAGGCAGGGATAACAAGAATTTAGAAACAGATAGTATAGAGCAAAGAAGATTTTGTCAAAATTCGAATTAGGAGGATACCTAAATAATAGTTCGGAAAAAATAAGGTGCAGGAAAAGTTTGGGAAATCTAATTAATAATATTAACCACTGGAGGACTTACTGGGGCCAGCAGCAGAGCCCTCGATAGAGGAGCGGTCCTGTGCCTGGGAGGCATCTTGTTGATGTTCGTGGCCCACCGCCTGCGACCCCATCTTCTTGCCCCTGGGTGCTGCTGATCATGTAAGATTTCATAAAGAAAGAGACAAAAATTAAAGTTTGGTGTGAAATAAATAAAATATTTTAAAATACGCACCAAAAACTTTTTGGTAACAACAATTGCAATAAAATTGACCTATCTGATCGACTGGTAGTATTGCGAGATTCACGGACCATCTAGCAAGCCTAACTACCACCTGACCTAGCCCACCTATTCCAATCCAGACGGGCCAATTGTTCAGTAAGTCTGCATTTCCATTTATTTTAGTCCTCAAAAATGCATAGATGGTGGACACATGCATACATTTTTGCATACACCAAATTGTTGGCTGGTTGCTGCTGATGTTCTGCTAGTGATGATATAAGCCTATTAACACTCAGAAAACAAACTACAAAAGGTTCTGCGAAGGACTGGGGTAAGCAGCACTCAGCAGCACGTGACATGACAGAGGATGCGTCACGCACACCACTTACAAATTACCAACTAATAAGTAACTAAACCTATCAATCCACCACTATCCCTTCTTAGTGGCAGGAGGACAAAGGAAGGACTACTCTCTCTAGCATTACATCACTTAAGTTCTCTAAAGTAAACTCTTACATAATCATCAGGCCAAGCGAGCGCAAAGTTGCAAACAAGTAAGATTAGTAGCGCCGAGCGCCTGTGTCATAACATTCACAGATTTGTAAACGTAATTTACCTGCAATGTAAGCAGCAGCATTCTTGCTGGTCGGAAAAAAAATATATTCGCAATATATAACACAGAGCAGAACACAAAGTAGTAATATTAAATAGCTACTCACCAAGCCCCGGGACCTCCACTCCTAGCAGGTCCAGCAGGCCCTGCTCCCGGTCCAGAATATCGGACCACCGGTGCGTCAGCTGATTATTGGTGCGCCGGACACCAGAGCAGCGAAACACTGCCCGACGCACCTTGCCCCACCGCTGCTGACGCTCCCGGAGTCCGTACCCGGACCCAGGCCTGCCGCCTGCTGCCAGGGTTAAGGGGAGGTGGCGCTGAACAAAATAAACCAGAGCGGCCACCTCCGACTCATTAAATAAGGCCCGTGCCTGCACCCCTCTTTGGCGCCGCCTTCCGCAAGGAAGGCGGTCGCGGCTCTGGCTCCGACTTCGAGCCCTGTGGCTGTGGCCCTTTGCCATGGTTCTGGGTAGGCGGGGGACGGAAAAGAAAAGGTAGGAATTACAAAAAAGTAAGTAAAAGAAATGAAAAAGCAGGTAATAGAAAAAGTGTGAAAAAGTAGTTAAAAACACACAAAAAGTAGATAAAAACTCAAAATATAGAATCAGGAAAATAGAGAGATAGATAATAAATAAAAAAGACCCAAAACAAGTTTACAGAAACAAAGGATTGAAAAGATAGAGGGAGGATTGAAAAGCAGGCCCAGAACCATAGCAATAGACTGAAAAACAAGATGGCCGCGCCCATTGCGACCGCATGGGCAAGTTCACACAATATTTCCCCCCCCGAGCACGCAAAAAGCGTCGCGAACACTTAATGCGCGTTCCCGAACAGGAAACCCTTATCGCGAACGGGCGGGAGCATGCAATACGCGACTTGGAACTGGAAATAAGCATCGCGAGCGGGCAGGAGCATGCAATACGCGACCCGGAACAGGAAATACCATCGCGAGCGGGCGGGACAAGTGAAAACAAGATGGTCGCGCCCGTTAGCGACCGCATGGGCAAGTTAGCGATATATTTCCCCGCGAGCACGCAAAAACACATCGCGAACGGACGGGACTAGCAATTCCGCGATTTCGCGGAATCTCCGCGTGCTCGTGGAAATTTTTAGCAATTTTGCGGAGATTTGCGTAACGCGACTACGCAAATTCCGCCCACCCTTAGTTTAAGCCATCTTTTAAACCATCATTGGCAACTGTTACTGGCAGCCTGTCCTCAGGTACACTTAGGACCCCACTAAGAACCCCCACTTCTTGCCTCTTATCTGCTGATGCTACAGATACCATATCTGGCAATGTCCCACTCATAATGTTTTGCACTGAGGCCTGCCCTTCTTGCACATTCGACCCATCATTTAGTAAAGGGCTGCCTGGAGAATCAGCCTCCCCCCTTTGCTCCACATTCTCCATTTTCTGTCCCAAAGGCCCTATATTTCCCTGGCTCACCTCTGCTGAGACTGCCACGGGGTCTGCTTCCTCAATGGTGTCCTTTCCCTGATCCAGTTTCTTGCGTTTTCTGGCCGCCATGAAAATTGCGGGAGTGACTCTTTTCCCACTGCCGGCAGCACTTAGCGGACTACTCCTGTCCTCAGCCACTCCACATCGTTGTTTGTCTTGGGCTGTTTCCGGGAGCTTGCTCAGCGCAGTATTGCTTCCTACACCGTGAGTCTTTCCGCTCCTGGTGTTCTTCGGCGGCATCCTTTCCTCTATTACACTCCAATCCTGTCCTGCAGCCAACCGCTGCAGGGCTCCTTGCGCTGGACACAAAAACAAATGGGAGTAGAAGCGAGAGAGTCGGGGCCGCCTGCCGCAAAACACCGCAATGTAAGTAGCTCCCACAACATTCCTGATTTTCTGCTAATTATTTATCTTCATTCTCCATGCCGCGCCGCATTCTCCCTTCGGGGGGCAGGGAGGTCAGGTTACGAGAGCTCACTCGGCTGAGTGACCAGCCGCCATCTTGCCTCGAGCCACGAGCATCCTCCTCATGCCACGAGCATCCCCTCGCGCCACGAGCATCCTCCTCGCGCCACGAGCATCCCCTCGCGCCATGAGCATCCCCCTCGCGCCACGAGCATCCCCCTCGCGCCACGAGCATCCCCCTCGCACCACGAGCAACCGTGTCTCCTGGGAATTTTTATGGGCAACTATGAGGTGGCAGGGGTTCGGAACTGGTTTTATTCAGGCTCTTAAAACTATGTACAGATCCCCAAATGCACGGGTATGTGCGCTGGGACTTGAATCGAACCCCGTACTAATATCGAGGGGTACCAGACAGGACTGCCCCTGCTCCCCTCTGTTATTTGCGTTATATATTAACCCGCTCCTAAACTTACTGGAATATAGACTAAATACACAACTAATGAGCCTTCGGCAGGAGCGGGTTAATATATTAGCATACGCAGATGATATAGCGATAGTTTCGCCGAATCCTGCCATCACATTGGTAGAGACAGAACAATTAGCTTCAATATATGGGAGGAGCTCAGGCTATAAGTTAAATTTGGCCAAGACACAGGTTATATGTACAGACCAAGCACATTTTAATGATCCGAGAGTGTTGAAGGAGGCAACGTATCTGGGGGTGCGGCTGAATGCCTGCCTTGATACGATGGCTCAGGTCCAATTGGAACCCTATGTTATGCAAGATTAAAAAGGATTTAGATAGGATGGAAGGCCTACACTTGTCAATGCTGGGAAGACGTAATGTCTTGAAAATGAATATTCTCCCAAAGGTCCTTTATTTTTTCAGGGCGGTCCCATTAGATATTGCAGGGAAACAGATTCAGAAATTACAATCTATGTGTAGTAGCTTCCTGTAGGCCCAGGGTAAACCCCGCCGAGCTATGAAATTCATGACCCTTCCGCGAGCACGAGGAGGCTGGGCGGTCCCCAATTTTCAGTATTACTATTGGGCATGTTTTCTACAACATATGGGAATTTTATTAGTTGGGGAGACCGAGGAAAATATAGAGGAATTACCGCATATATTTCAGATATTATTGGATTCTACAGTAGAGAGAAGGTTTTTTAAGATTCTTGAGCCCAACTACTATAAAAAAACGCGGTTCAAGGTGGTTCAGGCCGCCCATAAGGTTTGGCTTCAGATTCAGAGACACCTACAGATTGATAGGATTAATTATTACACCCCCACGGGTGCTCCAGCTCTACTTCCCTCTATTTTTTCAGATGGCATTATGAATAGATGGAGATGTAAAGGCATTCAGATTCTAGGAGACTTAGTAGACAACAGTGGTGTTAGGACATACGCTTCGCTAATGGCTAAGTACGATCTCCCTAAAGCAGACTTTTTTAAATACCTGCAGATTCGTGACTATCTGATTAAAAGGGGTGATGTTTCACGCCTAGCACAGAAGAATAACTTACTAGAGGTAGTAAAGGGACGGGGGAGGATCGGGGATTTATACCAAGCACTCATTGAATTACAAAACGATGATGTAGTGGAACAGAATGCTAAATGGAACACCAGGCTGTCCCTCAGAGGAAATATCCTTCAAGAATCTATTATATTAGCTGATAAACTTCTAATCTCCTCCAGTCTCAAAACTCAACAGTACAAGACTATGTTTAATTTATACTACACACCGTCAAAAATTGCTCGCTGGGGGGGTGAATGAAGATAAGTGCACTCGGTGTTGGGTGGATCAGGCAGATATAGTCCATATGTTTTCAACATGTCCAGAACTGAAACAATTAATTAATATGATGCAGACCTTTTTGACGGAAGTTACAGGGTCACAGATTGTGATAACCCCTACAGTTATGTTACTGGGGGTATTAGAAGAGGGTGGGCTGGCACAGGAAATGTATACATTTAGATATTTAATATTTATTGCTGTCGCAGTAGCTAGACTATGTATAGCATCACTGTGGCGACTGAAAGAACCCCCCACCTTTGAAATGTGGAGAGGAAGGTTGTATGCTATATGTAAATTGGAAACTAGCCTTTATGCCATCAAAGGGTTACAGAAACGGAGACTGGGTATTAAGATCTGGGGACCTTTTAACCACATTTCTTGTGCTCTCTGTGCTAAGGATGCGATGTGCTCATGGTAATCATCAGTGATTTTCCGGTGAGCCCGGAGTCTATATTATGACCTCATATTTAATTTCTTATGAACTTTCCTGCTGCTTGTGATTTCAACATGCTCAGCACCTGGTACACTGCCGTAGTAGGAGAGTTGGTGGGCCTTTTGTGCCCCAGCATTTTGGATTGGTGACCATATGGATGGGCATTGGGGAATTTTCACATATTGTCATTGTGGAAAGCTGCGTACTCTGAGCTTGTCTTGCATTTGCTACCTTTCCAGGGAGACAGGATTCATTTTTTTGTAGTGGCTCCTGTATACATTTGGAGAATGCATAGAAAATTGGGGCAATTAAAGAATGCAGAAAGTTCAAAAGCTATCACCAGTGCATGCATCTATCAGCTTATAGGCTGTTAATGAATACTATGGCAGTGTCAATGTCAAACCTCTCTGGTAAATACCTAGCTAGACTTACTACAGATTCTAGAAAGAGACTACAACATCTGCAGCATGAAGAGCAATTGTTATTAGCTGAACCAGGGATTTAAGGAGTGCATTGACTCAGAAGGTATTTAAAGAAGGTTTCATAAAAGGTGTCTTTAATAAATATGGAAAGGTCATTAGAGCAAAATGTAATAAGTTGGTGGTTAGCTCTAGGGGGAAAAGTTAAAAAAAAGCAATTGGGAAATCAGTGTTATTTTCTAAGACTGATTATGAATTTAACAAGCAAAGTAAGAATTATGTTTTATCATTTTTTCTGGTACTAATGCCAGTTTTCATTCTATGTTTGGGTGATGTGACCTGATTCTTTTTTCACAGGATGATGCCTCTCCTGTTGTACAAATGCTAGTGTCCATAACATTGAGATCATGGGTGATCATGATACTCATGGTTTGAACTGGCTGACGTTTCTCTTGCCAGTTACACCGAGTAAAATCCTATCCAAAATATGGCCACCTATGTGGAAGCCAGGTTATAAAAACCTCTAAAAACAGAAAAGTAAGTTGAGTTTTTAATGTCCCTGACCCACTGATTTTTATTAATTTGGAACTAAGTTTGTACTAGTGTTTTCATAGCAAAAACCAAGAGATATGCCAAAATGGTTTGGAGAACTTTATATTCATGCCATGATAACATTCAATACCTTTAACAAAGGAATTTGATTTATCCGAAGAAGCTGTTGAGGCTACAGGACTAGTGGATCCTTTCCACTTAAAGGATTGGTTAAAGCAGTGGTATATATATTTTAAATGACTAACCATCTTTTGTAGCAGCAAAAAAGGGTAAATGAGCTTGTGGGTCAAAAATCATAAATCCACCTCAGGTGGGGTGCTGAAGACAGTTATCAGAGTGTCTCATTAGAGGCAATCAGGCAGTGACTGGCAGCGGAAGAATAAGCATAATGTGGTGGAGCCGCACACAGAAAGGAAAGACAATGTGGCCAAGATTTGGTTCCCCCAGGCTACAACATAACAAGAGGGCATGTAACAGAACATACGCAGAGACGACACACACAGCATAAATAGTAAAAATGGCAAACATACTAATAGTGGACCCAACAAGGGTGTATAAGTCACAGTCCACAAAATGAAACAGCAGCCGCTGCCTGATTTGCACAAACTAGTTGTTCTTCAATGAAGACACAATGGATAAATCCACTGTGAGTAGCCAAGGAAAATGTGCATGCTATTCAAATAAGTGACAAGAGGGACAGTCTGTACCCTATTTGCTAAGGGGTGAACTGAAGGGGCAAAACAAATAAAGGCAACATACTTAAAAGGGGGTGAGAACATTGCAATAACTCCTAGAAATGAAAAGGGGTTCGCCAAGGAAATCCTCACTGAGGCAAGAAATAATAAATGTGATTCACAGTTGCAAAAAGGAAAATATGAATGTTGTAGATAAAGAACTCTACAGCTGAGACTCAAGCCTAGTAAAGCTTCTGTAGGAAAGTTACTCTAACAATCCAAATGCCGCCACCAAGTCACCAGAGTGGTGAGGAGCAGAGCATGACAAAGCCTGTCTGTGGTCTGCCCACTAAAAATGGAGACTAAGGGCAGATGAGCAGCTGAGAACTTGAAAGAATGAAACAACTCTCATAACATCAGTTTTCAGAAGACACAGCAATGACCTTGCGGGGTCACAGTAAGAGGGATTGGTGGACTATGGGAAAGAGACTAGACATGTCAAAAAAATGGATGGTCTCCGCACCGACTTGTAGCAGCTACAATACAGAAGCTAAAGTGGAGAAGGAGCTGTGCTAACAAGCTCTGTTTTGGTGAAATGTGGGGGAAAAAAGCCCACAAGGAAGAGAAACAAAGACAGGTGCGCCCGACCATCTGTTTAGAGTGCACTCTCCCCTTTGCAAACTCGGCTGACAGAACCAGCATTTACCAAGTGAATCAAAGACAGCAGACTCATCCACAGATACTGTATTTCACTCAATCAAAGGTGCTTGATTGACTGTGGGGAATGAGATTGGTGAGGCAGGGACATAATATTGGTACATCAACACCTGCGCAACATTTTTGTAAATGGTATGAAAAAGCAGCTCAGAACCATGCAGCCAAATTGAAAGTTATATTCAAATCAAAGAATTGCATGGTGGAAAAAAGAGACCTTACCAAATCCCTAAGAGAGAGAGTAGAAGGTATGACAATCAGTAAAGACTGGGGAGCCAGACTCAAAGTACATAGGGAGAGGCAATGTCCCACAGCTCCAGGCTGAGAGACTGGTGGAGAATTAAGAATGAGTGGAGGCATACAACTCTGAAAATGTACTCTGAGCTTCCATCTGAAATCAAGAAGGACATCCTGACCCTACACTTGAGGTAAAAGAGGGTTATGAAGGTATCAAAGGAGCTTACTTGCTCCTGCCATAGCCAGTTTGGGAGGGACAGGTACTTTTTCTGGGGGGAGGAGTTGTAGGTCAACTGTATGGTAGTATTAGGAGGGGGAATAATTGGGGGTATTTAGGATTTGTTAGGGGCAATGTGTGAAGGCACTACTAGCTAAAATGGAGGATAGGAATACAGAGACTGTATATACAGAGGCTTTTGCAGTGTATGGCAACATAGATCACCGGCAGTGGCATGATGACAATTATGGAAGACTCTTTTAAGATAATGACATGAAATGCTATTGGGCTAGGGGATAGGATCAATAGGGGAATAGTAGCACTATGCCTAACACAGTTTAAACCATACATTTGGCTCATTTAAGAGAAACCTAATGGAAGAGGTGTGCCAATTTCTACTTAAAGGCAAATATCACTTTCTAGCCAGTTGGGATACATTAGGGGTTCAAAGGGAATGATGATAATGATGAGAAGATCAGTCCCCTTCCTGGTAGGCAGGGCATCATCAGACCCAAGTAGTACCACACAGCAACCATGCAAACATGGTGGAGCAATAAATATAGAGGGGTGTGTGAAATTCACAGAATTACAGAAAAATATTGTGAAATTGTGTGGAATGCATATCTGACATTTAGCACAATATTTAAGTGGAAAATGCGTCGTCTGGACCATTTTGGATGCAAGAACACATTTTGAGATAATTAATAGTGCAAAAAACACAGATGCCATGGACAACAGCCACTTTCTTTTTGTCTGCAAAAAGATGTATTCCCTAACACACTTAAAATGATGCAATATATGACATAATGCCACAATTTTGGAAATTTCAAGTAACAAGTGTAAGACAAAATACTGCAATTATGTGTGATTACATAGGTGTAACCCAAATTTCATCTGGCCTAAAATATACCTTGCTTAGTGTGTTCACCCTCCCCCCCACAACTGCAAGTGGTAGCACTGAATAATTTAGATCTGATTTTCCTGGACAACCCAAAATTGATGCACCTCATTGGAGGAGATTTCAAAGATGCAATGGAAGTACAGATGGGCAGACTGATGAGAAGCAACAGGCCAGAGCGGAAACAGGACTCCCATGATTTGCCTGAAAGATCCCCAGGTAGACATGTCAAGAAATTACAATATCAATAAATCTCGCTACTCCTTTTTCTCAGGGGATGTGCCACACATTCTCTAGGCTATTCTATCTGTTCTTCTCAGGTAAAGAACTTCGAAAGATTGTAGAAAACAAATACCACATGGCGCTGATCATTACAGTAAGTAGTGGAACTGTGAACAATAAGCAGGAAGGGAGATTAAATATAAGGGACCTTAGGCACAATGAAATCGTAGATGGCCTTCAAGAGGCTGGTATTTTGAAAAAACAATGAGGGAAAGGTGAATCTGTCCAATACCCACTTGGAATGCTGTAAGTCAGTTTTTAGAGGGCATACCATAATTCCAATGCACTTTAAGAGACAGAAAAGATTAGAAAGGGGCAGTAATCTAGAAGGAGAGGTGCTGGATTGAGAAAGGGAATTGGGTAACCTATCACACCCCCTAGATTTGAGGCAAGCAATGTGTTTGTATGCAGAGCACCACAGAGTACTAAATAAAGGACCCAAAATACCTTTTTAGCTAGTCAGAAATGTCAGTAAAAATGAGGAACAAAGTGGAGGGACTAGTGACCTGTCGCAGAAGGAAGGATGAGTGGAGTAAGTCAAGAACTCTGCATGCATCAAACTCATAAAAGGCTTTGCCCTAACCTTTGCTGCTTGTTATAAGAAGCTCCACAGTGATGGGGTAAGAGACCATAAGGAGGCATACTTAAGCTTGCTCAGGAGAATGAAACATGGTGATTCTAACATCAGAGGATCAGTCACCATTGGGAAGACAAATAATGGCAGAGGAGGTAGGAAAAGTCATTTCTCAAATTAGGAATGAAAAAACCCCCAGTCTCAATGGACTTCCAGCAGAATTTCTTTAGGATAACTAACATTACTGAGATGGACTCATTTTCTAAACATAATTGTGGATGCTGGGGGGCTGTCTGTCTAACTTTCAACAGGCAACAGTTGGGATCATTCATAAAGAAGGGAAGTTGAGAGAAGTGAGAGAAACCAGAAAGACCATCACCCACGCACTCATAACAAGCTGACTGGACTATGGAAACGCCCTCTATGCTGGAATCAACAAATTCCTGCTACGCAAACTCCAGACCATCCAGAACACGGTGGCCAGACTCGTACTCGGCATCTCGCGGCATGAGCATATCACCCAACACCTGTGAGACCTCCACTGGCTCCCCATCGAGAAGAGAGTAACCTTCAAGCTACTCACCCACGCCTACAAATCCCTCCGCAACAGCGGACACAAATACCTCAATGAAAGAGTCTCCTTCCACATACCCAAAAGGAACCTTCGCCGACCTCGCCCTAGCAGAAACCCTGCGCAACCGCAGAATGAGATCGGGTGGAAGAGCCTTCTCCTACATTGCAGCCAAAGCCTGGAACGAGCTCCCAGTCAACATCAGATGCTCCCCCACTCTGCACACCTTCAGGAAGAGCCTCAAGACCTGGCTCTTCGGCTGAACCGGAACTGCACCCCCCCCCATCACCTTGAGACCCTCATGGGTAAGTAGTGCTCTTTTAAACCCCCTGATTGATTGATTGTGTGCTCCTTCTTCCAAGGAATATACCTGTTAAATATGTAAATTAAGATTTTAGCCATGATTCTAGCAAATGGACTAATCAACATCAAACAAACCCTCTTCTATCCAAGGCAATCAGGGATTTATTTTCAGGCAATGCACCCAGCTGAACCTGCAATTGCTGCAAAACCAAATGGACAGATGGGCCCCCTAACAGTTATGTTTTGGATGCTGAGTAGATCGTTGACTCAATTAGGTGGGGGTACCTGTGTACAGCACTAGAAAAGGTGGACATTGGACGAGAATACCTAGCATAGGTCAGACTACTGTACATGAACCCCAAGGCAGACGTCACATTTAAAAGTAGGATGTTACAGGTATTCAGATTACAGTGAGAAGCAAGGCATGGGTGTCCCCTGTCACTACTCTTTTCAGAAGTACATTTTGTTCTGGGTACACAAATGTTAAGTGATGGAACACCAGATGTCTAAATTAAGGGTCCGGATAGATGTGCTCCAATGCCTAGAAGTTAAAGTGAAACAGGAGCCAGAGTCATTTTTTAAACGTAATTGGAAGCCAGCTCTAGACAATTTCAGGGAAGATCTGAAATACTAGTGCATACTGGTGTTTGTCATTGATGGATGGAGCCATGCTATTCAGGATGATCTGTCTCCATCAAAGTTCATATATGGCACATAAAATACCCCATACTAAATTGCAGAGATAGTTTTCCAGAAACTAGAGAGCAAATTGAGGGCACTTCTAAGGGACTGCGGGATGGCCAGTACACATCTGTTGGCACTGACCAGGACAACATATGTGGGCTCATGATCCATCTATTCCTAGGCCTCACAGTTGAGGGTGGCCAATGGCTGGTCCTTCGCAACACAGTAGGAACCAGCAATCAGGCTGGACTGACAGGTGATGATAGTCAGAAAATGTACATATTACTTATGTGGGGGAGTGGAATGGAATCCCTTCCACAGACAGAAAAGTCAGTCATTAACATATGGCAGATCACCACAAGAACACTTGGCAGGAAGGATACAATGATTAGAAGGAACCATTTGTCAATGGGAAAAGGGGACGTAGATACCTTGCATTTGGAGGGGTTCATTGTGCTGGTAACCTTATATATATATTCATACTAGAGGATGTCCTCGAAGATAAGGACAGAAAGACTGCACCCAATTACAGGAAGCATTTGATCTACATCCCAAGCAGTGCTGCAGGTAACTGCATCTCAAACCAGCTCTAAGTATTCCTAGGATGACTGGACCTCTATCCGAGAAGCATCCCAACAAGAGAGTAAACTTTTTACACAGGACTTGGAGAAAGCAGCAGATTCTCACATCTACAAAAGACTCATAAACGTCATGGGGCATTCAAAAGAGATTACAGCCAAATGGGAAAGCAACCTGGAAATTATAGAAGACCAGAACTTGAAAAAATGTGTTGTGGCATCCCAGGGAGGTAGTTGTCAGGGTCAATTTCAGGATTATCCAGATGAAATTATCACTTAGGTCATACTACACCCGGACATGCTTGTTCAGTATGTGGTTGGACTCCACTAATGACAGCAGAGGCATTATTCATCCACAATACATGGAACTGCAGCAACATGCAAGTGTTTTTCACATTCAGATAAGAGAGGCACTGATCTGTGTCCTAGGGTTAGAGGCCCCCATAATGCTGCACTTTGACATGCTTGGGTTCTGAAAGACTTGGACTTGCTGAAACATAAATTTACTTTTTGCAATCTAGTGCTTATGATAGCAAAGAGAGATATAACAAGATTAGGAAAACAAGGCAAAAACCACCAAAGCTACACAGAGAATGGGCATGGACCAAAATTTGGTGAACAAGAAGGTAGTTTATGAAGGGAGAGGGTGTCCAGGTAAATACCAACAATTCTGGTTCTCCTGGCCTGGCACCTAAGATACCCACTGGGTGCTCAGGGAATAGCAATACTGGGAGAAAACAGAACCCCACGACTTTGGTGACGAGGAAAACAGAAGCATAAAGAATGAAAGGACAATCACCATCTCCTAGCACAATAAATCTGAAATAAGAACAGTTTGGAATCTGTAAAATTGTACTGTCTCACTGGTGATAGCACCAACAATGCATTGTATCAGCCTTTATTGTTTTCATATTGACAGGTCAAAAAATCAAAAAACAAGAATTCAAAAAATATGTATACCTAAATGTAACTTATATGGTATCTTAATATGGTTCTAAATATTATCAATAGCTGGCGGGGAAATTAGTTTTCATCTTTGAGGGCCAAAATTAACTATTATTAGACTTCTTTCTGAAGAATTTCTTACGTAGAATCTATGAATGTCAATAACAGATATTTATTTTTTATGGTGTATCTTTCATTCAGGAAACATATCCAATGGGCCTCTAAAACGTATATTTATTCTGATTGCCACGATAATGACGAACTTAGTGTAGTTAAATATTTGATAGTCTTTGTGACCAAAACAGGGTCGGACTGGGAAAGAAGATAGGCCCGGAAGCCAAAATAAAAGTTGTCTCCATTAGTGAGTTAGACAGGTAAAAAGGTGGCCCATGTTTGCAAACTTGGGCAGTTTTGAACTTGTAAAGACACACTGTATAAGACTGCATGAATTTTCGCTTACTAAAGGCAATGTTTGTTTTAATAGCTGGCACATTAACAGAAAAACACCTAAGCAAACCATTAAAGAGGCCCACAAACAGCCCAACTCAGACACACACTGACCTGCCAGACTGCCTCATTGTCCTATAGGCCAGTCCAAACTTGGGCCAAAACAGTCCTCATCAGAAATCCTAGTTTAGCACAGTTACATTTTTATTTTTAAAGCTCAAACTTCTTTATTTGCCACCCTAAATAAGTATTCTGGGGCTCATTTCTCTTCAGCAATCATGGCCTCGAAGTTTTTTGTTTTGTGTGGTGTCCTTAAAAAAACTTCTGAGATTTATTGATTAGGTGAATGAACGTGTGCTAAATTGATTTTTCTACGCAAACTAGCTGAACAAGAAAATTGGTATTTTCTGCAAGAATTCTTTGGGTGGAATGTTTTCAAGGTGATCTTAAAATAGGGGCTGCCAACCTTTTTGACCATATTGGTTCTTCTTCATCTTCATCTTGATAAAAGTTAGTTTTGTCACAAAAAAAAGAGGAAAAGCTAAGGGTGGCTGAGTTATTTATTGTATGGGGTGATGGCTGATTCAGTGCTGGTTCCTAATAGCCTTCTGTATTTAATGTTAATGTGACATTTCATTTATACTCTTTACAATCATTCTGTGCTTATGAAACAGCAAAGTAAAGAGGAAACGCAAAATTTGAACCTATGTATGGGTATTTCATAAAATCATGATGTTCTTGCACTGATAGTTAGGAACACAGGAATTATGCAAAGCATATTTAAGAATAGTTAAGGCATGTAAACATATGATATTCTACCCATCATTCTGTAGAACTTTGTGAAGTAACAGATCATTCTATAAAATATTCTAAGGATTGTTATGTCTATATCTTCAAGCTGCACATCATAGTTTCAGCTAGGCCCGGATGAAATAGATAAACTGCTGAATCCCTACTTGACACATAAAACTGATCTTGACACCTTTAAGAGAAAAATGACAAACGGGCACAACGTGTGTACATTATACATTGAAGACTCATGAGAAATAGATCTGAAAATGCTTGTTTGAATAACATAGAATCTTGTTTACTATGTTTCCATGGTGTGTTCTTTTAACATGGAATAGAATTGTGAAAGTGATGACTAACGTGTAATAGAAGTTCCATTGATCCATTCTCTTTTGAATAATTATGTATGTGAGGAATTAACAGAACGAAATGCAAATTAGATAACCTTATGAACGTTTATTGTAGAGTTTGGTTCTAACACAATCTTTGCTCATGTTAATTTGTGCACCAACCAAGAAAAAGAAATGGTGCTGCACGTTTATGCTAATTCCAACTTCACTGAAACATTCAGAGAATGATCTTCATACATGTACTAATGAGAATTACTAGAAATGATTGAGTTACTTCACATTTCGAAATTATTTTATACGTTGGTACTTTTGAAATGTAGCAATGTGCCATAGTTACACATGCTAATTGCAATTAAATTAAAATGCTTTATAAATAACATAAATTGAGGAAAGAATATAAGGGTTTAGAAACTTTAGAATAAAAAATGTTTTTCCATTAATTTATATTGTATATTTCATGAACTAAAATTAAAATTAGGCCTGCATTTTCTTTCTCTTGCTCGATTCTGTTCTCATGAGAATCTCATACATTTTCAATGTGGGATGAAACTATGTTTCCTAAAAAGAGTTCCCATGCATACCAGGAATATTTGCAACTATTTTGTTACTTTGGGAATACCTGCCGTGAGAAACTGTCCTTTTCAACTCACTCATGTGCCTTTGCTAAAAGACGATTGCTCACACTCTTACTTTTTTTTAATGGTTTGATAGCTCACATAATGATCTCCACCTTTTTCCCATAAAATGTGTCTTCTTTATGCTGCATGACAATCACACTAAACGAACTGACCAATGGACTGAGTGGTCTGACCAGATGAGGTGACCGAGTAGGTGTCACACCAGAACTTGGGAAATGATATCCCATGTTGTATTGATGATAAGGATGTCACTCTTTTCAACACTTTGCCACCTTTCCACTGAGGATTGCTTCCTTGCTCACTGAGAGATAATTTTCGATCTTGCGGACTCTACTGGCTTTCCTTGGTCTGACGCATATGCTGTGTACGATACTCCCGGACTCTTCTCCCCCATGGTAGAGAACTCTTGAGCTGTGAGTACTCTTGAGCTAATAAGGTCCATGCCCCTTCGTGAACTCTTCCTTTTTTTGTAATTGATGGCCGGAAAGAGTTTAATTTGATTATTCTGCACTCCTTGATTCAATGTCTAAGATTGATGTGTTTACTTATCCTAACTTACTGATAAAAATCTAGCTATTCTTAAATCCTGTTTCCATCTCTCTCCATGATTGTCTTCAATAATTGATTGTGCATTCCAATATAGTATCAATGAGGGATGGAAATTCTAATAGAGAGGTCTCTAGTCAACAGATTCTAATGTTAGTATTTTGCCTTGCTTTACCTGAACTATTGGTTGTGTATGGTTCTAGTCCAAATGAATTTCTTTAGGAGATTTGGTCTAGCCATAATAATCCTGTATTTGTACAGCATAGGTTTGAGAGTTATATACATGAATCTAATTACAAGCCTGTAGGTCAGTTACCCAATTACTGGTTATCATTGGATACCTGAATTGGATCCCATATATCTGACCCCTCTCGGCAAGGTTAACAGTTTCATCGGAGGACCAAGTAAATGCCTCTCAGGTGTAGTACCGGGAAATATCAAGATCAATGGTAAATGGGCCCTGTAGCGCTACAGCAGCCTCAAGAATGTTTTTGAAAATGCTTGTTTTGCCTTGTATATTTCTGGTTTAAGGTCATTTCTGAATACGATTAAAATAACTACTGTTGCAGCTTAATCTTTTGCAGTTTTCTTTTTCTCTTTTGTTTGTGGGCCCAACAAAGACTTTACAACTTTCTCACTTACTCAGATTCTCTACTTCACCCACATAGGCATTTGCCCTCCGATGGACCTTGCTTCGTCACAGTGAGGGGTGAGAAAACAGGGTGTTGAACTGTTGGCAACCTAATGAGGACCAATAATTAGCAGCCAAATTGCAAATTAGTGATCAAAGTTAAATACACTACTCTCAGAACTATGCTAAAGACAGAGAGTATTGTAATTGGGAGACCAAACCTCCTTCAGAAGTTCAATCTAACAAGAATCATGCAAACCAGAAGTTGTGCTGAGAACAAGAGCAAAGGAACTTGATGTTCTGAAAATGATCTATGACTCTCTCTAACATGCATTAGAAATCAGACAATTTTAAGCACAATTTCTTTGGAAAAAACTTGAAGACACATATAATAGAAGACTCAGACAAATTTGTAGATATTTATGTTATTGTATTAGAGATCCAAAATCAATGCATATGAGTAACATTTTAAGCAGTTCAGTCATGAGTCTTACAACATGTATTATAAGACCACACATTTCTTCAAAGTAAATCTATTGCTGAAAAAAATAATCCATAAAGAGGATGGTTCAGATTAGAGTTTTGTGCAAGGAGAATTGAGCTATAATCAGGAAAGTTCAAGTCTGGTCTCTCACCAGACAGCTCCACATTGTCCAGCAGGCAAGTCCATCAGCAAAGGGAAAAAGCAAGGGTCATGGAAAGTCTGACGCTATGGTGGGTAGGTAAGAAATCGAGGGAGAGAGATTCCAATAATGATAATCCCTCCTCCTTGGAAGGCCAACTTTTTATACCCCAAAAAGTTAATGTGTGACATCAATTGTCACCATACAATGGTCCAATCAACATGTGACCATTCTTCCGCTCACCAGGTACAAAATTGATACAACAACATATTTTCCCATGTTGCTCATGAGAAACGACTGTTCATTCCGTCCTCACAGGTGAGTTGACAAAGAGCTTATTCACTTTCTTGCTCTTCATGTATTGAGTCGAGAGTTCACTTACCCGTGATTTCACTCACAAAGAATTACGAAGAAAGTATCTTGTCCTTTTAGGAATGCAGTGAGAATAGTCTTTTAAGGAAGCAACATTGTGAAAACGTAACAAGATTACATTACCCCAGGGTATGAAATAATGCAGGCCTAAGGGAAAAGGCATTTTAACGCAGTCTAAAGTCAGCATTTCTTATTTAGTGAAAAAAACTCATAATTGAGTTCAAGAATAATGAAATAAATCAAGCATATCATATGATGAAATTATTGTAACGTTTGTCAGTGATTATTGCATAGAAATGTTTAACTGTAAATATGGCCTACTACCACAATTGTAAAAGTACATACATGCAAACATAAAAATCATTATAATAAAATTATTTTAGGAAATCTAAGACTCTAATATCAAGCATTTATGCTGAAGGTTTCAATCATATACAATGTAACAATTTTGATTTGTATCACTTTTTTGTTTGCTATGGTGCATTACAATGAAGGCACTAGAGATCCTAAGTTTCATCTTTAATATGTGTGTAATAGTGTGTAAAACTCATTTGTTACATAGATATACTGCTTCACATTAATAATTTGTGTAATTTTGTATCATAGAAAGCTTTCCCATCAATAATCTTTCATAACGACTCTTAAAGTAATGTTAATCAGTTAAGAAACATGTTAAATTCATTATTCTAATGATCCCTTTATTTCTACAAATCCAAGAATACTTTACGGTGCTGCTACTTTAGCTTTTCTCAGTTTCATTGTTATTTTTCTAGACGTATGCAAAGTACACACTAGAGTATCATTGTCAAAATAATTTTTCATGTTGTGTAAAGTATGATCAGCTTTTACGCTGCATCACTACTATTGAGGGCATGTTGGATCAACAAGGTCAAGGCATCCAAGGTGCCATTCTGGCATATGAAGAAGTGACTTAACGTGTGGAATGGCAATCCATAGTTTCTAAAACCATCAACACATCAATCCCATAACAGAGTTTATTGGTCCAATGTAACTGGTGGATATTGGGAACACGTGACTAGTGCATTTAATGTAGAGAATACATTTGATAAACCTAAGAGTCACTACCTACAAGAGGTCTTTTACACCCTTGATTCACACAGACTTACACCAAGCCCGGGCAAGCTCAGCATCCATGTGCATCCACAGGACGACTGTCAATTAGAGGTCGCCAACGGTACCAGTAGCTACCATGTTTTGCTCTTTGGTACTCTTGGTATTGCCCTTCTATCATTTTCTCATTGATCATGAAAGCATCAGCAGGATCAGGGAGTAAACAGAGCACTTTTACCTTTCACTATCTTCCATTCTTTGTCATTCCACTACATCATCAGCAGCACATGGAGACTGTTCAAGTGCTAAGAGTGCAACAAGTGGTGATCTGAGGTAATCGGGAGCCAAAGAGCACATGATGTCATTCCACTGCCTCTGGAATTTTGGCAAATTGATTCCATGTTTCCATCATTTGAACTTGTATGTCACAGTCACACTACATGTATGTTAACAAACTACTTTCTGCTCATTGAGACTGTATTAACTGCTCAGGTTTCAATGCCGCAGGAGCCATCAGCAACACTGTATGTGTCAAGAGCTTGCAATCAGATTTTCTTCCTAAAGTAGGTGCTTAGGCACATTATTTACTATTCATTTGTGACTGTGGTTACTTAACAAAACACCTCCTGCAAGACGCCCTTGGCCCAGCTGGCCCTTCCCTTATCATGAGGAAGCATGCCTGTTTCCCCCTGTACCCCTATCTCCCCTTAATTCTCCTATAGTTTAGTAGCCCAACCTCTCCAATTTGCTTTATAAATACTACACTTATTCATTCTAGCATAGTACCATGCTTCCCATTGGCTGACTTTTCTCATTTTCGTCTCCCATTGCTCGAAACTCGGCCCTGCAGAGGACTTCAGGTGGTTTGTAATTAATGACTGCGCATTCATGTTACTATAAAAATAATAATTCCCAGCTTTCAAGGCTTTTAAGAGAATAGCGATCTGCCAGACTAAAAAATGTCCACTTTTGGTGAGGGATTAATATTTCCTTGAATGGTCCACCTTACTGTGTTGAATACCCTCATCCAAAAACGTTTAAGAGTGCTGCAGGACCTAAACATGTGGAGCCAATCTCCCTCAGAATTGCATCTTAGGCACCTCTCAGCAATTGAGGGAAACATCTTGTTCAGAGCATGTGGCGTTAAATAGAGCATCCACCCATTCAGAAAAGCCACATGCTGGAAATTCGGCCCCTGAGATAGGTGAAACTGAAACTGAAGTACATCTCCCATTGTTGATCACTAATATTGATCAACATATGCTGCATCCGTTTGCTTCCTGCTGCTTCTATTAACTGCGCTTGGTCTGGGGTTAGAGCCTGGTTCCAAAATCTAACAGAGAGATTAACTCCATCCCCCCTAAATAGATCTTTTACAATCCCCTTAGAAAATTCCATGTCTCCCCCATTAATTTAAGCTAGTATTGCTCTTATTTGGGCTTAAATAAAAAAATACTGCTGGCTGTACAGGGTTCTACCCAGAAACAACGTCTGTGGGGATTTAAACGTAAAGCCCTCAAAGATTTCCACCACCTTAATTATGCCTCAGTCAGTCCATTTACATATGATTTCCTTTGTTATCCAGGCAACAAGGAACTACAGAAGCCTAACGGCATTTCAGAATTAATATTGGGTATACCTTGCATTGAAAAAGTCTTCCTACATAACATCAAGTAGGATGTCGTTTTATATCTTTCTATATTTTGGAAGTTTAGGGAATTTCACACACCAGGAAATGTCAGGGAAATTGATAACTTTCAACATTTGGAAGAGAACCGAATTGTCAAAGCTAGAGGACTCCTCTGACAGACGATGTACCTGTATCGCCAGGGATGCCAAATAATAGTGCTGTAAACCTGGGAGTCCCAAAGCACTGTTCCCGTCCACTCACCTGATGAACCAACTCCTGCCGGAGTGAAAATGTTCCACCCAGTTCCCTATCTGTCAACCCCCAGCACTCAATTAGATCAACGAGTGTTGATTGTTTCCAATCCAGGGGAAGAGGGGATGGGAAGACAGAAAAGAAGGTACTCAATGAGGGAGGCTCCTTTCTACTTCAAGGTGCTTGAGTTGTTAGGTTCTGACTGCGGCACAGTGTATGGCAAGCATGCCCTCAGTAAAATGATGGGATTTTTCTCAGGGACAGGCTTAACGATCCATCTAAAATGCAGAAAAGGAATTAAGAACCCATTATCAATTGTGATCTGCAATAGGTACTCCCACAATGGCTTTTTCTATAACACTCCTCAAAAGTCATTAAAGTACAGGTCTCACCCTAGTAGGGAAAGCAATGGCTGTGGGATTGGGTATAGACAGCAATTTCAGATGCCTTTGATTGAGGGCAAGGTCAAGGATTCCTTCTGGGTTAGGATAAAGTAAGGGTAGCCACCTCACTTTGTTATCCTATAATGGAGGTAGATTCAAGATCCAGGTCACAATAATTCTTGTAATAGTAGTCTCCAATATTAAAAGAAAATTATCCGCCATATCAAATTACATGACCACAGTGTAAAATTGTTACACAAAAATATAATAGTCTCAAACAGAATTTGGTCAGACATGAAATATCCCCCCAAAAAAGAGGAAAAATGGTATAGTGCACTGACCTGACAGAATTTGACAAGACTCCTTTGTTCCTGTACCAAGGGCGAAACATCCCACTGGATATCAGGGAACCAAGCACAGGAATCCAGTAACAAGGCAAAAAGGCAAGAGGTATCCCCAAAAAGAATAGCTGGTGAAGCAGGGAATCCAAACCAGACTGAATACCAGCAATGAGGCACAAAGGAACAGTTGCAGGAGGACCAAAAGGCTTGTGGAGGATTGAGGAATCAAAAGGAGGTGAGTAACAAGACTCGGGGAGCGAGCGGGACACTAAACTGGGGACATGCATAGGGAGAAACAGGTCTTAGACCTGTTCTCTCTTCTTTGAGGGCGATAAAGTCAAGCGAGGACTCAGACTGGTGGTGCAGTATATGGTGCAGTATATAAATACCATATCCCAGGATGGCCGCCATTACCCATGAGTGTCCGAGGCCTCGCAAGATCTCAGACAATTGCTTCAGGTTAAAAAATAAATAAACTAGACAGACGACCATAAAACCTGGACACGCTGCCAGATCACAGGAAGGGAGGGAGGGGGCCAGCACAATACAATTAAATCACGGGGGCCTCAAAAGGGTCACCATCAAGGGAACACTGGGCAATACTTCAGTGAAAGGGGCTGCTACTATAGGATTACCCCCTAGCATCCAAGACTTGCCCCACCTACAACCATGCTGGCTAAGCAGGTCCTAACACCCACTCTTATTGTTGGGCAGTTCTCATTTTAACTCGAGGGTGCTCCTGATTCCACACAAATGAGCGTACGGACTGATCTAACTTGGAAAAGAAAACATGATCTAATTTGTGTGAAATAGGCAGAAAGGGAAATACAAATAGGAGGATCAGTATTTTGATTAGAGCGATCTTGCCAATTATCGAAAGCGGGAGTTGTCTCCAGGTTATCAGAAGATTGTCAAATCTCCTTAAAACTGGTTCATAATTATTGTAAAAAAGATTTCTTTCTTTTCAGAAAAATATATGCCTAAATATCTCTTAGGGCCTAGTTTATAGTTCCTTCATAAAAGGGGCGGGAGGCTTTCAGGGGAGAGATTAAAGAGTAGACATTCCGTCTTGGACTCGTGTATCTAGGAGCTTCCTTAATCTCTAAAGCTCTTGATTATTTGCAGCACCCTATTTATATTGTCCGCTGTAGATGTTAACCACAGCGCCACATCATCTCCATACAGCTTTATTACCAGGGGCCCTGAAATAGATTTTGAAATCAGACTATTCTGAGGCAGGGCTTGGGCCAGGGGCTCAAAACAGGGATAATAACAATAGTGAGGGAGAGCAACCCTGCCTAGTCCCCCCTCCAGCACTATTTCCCTTGCCTGATTGTTGTTAATAATCAGTCGAGCTATCACTCCCTAGTACATGGCATGAATCGACCTCATGAGCGGGAGTAGAAATCTAAATTTACCCAAGATGTAAAGGAGGATCTTCCAACTCACTAGGTTAAATGCCTTCTCTGCATCTAGTAGGAAAATGACCGCCGGAACAGAGTCTGTTAGAACCAGTTCAATAAAATCAGCCTTGTACTGGGATATGTGAGCAGGTACAACCTCTAATAAATCCTGTTTGGTTTGAAGGAACCAGTGCTGAGGCTACCAACCTAATCCATTTAGCTATAATTTTTGCATATATCTTATAGTCAGTGTTTAATAAAGTAATTGGTTGATACAAACTTGGGTCAGTTGCCGGTTTCCCCTTTTCTGTGGATATTAATCAGGACCCCTCTAAGAAAGGAGCCAGGTACTCATCTACCTCCCAGGAGATAGTTATTCAGAGCAGTAAGAGGTCCTAGAGGGCTAGCCAAGAATTCTTCATAGAACTCCAGGCCTAGACCATCTTCCCTTGGTGCCACCGTTTACCAGCTGTCCTATTGCCTATCCAACCTCTCTCTACGTGATTGGATTATTTGATATTGCTGAGGCCTCCAGTGTCAGACATGGCAGGTCCAAACCTGCCAGAAAATCCTCTAATTTCTGCTCCATGACCACGTCTGCTCCTCTCATCCTATCCCCCAGTAAAGGGTAGAGTAATATTGATGGAAAATGTGCCAGATATCCTCAGCCCTATATGTAAGCTGACCCTTGCTTGGATCTTTAACCTGCTGCATCAGGTTGTGGCTTTTGATCTCTTTAGCCTGCAATGCTAAAAAACAGCCCACATGCTCTCCTTCTTCATACACCTGACATTGAAAGGTCTATTATTTAGCAGCTCTTTTTGGAGATAATAATCTCTCACCCTCTTCTCTGCCTCATGCCATTTGTCTTGCAGAAAGTTATTAGATCTGTTGGATAGTGCGGCTTGGTATGTTTGTAGGCACCTGATTGCAAATACGAAATTATTTCCCCATCCATGTTGGTTCTTAATGCTGTCAGGGAGATGAAAACCCCCCTAATAGTACATTGAAATGCCTCTCAGACTACTGATGGGTCTGTCAAGGCATAGTTTACTGGGAATACATTTTGGATCTCCAAATTCACCTGGTTCATAAACTCTGTCTCTAAGAGCATGATCTTATCCAATTCAATTTATCTTTATTCGATTCACACAAGGTGTATCATAAAAGAATACATGAAGATTAAAATTCATATGAAGGGTACAAACGATTAAAATACAGTAAAATCAGGAGGGCAAGAATACAGATCACATTTTAACTGACAATTCATGTATTAACATACTGCTGGTAAAGATTTTCTTCTTACTTGAGTCGCCCTAAGAAACCTTGCAAGTATCTCGCACGTATAAAGATTTGGAAGAAGTTGCAAATATAAAAATGCCGGACTACATTGTTTAAAATTTTGTGATTTCAGTAAAGGTACAGTAAACAATCTTCTCAAATCCATATAAAATTTTCAAAAAAGTACAATGTGCATGGTTGATTGATTAGATACATTATCACAAGGGCAACGCTGTAAATCATTTGACCAGTTATTGAGGTTTGGGAAGCTTATCAGGCGGTGGAATATATTTATCCTAAAACGTGTTAAAACAAATCTATGTTGGGCGTTAAGAACATTAAAAAGGTATGGTTGCATTGAAAAGGTGGTCAGGACCATTTGGTTGTATTTCACAGATGGTTTGGCCAATCCCACACATAATCGCAAGTCCTCCAGATGATTTAGGCACTCTGTTTTTAGTGCTTTCCTTGAGATGTTTGACAGAGATTCAGGTCGATCATAAAATTCCAGACGGCCGATATCTAACATAAAGTTCTTGATAAACTTTAACCAAGGAATCTTTAAGGCCAGTTCAGAATCACAACAGTCCTTGACTATGGCACGATTCAAGTCCATGTATTCCTAGGTCCATATTTTATGCCAGAGCAGAAGTTGTTGAATCCTAACCAGATCTACTAGATAGTTGGCCTCCAATTCTGAGTGACATACATGGTTTGAACAACTGGAGGGAAGTGCTAAAAGATTTTTAAAAAAGGCATTTTCCACCGCCTGTAGAGATTCAACATTCGCGTATCCCCAAATATCCGAACCATACATTGCAATAGTTCTGCATTTTGCATAATATATGGTTAACATTTCTTTTGGTTGGATATTGCCCAATTTCCTGGCAAAATTGCGAAGGGCCAAAATAGATCTTACAAACTGCAATCTTCTGGAATAAATCGCTCTTTTCCACGTCCCTTCGCAATCAAATAAAATACCCAAATAAGAAAAAGTCAGGGTTTGAGGTAGAATCTCTTTTACTATGTAGATTTTATGACACTTGGCTACACTACGGCCCACTTTCATAACAAATGTCTTGCTTATGTTAATTCGTAGCCCCAGATTATCCATAAAAAGGGCTAAACTATCAAGGAGGTGCTGCAGGGCCAAAGGAGTGCGCGCCATGAGAACCGCGTCATCCGCGTAAAGCAAAACGGGTATTGGCCGATGTTTTGCTTGTGGCAGATCCACGCATGAACTAGCCAGAGTATTACCCAAGTTGTTAATGTATAAATTGAATAGAAAAGGGGCAAGTACGCACCCCTGGCGGACCCCTTTTTCTATTCTGAAGGGGCTAGTACACTCTCCTTTTGTACCAAACCATACCCTTGCGAAGTTATTTGAGTACAAGTGTCTTAAAAGATTAATAATAGTATTGTCGATACCCATTGAACTCATCTCTGACCACAGTTTGTCATGAATTACACAATAAAAAGCTGACGATAAGTCAACAAATACCGTATATGCGTTACCATTTATGATATGTGCAGATTTGCCCAGTAGCAGATTCAGATTAATGGCTTGCTCCGTGGTGCCAATTCCCTGACGGAATCCATATTATAGGTCAGAGATCTTATTATTGCTGTCTGGCCAGCTTTGTAATCTAGCTAGAAATATACGGCCTACCACCTTGACCAATGAATCAAGTAGAGAGATTGGTTTGTAGTACGATGGACAGTTTCGATCACCTTTTTTAAATATAGGTACAATCTGAGACTCTGTCCAAGTCAAGGGGAACCCTGTGCTCTGGTAGGATCTAAAAACGTGGGTGAGGAGGGGACCCCAAAGATCGATATTTGCTTTAAATGAGTCAATTGGAACCAAGTCTGGCCCAGGTGCTTTGTTTCCCTTGCTTGAGCTAATAGCAAGGGAGACTTCTTCCAGAGTAAAATTTAAGGCAGACCAGTCAGGTGCGGGAGTAAGCGTCTGTGGAGCTACCACAGGGATTAGAACTGAATGGTGAATAGCACTATTTGCAGTAGACGAATATAAGGCGGAAAAATGTGTTACCCAGTCCTTTTCAGTCACCGCAACCTCAATTTTTGGTTTGTCAGCTTCACTAAGGAAAGGGGAATCGAACACGCGCCAAAATGCAGTAGTGTCATTACTTCAGCTGGCCTCATACAGTTTCTCCCAAGTCTCCTCTTTTAACGTTTTTTTACAGTTTTTTAAAGTAAGCCTATATTCCCACCTCCAGTGCTGAACCTCCTCAATGTTTCTGGGGTTATTTTTCAGAGCTCCTATTAGTTTTTTTATGTGTCTCACTGCATGCACGGTCAAACCAACTCTTCCTCTTTCCCGTTCCTGGCTTCTGCCTGGATAATAGCCCCACTTTAATAGCACTGGTTATTTGTCCAAAAGATTCCACGATAGCAGTGGCCTCCTCTGAGGTGTCCAAACAAACATTGAAGGCACTCTTTTGGTGCTGGATTAGTTTCTCTAGAAAATCAGTTGGGTCGACCATAGACCAGCGTAGTGTGAACCCGTTAGTTCGAGAGAGCTCTAAATTCTCCACGGCTAAGGTGTGGCGATGGTCCCTCTGATCTTTTACTGACCCAAAATTTAACATTAAACTCTGGGGGTAATGGTCGCTCAGTGCACAATCATGTAGTGTATAGTTGGTAATATAAGTTGAGTAACGATTTGGAAAGAGTAAGAAATCTATAGCACTTTTACCCATGGTGCCGTCAAAGGTACAGGATACATCAATTGGAATGTTACCAAACTCATTGCAGAAGCCTAGATCATATTTAAAAATAAGCTCGTTGAGCTTCCTGCCATAATCTGAATGTAAAAAATGGCTGAAGTCCTCATTTGTTGGTGAGATCATACCACAGATAGTTTTTGAGGGCAGTTTACATAGTTGGATAGTCCCCCACCCAGAATATGATTTTGTCCCCAGTCCCCTTCGAAAGAATGGTGTCCAGATCATTGTCAAGAGAGGTCAATGTGGCCAGTATATCTGAACCGCAGGCATTATTATAAAAATTGACTAGAATCAGTTTAAGTGATACAGAAAGCTCGATACTGACGATTTGATAATAAATACTAGTAATCCTAAGCTTTACAGAAGAGGAGGGTTGTTTATTTGATACATAGGTGCAAAGACCACCCCTGTTTCTACCATGGCTGGATGGAATAGCCGGCAAATTATAAGTTTTAAAGCCATTGAGATGACAGGGTTCAATCGCCCAGGTTTCTTATAAACAAACAATGGTAAAATTGTCTAAAAAATTTAGCCACTCTGGAGAGTTAAGCTTGCTATGCAGCCCCGCTACATTCCAGGATACGACTATGATACTGTTGAAGTCTAGGGGCATAATGTCCAACGTTTATTCTTTGCCTGGCACAGATGGTGCCAGGCTCGTTAGATCTTCAAAACTCGTATCTGGCTGAGTTTTCTTAACAGGGGTCAGAGTACTAGAATTTACATTGTGGTGGCCTCCAGTGGTTTATCCATAATCCATCCTTGGCCTAGCCCGCTGCGATGGAACTGAACAGCTGAATACTATGGCTGAGTGGTCTGAGAGGCCACTAACCTGATGGAATACGTCTACAGTGGCCAGGGAGCATGAAGCCTTCTACTTTTTTCAGCGCTCAGCCATTTTACACAAAGCTTCAGAGGGGGGCCCGATACGCAAATGGGGGCCTGGATGCTGGCCCGAGAGGTCTTTGCTCCTTCCATGGACAACAGGTCAGCCAGCATAAGGCTTGGGATCACGTGAGGATGGTGGCTAAATCCAGACAGGAACCACCTAGTCGTCCAAGACCCAGGGGCCTGAAGGGTGTTGCAAGAGCAGGATCTGTAACAGACAGAGGCTCAATTGGCGGAGGCCAGCTGGAGCCATCTATTTTGAGACCAGGCTACCGGTACTCCACCTCCCCAGGGAGTATGGCAGAGTGGAGGAAGGGAGCCTGGCCCCAATGTCAGACTTTATCAGACGCCATGAAAACTGCTGTATTAGCCTCATTCGCTGCACCCAGTTAAGGCAGTGAAATCTTTGGCACAAATTTGTATAATCTAGCTGGGCAACAATGCGGAAACACCCATAGATTCCAGGACATGACATGGCTTTGATAGATGAGAGACTGCAGCCCATAAGTAGAGAGATCGTGGGAGAGGGAAACCAACATCAGACACCGCAAGAAATGAGTACTTACTGGTCTGTGGGCCAAGATCCGCTGGTGGCCAGAAAACATGTTCCTCTCAATTGCCTGGTAAGAGAGCAACAAAACTGGCCATATAACATCTACCTTTCAAAAGGGTAAAAGGGCAGAACCAAGCTGAGAGAGGCAGTTGAAGTATGCACAATATGCTTTGAAAATATGTGAGGGGGTGGACTTAATCAGAGACAGACCCCGGTTTCTAACTGATTTGCCACTCTGACTGAGCTGACAGAAGCCAGTAGAGGCTAAGGCCCAGAAGTAACAGTTGCCCGAGCTGTAGAAAGGTTGGATATAAATGAGAGGATTCCATCGGCCACAGGTGTGGGCAACCTGGATTCAGCTGACTCAGATAATTCAATCACTTCACTCTCCTCTGGCCGGTCCTCCAGTCAGATGCTCAAGTGCATCCTGTTGGAAATCAGGACAGTGAAAAAGACCCAAACGGAACAAGCCTCTCATCTAGCAAAACTAACAGATAAGATGGACGCCCTAGATGCAAAAATGACTTGTTTTTTGACCAAGCAGCAAGAGATGGGAAAACATTTGCTGATTCTGGAGGAGCACGCAAAATCCAATGCTACCTATACTACTGGTATGAGCCAACAAATTAGGTTCTTCATGAGAAAGTGTGAGGACTTGGAGAATCGGTCCAGCCAGTCTAATGTGCGGGTAGTAGGTGTCCCTGAGGGATCCGAGTCATCGGGCAAGGCATGGAAAAATGGCCGGTGCAGCTATTAAGGCAGTCACTAGGGGCAGAGATTGCAGAGCTGCCAGCTCAAGATTTGTCAATAGCAAGGACCTATCGTGCCCCGACAGACACCCCTAAAGCAGGCACAAGGTTGCAGACAATCATTGCTTACATTGAGGACTACTGCATAAAGGAGTCAGCTCGGAGTGTCACTGGAGCAAGAAAACACATTTCCTCAGATAGAGGATACACATTTTAATCTTCCCAGGTTTAGCCTGTGACAGCTAGAAGGCAAAAAGAATTTATGACCCTGCGGCCAGAACTTATGATGGTAGCCATTCCCACTTCTATTAACTGAGCAACTTTAAGGATCATTTGGAGAGGGAACTTACAAGACTTTCTGGACTCAAATGATGTTCGAGACTTTGTCTCTGCTCGACTTCCCTGGCAGGAAAGGGGGCCCTGAATTGTGAGGAAAGGGTAAGAGGCCCCGGTTAATGTGCATTGGGAATGCCTGAGATACTTACAGTTATATGGCTGTGAGGGGTAGGCTAATTAGTGGATGACTACATCTTGGTGTCTTGGATAATTGTATATTGCAGCAAACCTGTTAATGTTTCTCTTTTTTTTCTTTTCCTTTTTTCACACTGGTGTGGGTTGGGTAAGGGTCAAGGGTCAAGGGTGAGGGGGCACCACTCGTGGTTGTACAAGGGTTCTATACATCGCATCCATGTGGGTTGGGTGAGGAGGATCTGCTCTGCAGACAGGTGCGTTCAAGAATCTGGTGGGGTGGAGGGAGAGGGGAGGGGGTGCAGAAGAAAAGGAAAATATGACTCTGAGGTATTAGAGTAGAGGGGGTTAGAGGGAACAGAGAATGTGACAGGGGAATGTTTTTGCTTTAATTCTGGGTCCGGAGAGGGCAGTGTTTTGGAGAAGGAGCTGTTGGTATTGGGCTCTACAGAAGGGAAGTGAACCTGGCCTAGGTGATGGCTAACCTAACGCTGGTTAGATTCAATGCCAACTGTCTGAACCACAAGGTCAAGAGGGTGGCGGTATTTGCTTGGCTGAAACACTTTAAACCCAGTATTGTTCTGATACAGGAGACTCACTGGGTGTCAGGGGCAGAGAAGGAGAAAGAGAAGCATTTGGCTACATGGGATATATTCTTCTCTTCGGCAAGTATGACACAGAGGGGAGTTGCTATTTTGGTTAAGAAATACCTACAAGTAAAGTATTACAAGGCAATCATAGACCCTGTGGGGTACTGGGCCATTTTACCCATAGAGGTGAGGGCATGCAGGATTAGTATGGGAAGCTATTATGGTCCAGTCAGCGACGATCCTAGCCAGTTTAATAATCTGACATGGTCTTGTGTCCCCTCACTGGGGATGTTATTCTGGGTGGGGATATTCATTTTTTGCTAGACCCTGCTATGGATTTCTCCAATATAGTACGCATCAGCACAAAAGACATGCAGAGAGAGTCTTTAGAGATCTATTGACACGTCTAGCTTCACGAGATGTTTGGCGATCAAAAAATGCAAATCTTTTACCTGCTATTCTAAACGTTTTCAATTTGCTACTAAGATCGATTTGTTTCTGGCATTATTTACTATTCTGTGCACACCATTACAGAAACTCTTATGCCAACAGGTATGTCAAAGTAAACACAGTTGAGTATAATTATGCCCGAATAAAACATTCATTTTTATTTTTTATTTTAATTGAGCCCTAAAGTCAAACAGGATTGACAAATAATGGACATGAAGACAACTGCCGCAAAGTTACATCAAAGCGAAATATACCTATTTTTCACTCTCAACATTACTTTGAAATATATGCGAGTCACTTGCAACTTTTTAAGCGCCGATTGGCCAATTATCCATCCCGATGCCACCGTGTACGTATTGACAATGACAGTAGCTCACATAATGAGCCTTAAAAATGTCACAGCAAAATTGCCTGAGGAAGTATTAAAAGTAAATTCTCCATGGGTGCCTGCTCAAAAGTAATTAGTAAAATGTACCCTAATTAGCATCTTATTACGCTCCATAACAAATGAACACGCTTAGAAGTATTTCTATGATCCAAAGACGAGAGAAGACGTACAGCAATTGCCGGGAAAACCTGAAAGAATGGAGATTATTTCGTGACATTGTAATTTGATTGGATTCTGCAATGAACAAAGCGAAAAGACAGTCGGTTTGGAACGCTGGCATAATGCAAGTACATCTCTCCGCAAAACGAACACACTCTGTCAACGTCAATGCACATGAAAGCCCTTTGTTTTAAGTCAGGGTTAGCAGAATGTTTACGTAAAGATGGCGCGATGCATCTGGAGTGGCTGAAAAGTATCTTGAAATTGGTCATGTCGCACTGTCTCTATAAGCTGGCTGCCTTATTCGAAAAGTTAACATTTGTGCCTTTTCAAGACCGTATACGTGCCCAGCTGTTTTGCGTTTTCGGAGCCTCTTCCCTAATCAGGGCCGCGCAGGTGAAAGTAAGCAAGGCCTCTCCTGCGCAGCAGAAATAATGCATACTTCATGTGAAGCACCAGGGACAACCGGGCTGGCATATGGACACGCCTGGAGCCAAAATCAAATGTATTTGATGAAAACATGCAAAGGAAACAGATTAATGGGAGAGCCCTTCTTTTTCATCATGAGTAGATAATTAAACAACCGTTCCGTCTTGATTTTAATTGGCAAACAGAAAAGCGCCTTTGCTCCCCTAGAGCCAGCGGTGCTGTGCACAAGAAACAAAGAGCTTACTTGTTGATTTTTTTTTCCTATTGGTTTTATTCGCATTAATCGCTTGTCCTAATCTTGTTTTGTGAAACTGAATGTTGGGACAAATGTTCAAATTTTACCCACAAAAATCCCTGTCGCCTTTTGAATAGCTAGGCCTAACCCCAGTGGCTCCATGGGCGATGCCTATGAATGAGGGGTTATGCTACAACTGAAGTGCCTTCTGCATTACAGTCCCTAGTGCCACGGAAAGGTTGCGTGCCTGCAGGGAACAGTGTGATCAAATATGGCATTTTAAAATATCTGAATAAGTTTTCTTTGAAAGTAAGTCGATTTTTTTCCTAATTTTATGGAACTCTGTACTATTATCAGTCCAATTTCTCCAATTGGTGGTTTCCTTGTCGCAGTCCTTACTTATAGGGACCTGGCATCACTTTAAGAGTTAAGGAATTTGACGAAGCAGGTGGACGAGTGCCAGAGGCGCCATCTTGTTGTATAAGGAGAGTTGGTGTGCATCTGAATGCATGCAGATGTAAGACAAGTTCAAAGTGCTCTGTAAGTCATTGTTAGTGAAAAAGATTCTATGATAGAAATTCCAGTTGCCCAGTTGCAAATATGTTCTATTGTTCTGAGGGATCTAGTTGCAGCATGTAGGTTTTTTGAAACTGAGAGATTCACGTTTAATTGCAGATGCTCCTTGGAGATGGTTATCCACGGCTTATTATTAGGTCTGGATGAAATATAAATTACTCCAGTGTAATTCAAATAATTTCAGGAATTTTGCTTTACTCTTTTTATTTGAAATTTTGCCATTGTGCCACTTTGTGTAATTATGTGCCATTCACAGTTAAAATTTTCAGCAAAATATATCATTTACCATGAATGCACAGTAACAACAGAACGCGAGTGGCTGTTGTTCGTGGTGTCTTTGTTAAATGCACCCTAGCTCCAAAAACTGATGTGAGGGTGCTTTTCACACTAAAATATAGAGTAAAATGATGATATATTATGAATGCCTTGAATGCTTTGTAGATTGATATTATGCAAAGGTTTGAACTGCTTCAGTCCCTAAATACAATTCCTTTTTGTAGTGATGAGCATTGTCAGACATGGACTATGAATTCAGAGCATGAGTATTAAAATGTTGCCTTTCTTACAGTTACTGTGCTGTATCCAAAGAAAATTGTATAGCAGAAACTGTCATCCGGCAGCCAGTCACCAAGGACCGTGCCCCATCACCTGCACAAAAGTGGCACTCGTACTTTTTCTATTTCCTCATCAAATATTTAACAACATGAAATCTTTTTTACAAGTCAGCACAGTGAGAAAAGGACAGAGATATTGCTATACCTATAGCATGGTACTCAAAATCCCAGCCCCCAGATATACCTCCATAAAAAAAATGGTTGTCCAGAGATTTTTATTTTTGATTTGTGTTTTTGGATCATTAGAAAAGTAATTTAACTTGGGTAGACATTGCTGATCCGGGCCGAAATTTTCTGGATGACATTTTTGAAAGTGGCAAATGTTTTGCAGTGATGATGTAATATTTCAGGAACCATGAGACCTATATACTTCATTTTGGTGTCAAAACATAGGTTTTTGGGGTCAAGTAGTCTTATAGAGGCAGGAAATAACTCCTCAGAGCAATACTTCCACCATTTCCTGAAACGGCAGCTATAATAGAGGAAGAAGACACATCTATAGAAATGAAACAAATAATAATTGGTTTTTAATCCTTTTTTGTATACACCGAACAATGTTTATGATCTGAATAGGAAAAAAAAATAAGTTTTTCCTGTTTTAGACACATTTTCATGGTTCACTTTATTTATTTGTTTCGGGAATCGGTCGTGGTACATTTGCAGAATGTTGAACATTTGAGAAGAGCATATCGACAGGGACATCTTTTTGTAGCACAGCTTTTGCAAGTACATGTACATATAGGTTCTGTAGGTAGAGGCTTTAGAAATTTCGTAGGTTTTAGCACCCCATCAATATCTTCCAAACCAAGTTCACATTGATCTTTCTCTACATATGCATGAGCCAAAAAATGTACATATCTTCTGATCAAGTAGAATGCTCTTTTAATGTGTCCACACACAGAATATGACGTCGGTGGAAGGCCACTTAGCAGGACAGATCACTTGAACTCACTGTACCGATAATCGTCAAATGTGTGACAGTCAGAACTCGTTTTCCACACACACACAAGGTATTTTTCTACGTCTTTAAAGTCACATTCTTCTTCTGTCTCGGCAAACAATTTTAGAAACTTCACAGGGTCAGCAGTTAAAGCTCCAAGCTTTTTTCCAAATTTGCTCATAGTGTGTTAGAAATGGGGGTCTCTGCTTGGCCGGTTTGTACCCCGTCCAATTAGGGACCCTTCTTTCCAGTCAGAATAAGGGGGAATGCACTTCTAAAGTAACCCCTGCTCAGCTCCTTGGTAGCTTGGCATGAGCAGTCAGGCATATATCAGAGGCAATGTGTTGCACATAACATACAGTAACACAGCGAAAACACTACAAACGAACACTACCGCAGTTTTAGAAAAATAGCCAATATTTATCTGTGTAAAATAAAGACCAAAACGATAGAAATTCAAAATACAATAATCAAAATACGAATATTGCAAAAATAGACTTAAAATATGTAGGAAAGTAGGATCTGCTTCTTATGGTTACCCCCACTTTTTGCTAGATGTGATGCTGTTTTTGACAAGTCTGACTGGGATCCTGCTAATCAGGACCCCAGTCTATCTGCTTTCTCCTTAAACTGTTGTGTTATGTACTTAGGTACACCCCAGATTGGATACTGGGGTACCCTTGTCAGTCCCTAGTATATGGTACCCATGTACCCAGGGCATAGGTACCCCAGAGGTCTCCCATGGGCTGCAGCATGTATCATGCCACCCATGAGAGACCATTCAAAATGGAACTACAAGCCTTCCGTTGTAACCTGGTGCATGCACCACTTACAAAATATATAGGTTTGCTATATCTAAGGGTCACTGCACTTAAAACCTATAAGTCACCCCTCTAGCAGTCCTTTACAATCCTGGAGGGCAGGGTGCTTGGTTCTAATTGAGAGGGTGCCCCTGCATGAGCAGGACACCCCTTCACCCTACGGAGTCTATTCTCCCAGGTTGTCAGTGGAGCAGCCATATACTATATAGAGGAGCATCGCGTGACCCCACGATGACCATCTCGAAAACGGCTGCAACGAATTCTATCATGTTCGGTATCAAACATATTGGAATCATACCCCCTACATCTTAAACCGTGTGGGAGGTATGATTCCAAGCACTGGAAGAGCCCTCCGTTAGGCTATTGGTTTTCCCGATACCAGCCTTCTAGAACCGGACTGCACAAAATGGTTGCTGCCGACCAGAGACACATTTCTGCCCTCCTGCTGCTGAGCCAAGCTCGAGCAGGGGAAGGCAGAACAATAGGCATCCTGTCACAGGGAGGTGTGACCACCTCCCAGACAGGATTTAGTGTATTAGGGCTGGGTGGGTGCGCTTGCCAACGCCTGAAAGTCTGCATGAGGGGCACATGTGGGCCTGATTCACAGAACTAACTTACGTCAAAAACGTAAAGTTAGTACTTTTTGGTATTCACAGAATACACTTACTCATTTCGGTATTCACAGAAGTTAGTAGTCCTAACTTTAGGACTCCTAAATGCCTTCTGTGAATACCGAAAGTCTTAAAGTTAGGATTTTTCTCAGTTTAGGAGTAGTAAAGTTAGGACTCCTAACTTTAGGACTCCTAAATGCCTTCTGTGAATACCGAAAGTCTTAAAGTTAGGATTTTTCTCAGTTTAGGAGTAGTAAAGTTAGGAGACTTTACTACTCCTAAACTGAGAACAATCCTAACTTTAAGACTTTCGGTATTCACAGAAGGCATTTAGGAGTCCTAAAGTTAGGAGTCCTAACTTTATTACTCCTAAACTGAGAAAAATCCTAACTTTAAGACTTTCGGTATTCACAGAAGGCATTTAGGAGACCTAAAGTTAGGACTACTAACTTCTGTGAATACCGAAATGAGTAAGTTCATTCTGTGAATACCAAAATGAGTAAGTGTATTCTGTGAATACCAAAAAGTACTAACTTTACGTTTTTGACGTAAGTTAGTTCTGTGAATCAGGCCCTTGGTGTCCCTGTGCATAGTCCAGTTCAAACCAGTCCTGGGAGCCGTTGGCTCCTGCTCTGGCGTGAAACTGGACAAAGGACTTGGGAGTAACCTCCCCCCTGTCCAGACCCTCCCCTGAGAGGGTCCCCTTCATCTTCCCAAACCTTTCCTTAGGGTACTTAAGGGCTTACCTGGGTGTAGGTCCCGAGATTCGTCGTGGACAAGATTCAGAACTTAAACCACTGCACTTTTGCCGTCTGGGCACTATGGACTTCGGTGGACTTCGTTTGGGCCTGACTTTGTCTCCCTTTCAGTCTGCTGCATCGTCTGTGCCTGTGCATCATATAGGATCCATGCAGGACCTGTGGAGCATCCAAGACAGTTGAAGATAATCTCCCTTGAAGTGAAGGAGTCACTTCCCTGCATTCACAGGCGCCTCAACACTGCTGACCGGTCTGCTGATCCCGAGCTCCTGCGGACTCCGAAGGGTTCAACAGCACAGGTGTTGGTTATCTATGTCTCCGAGGCCCGAGCTGCCCTCTCACCAAGTCTGAGGGCAGAATCCCTCGTGGGGGCTGCATTAACTGAACCCCTGTGCACCGTGTACTTTTGCAAGTGCATATACTTGTTGGCAACTTTGCAACAAGTGCATTGGGCTCCAAGTAGCTCCAACCTCTGTCAACTTCTTCCACCAAGATCTTCAGCCACACCACCTTGTGCTCAATAGACAATGGGGTGACCCTGTGTCCCTCAGAACCTGGGTAAAGGATTATAAAAGTACAATGGTTCTGTCGGGTATAACCACAATATTTCTTATAAATACAATGTTTCTTATAATTCAGTTTACATGAACAAATTATTTCCTACACAAATTGAATGTAAGTATATTAGGCAAGGAACACGTAATAAGAGTGAAGTGATCCGGTTTTTGGGGGAATTCAATATTTAATATAAATTACATCATTTATATTAACCCACATTTTATGTTGCATTCACAGCTGCCAAAATTGTGATCAAGTGACATAGTGTGATAAGTGACACAATAAGTGCGTAATATGTACAAAGTGGTTAAAATATATACAAAATGTAAAAGGCCAGAATAGATACAATGACCCTGCTACTCTGTACAATTTCAGTGTTTTACGAGCAGGGACTTGAACTTGACCAAACGGTAGCGTCGACGTTTCAACCCTATATGTGCGATTTTAAATCATCACAGCGGGTCTTCATCAGGACTGAAGTAAGGAAAAGAATGGCAGCCTGCAAAATCAGTTAAAGCGTGCATTAGCATCATGGTGTGTTCCAAATGGCCATTAACGTAATGATGTGTAAGGTGGTAACGACTCACCTAACAAGAACCAGAGTTATTCCTGGTAGGGCTCAGGTCGGGAATGAACAAGGGCCCATCCGGTGATCATCTGGGTGTAAATAGGTGAGGTCAGGGATGGAAATAACCACTAATCTGCAGAGAATTGTATGAAAGACCCCATAGAGACTAGGGCCGCACAGGTCAAACAATGCACCAAATGTGCGCCAAAAACACTGGCTCATATGTGTTTAGGCTGTGTAACAACTAAGAAATCAAGCGCCGTGGTAAACTACATCAACCGCTCAGGTACTGGAGCAGAAACGAAGGCAGTAATGGAACCCGACCTCACTAGTCAAACACTTCCTATAAATCAAGGGGGCCCATCACAAGCCACAAAAATCAATTGGAACTAGTACGCTCGTATTTAATAATCGGCAAAGAGGGTGCGATAATCGAGAGCAGTAGAACACCCTGGAAAGTCGCTTACTCTATGTAAACTCATGCGGCAGTTACGCGCTCGCAAGTTGTGCCCATAACTGTTGAACTGCGGTGATACAAATCGCATACTCTATGTAAACTAGTGCGGCAGTTACGCGCTCGCAAGTTATGCCCATAACTGTTGAACTGCGGTGATACAAAGATAAAAACTCACCAAGAATCTTGTAATGAGTCCTATATGGCTAAAAAGGCAGCAATTGTAAAGAGCGTCTGAAAATAAATGAAAAAGCGCCGGTTAATCGCGCTCATGAGTTAAAGAAAGAATGAGTATTCCTAAGTGTGGAGAAGCGTGGCTCACCTTAGTTGTTTGATATGGAATAGAAATCCAAAGAGCAGTGGAAACTCCTGCCGTATGATCGCAACCAGTCGATCTGCAAGAGAGCGTCTGACGAGCAGAAGATAAGCGTCCACGAGCACGTCAGAAAATGACGTGTATCGTGCAGCAGCTAATTGTCTGTATTCCTGGTTGCCAAGCAACTAACAACAAGTACCTATACGACGCAGTGACGACGTCACATGCGTAGGGGGGGGGCAAGTAAGTGGAATGCGGTTCCAAGAATGCGGGCAGAAGGCCAAGGAAACTACTGTCGCTAGATCCTATTCAATCGCTTTATACGAAAAGGTCTGCCCGGCAGCTGATAGGCGTCCACGAGCACGTCTGGTATTGACGTGTAGCGTACAACAGCTGAGTGCCTGCATACCAAGTTGCAGCACAACAGAAGCGGAGCGCTCACCCACCACAATGACTACGCGTCAATTTAGGCAAGTGTTTGCATGGAAGGAGAACTGCAGGATAGACAAAGGAAGTGCCAGCCTGAGCGAGGGTGTAAATCACAGACCTGGTCAAAAAAAAAAAAAAAAAAGATAATAACTGCTTATATATATCCTGGTTAACACATGAAACAAGTCTAATGCACATTTGAAGCAAATCATGAAGCATATAGACGTGATGCATATACTTTACAATGCGGTCAAACTGAAAAAGTAATATTATAATTCATGTAATAGTAATTCACATTACAATTTAACAGCACATTTTAATCTGCACCTAAGCAGTAGCTTACATGATTGAATACTTAAATTATACATTTGGATAAATTATTTTTGGTAATCCAGTTTAAAAAGTAGTGCATTGGGAATATAGCCAAAATCTGTTTCTATGCTCAAGTGTAATATATTGCAAATAAATAAATAGCACAAGTGGCATGCTAAAGCGTAGTAGAGAACCAACAATGAAACATTACAATTGACCCATTTGTCTAGATGTTTCCTCAAATTCATTCAACCCCTCCATTACAGTATTGAGGGAATGTATCCACCTGCATTCTTTTCGGTTCAGGGCCACTGAGATGGACCCACCCCTTGGAGCAGGACAGACTTTCTCGGCCACCCACCATCTTATACTCTCTGGCTGGTGTTGCTGTAATTGGAAATGGTCAACTAATGGGGCACCCTGTACCTTGCATCTTATGCGGCTCATATGTTGCAATATTCTCGCCTTTACTTTCTGGATGGTCTGACCTACATAAAGTAAATCACAGGGGCAACAAATGACATATATTAAGTTGGTGCTGTTACAGTTTGTAAAGTCTGATAACTTATATGTTCTATTGTTGTGTGTAAAGGTGGAGCCCTCCACCGTCAGCGAGCAGGCTTTACAGTGGCCACATTTGTAGTGGCCAGTTATGGGTGGCAGGCCCAGTTGGTTTCTCAAATTCATTGGTTTGGGGGGTTCAAGGTACGTTCTGACAACATTGTCTTTTATACTCCTGCCCCTTTTAAAGGCAAAGAGTGGATCCTCGGTGGTGTGCAGTTCACTTGCGACAAGATTCCAGTATTTTTTCACTATCTTTTTGATGGCATTGCTTTTGGCGTTGAATGTAGTCACGCACACAATTTTGTCAATCTTTTCTGGTTTTTCTTTTACTTGCAACAGTTGGTCACGCGGGCAGTACCAAGCCCGTTTGCGTGCACGTTTAAGTAGACCTGTAGGGTAACCTCTATCTTTCAGGCGCACCGTAAGGATCTCAGTTTCCTTAAAGAAATCTATTCTCCGAGTACAATTCCTTCTCAGCCTGAGGTACTGACCATAAGGTAAGTTATCCCTCAGGCTACGAGGGTGATGGGATTCATACTTGAGGAGCGTATTCCTTTCAGTAGGTTTACGGTAGAGATCACAGAACAGGAAACCATCATCCACTTTGAATGTAAGATCAAGGAAATCAATAGATTCATTATTGCTGGTCATAGTGAACTGGTTGTCACACATTCTGGTGTTAAGCCAATCGCTAAATTGCTTAAGATCTTCTTCAGTTCCTGACCAGATCATTATGATGTCATCAATGTAACGTTTCCAAACCGAAATTTGGTTTATGTATGGATTGGCATGGCTATACAGATGTTCCTCCTCGTATGCATCCATGAAGATATTAGCCAGACTAGGTGCGTAGGTAGCCCCCATCGCGACACCCTTACATTGGTAATAAAATTGTTTCCTGAAAATGAAGTAATTATGCTTCATTGCAATTTCCAAGAGGGCAATCAGGAAGTCGGTGGGTATCCAATGCGGCCTTGTCCTTTTGTCCAGTGTGGCTCTGATGACATCCAATGCTATGCCCTGGGGGATGGAAGTATACAGGGAGGACACGTCGAGTGTGACAAGTAATTGGGTATGGATATCGTACGGTTGGCCTTCCAACAGATGGATTATATGCATTGTGTCACGTACATATGATTTAGTTTCTGGTATCCATGGTTGTAAAAAATAATCGATAAACTGATTGAGCGGTTCTAAGATAGATCCACATCCAGACACGATGGGTCTGCCAGGTGGTTTTTCCAAGCGCTTATGTATCTTAGGCAGAGTATAGATTGTAGGAATCCTTGCTTCTTTTTTATTTAGGAAATCGCTTTCTGGTTGACTCAAGAATCCCTTTGCCAAACCATCAGATGTTAACTTCACGATCATCGATTTCATCTCGGTAGTAGGATCCTTGGGTATGGGGCAATAGCTGTCCATTACTCCCAACTGGAGTTGTATTTCCTCCACATAGTCACTAGTATTCTGCAACACCACGGCCCCGCCTTTATCTGCGGCCTTGATGACAATGGCGTCATTAGTTCCTAACGTAGACAATGCCATTCTTTCCAATTTGCTGATGTTATGTTTTATATACCTCTTTTCTTCCATTAGTTCCATAGTCTCTTGCAGGACAATCTTTTCATAGGCTAAAATCTTCTCACTCATCAGATATGCGCCTGGTGTGAAAGTTGAAGGGGGTCTGAATGGTGTAGCTGCTGATGAAGGGCTATAGGTATTCTTGTTAAAGTAGTACTTCAGCCGGATTTTTCTGAAGAACCTCTGTAGTTCAAGTTTGACATTGAATGAGTCAGGCAGTACTGTGGGAACAAAGGACAACCCCTTGGAAAGGACGTCCCTTTCAGCTGTCGACATTGTATAATTAGAAAGATTGATTATAGGGTCCGTGCTACTTAGTGAAGGTACACCGATAGCCGTTTCCTGCTGATTGGCCATATCAACTCTGGGGCGTGTACCTAGCTCTGTATTATTCTCGCTCGTGATCATTTGAAGTTGCAGGTCTTCTGGTTCAATTCCTTGCATTTGGTCTGAAACACCCTGTTGTTGGCCTGTGTCAGACCTAGTGGTTTTCAAAATGGAACGGACAGTGTTGATTCTCTGATGTAAGTTACTGGTTTGAGGGGATGTAGTGTCTGTCAATTGAGACATGTCACGGTCAGATCGGTTAGTTGTAACATTGGGTGGAACGGCATCAAGCGCTGGAACTTGTGTGTGTATTCTCACCATTTGTATGTTTGTTTGCGTGTTGAGATCTCCCCGTGTGCTTCTGGTTGATAGAAACGAACGCGGGAGTTGTTCTGCCGTGTGTTCCTGCCCTTGTTCCATCCCCTTGCACGCTCCCAACTCTGATCTGAACCTCCACCCCTGTTGGACTGTCGGTAGCCGTCCCCTAAAAAATGTGGCCCCTGATTGCCCTGGCGACTGGTAGATGGTCTCTCCGTGTCAGACTCAGAGCTACTTCCTACTGAGGAGTCAGAGAAGGTGTTAAATCTCCTGGGACCTTGCCTACTTCTATTGGAAAAGAAACCTTGACTATCCTGCTGATAGTAATCGTCAGACATGTACGGGTAGGTTACCTTCTTGTCGTAGTTTTTTATGTCTTTTGATAATTTCTCTAGCTTTCTGTTGAGGGTTATCGTATTAAAATCAGCTAGTACTTTCTCAGCTCGATCTAATGCTTCCCTCGCATTTGAAAGGGCGCTGTCCTCAAGTATCTCTCTCTTGAGATCAGCGATTTCTAGAGTAAGTTTTTTGACATATTCAATTGCAGTCTCAACTCCCAGCACCATCCAGTGCCTGGAGCAATTATTGGCCACGTAACTAAACCCTTCCCTGAATTTGGGGACATCTATAAAGATCGCAGGTTCATTGCGAACTTGTAGCCCCTTGGGAATTATATTTGATTGTAAATATTTGGTCAGTACGTGCCCATGGAGTCTTGAACGAATTAGTTTTTTCTCCAATCTTTCAATTTTGGCTAATTTCTCATTTAAGCTAGCATCTACAGATAGTCTATCGGAACCTAACAGGAAGTTAGATGCTCCCTGTTCCTGTATGAGTTTAGCTATATACTCTTCACTGTATGCCAGGGTTTCCTTATCTGACATATTCTAACAGAGCAAACAATTCAACAAAAGAACAATCACAGTGTACAAACAAAACAATAAATGAGAGAAAAACCCTCGCAGGAAAGCACCTGCACAAATTAAGCTCAATAGACAATGGGGTGACCCTGTGTCCCTCAGAACCTGGGTAAAGGATTATAAAAGTACAATGGTTCTGTCGGGTATAACCACAATATTTCTTATAAATACAATGTTTCTTATAATTCAGTTTACATGAACAAATTATTTCCTACACAAATTGAATGTAAGTATATTAGGCAAGGAACACGTAATAAGAGTGAAGTGATCCGGTTTTTGGGGAATTCAATATTTAATATAAATTACATCATTTATATTAACCCACATTTTATGTTGCATTCACAGCTGCCAAAATTGTGATCAAGTGACATAGTGTGATAAGTGACACAATAAGTGCGTAATATGTACAAAGTGGTTAAAATATATACAAAATGTAAAAGGCCAGAATAGATACAATGACCCTGCTACTCTGTACAATTTCAGTGTTTTACGAGCAGGGACTTGAACTGGACCAAACGGTAGCATCGACGTTTCAACCCTATATGTGCGATTTTAAATCATCACAGCGGGTCTTCATCAGGACTGAAGTAAGGAAAGAATGGCAGCCTGCAAAATCAGTTAAAGCGTGCATTAGCATCATGGTGTGTTCCAAATGGCCATTAACGTAATGATGTGTAAGGTGGTAACGACTCACCTAACAAGAACCAGAGTTATTCCTGGTGGGGCTCAGGTCGGGAATGAACAAGGGCCCATCCGGTGATCATCTGGGGGTAAATAGGTGAGGTCAGGGATGGAATTAACCACTAATCTGCAGAGAATTGTATGAAAGACCCCATAGAGACTAGGGCCGCACAGGTCAAACAATGCACCAAATGTGCACCAAAAACACTCGCTCATATGTGTTTAGGCTGTGTAACAACTAAGAAATCAAGCGCCGTGGTAAACTACATCAACCGCTCAGGTACTGGAGCAGAAACGAAGGCAGTAATCGGGTTCCATTACTGCCTTCGTTTCTGCTCCAGTACCTGAGCGGTTGATGTAGTTTACCACGGAGCTTGATTTCTTAGTTGTTACACAGCCTAAACACATATGAGCGAGTGTTTTTGGCGCACATTTGGTGCATTGTTTGACCTGTGCGGCCCTAGTCTCTATGGGGTCTTTCATACAATTCTCTGCAGATTAGTGGTTATTTCCATCCCTAACCTCACCTATTTACCCCCAGATGATCACCGGATGGGCCCTTGTTCATTCCCGAACTGAGCCCCACCAGGAATAACTCTGGTTCTTGTTAGGTGAGTCGTTACCACCTTACACATCATTACGTTAATGGCCATTTGGAACACACCATGATGCTAATGCACGCTTTAACTGATTTTGCAGGCTGCCATTCTTTACTTACTTCAGTCCTGATGAAGACCCGCTGTGATGATTTAAAATCGCACATATAGGGTTGAAACGTCGACGCTACCGTTTGGTCCAGTTCAAGTCCCTGCTCGTAAAACACTGAAATTGTACAGAGTAGCAGGGTCATTGTATCTATTCTGGCCTTTTACATTTTGTATATATTTTAACCACTTTGTACATATTACGCACTTATTGTGTCACTTATCACACTATGTCACTTGATCACAATTTTGGCAGCTGTGAATGCAACATAAAATGTGGGTTAATATAAATGATGTAATTTATATTAAATATTGAATTCCCCAAAAACCGGATCACTTCACTCTTATTAAGTGTTCCTTGCCTAATATACTTACATTCAATTTGTGTAGGAAATAATTTGTTCATGTAAACTGAATTATAAGAAACATTGTATTTATAAGAAATATTGTGGTTATACCCGACAGAACCATTGTACTTTTATAACACCACCTTGTGGGCACTGTGGCTTGCTCCTGTTGGTGAGCTGCTTGAGGTCCTCTCGCGACTCCTGTGCCTCCAGCCTGTGGGTCCATTTGAGGGTCACCTTTGCTTTCCTTGGGATCCCCTGAGTGTTCGGGGCCTGCCCTGACTCCCCTGATTGTGGTGAGTCTCCTGGACCTTGCTGGCCCTAACCGTGCACCTTCTTGATTTCCTGCATGGGTTGCTTTTGCCAAGGCTTGTTGGTGCTCCCGCCGGACACCGACCCCTCAGCACTCGACATCCTTCGTGGGATAGCTCGCATCTGAGTCCTGGTCATCCTCAGCATCGCCTGGCCCTCGCAGCTGCAGAGTCAAGGTCACCGTCATCCTTCCTGAAGCACCTGACATTTGAGGGCATTCGCCTTTCAAGTCTCCTGGTCACCCCTGAGTGACATAGACTCTGTCTCCTCTGCTTCCAGGTACTTCTCTTCAAGAATCCATGTTTGGATTCCTCCAAACACTTTCTCCTCTTCCAGCAGCGGCACTTTTCTGAAGGCTTCAACGGCGGTTTCAACGCCACTTCACACCTATGCACCCGGCTTCCCTGGGATAGGTAATTTGTGTACCATGGTATCCACGGGTGGGTGGCTCTCCAACATTCTGTCTCCCACGGGGTTTCTTCAGGGTCCACTGGGAAGGAACCCTAATCTTTAAAATTCCAACCGCGACTTGCACATAGGCTTGTACGGAGCACGGGGTCCTGTTCTCACACTGCACATTCTCTCCGTGGGGTCCCTATCTACTTACCTTGGGTGGTTCTGTGGGTCCCCAGCAATTCTACATCCTCTCAACATTGTCCTGACTCAAGTCATGGTTCTTATAACACTTTCTTAGTATATGGTTTTGTCCCCCCCCTGGGGCCCACTGTGTATTAGTGCTATTTACTGTGATTTCTTTGCTAAAGTTTTGTGTGCTTTGTGTCTATCTCCGTGTAGGAGATACTGTAATGTACTAGAGAGTGTTCTATAATAAATACATATTTTTATACATACTTTGTGTGGTTCCTTTTAATTTAATCTATACTATAAGTTTGCATTCTGGTGAAACAAGCTGCTTTACACTCCTTCAAGACTAAGCCTGAAGGCTTCTCTCCACAGCTACCACTTGGATAGCTTTCTAAGGTTGTCTGAGACCTCCTAAATCACCATAAGGGTTGTCTGGACTGGTGCTAGGTGCCTACTTACATTAGTGGACATCATATACCAGTCCAGCTTCTCACAAAATACAGTTCCTTAAAGTTGATAGCTCCGCCTGGGGCTATGAGGGCGTCGTGAACAAATAAATCCAACAGTTCAGGCCGACCGTGAGATCGCAGGCCAGCTACAGTGTCGGGAAGACCAGCAAACAGTATCTTGGAAGTGCAGGGCATCATGGACCTTGCGATGAGCTCCGAAGAGGTGGCATCAGCAGGCGTCGGTCCCAGAGGTCGGTGCAGGAGTCATTGGGCCCTTGAGGTCACGTGTGTTGCAGATTGGATTCCATGAGGTTAAAGTCAGGAGTGCTCAGCAGGTATCGGGGCTGCAGTGCGAAGTGGAGTGGTGCGGCTTGCAGTGCCCTCAGGTCGCGGTGTAGGCAGTGGCTCGGTGACAGCATCCAGCGGCGGCGGTGAGACCAGGGCTGTGGTGCAAAGGGGAGCGGTGCTCATTGCGGTCCTCGCAGGTCACGGGGCAGGCAGCTGCATCTTGGTTGCTGAAGCGCCGTGATCAGTAGACCCAAGGCTGCGGTGCGAGATGGAGCAATGCGGTGTGCGGGGACCACAGGTCGCGGTGCAAATAGCGGTATCAGTTGACTAACTGGAGTCGATGACGCCAGCATTGGTAGGCCACGACTGCAGTGTGGGACGGGGCAGTGCATCAAGCAACATACGAGTGGTGCCTCCAGGCCACAGTGCAGGAAGTGGCATCAATATCGGCATGAAGCATCGTCGTCGGGGATAACAGGGGGGCGGTGTGAAGCTAGACAGTGCAAAGGTGGTGCTCTTAGGTCATGGTGCAAGCAGAGGTTTGGTGGCGGCTTTGGGTGGCATCGTCGGTGAGACCAGGGTTGCGGTGAAAAGCAGGTTGGTGCTCTCTCCAGTGCCTTCAGGTCACGGAGCTGGCAGCGGCATCGTTGACGGTGTCAGAGTGCTTTTTCTTCTGTTGCAGCACAAAACACACAGCTCTCAGTGCTGTGGGCCGATGAACCTGTAGTTTTTCGTGTTCCTGAGACTCCTTGAACAGGGGGCAAGCTCTACCTCAAGCCCTTGGAGAAACTCAGGAAATAAGTTGCAGAAAGTTCAGTCCAGTGCTTTCACTGCCCAAGACAGAAGCAGCAACGGCAGGCCAACCCAACAAAGCAACACACAGCAAAGGGGCAGTACTCCTCCTGGCAGCTCTTTCAGCTCTTCTTCTTGGCAGGTCCTGAGTCCAAAAGAGTTCTTAAGTTCTAGGGTCAGTGTAAACCCAGACGGGGAATCCGCAATCAGGCAGAGGTAGAGATAGCATTGTGCAGAGCAGCCAAAGCCTATTTAGGTGTCAGTGACAACTCCTTCCACCACTCTATCCCAGGATGACCCATCAGCATATGTAGGGCACATCTCAACTTTCCTTTGTGTGAGTATCTGGAGCGAATGCACAAATAGCTTGTGTCAGTCTAAACCCAGATGGGGAATCCGCAAGCAAGCAGAGGCACACATGATGGTTAAGCAAGAAAATGCCCACTTTCTAAAAGAGGCATTTTGAAACATGCAATTTAAAAACCACCTTTACTAAAAGATGTATTATTAAATTCTGAGCTCAGGGAACTTAAAATCCATTTCTTTATCTTTTCCCAATTGAAATTTACACTTGCAAAATCTTACAAGACAGTTCCAATGCTCAACTATGGGAAAGACAGCCTATCAAAAGTGAAACACGGAACATGTAAAACACACCAGGAATATGTCCTACCTTTAGCATGCACTGCACCCTGCCCATGGGGGTACCTTGGGCATTCCTTAGGGGTGCCTTACATGTAGTAAGAGGGAAGGTTAGGGCCTGGCAAGTGGGTGCACTTGCCAGGCCGACATGACAGTTAAAACTGCGTGTAGACACTGCAGTGGCAGGTCTGAAACACCAATCAAAGGCTACTTGTGTGGGTGGCACAATCAGTGCTGCAGACCCACTAGTAGCATTTTATTTAAAGGCCTTGGGCACACACAGTGCACTGTACTAGGGACTTACTAGTAAATGAAATATGTCAATCATGGAAAAAAAATCATAACACTTTTTACAGTAGGAGCACTTGCACTTTAGCACTGAATAGCAGTGAGAAAGTGCACCGAGACACTAAACCAGCAAAAATGAAGTCCAGCATTCCATAAAAAACAAGAGGTACGAAAGCAAAAAGACAGGGAATACAAGCCAAGAGATGCCAGGTCTAACATAGTGTGTATCATAAAGGGGAGAAATCCTATTGAGGCAGTAAGGGGGGGAATCAATCAAACTAAACTAACCACAGAAGACCCCTTACACCATAGATTCAACAACAAATTCCTAAGGCTGCGTGTTTATCCTATTGAGGCAGTAAGGGGCAGAATCCATCAAACTAAACTATACACAGAAGACCGCTTACACCATAGATTCATCAACAAATTCCTAAGGCTGCGTGGTTATTTCGAGCCTCCCAATGGCAACATATATTGGAAATCTTATTCCATTTGTTATTTATACATATCCTCTCACTGTTATACCACAGTAGTTAACATAGCATATAAATGTCCAAATTCAAAAGAAAGCAAAAGCCACACAGATGATGGACGGAATGCAGAGCAAATCAAACATTCACCCCCAGTCAAGAGATCTGGGTTCAATCCATTGTTCTTTTGCTCAGCATGCCACCCCAGTTTAGACCCAGTCGTATGCAAATCAGTCTTGATCCTGTTACTCATGGGAACAGTCCAGCCAGAACTGCCAAGCCAGGTCCTCCCTGGACCGGAAACAAGCATCCTGGAAATCTCACATAAATTTCATAACTATTCTATACATATATAAATACTTTTATTTACATTGTTTAACAAAAAACAAGTAAAAAACATACATCAGTGTCCAACATATTCTGTGGTTCTTTTCCTAATGTTTGAAGGAAAAAACTACTAATTCAAAGTGTCCCATATGCAATGGAATTTAGTATCACACTAACTATTTAAAATTTTAAATATCCAAAGGATCTGAGGGCATATAGCGTCCACGTGAGGCTATCAAATAAGCACTGATCTGATTGGGAGGATCTTATGGAGATTTAAAATAGTTTGTGCCCTGATCCATAGGGCCACCTTGGTATTTGAAGCACCCTATATTAGAGGATAACAATATAGACCCCACATGAAAGGAATCCAGTAGTGTGATAATAAATTCCACTGCATTTGGGACAGTTTTAATTAGTTGTTTTTTCCTTCAAACATAAAGAAAAGAACCACTGTATATATGTAAAATCTGCCATTAAGTCAAAAATCTAAATCTTTCAGGACATTTCTAAAAATGGTTCCTGCTGATTTTACTGCCTCCTGTGATCTTATTTTGGCAGCAAGAACTTCAGGAGTAAAATCAGCTGAGAACACTATAAGTGGCTCATTCTTTTTGTTAGTTTACAAAAACAAATTCTGTCATTGTACATGCTCACCAGAAAAATCTTAATTTCATTATTATGGATTGATACAGTTTAATCAATGTTGACCATTATTTCTCTGATCTCACTGAGAGTGAACCCATAGCCAGTCTTCAAGAGTAGCTTTAAAACTTCATTTCCTTTTTCAAAGTGTGCAAACTTAACTGAAGGCTGGTGGTTACGTTGCTGCTGGGAGCTCATTGTAAATTCATATTTTTGAATGTTTGCATGCATGCAGTTCGGGTTGGCATACAAATCCGCTGCAAATACATTCACCTCACTGTTTAGATCAGCTACTCAGCTGAAAACATCATCCTGGAAGAAACTAGCTGCAGATAAAAACATGTTTGTCCTTTGAGACTCACATACCCTGTACTTTGTTCTTTTGTCAATCCCTTTGGTCCTTGTTCTGGCTATACCACAGATAACATATTGAAGATCCGGACGAGGGGTAGCCATTGATCTTCTAAGTGGATGGGCTCTGGTTTGATGGTCATCTCTTTCTGAGAAGTCTCGGATTCTTGTTGTGATTCACTGGTTTCTGCTATTTTTTTACACACTTTTTCTAGGCTTTTTTCCAATGTATATGACTTGTTGTTACAATGACAAAATATTTGATCCTCTTCTCCCATAAGTTTCAATCTTTTGTGAACTTCGTCTTGTCGTATTTCTGCAGCATCTCGAACTCTCTTCTGTCCAGCCGCAGTTGATGTTAGCTTTTCTATCAGATTATTTTTGCATATGACCATTTTTCTTTGTTGGAGGAGTCCTCCGATTTTATAGTTAGCAACACTCTGTCAGGAGGTAAAGATATCTGCTACCACCTGCTTTGCTCATGTTTACAAATTTGAATCAACGGAAAACCTGAAACAAAAACAATATTAAAATAAATTACCAATATAATGGCTAAAGCACATCACCATAGAGCCGCCATTTTAGAAAATGGTGGTAGGGTTGCTCTGAGGAGTTATCTCTATAAGACTACTAGACCCCCAAAACATATGTTTTGACACTAAATTAAGTATATAGATCTCATGTATCCTGGAATATTACATCATCTGCGCAACACATCTGCCATTTTTAAAAACGTCATCCAGAAAAAATTCGTCCCGAATTAGCAGTGTCTACCCAAGCTAAATTACTTCTCTAATGATACAAAAACACAAATCAAAAATGGAAATATCTGGACAGCAATTATTTTACCAAGGTATATCAAGGGGCCAGGACTAACAGGCATTCAGCTGCTTTACTGATTGCTTTATGGTCCTCACTCCCTCAGTTTTGTTTTTGCTCTGGACACTTATGGCCTGATTCAGGGAAAAAAATGATGAGGAAAAATATATTCGTGCAGAATATAACAAGCTCATTTATTTTAAATCTCTCAAAACACCCTATTTAAAACAATTCTACACTGTTAAACTGAATTTTTTAGCAAAATCCCAAATGGAAGTAATAAAAACTGTGTCCCTTAGCAATCACTTATTAAGTGGCCATCTACCCAGAGACCTCTGATTAAGACTTAAGTCTATATTTGTAATTACTGGAGCATGATCTAAAATTCAAATGGCTCGAATTTCAGCATTCCGCAAATTTTGAGTAAGCTGCATACTCACACTGGATTGTGAGTTATGAAATGACAAATAAAAGGTATATTCTTTCAAATCAGGATTAACCAACCTCCAAATGTCCAGCAAAGGCTTTTGTTATATTGTGGAAGAAAAGGTTTTGCATTCTATTTGGAGCATAGATAATGCATGACGTTGGGTCAATAAAAGGATCAATTATCTGAATACAGTCATCTCTACGTATTAAATATTCTCTATCATATACCGAAGCTTTTTAGCTATATGTTTCCAGAATGAATTATCTTCTTTAGTGGGTCCATATGCATTAAAGTACATAGAGAGTCCATATGTATTATTATTTATTAATTCTACTATGGCCCATCTGCCTTCCTCATTTCTTTCATGAGATCTAACATTCATATACATCTTTTTATTATACAGAATGATCATACCATTCTTTATCTTCAGAGCAGAAGAAATATACTCTTTCACTAGCCAACATTTTTTAAGTGTAAGGGCTTATTCTTCAGAAATATGCATCTCTTGTAATAATGAAATGTCAGATTCCAAATGAGATAAATGAGGGAGAACCCCCTTGCCCCTTAAAATTCAATGAAACAACACAAAATTCTTAACCTGGATATGAATGTTATTGAAAATGTGTCCACACAAAAACTGTACTTTAATTTGTCTAATCAACAAAGAAACAACAGTGAAACAACTAGCATAAGAGAAAAAACCCAAGAAGAATACATGTACAGCATGTGATAATATTAGAGGAAAAGAAAGACAAAGCCTTAGGATGGAAATTATAAAGCTAAGGCAGGAGAAAGAGAACACAAAAGAGGAAAAGACAACACATGTCATAAGAATAACGACTGAACACCATACATAAAAGGGCAGAAATATTGCTGGGTATGAGGACAAGGCATAAATGAAGACAAAACATCTCCACTCTGGGCAACCAGGATATCACTATTGATAATATATAAAGTCCGGTAAACATAAGGGACAGGTGTTTGTTAAAAGACAAGAACAAGAGAATATTGCGATTACTAAACTCAAGAATTTAACATATAACATTACAAAGCAATTAATTACAGTTCTTGACAAGATATATAACAACCCAGGCATTAAGATCTAGATGTTTACATCTGTTCTCCCTTGCATTCTTCAAAAAAGTTCATTAATTTAGATGGATTATCATTAAGTGGCTGCATAACTGTTACAAGTTACTTTGAAATTGCAAGGATGAACAAGCCCATGTCTAACATTCAATGCACAAAGGGCTTGTCTCATGTCTAAGAACTGTTTTCTTCTGACTGCTGTCTCTCTGGTCACGTTCTGAGGAAAGAGTATCTTATGGCATGAACATGCAACTTCATCATCAATATTGTTGATTTCGGGGTAAGATCTCTTAAAAACACATTACCATCATTTACTAAATTCATCATAAAAACTCATCATGAGCTATACAATGCAGATATTTCTTAACAAAAGAAAAATGAAACAAACATAATCTTAAAATCTGTACAAATTCAAACAAACCATCAGCACTTGTTAGCTTGTAAAACACATCACTTCCTTACAGTCCATGTGTGGAATAAATACTTTGATAGTGCACAAATAATCAGTAATCAGGTCATTTGTTTCAGATTCTAGTGTATGAAGAGCTTCATAATAAAATCTGAACCCCAAGGACCAACATATTGGTATAATCCACTTTTTCCTTAAATAAACAGAACACTTACAAAAAAACAGAAAATGTGACAACAACAAACATACAGGTATACATTGGACTGAGATGATATTGGAGTTCATTTTGATGTAAGGTCATTAAGGGGAAAAATTACCAGTCGAAATGTAATGTAATTTCCTGGCACAGGATGGCATAATGTTATCCATGTAACCCTCAAAAGCAGGGCTAATTTATAATTAGGGCTCCCGGTTTTATGGTATTTATTTTTCTGCCATTTCCGTCTGTATTTATCCACATTTATTTTTGCCACAAGCAAAAGATGACGCTACAGCTAGTATTTTTCCACATTTATTTAAATTGACAATGCACACATGCGCTCAGTTGTTATTGGTCAACACTATACATTCATCTGAAAACTTAGCACTTTTAAGCATATTTGGGACATTCTGCAAATGGCAATCACAATCCATTTGTCTCAGAGCCTCCCAGTTTCTGTCATCGGCAGAGTGCCACATCCTCTCCCCCACTGAACACCATACTGCCCCACTAAGAGAAACTCACACTGCCTTCAGCTGCAACCCAATTGTGCCCTGCTCTAAACACCTGGAAGCAAATCAATTCAAATTATGCACTAGACTACAGTAATATGCTGCCTGAAAAAAAGTAACAACATACTGGAAAAAAGCAAACACTCATAGGGAATACAACTTAAAGCTTTTACACTCATTATTCAGAAATCAAGGAGTGTTTTTGCTTGAAAAGCGAACGAAAAGAAAAGTAGCGCTTCACTGGCAAAATCTGTAAGGTGGCGCTAATGTGTTTCAGTGTAAATAAAACCAATCTGGCCACTTTGTGACTACTCTGTCTTGCTTTATTTAGTTATGTATTTATTGTTTGTATTGTAAAACTTTTTTTCTCTCCTCCTGAGGCTGCATTTTGGAGTAGAAAAATGTCAGACAAAGACATTTGCAGCAAAAGTGCTTCTTCTTTTTTTGGATCCATTTAATTGTGGTGCTTAAATCGACTCGCCTCATGTCTCCTTTCTCAGCCCACGCACAATAAAGCTCTTTGTTTGTTTCTCATTTAAAAAAAAATCTTATCTCGAAAACTTCTCTTAATCCCCCGCATTCCTGGTTGGACTACACTGAGCGTTTGTTTATTCACAGCTTCGCCTCCAGCACACAGGCAGCCCCTGAGACCCGTCTCCCTGAGTGCCGGTGTGATTTGCTTACTGCTGTTGCTCTGGCTGTAACTGAAGGAGTTCGCAGCGTGGGTGTGGACTGTAAACTGGCTGGTTTAATATACTGCATCAGCCCTTTTTAACCTACCACCTGTATGTGCGCGCATCGCAAGCTGCCCTAGTAAAACCCAGTCTGCAATGAAAAGACGGGTGCTGGTGCAATCGGCAGAGTGAAGAGGCAGGGGCTAAGGGGTGAAAGAACAACAAAGCCTCATTAACAAGTAAATGGTCTTTCAAAGACCTGTGAAGTACTCGGGTGCGGCTGTGTGTGCCCGGGAAGCTGTCTCAGTCCGGGCTGACACCTCTTAACCCTCTAAGGAGGGGGAGACACCAGATGGTTGGGGGTGTGATTCTATTGATGTCAATGACAAAATGTACTAGTATTTTCCCGTTTTTATATATAAATACAGATAAAGGAAAACTTGTTTTCCGTCTGTATTTATATGTAAAAATCCGTTTAAACGGAAAACCGGGAGCCCTATTTATAATGTAAAAAGCAATCCATAAATTCATTTGGCCTAACTTGGGTGATACAGCTATGCCTGATGAATGACCAGAATTTACTTTTAAGTTCACTGACAGATCTTGTATCAATGTTCTATGGTCAGACCCACATACTATTTAAGTCTAGTTTGCACAGCAAGGGCTTTAACAAAGAACAAACATGGTATATTACATGATTATAATCAGTTTCTGGGAACAATTCATGTAGTACTCCAGTTTGTCAGGTCGGCTGCAGGCACAGCAATCTGACAGAGCGGTTCTTTAATGGGTGGAGTGGGTAGCCTTTATGACTGTGCACTGCACCATGAATGAGTGCTCGTCGTTCCGGTAGTCCGCTTTGTGGCTGTACTTACCTGTTTTCTCAGTGTTCTCCCCATTTCATTCTTCATGTTTTCTTCACAGGGCTGACGCAGCGTCAGGTTCGTCTCTCTCCTGCGTCTGGTCCTGTCGGCCACTTCTTCTTTTGAAAACGCTGCTTCTACCTGGAAAAGAAAACCAAGAACACATCAATTGGGTAATGCGCTAAAGTGCTTGAGAACTATTAATGTAAATACTTATCTAATGGACACATGTGAAACTGTAAGATGACTCTGGCTGCTGAATAAGTCTGAAATAAGAACAAACAAGTGAAAGAACCGTAGAATTATAAGATTATCAGTTCATTTGGTAAAACATCATTTAATTCAATCGTCAGTTTACTAGTGGAAGATTTTGGGACTTATTTGGACCCTGAGTGTTATAGATTCCTCGAAGAGTGCCTTTGATTTAGAAAGTGTTCTTAATGTTCATCACCTGACATGTGCACATTAGATTGGGATGCACTATTGATGTATTTAATCTTGTTTTCAAGCAATTTATGTGTTATGGGTAGTAGACTATACTGTGCACACAGAATATTAATTGGTATGCGTTAGTGGGTTGTCAATATATATATATATATATATATATATATATATATATATATATATATATATATATGAAACACCACAGTAGAGGCCCATTGCTGGAAAGATGCATTTATTCGTGACACAGCAGCATAAAGAAGCTTCCTGCTCCTTATGCGTTTCAGCGACCACTGCCGCCTTGCTCACAGGTGGAAGTCATTGATTATGCATAGTGCAGATGTGCGTGCTTTAAAACAAAAAGTCACATGACCAGTTCATAGTAAACTACAAATCCCATAATGCAGGTAAGTTTTTCTCATAAATACAAATGGGAAAATCCTCAAATTCCCTCTAGGAAGCATTGCTACGGGTGGTTCACCTGAGCATAATTATTACGGGGATTTACTGGTGGTTGCCGCACGCCGGCACGTCACATGGTCTGCCACTGAAGAGGGCGTTGGCCCGAAATGCGTCTGGCAGGAAAACCAGAAAAGGACTTTGTTCATGGCGTGTGCCCTTGCTTTGGCATAATTTCCACCTGGGAGTGCATCCCACCTAGAGGCAACTCTTTTTGTATTTTGTACAGCGGCCTGCCTGGTCGCGGTATTGCACCACCGCGAAACACTTGCGGGTCCGCGGCTGCTTTATTGGGGCAGCTAACTGTGGAACAGGAGGTGCCTGTTATATGCAGGGGTGCCGGCGCGAACATCGGCAATCATTTTAAAGACATTTTTGAATGTGAGTGCCGGCGGCGACCCACTTGGGTTTTACTGAACCACCAGTCCCAGGAAGCATTGCTACGGGTGGTTCACCTGAGCATAATTATTACGGGGATTTACTGGTGGTTGCCGCACGCCGGCACGTCACATGGTCTGCCACTGAAGAGGGCGTTGGCCCGAAACGCGTCTGGCAGGAAAGCCAGAAAAGGACTTTGTTCATGGCGTGTGCCCTTGCTTTGGCATAATTTACACCTGGGAGTGCATCCCACCTAGAGGCAACTCTTTTTGTATTGTGTATTATATAATATACATATATATATATATATATATATATATATATATATATATATATATATATATATATATATATATATATATGTACCACCAATTGCCCAAAGCATTTCAGGACGCACGCTCAGCTGATTCAAACCATCCGGTTTATTCTATAGGCATACCAACAGCTACATTTTCGGGCTGAGAAATCGGGTGCCAACGCGTTTCGAGGCGAGCAGCCTCTTCTTCATGGGCAGCTTGAGTGAAAGTTCGCAGAGGGCTCTGCATGCTAATTTATATCCCCGCCCACCAGGGGCGTTGCTAAGTGCTTCATACTTGGTTGCTGCATGCTGGGAATGGAGTCCGTTCCGAAGAGCTAATTGGACCCTGAGTGGGTTCTGTGGCATTCAGTTTGAAGCTATATTGTTATCCTGTAGTAGGAGTCCAAAAAAGGTGTTGGTTCTTTAAGCCGAATCCGCTGCACTGCATACCAGGCGTGGAATCGTTCCCGCCACAGCCTCTACCAAAGTCTTGGGATGGTGCCGTCCTGCGCGGTCGAGCCACCGCGTTCCTGTATGTACCACCAATTGCCCAAAGCATTTCAGGACGCACGCTCAGCTGATTCAAACCATCCAGTCTTGAATTAGCGAGAGTTTGAGCTGTTAGCATTGAAAATTAATATGCCTTTTATTTATGTGTTTTGAAAACCTACATGTGGTGTGTAAACACGCACTTTGTACTTATAGTCTTTGCTTACCAGAAACAAGGCTGGCAGTAAAAAAGGTAACTTACTGCCAGCCTTGCTTCTCCTCAGCGACTATAAGTACAAAGTGCGTGTTTACGCACCGCTTGCAGGTTTTCAAAGCACATAAATGAAAGGCATTGTCATTTACAATGCCAATAACTCAAACTCTTGCAAATGCGAGTCCTATTGCATTGCAAATGCTTGTTATTGGCTGTTAACACTCCAAACCAAGAAGTGTTGGCAGCCATCTTGTGACTCGGTAAAACCGAGTCACAAGAAAACAGGAAAAAAAAGATGAAAAACAAGAAAAGGGGGCAGGGTAGAAACACCCTGACCCCCTAGGTGTGCTCAGGGGGTCCCACAGGGACCCCCAGGGCCAAAAAAAGCAATTCGGCCGTAGTCATGCTGGGTGCACAAATCCGGCTGAAAAAATTAAAATAAAACGAAGCGCGGGTTCCCGCCCTTTGTTTCTTCAAGCCCCCGGGTGGGCCAGGGCCCGGGGGCAATGCCCAATTAATTAGCGGGGGCCCGCGGGGGCCCCCGCATCCCCGGAGACCGCCACCTTCCCAGGGCTTCATCAATAATGTGAGGGGGCACGCAGCCCCCCACAGCCCCGGGAACCACCACCTCCCCGGTGCTTTATTTATTTTAGCGCGGGGGTCTCGCGGGCCCCCCATGCCCCAGGGATCGCCACCTCCCCGGGGCTTCACGAAAATATGGGCAGGGGGGCCTCGTGGCCCCCCCCAAGCCCCGGGGACTGCCACCTCCCCAGGGCTTTCAGAAATATTATTGTGGGGGGCTCGAGCCTCTCACACTGCTCCGGGGACTGCTTTGCTTCATAGAAGCGAGAGCAGGAAACCTGCAAAGCAGTATTGCTTTTGGACAAGGGGAGCTGCATGTCAGCAGCTACCTTTGTCCTAAATCAATGGCGGCTCCCGCAGGAGGCGGGGAGCCGGCTGGGACCGTGGGGGCATTGGGGCTCCCCCGCGGTCCCCAACGTAAGGCCAGGCCCCAGGGGATAGAGTCCTTGGGCCAGAATTGGCCTCCAAAATAAATTTTAAAAAAATCAAGGCTGGTCAGGCCCCGGGTGATGGGGTCCTGGGGGCCATAATTGGCCTCAGAAGGGGGGCCTCCAAAGTAAAAAAGAAAGGCTGGCCAGGCCCCAGGTCACTTGTCACATTGCTGGTGGGGTGAAGAGGTCCTTTTGTGATCTGTGGACCTCAGGACTAAAGTGGACTTCATCCCCCAGTAATGTCACTGACCATGTCATGAGTGATGTAATATGTGACGTCATCAGCAGTGCATTGCGGGGGCGTGAGTTACAGTTAGCTCAACTAACTATAACGGCCAAACTTCTCTGGTTTTGTGTGAGTGAAATGTCCAACTAACTATAACGTATAAACCTGTGGTTTTGTCAGTGATTATCAAAGGGTTTTTAAATGCTAATTTCTAACTATAACGTCCCTGAAACCTGTGGTTTTTTCAGTGAATATATATATATACAAAGGAATTCCTCAGCACACGTCTGTTATGTCACAATATACATAAACATGCTAGATGTGATCATAAGTAAAATACAAGTAGGTAAGTTCTTATTTCTTTTTTCCTTTTTATTTTCCGATGTTCAGACAGCCGACACGTGTTTCGTCGCTTACATAGGAATTAATCCCGCGACTTTATCACCGTACTCGGCAACACGAGGAGCGACGTCCGTGTGTGGGATCAAACTACTAAGAAATAAGATTCTGGACTTCTGGGACATACAGGGATCCCTTGGATTTAACATTGAGAAGTGAGACGTCGCGAGATATTGAATCCCAGTGTGGGTTGGAATTAACACCACTAATAAAGGTTATACACAGGAAGACAATAGCCTTGATAAAGTCGCGGGATTAATTCCTATGTAAGCGACGAAACACGTGTCGGCTGTCTGAACATCGGAAAATAAAAAGGAAAAAAGAAATAAGAACTTACCTACTTGTATTTTACTTATGCTCACATCTAGCATGTTTATGTATATTGTGACATAACAGACGTGTGCTGAGGAATTCCTTTGTATATCTGTCAATTGGCCAAGGCCATTTTGTATTTTGAGGAGGTCAGTGGTTCTCTTCACCTTGCAGCACCGTGATCAATACAGCAAGTAAATATCAAATATTTGTGTTATCTCTCCCGAGTGGCGCCTTCATTTACCCAACTAAATACCACTGCTCATTAGGTGCATATATATATATATATAATAGGCAGATCTTTAGGAAATTATAATTGTACTCTTTTGCTATTTTTAGATATAGAAATATATGCCAGGATACAGGATCACCAGGAGGAAGGGACAGTAGGGAATTTAAGGATCTGTTACCCCATATTATATATATATATATATATATATATATATATATATATATATATATATATGTGTGATCAAGGGCTCTGGGCAGCCCGAAACGCGTCATGGCGGCGAAAGCACGATAAAATAAATATATTGAAGCACTTACTAAGAGGAGTCCGTTCTGTTTCTTTGGCGATACAGAAGAAGGAGTATCTTATATATATATATATATATATATATATATATATATATATATATATATATATATATATATATATTATCTACTGGCGGTCGCCAGTAGATAGTTATAGTTAGGACCTATTTTCCATAGGAAATCCGCAACATTCTATTTGAAATAACGTTGGCGCCGGTTGACGAATCTTTGCGAAAGTTCCCAACTTGATGGGGCGCTCCGGTCTGCTCCTATCCTGAAAGTCTCGGGGTGATTCGTCAAGCGGGGGCCGAGAAAAAAGGGGGGTCCCAAAACGTGTTTTCCCCATTCATTTTTCCATAGGAACCTTTCATCGCAGCTACAGCCCAACTGCTGAACGGAATTACACCAAATTTGGCAAAGAGGTAGCCCTTGGTTCAGTGTCGTGCCTTTTGCTTAAATGGTGTAAATCCGTTCAGTAGTTCCTGAGAAATTTGAAAAGTAAAATCACATATATATCTGGGCGGAGCCTAACCACACATGTCATCGTGAGATCTGATTGGCTGTCAGCACTTCATCCTGGAATTGCTGGCAGCCATCTTGGGACCAATATAAATGATAGTACCCCATTGAAATGCATTGTAGTGAATCAAAGATTTTGAGGGTTACCAAAAGGAGAACTATAAAGGGTGATAACAGATTTTAGTTACATTAGAATTCATTTGTTGATGGTACCATACTAATTTCAGTGAATTGTGGTGTGTTCTAAGGTGATTTTACCCTGTGAAAAACCTTCTGCTGGGATATCATGAATCATGTTTGAGAGAAAACTATTTTCACATGCTTGTCCCATAGAGTTTTGGAAGGTGCTCCAGAAGCTAAAATGAGAGCATATTTTCTGTAAATTCACATTATCTTCCTCAGTCATGTGAGAATGAAGTCTGACATTCTCAGTAAAACATGTACATCCAACAAGGGCAGAGACTGTCAGTTGATTCCTTTGTGTTCTACTGCAGCTTCCCAGAGTGTTCTAAAGAACAACTAGAGTGCTAACAGCCTTACTTATGACAAAAGTATGGCACACCTGAAGCCATCTTGATTGAAATAAACTGGTAACACTTAAAACATTTAATTTAAAAAGGAACAAAATGATGGGGTTCATGTTGTCATAGAAATTATGGTTAGTGCTGTAGAAAGAAAAATTAGGACACGTTTCAAGTGTGATCTCAAATATCTTCCTGTTATATTTCAACAGGAGCAGCCTGTCAGTTGATGCCTTTGTGTTCTACTGCAGCTTCCCAGAGTGTTCTAAAGAACAACTAGAGCGCTAACAGCCTTACTTATGACAAAAGTATGGCACACCTGAAGCCATCTTGATTGGAATAAACTGGTAACACTTAAAACATTTAATTTAAAAAGGAACAAAATGAGGGGGTTCTTTTTTAAATAGAAATTATGGTTAGTGCTGCAGAAAGAAAAATTAGGGCATGTTTTAAGTGAGATCTCAAATCCTCTTCTATTTCATTAGAAAATTCTGAAAACAATCACTTTCAATACCAGCAGCAGACTTCCAGTTAACTCCCTGGTGAGCAGTAGCTTTACTACAGTGATCTAATGAGCAACTAGAGTGCTAACATTCTGAAATTTATGGCAAATGTGAGACACATCTGAATGCCTTCTTGATGGAATCAAAGTAAAAAACTGAAAGCATTTCCTACTGAGGAGACTGCAGTAAATGAGGAAATTAGGAAACTTCATAACAAAGAAGTCTTCCAAGATGGGCACCAGTGAAAAAAGAGCCCAAATGTAGCACAAATATTACCCAGATGTAGCCCACATATAGCCCAATGACAAAAGTGTGCAAAACACTTTTTATTTTTAGTTTTTTTGCAGTTTTATTTAGTGCAGTCTGGTCAGGTATTGGAGCGTTGCATCTTAAAACATGACCCCCTACACTACAAAAACACCACTGCACTACCCTAAACCCTAAAACACTACCCCCAGCACGACCCCCTACACTACACAAGCACCACTGCACTATCCTAAACCCTAAAACACTACCCCCAGCATGACCCCCTACACTACACAAACACCACTGCACTACCCTAAACCCTAAAACACTACCCCCAGCATGACCCCCTACACTACCCAAACACCACTGCACTAACCTAAATCCTAAAACACTACCCCCAGCACGACCCCCTACACTACCCAAACACCACTGCACTACCCTAAAACATGACCCCCTACACTACACAAACACCACTGCACTACCCTAAACCCTAAAACACTACCCCCAGCACGACCCCCTACACTACACAAGCACCACTGCACTACCCTAAACCCTAAAACACTACCCCCAGCACGACCCCCTACATTTCACAAACATCACTGCACTACCTTAAACCCTAAAACACTACCCCCAGCACGACCCCCTACACTACCCAAACACCACTGCACTAACCTAAATCCTAAAACACTACCCCCAGCACGACCCCCTACACTACCCAAACACCACTGCACTACCCTAAAACATGACCCCCTACACTACACAAACACCAGTGCACTACCCTAAACCCTAAAACACTACCCCCAGCACGACCCCCTACACTACACAAGCACCACTGCACTACCCTAAACCCTAAAACACTACTCCCGGCACGACCCCCTACACTGCCCGAACACCACTGCACTGCCCTAAACCCTGAAACACCAGCCCCTGCACGACCCCCTACACTGTCCGAACACCACTGCACTGCCCTAAACCCTGAAACACCACCCCTAGCACGACCCCCTACACTGCCCGAACACCACTGCACTGCCCTAAACCCTGAAACACCACCCCTTCACGACCCCCTACACTGCCCGAACACCACTGCGCTGCCCTAAACCCTGAAACACCACCCCCAGCACACCCCCTACACTGCCCGAACACCACTGCACTGCCCTAAACCCTGAAACACTATCCCCAGCAAGACCCCCTACACTGCACGAACACCACTGCACTGCCCTAAACCCTGAAATATCACCCCCAGCAAGACCCCCTACACTGCCCGAACACCACTGCACTGCCCTAAACCCTGAAACACCACACCCAGCACGACCCACTACACTGCCCGAACACCACTGCACTGCCCTAAACCCTGAAACACCACCCCCAGCACGACCTCCTACACTGCCCGAACACCACTGCACTGCCCTAAACCCTGAAACACCAGCCCCTGCACGACCCCCTACACTGCCCGAACACCACTGCACTGCCCTAAGCCCTGAAACACCACCACTAGCACGACCCCCTACACTGCCCGAACACCACTGCACTGCCCTAAACCCTGAAACACCAGCCCCTGCACGACCCCCTACACTGCCCGAACACCACTGCACTGCCCTAAACCCTGAAACACCACCCCTAGCACGACCCCCTACACTGCCCGAACACCACTGCACTGCCCTAAACCCTGAAACACCAGCCCCAGCACGACCCCCTATACTGCCCGAACACCACTGCACTACCCTAAACCCTGAAACACCACCCCCAGCACGACCCCCGACACTGCCCGAGCACCACTGCACTGCCCTAAACCCTGAAACACCAGCCCCAGCACGACCCCCTACACTGCCCGAACACCACTGCACTGCCCTAAACCCTGAAACACCACCCCGTGCACAACCCCCTACACTGCCCGAACACCACTGCACTGCCCTAAACCCTGAAACACCACCCCCAGCACGACCCCCTACACTGCCCGAACACCACTGCACTGCCCTAAACCCTGAAACACCACCCCTGCACGACCCCCTACACTGCCCGAACACTACTGCACTGCCCTAAACCCTGAAACACCATCCCCAGCACGACCCCCTACACTGCACCGAACACCACTGCACTGCCCTAAACCCTGAAACACTACCCCCAGCAAGACCCCCTACACTGCCCGAACACCACTGCACTGCCCTAAACCCTGAAACATCACCCCCAGCAAGACCCCCTACACTGCCCGAACACCACTGCCCTAAACCCTGAAACACCACCCCCAGCAAGACCCCCTACACTGCCCGAACACCACTGCACTGCCCTAAACCCTGAAACACCAGCCCCAGCACGACCCCCTACACTGCCCGAACACCACTGCACTGCCCTAAATCCTGAAACACCACCCCTGCACGACCCCCTACACTGCCCGAACACCACTGCACTGCCCTAAACCCTGAAACACCACCCCCAGCACGACCCCCTACCCTGCCCGAACACCACTGCACTGCCCTAAACCCTGAAACACCACCCCCTGCACGACCCCCTACACTGCCCGAACACTACTGCACTGCCCTAAACCCTGAAACTCCACCCCCAGCATGACCCCTACACTGCATGAACACCACTGCACTGCCCTTAACCCTGAAACACTACCCCAGCAAGAACCCCTACAGTGCCCGAACACCACTGCACTGCCCTAAACCCTGAAACATCACCCCCAGCAAGACCCCCTACACTGCCCGAACACCACTGCCCTAAACCCTGAAACACCACCCCCAGCAAGACCCCCTACACTGCCCAAACACCACTGCACTGCCCTAAACCCTGAAACACCACCCCCAGCATGACCCCCTACACTGCCCGAACACCACTGCACTGCCCTAAACCCTGAAACACCAGCCCCAGCACGACCCTCTACACTGCCCGAACACCACTGCACTGCCCTAAACCCTGAAACACCAGCCCCAGCACGACCCTCTACACTGCCCGAACACCACTGCACTGCCCTAAACCCTGAAACACCAGCCCCAGCACGACCCCCTACACTGCCCGAACACCACTGCACTGCCCTAAACCCTGAAACACCACCCCCAGCACGACCCCCTACACTGCCCGAACACCACTGCACTGCCCTAAACCCTGAAACACCAGCCCCAGCACGACCCCCTACACTGCCCGAACACCACTGCACTGCCCTAAACCCTGAAACACCAGCCCCAGCACGACCGCCTACACTGCCCGAACACCACTGCACTGCCCTAAACCCTGAAACACCAGCCCCAGCACGACCCCCTACACTGCCCGAACACCACTGCACTGCCCTAAACCCTGAAACACCAGCCCCAGCACGACCCCCTACACTGCCCGAACACCACTGCACTGCCCTAAACCCTGAAACACCAGCCCCAGCAAGACCCCCTACACTGCCCGAACACCACTGCACTGCCCTAAACCCTGAAACACCACCCCAGCAAGACCCCCTACACTGCCCGAACACCACTGCACTGCCCTAAACCCTGAAACACCACCCCCAGCAAGACCACCTACACTGCCCGAACACCACTGCACTGCCCTAAACCCTGAAACACCACCCCCAGCACGACCCCCTACACTGCCCGAACACCACTGCACTGCCCTAAACCCTGAAACACCACCCACTGCACGACCCCCTACACTGCCCGAACACCACTGCACTGCCCTAAACCCTGAAACACCACCCCCAGCACAACACCCTACACTGCCCGAACACCACTGCACTGCCCTAAACCCTGAAACACCACCCCCAGCACGACCCCCTACACTGCCCAAACACCACTGCACTGCCCTAAACACTGAAACACCACCCCTGCACGACCTCCTACACTGCCCGAACACCACTGCACTGCCCTAAACCCTGAAACACCAACCCCGGCAAGACCCCCTACACTGCCCGAACACCACTGCACTGCCCTAAACCCTGAAACACCACCCCTGCACGCCCCTACACTGCCCGAACACCACTGCACTGCCCTGAACCCTGAAACACCAGCCCCAGCACGACCCCCTACACTGCCCGAACACCACTGCACTGCCCTAAACCCTGAAACACCAGCCCCAGCACGACCCCCTACACTGCCCGAACACCACTGTACTGCCCTAAACCCTGAAACACCAGCCCCAGCACGACCCCCTACACTGCCCGAACACCACTGCACTGCCCTAAACCCTGAAACACCACCCCCTGCACGACCCCCTACACTGCCCGAACACCACTGTACTGCCCTAAACCCTGAAACACCACCCCCTGCACCACCCCCTACACTGCCCGAACACCACTGCACTGCCCTAAACCCTGAAACACCACCCCTGCACGACCCCCTACACTGCCCGAACACCACTGCACTGCCCTAAACCCTGAAACACCACCCCCAGCACCACCCCCTACACTGCCCGAACACCACTGCACTGCCCTAAACCCTAAAACACTCCCCCAGCATGACCCCCTACACTACCCAAACACCACTGCACTGCCCTAAACCCTAAAACACTACCCCCCGCATGACCCCCTACACTACCGAAACACCAATGCACTACCCTAATCCCTAAAACACTACCCCCGCACGACCCCCTACATTAACCAAAGACCACTGCACTACCCTGAAACACGACCTCCTACACTACACAAATACCACTGCACTACCCTAAACCCTAAAACACTACCCCCTACACTACACAAACACCACTGCACTACCCTAAACCCTTAAAAACTACCCCCAGCACGAACCCCTACACTACCCAAACACCACTGCACTACCCTAAACCCTAAAACACTACCCCCAGCAGTACCCCCTACACTACCCAAACACCACTGCACTACCCTAAACCCTAAAACACTACCCCCAGCAGTACCCCTACACTACCCAAACACCATTGCACTACCCTAAACCCTAAAACACTACCCCCAGCAGTACCCCCTACACTACCCAAACACCACTGCACTACCCTAAATCACTACCCCCAGCACGACCCCCTACACTACCCAAACACCACTGCACTACCCTAAACCCTAAAACACTACCCCCAGCACGACCCTCTTCACTACCTAAACACAACTGCACAATTTGTTACAGGCGTTGCAACGCAGGCCTGTGGTGCTTACTGGAAGTACCTGGTGGGCTAGTTGGGCCCCAGGGACCCTCAGGATTCAAGGTGACCTAATCCCCCAACTTAAAACGTGCCACGGGGCGCGTTTGCACAGTGGTGAAGGGAGGGGGTGGGGCCTCAGGTGACATGTGCGCAAACACACCCTGTGGTGCATTTTAAGTTGGGGAATTAATTACCTTTGAATCCTGAGGGACCCTGGGGGCCAACTAGCCCACCAGGTACCTTCAGTAAGCACAACAGAGTTGCGTTGCAGAGAGGTGAAAAAGGTGCGTGGCCTCGGAACGCCCTCTGCAACTCAGCTCTGTGGTCCTAACTGTAGGTACCTGGGGGGCTAGTTGGGCCCCAGGGACCCTCAGGATTCAAGGGGACTTAATCCCGCAACTTAAAACGTGCCACGGGGTGCGTTTGCACACATGTCACCTCAGGACCCCCCTCCCTTCACCACTGTGCAAACGCACCCTGTAGCACGTTTTAAGAGGTAGTTCTAATCCCCCTGCCCTATTATGTACTAGGGACTTGCAGAGGAGGTCATGCTAATCACAGGGGTACCCCAACGCATAGTGTTCCCTAGTGTATGTAGGTGTTTTCACTGTATTCTAAGTGTCTTTTAGCATAGCACTGGCTCTGGTTAGTCAGAGTCAGTTACCACCAGTACCCGTCTGAAAAAGTTGTGGGCACAGGATGGTTTTGCAACAAGGCCTCTTTCTGCTCCTCTGTTGGTTCTTTCTGCACATCTTTTGCTTCTTTCTGTGCGTTTTTCTTCTTTCTTCACATGTTCTACCTCTGTAGGCATAGTTAGAAACTAGCATTTAAAAACCCTTTGAAATTCACTTAAAAATCATAGGTTTCAGGCACGTTATAGTTAGAAATTAGCATTTAAAAACCTTTGAAATTCACTGAAAAAACCATAGGTTTCAGACACGTTATAGTTAGAAATGAGCATTTAAAAAACCTTTGAAATTCACTGAAAAAACCATAGGTTTTAGGGACAGTTATAGTTAGTTGGACATTTCACTCGTACAAAACCATAGAAATTCCCCCGTTATAGTTAGTTCAGCTAGCTATAACCCACGCCCCGCAATGCACTGCTGATGACGTCACATATTACATCACTCATGACATGGTCAGTGACATCACTGTTGACATCCCTGATGACATCTCAAATGACATCACTGATGACATCATCCATGTGATAATTTCATGCATCTTCTCACACCCTAATATAACTTTTGATACACCCACTCTAAATTACAGACTGCCATTCTCAAAACCATAGACACTCCAACACCAAAAACTACATACCCACTCACTGATTCTTAGGTCTACACACACATCCACTCACTCACCCGTACAGTCACTCATACTTAGTCACTCAGTACAGGACTATCATATGCACTCATACACCTATATAAACACTCACACACCGCCACTCATCCATAGAGGTACTCACACACCTAGTCAGTCATGCAAAAACTTAATCACACACCCATTTACTCACCTATACAGTTATACACACACCAGCTCACTTACTCATACAAATACTAGCACATTCTTACGCTCTTATACAATAACTGATACAAGCACACACGCATCCATACAGCCACTCTCACAATCACACACTCTCACTTATAGCCATTTAAATACTCTAACACACATATATACTGCCTTTTACATATGTAGTTACTCGCACATGTACCACTGAGATATACATTCACTCACTAACACACCCATACACACACTCACCCACCCAAGCAGTCCATCACAGATGCATTCTTGAAATCATGCACCCAGTGAATCACCCACTCACACATCTATGTACAGAGACACACACACCCCACCCACACAAACACTCAGGCAGCCATACAGATACTCAGAGAACCAATCAATAACCCATATAGACACTCATGTAGCTATTCGCAAATCCATGCATCCACTTACACACCAACAAACAGACGGATACAGACATTCACACAGTTTAGTCACTAACCCATGCATTCAGTAAGATACATTTAATCACTCACTTGTAGAGTCAGTCACTCACGTACTAAATCATCCATTTAGACACTTATACACCCACTCATTCTTCAATACGCCTTTCCCTATATATATTAAACATATTTAAACTTTACAGAAACACACAGTCACTGGATGATGTCATCAGTGATGTCATTTGAGATGTCATCAGTGATGTCATCAGTGATGTCACTGACCATGTCATGAGTGATGTAATATGTGACGTCATCAGCAGTGCATTGCGGGGGCGCGAGTTATAGTTAGCTGAACTAACTATAACGGGGTAATTTCTATGGTTTTGTACGAGTGAAATGTCCAACTAACTATAACAGTCCCTAAAACCTATGGTTTTTTCAGTGAATATATATATATATATATATATATATATTTCCAAAGGAATGAAAATCTTGTCAAAGATTAACACTAGCCCAAATGATCAATTGCAGGTAGGTTTATTTGTCACACAGCAGACAAGGACGACGCGTTTCGACCACGTCCGTGGTCTTGGTCACATGACCTCTGCCTCCATTGCATGTCATTTTAAAGGTACGTGCGCATTTTTACAATCATAGACATAAAGAAAATAAATGTTAAGGCACATAAATGATAATTTTTTTTAAAAAGCAAGGAAAAGGCAGACACAACAGTTATTCAATTACTGTGCAGTATTAAAGTTCTTTTAAATGTGAAAATTCATAAGAGTGGCAAGTCTTTGGAAAATCAGTGTAGTAAAACCACACCATAGTGGTGTAGATTGATGTCGCAAATGTGTTGGTGGATTGCGTTTCTTAAGTGGAGTATCGGGTCTAGTGCCCATAGTGATGGAGCTTGCTAGGTATTTAACAAGCAATGTGTGTAGCAGATGGATTCGCCACGTGGAACCAGATTAACATCAATTGTATTGGCTGTTCGTGAGTACTATGTAACTTGTGAGAGTATAGGTATAGTACCTAGCGCATGCATAGAAAAGTGACTTGGAGCAAGAGGGGAAGGTCCTCCAATGTCTCCAGTGCGCATATTTCTAACACAAACGTGTGGTTCACAGGTGACTCTCAGCTACACTCCCCTGTAAAGATCAAAGAAACAAAATGACATTAGCAACATACTTTAGGTATATACATGTGAGCTAATAAACTCAATCAGATAAGACTTTTCATGAGCCTAAGCCATGAATCAGATTGCATTGCGTCTGCTAGTTCTATACAAGGAAATGGGTGGTTAAAAACTAAAAGGAGAAAGGAAGAGGTGGGGTATGAGTGATGTCATCAGTGATGCCATTTGAGAGGTCATCAGTGATGTCATAAGTGATGTCACTGACCATGTCATGAATTATGTAATATGTGATGTCATCAGCAGTGCATTGCGGGGGCGTGAGTTATAGTTAGCTCAACTAACTATAACGTCCGAATTTCTCTGGTTTTGTACGAGTAAAAAGTCCAACTAACTATAACATACATGAAATCTATGGATTTTTTCACTGAATTTCTGTTTTTTTAAATGCTAATTTCTAACTATAACGTCCCTGAAACCTATGGTTTTTTCAGTGAATTTCTAAGGTTTTTTAAATGAAAATTTCTAACTATAACGTCCCTGAAACCCATGTTTTTTTCAGTGAAATACATAAATACATCCATACTTCTGTACTCAAAAAATGACTGTAACAGTACTGTCATGACTCATAATTCAACCACGATTAAAACTTACTTCACACTAATCAAGATATTAAACAATTCTAATGCTAAATGTTTCCTATGTTGTTTTTAATTTTTTGTAATCTGAACCATAGTTTATTCATATGTCTTGTATTCAGAATCATAGCAAGTATTAGGCGTTTTCAGTCACGAGAAAGCAAATGAGACGCTTTGGCGGTTAACAGTTTTCAACCTCTGCCAACGTGTGCACATGTCAAACAGTTAACACGTGTGAGGATGCAAATGAGAAGCTTTAGCGGTTAACAGTTTTCAACCTTTTCCCAACACATGCACATGTCAAACAGTCAAAACGTGAGCACATGTTAACCGAAAAGTGTGATATCTACGTGCGTGCGCAGCACGTTGCTTCCATAGACTACTTTGTAACCAAAGACCCACATACTATTTAAGTCTAGTTTGCACAGCAAGGGCTTTAACAAAGAACAAACATGGTATATTACATGATTATAATCAGTTCCTGGGAACAATTCATGTAGTACTCCAGTTTGTCAGGTCGGCTGCAGGCACAGCAATCTGACAGAGCTGTTCTTTAATGGGTGGAGTGGGTAGCCTTTATGACTGTGCACTGCACCATGAATGAGTGCTCGTCGTTCCGGTAGTCCGCTTTGTGGCTGTACTTACCTGTTTTCTCAGTGTTCTCCCCATTTCATTCTTCATGTCTTCTGCACAGGGCTGACGCAGCGTCAGGTTCGTCTCTCTCCTGCGTCTGGTCCTGTCGGCCACTTCTTCTTTTGAAAACGCTGCTTCTACCTGGAAAAGAAAACCAAGAACACATCAATTGGGTAATGCGCTAAAGTGTTTGAGAACTATTAATGTAAATACTTATCTAATGGACACATGTGGAACTGTAAGATGACTCTGGCTGCTGAATAAGTCTGAAATAAGAACAAACAAGTGAAAGAACCGTAGAATTATAAGATTATCAGTTCATTTGGTAAAACATCATTTATTTCAATCGTCAGTTTACTAGTGGAAGATTTTGGGACTTATTTGGACCCTGAGTGTTATAGATTCCTCGAAGAGTGCCTTTGATTTAGAAAGTGTTCTTAATGTTCATCACCTGACATGTGCACATTAGATTGGGATACACTATTGATGTATTTAATCTTGTTTTCAAGTAATTTATGTGTTATGGGTAGTAGACTATACTGTGCACATAGAATATTAATAGGTATGCGTTAGTGGGTTGTCAATATATATATATATATATATATATATATATATATATCTGATATATATATATATATATATATATATATATATATATATATATATATATATATATATATATATATATATGAAACACCACAGTAGAGGCCCATTGCTGGAAAGATGCATTTATTCGTGACACAGCAGCATAAAGAAGCTTCCTGCTCCTTACGCGTTTCAGCGACCACTGCCGCCTTGCTCACAGGTGGAAGTCATTGATTATGCATAGTGCAGATGTGCGTGCTTTAAAACAAAACGTCACATGACCAGTTCATAGTAAACTACAAATCCCATAATGCAGGTAAGTTTTTCTCGTAAATACAAATGGGAAAATCCTCAAATTCCCTCTAGGAAGCATTGCTACGGGTGGTTCACCTGAGCATAATTATTACGGGGATTTACTGGTGGTTGCCGCATGCCGGCACGTCACATGGTCTGCCACTGAAGAGGGCGTTGACCCGAAATGCGTCTGGCAGGAAAACCAGAAAAGGACTTTGTTCATGGCGTGTGCCCTTGCTTTGGCATAATTTCCACCTGGGAGTGCATCCCACCTAGAGGCAACTCTTTTTGTATTTTGTACAGCGGCCTGCCTGGTCGCGGGATTGCACCACCGCGAAACACTTGCGGGTCCGCGGCTGCTTTATTGGGGCAGCTAACTGTGGAACAGGAGGTGCCTGTTATATGCAGGGGTGCCGGCGCGAACATCGGCAATCCTTTTAAAGACATTTTTGAATGTGAGTGCCGGCGGCGACCCACTTGGGTTTTACTGAACCACCAGTCCCAGGAAGCATTGCTACGGGTGGTTTTCCTGAGCATAATTATTACGGCGATTTACTGGTGGTTGCCGCATGCCGGCACGTCACATGGTCTGCCACTGAAGAGGGCGTTGGCCCGAAACGCGTCTGGCAGGAAAGCCAGAAAAGGACTTTGTTCATGGCGTGTGCCCTTGCTTTGGCATAATTTACACCTGGGAGTGCATCCCACCTAGAGGCAACTCTTTTTGTATTGTGTATTATATAATATATATATATATACATATATATATATACATATATATATATATATATATATATATATATATATATATATATATATATATATGTACCACCAATTGCCCAAAGCATTTCAGGACGCACGCTCAGCTGATTCAAACCATCCGGTTTATTCAATAGGCATACGAACAGCTACATTTTCGGGCTGAGAAATCAGGTGCCAACGCGTTTCGAGGCGAGCAGCCTCTTCTTCATGGGCAGCTTGAGTGAAAGTTCACAGAGGGCTCTGCATGCTAATTTATATCCCCGCCCACCAGGGGCGTTGCTAAGTGCTTCATACTTGGTTGCTGCATGCTGGGAATGGAGTCCGTTCCGAAGAGCTAATTGGACCCTGAGTGGGTTCTGTGGCATTCAGTTTGAAGCTATATTGTTATCCTGTAGTAGGAGTCCAAAAAAGGTGTTGGTTCTTTAAGCCGAATCCGCTGCACTGCATACCAGGCGTGGAATCGTTCCCACCGCAGCCTCTACCAAAGTCTTGGGATGGTGCCGTCCTGCGCTGTTGAGCCACCGCGTTCCTGTATGTACCACCAATTGCCCAAAGCATTTCAGGACGCACGCTCAGCTGATTCAAACCATCCGGTCTTGAATTAGCGAGAGTTTGAGCTGTTAGCATTGAAAATTAATATGCCTTTTATTTATGTGTTTTGAAAACCTACATGTGGTGTGTAAACACGCACTTTGTACTTATAGTCTTTGCTTACCAGAAACAAGGCTGGCAGTAATAAAGGTAACTTACTGCCAGCCTTGCTTCTCCTCAGCGACTATAAGTACAAAGTGCGTGTTTACGCACCGCTTGCAGGTTTTCAAAGCACATAAATGAAAGGCATTGTCATTTACAATGCCAATAACTCAAACTCTTGCAAATGCGAGACCTATTGCATTGCAAATGCTTGTTATTGGCTGTTAACACTCCAAACCAATAAGTGTTGGCAGCCATCTTGTGACTCAGTAAAACCGAGTCACAAGAAAACAGGAAAAAAAGATGAAAAACAAGAAAAGGGGGCAGGGTAGAAACACCCTGACCCCCTAGGTGTGCTCAGCGGGTCCCACAGGGACCCCCAGGGCCAAAAAGCACTCGGCCGTAGTCATGCTGGGTGCACAACCGGCTGAAAAATTAAAATAAAACGAAGCGCGGGTTCCCGCCCTTGTTTCTTCAAGCCTCCGGGTGGTCCAGGGCCCGGGGGCAATGCCCACTAATTAGCGGGGCCCGCGGGGGCCCCCGCATCCCCGGAGACCGCCACCTTCCCAGGGCTTCATCAATAATGTGAGGGGGCACGCAGCCCCCCCACAGCCCCGGAAACCATCACCTCCCCGGTGCTTTATTTATTTTAGCGCGGGGGTCTCGCGGGCCCCCCATGCCCTGGGGATCGCCACCTCCCCGGGGCTTCACGAAAATATGGGCAGGGGGGCCTCGTGGGCACCCCCAAGCCCCGGGGACTGCCACCTCCCCAGGGCTTTCAGAAATATTATTGTGGGGGGCTCGAGCCCCTCACACTGCTCCGGGGACTGCTTTGCTTCATAGAAGCGAGAGCAGGAAACCTGCAAAGCAGTATTGCTTTTGGACAAGGGGAGCTGCATGTCAGCAGCTACCTTTGTCCTAAATCAATGGCGGCTCCCGCAGGAGGCGGGGAGCCGGCTGGGACCGTGGGGGCATTGGGGCTCCCCCGAGGTCCCCAACGTAAGGCCAGGCCCCGGGGGATAGAGTCCTTGGGCCAGAATTGGCCTCCAAAATAAATTTTTAAAAAATCAAGGCTGGTCAGGCCCCGGGTGATGGGGTCCCGGGGGCCATAATTGGCCTCAGAAGGGGGGCCTCCAAAATAAAAAAGAAAGGCTGGCCAGGCCCCAGGTCACTTGTCACATTGATTGTGGGGTGAAGAGGTCCTTTTGTGATCTGTGGACCTCAGGACTAAAGTGGACTTCATCCCCCAGTAATGTCACTGACCATGCACGATCCCCTACACTACACAAGCACCACTGCACTATCCTAAACCCTAAAACACTACCCCCAGCATGACCCCCTACACTACACAAACACCACTGCACTACCCTAAACCCTAAAACACTACCCCCAGCACGACCCCCTACACTACCCAAACACCACTGCACTAACCTAAATCCTAAAACACTACCCCCAGCACGACCCCCTACACTACCCAAACACCACTGCACTACCCTAAAACATGACCCCCTACACTACACAAACACCACTGCACTACCCTAAACCCTAAAACACTACCCCCAGCACGACCCCCTACACTACACAAGCACCACTGCACTACCCTAAACCCTAAAACACTACCCCCAGCACGACCCACTACATTTCACAAACATCACTGCACTACCTTAAACCATAAAACACTACCCCCAGCATGACCCCCTACACTACCCAAACACCACTGCACTAACCTAAATCCTAAAACACTACCCCCAGCACGACCCCCTACACTACCCAAACACCACTGCACTACCCTAAAACACGACCCCCTACACTACACAAACACCAGTGCACTACCCTAAACCCTAAAACACTACCCCCAGCACGACCCCCTACACTACACAAGCACCACTGCACTACCCTAAACCCTAAAACACTACTCCCGGCACGACCCCCTACACTGCCCGAACACCACTGCACTGCCCTAAACCCTGAAACACCAGCCCCTGCACGACCTCATACACTGTCCGAACACCACTGCACTGCCCTAAACCCTGAAACACCACCCCTAGCACGACCCCCTACACTGCCCGAACACCACTGCACTGCCCTAAACCCTGAAACACCACCCCCTTCACGACCCCCTACACTGCCCGAACACCACTGCGCTGCCCTAAACCCTGAAACACCACCGCCAGCACGCCCCCTACACTGCCCGAACACCACTGCACTGCCCTAAACCCTGAAACACTACCCCCAGCAAGACCCCCTACACTGCCCGAACACCACTGCACTGCCCTAAACCCTGAAACACCAGCCCCTGCACGACCCCCTACACTGCCCGAACACCACTGCACTGCCCTAAGCCCTGAAACACCACCACTAGCACGACCCCCTACACTGCCCGAACACCACTGCACTGCCCTAAACCCTGAAACACCAGCCCCTGCACGACCCCCTACACTGCCCGAACACCACTGCACTGCCCTAAACCCTGAAACACCACCCCCAGCATGACCCCCTACACTGCCCGAACACCACTGCACTGCCCTAAACCCTGAAACACCACCCCCAGCACGACCCCCGACACTGCCCGAGCACCACTGCACTGCCCGAAACCCTGAAACACCAGCCCCAGCACGGCCCCCTACACTGCCCGAACACCACTGCACTGCCCTAAACCCTGAAACACCACCCCATGCACAACCCCCTACACTGCCCGAACACCACTGCACTGCCCTAAACCCTGAAACACCACCCCCAGCACGACCCCCTACACTGCCCGAACACCACTGCACTGCCCTAAACCCTGAAACACCACCCCCTGCACGACCCCCTACACTGCCCGAACACTACTGCACTGCCCTAAACCCTGAAACACCATCCCCAGCACGACCCCATACACTGCACGAACACCACTGCACTGCCCTAAACCCTGAAACACTACCCCCAGCAAGACCCCCTACACTGCCCGAACACCACTGCACTGCCCTAAACCCTGAAACATCACCCCCAGCAAGACCCCCTACACTGCCCGAACACCACTGCCCTAAACCCAGAAACACCACCCCCAGCAAGACCCCCTACACTGCCCGAACACCACTGCACTGCCCTAAACCCTGAAACACCAGCCCCAGCACGACCCCCTACACTGCCCGAACACCACTGCACTGCCCTAAACCCTGAAACACCACCCCCTGCACGACCCCCTATACTGCCCGAACACCACTGCACTGCCCTAAACCCTGAAACACCACCCCCAGCACGACCCCCTACCCTGCCCGAACACCACTGCACTGCCCTAAACCCTGAAACACCACCCCCTGCACGACCCCCTACACTGCCCGAACACTACTGCACTGCCCTAAACCCTGAAACTCCACCCCCAGCATGACCCCCTACACTGCATGAACACCACTGCACTGCCCTTAACCCTGAAACACTACCCCCAGCAAGAACCCCTACAGTGCCCGAACACCACTGCACTGCCCTAAACCCTGAAACATCACCCCCAGCAAGACCCCCTACACTGCCCGAACACCACTGCCCTAAACCCTGAAACACCACCCCCAGCAAGACCCCCTACACTGCCCGAACACCACTGCACTGCCCTAAACCCTGAAACACCACCCCCAGCATGACCCCCTACACTGCCCGAACACCACTGCTCTGCCCAAAACCCTGAAACACCAGCCCCAGCACGACCCCCTATACTGCCCGAACACCACTGCACTGCCCTAAACCCTGAAACACCAGCCCCAGCACGACCCCCTATACTGTCCGAACACCACTGCACTGCCCTAAACCCTAAAACACCACCCCCAGCACGACCCCCTACACTGCCCGAACACCACTGCACTGCCCTAAACCCTGAAACACCAGCCCCAGCACAACCCTGTACACTGCCCGAACAACACTGCACTGCCCTAAACCCTGAAACACCAGCCCCAGCACGACCGCCTACACTGCCCGAAAACCACTGCACTGCCCTAAACCCTGAAACACCAGCCCCAGCACGACCCCCTACACTGCCCGAACACCACTGCACTGCCCTAAACCCTCAAACACCAGCCCCAGCACGACCCCCTACACTGCCCTAACACCACTGCACTGCCCTAAACCCTGAAACACCAGCCCCAGCAAGACCCCTCACACTGCCCGAACAGCACTGCACTAAACCCTGAAACACCACCCCCAGCAAGACCACCTACACTGGCCAAACACCACTGCACTGCCCTAAACCCTGAAACACCACCCCCTGCATGACCCCCTACACTGCCCGAACACCACTGCACTGCCCTAAACCCTGAAACACCACCCCCTGCACGACCCCCTACACTGCCCGAATACCACTGCACTGCCCTAAACCCTGAAACACCACCCCTCAGCACGACACCCTACACTGCCCGAACACCACTGCACTGCCCTAAACCCTGAAACACCACCCCCAGCACAACCCCCTACACTGCCCAAACACCACTGCACTGCCCTAAACACTGAAACACCACCCCCTGCACGACCTCCTACACTGCCGGAACACCACTGCACTGCCATAAACCCCGAAACACCACCCCCAGCATGACCCCCTACACTGCCCGAACACCACTGCACTGCCCTAAACCCTGAAACATCAACCCCAGCAAGACCCCCTACACTGCCTGAACACCACTGCCCTAAACCCTGAAACACCACCCCTACACTGCACGAACACCATTGCACTGCCCTAAACCCTGAAACACCACCTCCAGCAAAACCCCCTACACTACCTGAACACCATTGCTCTGCCCTAAACCCTGAAACACTAGCCCCAACACGACCCCCTACACTGCCCGAACCGAACTGCACTGCCCTAAACCCTGAAACACCACCACCAGCACGACCCCCTACACTGCCCGAACACCACTGCACTGCCCTAAACCCTGAAACACCAGCCCCAGCAAGACCCCCTACACTGCCTGAACACCACTGCACTGCCCTAAACCCTGAAACACCAGCCCAAGCAGGACCCCCTACACTGCCAGAACACCACTGCACTGCCCTGAACCCAGAAACACCAGCCCCAGCACTACCACCTACACTGCGCGAACACCACTGCACTGCCCTGAACCCTGAAACACCAGCCCCAGCACGACCCCCTACACTGCCCGAACACCACTGCACTGCCCTAAACCCTGAAACACCAGCCCCAGCACGACCCCTACACTGCCCGAACACCACTGTACTGCCCTAAACCCTGAAACACCAGCCCCAGCACGACCCCCTACACTGCCCGAACACCACTGCACTGCCCTAAACCCTGAAACACCACCTCCTGCATGACCCCCTACACTGCCCGAACACCACTGTACTGCCCTAAACCCTGAAACACCACCCCTGCACCACCCCCTACACTGCCCGAACACCACTGTACTGCCCTAAACCCTGAAACACCACCCCTGCACCGCCCCCTACACTGCCCGAACACCACTGCACTGCCCTAAACCCTGAAACACCACCCCCAGCGTACCCCCTTTACTGCTCGAACACCACTGCACTGCCCCAAACCCTGAAACACCACCCCCAGCACGACCCCCTACACTGCCCGAACACCACTGGCCTAAACCCTGAAACACCAACCCCTGCACGACCCCCTACACTGCCCAAACACCACCGCACTGCCCTAAACCCTGACACACCACCCCCAGCACGACCCCCTACACTGCCCAAACACCACTGCACTGCCCTAAACCCTAAAACACCACCCCCAGCATTACCCCCTACACTGCCCGAACACCATTGCACTGCCCTAAACTCTAAAATACTCCCCCCAGCACGACCCCCTACACTACCCGAACACCACTGCACTGCCCTAAACCCTAAAACACTCCCCCCAGCACGACCCCCTACACTAACCGAACACCACTGCACTGCCCTAAACCCTAAAACACTCCCCCAGCATGACCCCCTACACTACCCAAACACCACTGCACTGCCCTAAACCCTAAAACCCTACCCCCCGCATGACCCCCTACACTACCCAAACACCAATGCACTACCCTAATCCCTAAAACACTACCCCCGCACGACCCCCTACACTACCCTAAACCCTAAAACACTACCCCCCGCACGACTCCCTACACTACCCAAAGACCACTGCACTACCCTAAAACACGACCTCCTACACTACACAAACACCACTGCACTACCCTAAACCCTAAAACACTACCCCCTACACTACACAAACACCACTGCACTACCCTAAACCCTAAAAAACTACCCCCAGCACGAACCCCTACACTACCCAAACACCACTGCACTACCCTAAACCCTAAAACACTACCCCCAGCAGTACCCCCTACACTACCCAAACACCACTGCACTACCCTAAACCCTAAAACACTACCCCCAGCAGTACCCCCTACACTACCCAAACACCATTGCACTACCCTAAACCCTAAAACACTACCCCCAGCAGTACCCCCTACACTACCCAAACACCACTGCACTACCCTAAATCACTACCCCCAGCACGACCCCCTACACTACCCAAACACCACTGCACTACCCTAAACCCTAAAACACTACCCCCAGCACGACCCTCTTCACTACCTAAACACAACTGCACAATTTGTTACAGGCGTTGCAACGCAGGCTTGTGGTGCTTACTGGAAGTACCTGGTGGGCTAGTTGGGCCCCTGGGACCCTCAGGATTCAAGGTGACCTAATCCCCCAACTTAAAACGTGCCACGGGGCGCGTTTGCACAGTGGTGAAGGGAGGGGGTGGGGCCTCAGGTGACATGTGCGCAAACACGCCCTGTGGTGCATTTTAAGTTGGGGTATTAATTACCTTTGAATCCTGAGGAACCCTGGGGGCCAACTAGCCCACCAGGTACCTTCAGTAAGCACAACAGAGTTGCGTTGCAGAGAGGTGAAAAAAGGTGCGTGGCCTCGGAACGCCTCTCTGCAACTCAGCTCTGTGGTCCTAACTGTAGGTACCTGGGGGGCTAGTTGGGCCCCAGGGACCCTCAGGATTCAAGGGACTTAATCTCGCAACTTAAAACGTGCCACGGGGTGCGTTTGCACACATGTCACCTCAGGCCCCCTCCCTTCACCACTGTGCAAACGCACCCTGTAGCGCGTTTTAAGAGGTAGTTTTAATCCCCTGCCCT